>JAQJVL010000065.1:1026761-1703349 GCA_035578905.1 Stictocephala bisonia | reverse complement strand
TTACACAATACTGTATGCGAAATATTAAAAATATAAATGGTGTATTCAAATACTTTTTACAATTAGGCTATGCCATATTAAATAGTTAGTGCCTTTGTATATAAATTACAATCGTATTTTAAAAATAATGGACCTCCTTTGTTCATCAATAAATACATTTACTTAATACTAAACATACTATTAGACCTGACGCACATTTTTCTCTAGTAGCAGTCCCGTTAAAATGCATGCTATAAATATTTAAATATAAGTAGTGATTGTTGGTCGTAAGTGGCGAATGGACATTATTCCCGAATGAAAATTTAATTGTTACTGTTTTGATTGATTTGATACCGAAATGTTTCAAGATATTTAAAACATAATTAACCAAAGTATTGATCAGTTTATAAAACGTACGAAATCTAGTAAAAAATGAACGACCTTTTGAGTTTTGGATTTTATTGTTTTCCAATCTAACTTCAAATAATTACTTTAAAATATAATATTTTGGGAATTTATATAATAGTTAAGAGCCCTCCAAATAAATTATACTGATTCTATTAAATAGAGCTTTCAGAATTTCACAAAAATGTTTTGAATTTGACACTTCTTGGTGTATCTCTCCATGCTACTCATTGCTATCCACTACTGCCCTATCTTTCTGCTACTCACTACTATCTTTGCAGTTTCACTCTCCACTACTATCCTGCTGATATCTTTCTGCTACTATCTGCTCTCATCTTGCTGTTTCATCTTGCCACTACCTAGTGATATCCTATAACTATGTCATATGTCTGCTACATTTAGGTCTTATGCGGAAATAGGGCATCAACAAACTAAGTAACATAAATGTTTAATTTTTTAAATTTATTATCTAATAAAGCTTTTCATGCCTATATACTAAAATAAGTTCTGAGTTTCTTTCAATATTAAATGTCACTTTTCATCTTGAAACAGTCCTGAAAGTTATATTTTACAAAAGTAAATAATCAAGTATCCAACTTAAAGTATAGTAAAGTAGAGAAATATTTTTAACATTAACAGTATCACGTTAAAATATATATGTCACGTTCAACATATTTGATTGATATTTTAAACGGAGATTCAACGAATAGTCGTTTTTTATTATTTGACCTGATCAAAACTTGGGTTGACATTTATGTTGAACATTAGTTTGTGATATTTATAGTAGGATTTTCACTATACAATGAGAACACACTTCTAATAATTGGAGTCAATTAACATTATGTTTTGTGTAAGTTTTCTTAAAAAAACGTATATGGGATTGACTTAACTATCTATCGACATTTTTATATTCATTCCGTTTATAAAGAAATGTGTATTAGATTTTATTTATGTTTTATAAACAATACTATCACTTTAAACTTGTTATAAGAATTTAAATTTTGGTGCTAACTTTTAATAACAGATTTTTGGTGTCAAACATGTTAGTAATTCAAATTTCATTAGTTATGAGGGGCGAAATAGTCATTTGACAGCTAAATGGTCACAAGAAACATTTAGTATAATTATTTATACATCATATCCCGTTACAATGCCTTGGTTTGTCTAAGTAAAAGACGAAATAATCCTTTGACAGCTGCACGTTCACAAAAAACACGTAGTATATTTACTCACACTTCATATCCCGTTACACTGCCTTTGCGTGTTTTAATAAAGGACAAGATAGTCCTTTGACAGCTGCACCTTCACAAGAAACACGTAGTATATTTACTCACACTTCATATCCCGTTACACTGCCTTTGCGTGTTTTAATAAAGGACAAGATAGTCCCTTGACAGCTGCACCTTCACAAGAAACACGTAGTATATTTACCCACACTTCATATCCCAATACAATGTCTTGGTTTGTCTAATTGAAGGACAAAATAGTCCTTTGATAGCTGCAAGTTCACAAGAAACACGTAGTATATTTACCCACACTTCAAATCCCGTTACACTGCCTTTGCGTGTCTTAATAAGGGACGATATAGTCATCGTATGGTAGAAAGTTGACAGTAAACAAACAGAGTATCTACTTACGCCTCATATCCCGTTACCCTGCCTTTGCGTATCTTAATAAAGGACGAGATAATCATCATACGGTAGAGAGTTAACAGTAAACAAATAGAGTATCTACTTACGCTTCATATCTCGTTACACTGTCTTTGCGTGTCTTGATAAAGGACGAGATAGTCATCATACGGTAGAGAGTTGACAGTAAATAAACAGAGTATCTACTTACGCCTCATATCTCATTACACTATCTTTGCGTATCTTGATAAAGGACGAGATAGTCATCATACGGTAGAGAGTTGACAGTAAACAAACAGAGTATCTACTTACGCCTCATATCTCGTTACACTGTCTTTGCGTATCTTAATAAAGGACGAGATAGTCATCATACGGTAGAGAGTTGACAGTAAACAAATAGAGTATCTATTTACGCCTCATATCTCGTTACACTGTCTTTGCGTGTCATAATAAAGGACGAGATAGTCATCATACGGTAGAGAGTTGACAGTAAACAAATAGAGTATCTATTTACGCCTCATATCTCGTTACACTGTCTTTGCGTGTCTTAATAAAGGACGAGATAGTCATCATACGGTAGAGAGTTGACAGTAAACAAACAGAGTATCTACTTACGCCTCATATCTCGTTACACTGTCTTTGCGTGTCTTGATAAAGGACGAGATAGTCATCAAACGGTAAAGAGTTGACAGTAAACAAACAGAGTATCTACTTACGCCTCATATCTCGTTACACTGTCTTTGTGTATCTTAATAAAGGACGAGATAGTCATCATACGGTAGAGAGTTGACAGTAAACAAATAGAGTATCTATTTACGCCTCATATCTCGTTACACTGTCTTTGCGTGTCTTAATAAAGGACGAGATAGTCATCATACGGTAGAGAGTTGACAGTAAAAAAACAGAGTATCTACTTACGCCTCATATCTCGTTACACTGTCTTTGCGTGTCTTGATAAAGGACGAGATAGTCATCAAACGGTAGAGAGTTGACAGTAAACAAATAGAGTATCTACTTACGCCTCATATCCCGTTACACTGTCTTTGCGTGTCTTGATAAAGGACGAGATAGTCATCATACGGTAGAGAGTTGACAGTAAACAAATAGAGTATCTACTTACGCCTCATATCCCGTTACACTGTCTTTGCGTGTCTTGATAAAGGACGAGATAGTCATCATACGGTAGAGAGTTGACAGCAAACAAATAGAGTATCTACTTACGCCTCATATCCCGTTACACTGTCTTTGCGTGTCTTAATAAAGGACGAGATAATCATCATACGGTAGAGAGTTGACAGTAAACAAACAGAGTAGCTACTTACGCCTCATATCCCGTTACACTGTCTTTGCTTGTCTTAATAAAGGACGATATAGTCATCATACGGTAGAGAGATGACAGTAAACAAACAGAGTATCTACTTACGCCTCATATCCCGTTACACTGTCTTTGCTTGTCTTAATAAAGGACGAGATAGTCATCATACGGTAGAGAGATGACAGTAACAAACATAATATCTACTTACGCCTCATATCCCGTTACACTATCTTTGCGTGTCTTAGTAAAGACGAGATAGTCATCATACGGTAGAGAGTTGACAGTAAACAATTAGAGTATCTACTTACGCCTCATATCCCGTTACACTATCTTTGCTGTCTTAATTAAGACGAGATAGTCATCATACGGTAGAGAGTTGACAGTAAACAAACAGAGTATCTACTTACGCCTCATATCTCGTTACACTGTCTTTGCGTGTCTTTATAAAGGACGAGATAGTCATCAAACGGTAGAGAGTTGACAGTAACAAATAGAGTATCTACTTACGCCTCATATCCCGTTGCACTGTCTTTGCGTGTCTTGATAAAGGACGAGATAGTCATCATACGGTAGAGAGTTGACAGTAAATAAACAGAGTATCTACTTACGCCTCATATCTCATTACACTATCTTCGCGTATCTTGATAAAGGACGAGATAGTCATCATACGGTAGAGAGTTGACAGTAAACAAATAGAGTATCTATTTACGCCTCATATCTCGTTACACTGTCTTTGCGTGTCTTAATAAAGGACGAGATAGTCATCATACGGTAGAGAGTTGACAGTAAACAAACAGAGTATCTACTTACGCCTCATATCTCGTTACACTGTCTTTGCGTGTCTTGATAAAGGACGAGATAGTCATCAAACGGTAGAGAGTTGACAGTAAACAAACACAGTATCTACTTACGCCTCATATCTCGTTACACTGTCTTTGTGTATCTTAATAAAGGACGAGATAGTCATCATACGGTAGAGAGTTGACAGTAAACAAACAGAGTATCTACTTACGCCTCATATCTCGTTACACTGTCTTTGCGTGTCTTGATAAAGGACGAAATAGTCATCAAACGGTAGAGAGTTGACAGTAAACAAATAGAGTATCTACTTACGCCTCATATCCCGTTACACTGTCTTTGCGTGTCTTGATAAAGGACGAGATAGTCATCATACGGTAGAGAGTTGACAGTAAACAAATAGAGTATCTACTTACGCCTCATATCCCGTTACACTGTCTTTGCGTGTCTTGATAAAGGACGAGATAGTCATCATACGGTAGAGAGTTGACAGCAAACAAATAGAGTATCTACTTACGCCTCATATCCCGTTACACTGTCTTCGCGTGTCTTAATAAAGGACGAGATAGTCATCATACGGTAGAGAGTTGACAGTAAACAAACAGAGTATCTACTTACGCCTTATATGCCGTTACACTGTCTTTGCTTGTCTTAATAAAGGACGATATAGTCATCATACGGTAGAAAGATGACAGTAAACAAACAGAGTATCTACTTACGCCTCATATCCCGTTACATTGTCTTTGCGTGTCTTAATAAAGGACGTGATAGTCATCATACGGTAGAGAGATGACAGTAAACAAACAGAGTATCTACTTACGCCTCATATCCCGTTACACTGTCTTTGCGTGTCTTAATAAAGGACGTGATAGTCATCATACGGTAGAGAGTTGACAGTAAACAAACAGAGTACCTACTTACGCCTCATATCCCGTTACATTGTCTTTGCGTGTCTTAATAAAGGACGTGATAGTCATCATACGGTAGAGAGTTGACAGTAAACAAACAGAGTATCTACTTACGCCTCATATCCCGTTACACTGTCTTTGCGTGTCTTGATAAAGGACGAGATAGTCATCATACGGTAGAGAGTTGACAGTAAACAAACAGAGTATCTACTTACGCCTCATATCCCGTTACACTGTCTTTGCGTGTCTTAATAAAGGACGTGATAGTCATCACACGGTAGAGAGTTGACAGTAAACAAACAGAGTATCTACTTACGCCTCATATCCCGTTACACTGTCTTTGCGTGTCTTAATAAAGGACGTGATAGTCATCATACGGTAGAGAGTTGACAGTAAACAAATAGAGTATCTATTTACGCCTCATATCTCGTTACACTGTCTTTGCGTGTCTTAATAAAGGACGTGATAGTCATCACACGGTAGAGAGTTGACAGTAAACAAACAGAGTATCTACTTACGCCTCATATCCCGTTACACTGTCTTTGTGTATCTTAATAAAGGACGAGATAGTCATCAAACGGTAGAGAGTTGACAGTAAACAAACAGAGTATCTACTTACGCCTCATATCCCGTTACACTGTCTTTGCGTGTCTTAATAAAGGACGAGATAGTCATCAAACGGTAGAGAGTTGACAGTAAACAAACAGAGTACCTACTTACGCCTCATATCCCGTTACACTGTCTTTGCGTGTCTTAATAAAGGACGTGATAGTCATCACACGGTAGAGAGTTGACAGTAAACAAACAGAGTATCTACTTACGCCTCATATCCCGTTACACTGTCTTTGCGTGTCTTAATAAAGGACGAGATAGTCATCAAACGGTAGAGAGTTGACAGTAAACAAACAGAGTACCTACTTACGCCTCATATCCCGTTACACTGTCTTTGCGTGTCTTAATAAAGGACGTGATAGTCATCACACGGTAGAGAGTTGACAGTAAACAAATAGAGTATCTACTTACGCCTCATATCCCGTTACACTGTCTTTGCGTGTCTTAATAAAGGACGAGATAGTCATCAAACGGTAGAGAGTTGACAGTAAACAAACAGAGTACCTACTTACGCCTCCTATCCCGTTACACTGTCTTTGCGTGTCTTAATAAAGGACGTGATAGTCATCACACGGTAGAGAGTTGACAGTAAACAAACAGAGTATCTACTTACGCCTCATATCCCGTTACACTGTCTTTGCGTGTCTTAATAAAGGACGTGATAGTCATCATACGGTAGAGAGTTGACAGTAAACAAACAGAGTACCTACTTACGCCTCATATCCCGTTACACTGTCTTTGCGTGTCTTGATAAAGGACGAGATAGTCATCATACGGTAGAGAGTTGACAGTAAACAAACAGAGTACCTGCTTACGCCTCATATCCCGTTACACTGTCTTTGCATGTCTTAATAAAGGACGAGATAGTCATCATACGGTAGAAAGTTGACAGGAAACAAACAGAGTATCTACTTACGCCTCATATCCCGTTACACTGTCTTTGCGTGTCTTAATAAAGGACGTGATAGTCATCATACGGTAGAGAGTTGACAGTAAACAAACAGAGTATCTACTTACGCCTCATATCCCGTTACACTGTCTTTGCGTGTCTTAATAAAGGACGTGATAGTCATCACACGGTAGAGAGTTGACAGTAAACAAACAGAGTATCTACTTACGCCTCATATCCCGTTACACTGTCTTTGCGTGTCTTAATAAAGGACGAGATAGTCATCATACGGTAGAGAGTTGACAGTAAACAAATAGAGTATCTACTTACGCCTCATATCCCGTTACACTGTCTTTGCGTGTCTTAATAAAGGACGAGATAGTCATCATACGGTAGAGAGATGACAGTAAACAAACAGAGTATCTACTTACGCCTCATATCCCGTTACACTGTCTTTGCGTGTGTTAATAAAGGACGTGATAGTCATCATACGGTAGAGAGTTGACAGTAAACAAATAGAGTATCTACTTACGCCTCATATCCCGTTACACTGTCTTTGCGTGTCTTAATAAAGGACGAGATAGTCATCATACGGTAGAGAGATGACAGTAAACAAACAGAGTATCTACTTACGCCTCATATCCCGTTACACTGTCTTTGCGTGTCTTAATAAAGGACGTGATAGTCATCATACGGTAGAGAGTTGACAGTAAACAAACAGAGTATCTACTTACGCCTCATATCTCGTTACACTGTCTTTGCGTGTCTTAATAAAGGACGAGATAGTCATCAAACGGTAGAGAGTTGATAGTAAACAAACAGAGTATCTACTTACGCCTCATATCCCGTTACACTGTCTTTGCGTGTCTTAATAAAGGACGTGATAGTCATCATACGGTAGAGAGTTGACAGTAAACAAACAGAGTACCTACTTACGCCTCATATCCCGTTACACTGTCTTTGCGTGTCTTGATAAAGGACGTGATAGTCATCATACGGTAGAGAGTTGACAGTAAACAAACAGAGTACCTACTTACGCCTCATATCCCGTTACACTGTCTTTGCGTGTCTTGATAAAGGACGAGATAGTCATCATACTTTAGAGAGTTGACAGTAAACAAACAGAGTACCTACTTACGCCTCATATCCCGTTACACTGTCTTTGCATGTCTTAATAAAGGACGAGATAGTCATCATACGGTAGAAAGTTGACAGGAAACATATTTACTATTTACGCCACATATAAAGTTTCATTGCCTTTGCGTATTATAATAAAATTACAAGATCTATTTTTTAAATGTAGTAATGTTGAAATACAATTATATTTAAAACCTTAACTTATTATTTTATCGTCATAATCTATTATCATATTATGTCAGTAAACAATTTTACTTAACAATTATTTTAAAGAGAGGTACTAACTGTAGTCAATTCAGTCAGATGAGGGCTCTCCCGTTTGGTTCATGTTTATTACGATCCAATAAAACCTCATTCCACGAGAAGGATTAGACTGAGTCATGAATGTAGAGGGTCGGATTATCTCCGTTTGACACAAGGTGATCCTAAATTGAGTCCAATTAGGTCCAATCTAATGAGGGAAATTGGTTCAATCTATCTTCTAAACTGTCATCAAACATTTAACTAAAGCATACATTTACTAAAAAATGTGCGCTTATTTAATTTACTTTATCCAATTTATGCTTAATATTCAGGAAAGTGGATACGTTTATTGAAAAAAGTTTGATTAGAACCTTAAATTATATATATTTTTAAATTCTTTTTCCATTGAGAAGTTATTTTTGTAATTATAAGCATTACTAATTCAAATAATAAATCCCTCATTCTATCTCCTAATTTCATTAATATTGTTTATTTTTCACCTTTTTACACGTGTTATTATCAGCAGATTAAAAATCATTACTAAATTTCACGCACATGTTTTAAGGGGGCAATCCACCAAAAAATAGCGAAAATGTTTAAAGATGACATTTTATTTTTATTTAAGTTTATTATTAAAGAAATTTTTCCTTCAATGTAAATATTAGTTAAAAAGTATTTATAAATATTTTTTATAAAACTATTACGAAAAGCTTGCAACTGCATATTTTCCCAGTTTCGTCTTTTGGAAAACATTATCATTTCATATAGTAATTATCACTATAGTAATATTTTATGATGAATTGCACATGTGTGATTTTGTTAACTGGCATTGGAAACAATGAATTATTATAAAAAACTATAATGTTACAACAAGTTATATTTGATACTAACTAGTTGCATAATACAGTTGGATTTTATATGTAAAATAGCATGTTTTAGTTTTTACCATTTTCCGAAAGTTTAAAATTTTTGAAAATTTAGTTTGCTTTCAGGTACGGGGACAGTCGTAGCTCGAAAGCTCCATTTATGTTCAACATAAAGCCTTCAACCCATTATTTTTTTTTTTTTTTTTTTTTTATAGGGAATAAGATATTCTACAACCTGTAGTATAGGTATATAAAATCATGACATAAACATTTTTCATATCATAAAAACTATAAAATGACATATTTTTATGAATATAATTTTTTTTTATTCATAATTTCATAATATTATGAGCTTTATATAAATATTTTTGAAAAAAAAAACATTGTTTTAGATGTAGGCTGTTAGTAAGTACACCTGAAGAGGGCGGGAGTTTGTTATACATGTCGAAACGTTGTGTTTCTTTCTTAAACACTCAAAGCATTGGACATATCCAAATATTATCTACATATCATGAACAATCCAATGCTAATAAATAACTTTTAAACAACAATTTAAAATATGATTGATTACATGAAATCCCTTATTACAAGTTGTACATACATATGTTACTTTCGAAATATAAAAAAAGGAAATTCATATCTTGTTTAGTATTAAGTTGTAGATATCCCAAGAAAACGCTGTTATGTACAAAAATCAACCCCTGTTAAGGAAATGAAAATATTAAGAGGTGTTAAGAGGTGGAAATACACAAAACATTGTTTTATTACCTTCCGAAATACATATTAAAGAGGAATTTAAATATATATTTTTAAATAGTAATTTGTTTTTAAGGTAGAGTTCCCCTTTAATTCAAATACAAATTGTATAATTTTAGATTCCTTAAAATAAAGTTATATCACCTTACCAACAGTTATAAAATAGTATGTATAAAACCATAGTTGAGTATAAAGTTTAGATGTTGTTCCTATGAAAAAAAGGATTTATAAATCTAGTACTTATAAAGAGTTGTGCTTTGCTAAGTTCTTCAAGAAAAAAAAGCACTTTTGAAGACATTTTAGGAATCTTATCAACTTTATATTACCTTTCATGAAATTATTAGTCTACATGACATGCTAAATTGTAAACAGCTCACTCTTTAACAAAATGTTACCTAAGTCTTTTTTTTTTTCAAGTATATATTTCTTGATTAGATATTATTTAGCTTTCTGAGATACGTTCACAATATGGAGACCGGATATGTTCACAGGAAGTAACCTCCTCTTCCAGATGTTCACGAACCGGAAAGGACTACTTGATTGTAAAATTGGTTCAATCTTATAAACATCTTCTTCATCAATGTCTTAGTGGATTTGAGATGGTTTGTTTACAGATTACATCCTTGTTATTAGTATTATTTAATTATACATATATTGATTCAATTCACTTCAATTTATTTTCGCAAGCGCAAATACACATTACTGCAGTGCACATATAAACTATCTAGCTATATGCTAGTTGATGGAAAATATATACTACTAGATAATGTTTTTATTATACAATATTCAAGTATTCAATATGAAACTATAAATGAGAAAAACATACTCAGTATTAATCAGTATAACCAAAAAAATAAGACAACTATCTTATTTGATACAATATAAATATAAATAATAATAAATTAAATTAAGTATTATGGGGATATTTTTCCTCTTAACAGAGAGAGTGGTAAAGCTATCTTTATGAATATGCAGTGTATATTATTTATTATCAAGCAATGAACCAGAATATTTTTCAAGAATGCTCCAGACATATTAGAGGGCTCGACGGGACAGTACTTTAGAATTCCTAACATGCAGTTTTATAGACAATGGAGAGAAACCTGCTCAAATTCCGTATTTCTGATGGCTTGAGTCCGCCGTTACGGACATGCTTGTTAGTTTGTGTTTATCATACTCAGCCGGCAGTCCAACTCAAATATGCAGGAACACTCTCTTTATTACAGGTAAAATGTGTCCCAATATATTAACTTTATGCATTCGATATTAAATATTATTGCCATTATGTAACTATTTTATTCAATAAAAACTATCAACTACATATCAATCTATTAACAAATATAAAATAAAACAAATAATAACTTTAAATGTATCTTAAATCTTTCTGTTTTTTTTTTTATTAACTATATAATAATTTGATTAAGTTCAGAGTCTTAGAGTAATAAAAATTGGAAGTTTTTTTTTAGAATACAAGTAAATAGTTTTATCGTTGTACAGAGTGATGACATTTTACTATAGTAGAATCGAATAAGGGATATTAGTAAAAAAATATTAAACTGTATATGAAACACGAATAGCACAACTACTTGGACAATTTACGTTCCCTAGTGAATCAGAGGTATTAAATTAGTATTACACAACTAAGTTATCTAATTTTAATGACATTTATTCCTAAACGATAAAAGGAAAGAGTTTAAATATATTTAATTTTGAAAAAGTTCATAGGAAACGTATTTAGCATAAACCAATTTTCTAAAAATGTTTGAACAGTAAATTCTTAGTTACAAAAATGTCTCTCTAGTTTACACAGACCTAATCATAATTTAATTCAAAGTATCAAACACCGACTGTTAGGTCGGTTTGATATGAACGTGGATCACACTCCTAATCCGAAAGCCACCGTGAGTGGACAAGCGTTATAGAAAATTTTTAAATACAATTATTTTAGCTTTAAAGGGTTTTTGGATTTTCTCAAGCTTTTTAAATTCTAAATTTCCATTATATCTTTAATTTACATCTTCTTTGGTGCACTTTAAAATATTTCATATTATTTTATAGAGAAACAATCACTGATGTATATCAATAGCTGTCTCAAACTGATTGTGCATTAATTGAGGTTGTCCAATTAACATTCATGAGCACTTGATCTACATATTCATAATGCATGATCAGTACATACAACTACATAACAACCATCTTGTCTTGACTTTCACTAAAAATAAGGTACACTTAGCTACGTTAGTGTATAGACATTCATAAACTTCATAAAATAATTATGGAAACAATTTTATTTCCAAAATTCGACATTCATATAATTATGCATGTTTTTAACTTATCAATATGTCGTAGATAATCAAATATCAATGTTCATAAATTTAACAATTTTACAGCTAAAATAAAATGAAGAAACATCGAAAATTTCGTCGTATTTTATTGAATTTAAATTGTATTGATTTTCCTGTTGTATATTTTGCTAAATATTGAACTCTGTGACACTCATAATTTGGATTTATTTCCATACAGAGAGTAAATACAGCATTTTAATTGTTGTATGGGACATACGACAATACACACGGCCTAAGGCTTATTTGATTCTTCTAGTACGTAATCGGAAAAAGTTCCAAATATAACATATTAAATTATTACGAATATGTTTTCCCAATAAAAGTAAGTTTTTCCAAAATAACGAAATAGGAAAAGAACATGTATCTGCTTATTACTGTTTACTGTAAATAACCAATTTGCAGTACTTAGTTAAACCTTGAATGATTATTCAATTTTATGATTATAACGTTTTCCCTTATTTTGGTTAAAAGCTTCCAAGTACATTAATAAAGCCCAACGTTTAAACCATTAACTGTTAACTATAAACAGGTAGTTTGTAAAAAAATAATTAATTGGTCTTATCTTTAGAGTGTTTCGTTTATTAGTATCTACTTAATAATATAGTAATATTAAACACTCGAAGAGCAACCAATGTCCACTTACCCCAGATGTCTTCATCTCTGGCTGGGAGAAGCCCTTACTACAATTTATAATAAGCTTCCAAAAGCTATTACCATGGAACTAAGACTGGAAAATTTTAAAAGACTCTTAAAGGAGCGGCCTACTACTGTTTGGAGGAAATGTTCTCTGTGGCTGATTAATGTCCCACTAGCCTGACAACCACATCGCATGAAGTGATTTCAGTGGGATTACTTCAATTATCAAGTAAGTAATTATAACAGTTCTTTGTAATACTGGGTCAGGTAAAGCCTCTACAGTCTATTGTGAGATCTGATTCACGTAGTATATTTTTCGCACAGGTGATATTCATTTCCCTCTATACAACTGCACAACCCCTAACACAGACACTTCATATTCCTTGTCAGGGTCCATTCCGTTAATACGATTGAGTGGTTGTCATGTCAACATTAAAAAACCTGTAATCTGCGAGTTCCAAGACCCATGTCCCATGTACAAGTTAACAGAAGTATACAACAACTGCCGTTAGGTGTGTGTGTGTATACTGATAATATATAAAACAGGAAAAACATTTTGTTTATTTTCTCAATACTCAACCTTATAATCCTCGTTCGATGTGTCTTGTTGTTAGATTACATAAGTGGTTTTGTTGTTCAATTCCGTCTTTTTAGTGTGAGCTGGGTATTTTGAGGTGGTTGTGTGTATCAGTAATTAACTAAACAAGGAATTTTGAGAGCCTTAAGTGTAGTCATAATTTATTAGTAGTACTAGACGTCATTCATAAATAAGATTTGAAAATCCAAAAACTTCTACAGGTTTTTAGTTGAAATGTCACCCTACTTTGTCTAGTAACAGCATATTAAATACAATCATTTACTTCAAATTTAAAAAATGTCACCAGTTAATGACAAATAAATGTAAAATTTTAACACAAAGCGTGCCATGAATTTTCTTAGCCAAGACTATAATGTGCTAATTGATCATGGCCTATTTTATTTCGTTGAATGATCAATTACGGTTATAGTATCGAATAAATTAATATAGAAAAAACTAATATTTTTGTCATGGCTATTTAAAGAACTATTTTTATGCCATTTACTCAACTTAAGTACTAACACATGATCGTTAAGCACAATGAAGTCCAACCGTCGAGTACTCAATTACAACCTATTTCCCACCCCTTCAAAACTTAATTTATGTAAATTGATTTGAGAGTACTCCGAGTGGATGGAAATATGTGGTACCAGATGGGGTAGTAAAAGTTCGTTTAATGATTTAATCAATCTAAGTAGAATAAAACTGTCTTTATTAAAATACTGGCTCTTGGATAAAATCTTTCATCAAAACAAGTTAATATAGGAGAGATAATATAGGGAAAGTACCCCAAAACGGGATAGGCGGGCAAAACGGGATAGTAGGGCTAAAACTATTAATAGTGCTGCTATCTCTCGGGAAAGTGGCCAAACTGGTTAGTAGCCGCCATGACACCATATTCAGTTAATCTCCGGTCGTTGCCAATAGAGCTGGTGAAGTTTTAGCTTTTTAAAGTTTTCAAGTGAAATTTTTACCAGCATTCTAGCATTTTCAACGTCAGAAAAACTGTTCTTGTGCCCGAATGTCCTGTGATGAAAATCTGGTAAGTAGTGTATTTTATTCCATGCTTTTTTGCAAACAATTTCGTGTATTTAATTCCTGTTTGTGATTAATAGTTGAGGCGTCCGCCATTGTTGTTGTTAAAAGCGTCACGGTCAGTCAAAACGGGATACTTTTCGTGTTCCCAAAACGGGATATGGTTTTGTCCTATCCCGTTTTACCCAACTACTCTAGTAATATTTTACTGTTGAAAATATTATTTTATTTGTCAGTACTAATCTGAATTGTTGTATAAAGCCTGTTGTTTTATATTAGCCTAGTACAGAAATTTCAAATCAAACTTGAAATATAAGTCTGTGAATAACAGTTAATAGGCCACTTCTTTTGAAAGAAAAGATTTATTGAGGACATAGGCCCGTGTATAAAATGAAAACTGTTAGTTAGAAAGGTTTTAATTTTACAAATAATAACATGCTGGAAAAACATATTCCTCCAATGTTTGTATTCCCTAGACAAAGGGAGAATCTAAGGCTGATGGAAGATACTCCACCTGGCTCTTTTGCAGCCTATCACAAGTCAGGCTGGATAAACAAAGAATCGTTCATTACATGATTTAAACAATTTGTTGAGCTAGCAAATCCTTCCAAAGATAGACCTGTTCTGCTCTTACTTGATGGGCACTGTAGTCACACAAAAAGTATTGATCTCATTAACCTTGCAAGACAAAAAAATGTTATTATGTTGACTTTCCCTCCACACACCACCCATCGGCTTCAGCCCTTATATGTGACAGTTATGGCTCCACTAAGCACATTCTATGAGCAAGAAGTTCGCAAGTGGTTGTTCAACCATCCTGGAAGAGTTGTAACCATTTATGAAGTAGGGAAACTGTTCAACGCAGCGTTCCAAAGAGCAGCTCTTGTCCAAACTGCTGTCAATGGGTTTAGGAAAATGCGTATTTTTCCATACAACCCAGATGTTTTTCCTGACCACATATTTGCCCCCTCACTTTCGACAGATCACCCAATGCCTGAAGTTCAGAACAAGACGCCTTCACAACCATTAGGTCTTCAACAAAACGAAGTCATTTCAAAAGTCCCCTCAACTTCAGTGATCGAATCCAGGACTTTGCAGCCATCTCAGCAATTACACAAACCACCTGGTGATGGTGTCACCGGTAGTTGCAGCGCGAATCCAGAACCTATCCAACCGACAACTTCGTCTGGAAACAGAGGTCTAGGATTATCCTACTATCGTCCTTCACTTCCATTTACAATTTCACCAAAAGAAATTTTACCTCTGCCACAAGTGGTAGGACCTAGACCCGAAAAGAAATTGGATAAAAGAAGAGGAAAAACGGCAATCATCACATCAAGTCCATATAAACTTGAACTGGAGGAAGAGGAGCATAAAAAAAAGAAAAAGAAAAGGAAAGAATTCAAAAGCTAACAGACAAAGCTGTCAAAAAAAGTATATTTAAAGCCCCAAGAAAAAAACAAGAAAGTCTTAAAAGAAAGTGTGTCCCTGAACTTGAAAAAAAATCAGACCTGCAGCCTTCGGACCTAACACTTCTACCAGAAACAAAATAAGGGAACATTAAAAAAGTTAAAAAGGATTCATCAACCGACCTAGGCTGGATGTAATCCTCTTCAGAAGATGAAACTGAAAACGTTGAATCATGCATATTTTGTAACGCTCTTCATCTTGACTCAAAATCTGGAGAAGGCTGGATCCAGTGTTCAAGCTGCCAAGGATGGGCCCACGAAGCATGCGCCAAAGCAGAAGAGGAAGATGACTCATTTTTGTGTGACTTTTGTATTGCAATAAGATAGATTTTTAATGTCATTTTGTCTGTGTTTTAAATAAAGTATGTCATTAAAACTACCTTTTTTCACAATAAAGTTTTATACAGTTTATATTGTGTTTCTTAATTTTCAATGCAATTAATTTATATATAAAAATAACAGTAAAAATCCTATCCCGTTTTACCCAACCATGGTTGGGTAAAACGGGATAGTGTAAGATATTGTAAAAACTAAATTTTTCATTATATAACATAAATACAAAATTAAGAAAAAAATAAATGTTATAGTTTAAAGTATTTACTTTCCAATGATATTTACCTTTAAAATTTAATTTTAACACAAATGAAAACATACACAAAAATAGACTAGGTATCCCGTTTTGGGGTATTAGTGCAACTTCATTTGTCTAACATTTTGTAAATATTTTACACTGATTAAAAATTTCTTTTTAATTAATTAAAAACCTTAAATGATTCTTGAGTATAGAACTGATGATACTGTTTGTTTATCCACTAGTAGAATTCGATTGTTTTTATCTCAGGGGAAACATTATTTGTGTCAGCTATGGAAGTTTACTTTCTAATTTATTAATTTTAGGTCGGTAATAGCCCAGGGCCAAAAACCTGGGCCCAGTGCTACATGTTTCTTTTTCGTTTAAGTCATCGGTATTTTTAACTCGTTATAAATGCGGTAAAAAGGTAAACAGATAAACTTAATTTTATCTAACAGGAAATAAAAAAAGTCAACCTTGCAGCTAAGACAGGATGCTGGCTTTAGGCTAAACAATGTCTTTATTGGTCCATGCTATTAAAAATCAATCCCTGATTTTCTTTCTAAGATTTTCGATTTATTTTTTATTTTTGTGTTATTTACATTATTTTATTTTTTTTATTTTATTTGTCATATACAGTTACACCATTTTTACAGAAAAATATATACAATACTTATAGATCAAACTAGCAATATGAAATACATGTACCAACAAGAACACCAAGATAACAACAGATTTAAGTCAACCAATCAGCATCATATGCATATATATGATATAACTATAATAAAAAAAATAAACACTAACAATTATATTGCTGTATAACAAAACAGACAACAATTAAATACTAAACAATAGATGTAATTGAAACAAAATACACACTACAATATTTAGAGTATTACATAGTTACTATAAACATTAATAGACAAACTGGAGAACAAGCAAACTTACATCAATCAAATACCAGCATACAACTTATAATACAGCAATAAACTATATGTATATAAAACAAAATTAGTTAAATAAATACTCGACATAAAAGCTCTAGAAAAGAAGAGTAAGGCTAACAACAATAATAAATACTATCAATGACAATAAATGTAAGAAGAAAAATCAGTAATGTGTCCTATGCTTGAAAGCCTGCAAAGTGTTTGGCCAATTCCCTCTTGAACACAGCATCCGACATACCGAAGACATCCATGTAGTCAGGCAATCTGTTGGCCAACCGATGAAACCTTGAAATTGGGCTGTAGAAACCATAGTTAGTGGAGGGGTAATTGGCCTCAAAGATCTGAAAGCGTCTACCGGAAATGCGAGGACATCTCAAGTTGACACTCCCCAGAAGATCAGGAGAATCAAGAGATGAATTAATAATTTTCTTGAAGAATAACAAGTCAGCAATCCAGCGCCTGACCTGCAAGGGCTGAAGACCAAGCTGACGCTCCAGAAATTCAACAAGAATCTCACCATAGATGTATCCAAGACTCACACCAACAATCCTGACAAAATGCCTCTGGACACTCTCAATCCGATCAACCTGTCCCACTAGGTAAGGAGACCATACTGGTGAGCAGTACTCCAACAGGGGACGAACAAGCTGGACATATAGTGTTCGAAGAGCCCATGGGGAAAAACCATCCCGTGAAGTTCTTACAAGAAATCCCAGTGCAGCGTTGGCCCTCTTAATAATATCAGTTATGTGGTCCTCGGGACTGAATGCTTAGGTCAAGATCACTCCCAAATCCTTGATCGAGGTGCAGCGATTCAACATGGTTTCCTCTAGCTTGTAGTCAAAGAAAATTGGTATCATTGACCGGGAAAAGGAGACAACATTACATTTAAGAGCATTCAAGTCCTTGTCGTTCCGTAAACACCATGCCACCACCCTCTCCAGATCAGCCTGCAAGGAAGCACAGTCCTGAAGTGACGTAATTCTTCTGTACACCTTCGCATCATCAGCAAACAGCAGCAGAGTAGAGTAGACGATCACATCACCCAAGTCGTTGATGAAGATGGAGAAGAGAGCAGGCCCAAGGAGAGAGCCCTGGGGAACTCCAGGTGTAGCGTCAAATGGCAAGGACACCGAACCAGCGTAACGGACGATGAGACGACGATCACTCAGATAGCTCCTGAACCACTGTAGAAGGGATCTAGTAACACCCAAGGCCTCCAGTTTAGACAGAAGAAGCTCGTGATTTATCCTATCAAAGGCCTTTGCCATGTCCAAGTATATACAGTCCACCTGGCGACCCATTTCAAAAGAGGCGAGAACGTCCTCCTGGAGAGTGATCAAATTAGAAACAGTCGATCTTCCCCTCATAAATCCATGCTGATCAGACGATATCACAGATCTCGCTTCGAACTCTAACCTGCGCAAGACAAGAGACTCAAAAACCTTTGCAAGAGCGGGCTGAATAACCACAGGTCTGTAGTTCGTGGCACAGGAAGCATCGCCATTCTTGAAAATAGGAGTAATGAAGCTTGTTTTCAGGTTGGAAGGAAAAACGCCTAGTGTCAACAAGGCATTAAAATAAAGATCCAGATGAGGAGCCAGAATGCTGATACAAAACTTAAGAACAGCAGAAGGAATTCAATCTGTCCCCGGACTCTTCCTGTCATCCAACTGGAACAAAGCCCTCTCGATCTCTTGACAAGAAACTTGGAATCCCGTCAGATGCAGCGAGGTCTCGCGACCAACAGGCTTGTCAAAGCTTGAAGAAGGTCTTTACACGGAGGAGAAATAGGCTGAAAACCAATCACAGATGCTCTTGGGACTGTCAGCAGATTTCTTAACAAATTTCAATAGTGAGACAGATGATTTTTTTTTCTTGGAATCATTGATATAGCTCCAGAAAGCCTTGATGTCGTCTTCCATAGAGCATTCAACTCGATTGATATAGCTTTTGAAGCAGGAAGTTGAAAGAGACTTACATCTTGAGCGAATAATGGAAAAAGCAACATAATCAGAATAGTCCAGTGTTCTTTTGAAACGAGAATGTAGATTTTTCTTCAACACAACCAACTCCTTGAGCTCAGCCGAAAACCAACGGGGAAATTTACTTCTACTAAGGTGTTTTATTGGTGTGGATCTATTCACCACATTGCTCAGAGAATAACAAAAATCAATGCATTTTCTCAACATCACAAGAGCCAGTAATTACAGGATAAGTCCAATTCTGAATATTCGCGAAAACGCTAACCAAATCACACTTTCTAAAGTCGGAAATGGTGTCATTTACACCCACGAATGCTGTTTTGCTACATGGAATTGATACTTCGATTGCTGGGTGATGAGACTCTTCAGGAAGAATAGGGTTCAGAGAACTTAGAACCCTAATGTCATTGTTGGATGAAAAAATTATGTTACATTATGTGGTATGAGAATTTTTTAAAAATAATGTTGTTTATTTTTGCTTTAGGTGACCACGAAATATCAATTCTCAAACGTAAACCAATACAAACTATGTATTAAATTATAAGTAGAAATATTGGTGATCGGTTGGCCTTCTCAGGCCAAGGTGAGTTTACGTTCTCTTTGAATGCTCTATATCCCTCTGGTCTGATGATAGTCAACGTAGTTTAGAAAAAAGGAAGGACCATAATACTTGTACATTTTGTACAAACCATATTGACAAAAATTGTCTTAATTTTATGTTGGGAAAACCTATATCAAAGATATCAAGAGTTTATATAATTCAATGATAAGGTCCACATTATTATTCAGCACAATATATATGAGCTTGTCAAATTAGAATTTATACTCTTGATTGTGATGTGTAGTCTTCTTTTTAAAGAATTTAAATCAACACAGACATTTTTCACCTCACTGCAAAATGTCTAGATTTTTAGATCAGATCATTAAATTCACCGACGTTTTCAGCCAAGAGTTGGCTGTATAATAATGGTACATATTAATGGTTAAGATTTTATAGCTTTTTGTAGCTTTTATAGCTTATATTATTTGCACCACTGTGCACTAGCAGTTTATGCTATGAATGTTGCATATAACTTGTTCTTGGAGTTTTTTACCATTATTACTGCCTGACGTGTTTTTGAAAATATTTATTGTTAATACACATTAACCTATTTAATTGATTTTATATATACATTACATACATTCATTATAACCTTTTTTTCTTACAAACATACTATTAATTGTAGATACTTCATTTATATTTAATATATCATGCATTCCTGGTTGTAAATTTAAAAACAACGTGTACATTCCCTGCATTTATTTATGTTGTATTTTTGTACAAATAATAAAAGTAATTAAATAACTCGTTTTACTTATAGAGAACTACCGAAAATAATTCCTCAATGATTTCTTATTACCTGAGAGGGACTGCTATCGTTATTTGAACCTGTATTTTATTGTTAAAATATAGTAAAATATCAAAGTATTTAAGTATTATTTTTATATAAAAAGCAATCTTTATATACTAAATGATTACATCGTATCTGTAATACTGAATTGCTGTATATGTAAAATACGTTACTACATACATTTAAAAATATACTTTTAGACATTAAATTTTACGATGACGTTGTTTTTAATATAATTTTAAAAACAATTATACAGCCAAATCATACGTAAAATTCTATTGTATTCTCTAAATTGAAATACCATATAGTTAAAAGCTCCGTAGATTAATGTATATATTAAAACTAATTTATATTTTTAAAACATATATTTATATATAACAAAATACACTACAAATTGTCTAAACAATAATGTCTTTCAGTCATTGTCACTGATAGGAATAGTTTAAGGAGATCTCAGTTTATAGTTTATCTATAGATAAATGTACGTGAAACCTATAAATATGAACGTAATACTACTGTCTACATTTAATCGCATATGATCATCATAATGATGCTTCAATATGTCTATAGTACATGTTATTATTAAATTAAATTGTGAATTTAGTAGAGTAAAAATTATTATTTTTAATACTATGTGTAATCAAGTTATGAAAGTAAACAAACTAATTCAAATGAACTACATGGAGTGAAAAATATGAAGGCATATAATAAAACGCTGTGATAAACCAAGACGTAAAATAAAAATTGAGATACTTTCAAAAGTAATGTTTTACTGCACTTAAAGCAGTGTAAAAGTTCAGCTCTGCAATATAAAATATCATAACTTCTTCCTGGAGATATAAAACTGATTTTATTCTGAAGAGGGCTGAGAAAACTGTTTTCTATTTAGTGGTGCTTAGTCGTCATAATTGTTATTTCTTTATTGTTTTTAAAGGGGATGTTTAGAACCGTCTAGGGGCAGTTAATTACATCTATATGTAATAAAATTTATTCATATACATTTTCCTTTATTATTTTCCAATAAAAATGCACTTATGTAATAAATATAAATGTTTTCAAACTATTTAAATGTAAATTACATGTATAGTACAGTACGATAATTTAATTGTTTATCTCCATAAGCCATAAATATTTATAAAAATATAAAAGTCTTCATATTAACTATATTATATGTGGTTTGATGTTCAGATGAATAAAAAATATACCATTTTACGTGACTGAAATATATTTAGATAAAATCATGTTCAATAATATTTATGTTGTCATAAGAAATCCATAAAACTTATTTAAACAGTTAAGAAATGAGAAAATAATATTGTTGCTGTAATTTTAATTGTTTGTTAATTTGTGTGTTTTATTTCGTTTTTTCTTTAATTATGTTATAAAAATTAAATAATTTAAATGAAATTTACAATACATATTTTTAAAATGGTTTCATGATGCCATTTAATGAAGGGTTAAAATACATATCTACTAACAACTGAAAATCCATAATTCAGTATTTATATGAAATAATATTGTTTATTTAAAAAACTTTAAAATTTTTCATCATTTACGGTTTTTATCACACATTATGATGTTATAAACACATGTACAGTTAACCTTACACAGTATAAGTAAACGTCACACAAAACAACTATATTACAATATAATCATAAATTTGCGCAAGTATATTACAAGTATAAAATACACAAATATTATGTTGATCGATTTCGTTGAACTACGCTCACCTTCCTCAGACCAGAGGGATTCACAAAAGAATGGAAAATGGTGTTCAACAACATGATCAGGCCTATGATTTTACGTGACCCCATTGGCTGGAATCGTCAAAATGGTGGCTGCTAAGATAGTATTCGCTAATTCCCATTGGCTGTTACTCTTGTTCCTTTTATCGCTGAATATAAATTACCAAAATCTATTTCGGAATCAAAATTATCCTGTTCATTCTTTAGTATATCACGATCCTTACACTTATCTTTAAAAATAAATAACTCTTCCCAAGCATTCATAATACGACCCTTCTTACAAACTTGCATAATTCAAATGTTTGAATATAAATCTCACATTTATTTTATTCAAACTGTGGTTACAATTCAGAAGGTGTTTAGCCACATCAGATCTTTCAGGTTTCTTATTTATAAAAGCAGAGACATGGTTTTATAGATTTTGATATCATTTACAGTTTGACCTATGTAAAACATAATACACTCATTACAGTTAATCCTATATATTCCTGAATTACTGAATTTATCTTCACTTTCAATATTTGGGTATAAAATGTTGGACATAATATTGCAAGTCTTAAAAGCTACTGATAAATTTAATTTCTTAAATCTATTACCAACTCTTTTCGTAAAAGGTTCATTGTAATGAAGGGATACATTATCAGATTTTTCTTTTTTAAGTGTTGTACGTTTATCGTTTCGAATATTACTTTCTATTTTTTTTTTATTCTAATTCCAATTTCACCAATGATTGATGCCTTGTATCCATTTGCAATAGCTATTGATTTTATTACATTTGTTTCCTGTTTTCTATCTGCAGTTATATTTTACAGTTAACCTTAGAAAAACTGTACAAAGAAAATCATCAATAATAAATTTGTATTCTATAATAAATTATAAAAATCATTATCAAACATAGCATATGTGAATTTATCAATTTTAAGTTCATTTAATACCTATATATATATATATATATATATATATATATACATATATATATAAATAAATTGTCATAGCAATATTTATTACTAATCTACATATTGTATGACTAATAGTTTATAAAAAAAACTAAAACCACAACAATAGAATCCCTGAGACAAATTATTGTAAGGCTTTTAACGTTTCCTTTTAAATCATGGCATTTTCAAGAAACATTATGTCAGTCGATAATAACAAGAAATAAAACAAATGTTATCTTAGCTAGTCACTAATTAATAAATAATGTCAACGATAAAATAGTGATAACGAACAAATACTACAACAGATTGCATAAAACAAAAATTGTTGTTGAAATTATTACTTAATAAGAAAAAATAAACCATAATACTATAAAATATAATCATCTATTTTTCCGTTAGTCGTGATGATAAAATAATATATATATCTAATATACTCGTAGTATGGTTAGTAGTAATTATATACATAGGATTAAAACAATAACTTATTGAAGAATGCATAAGAAGTCTTTGAGTTTCAATTTAACTAACCTAAACTCAGGAGAGATAACAATAACATACATCCGGTATATTATATATGTGAATGATATCTTCTTCAGTCTGTTCACTCCCTGGCTGGATCGTAACTCAGTTATGACACGTAAATATTGAACAGTCGTAGGACAATGTGTTGTCTTTGTTACAGTGAGATCGTTTTGTTCCAATAGTTTGACTAGTCTTCACTTTCTAGCTTTCACACAGTTCATATCATTTAGTTTAGTATTTATAACATTCAACTCCTAATTTACGTTATAAAAATAATGATTCTCTATTTATTTAAAATATAATAAAATCAATTTCACTGTACTGCAAAAGGTATAATTAACATCATAAATTGAGAGATCAAAAGTTGTACTGTAATTACAAGTAAAAATACATGAAACAATTTTAATGATAGCAGAAAAACAACCATTATATAATATATCCCAAGATAATTTAACCATTCAAAATTCTTAATTAATATTTGTAATTGTAGAGCTCTTTTAATTATAGTGATATCAAATTATACACATTTAATTACTACCCACTGATTTGTCCCTGATGTACTCCCACTGCTTAATATTATACTCTCATATGGCTTAACAATAAACATGTACGAGAGGTTGATATACAACTAGGAAAGGTGATGAGGGCAAACAGCAGCTGCCTCATTTCAACCCCTCTACCAGCTCCTCCAGATAAAAGACGCAAAGAAGCACTTCTCAGAGGGTTAAAAAGAACCTAACTACTCCGAGTCTCCCAATTTGCAAGATATCCTACATCGTGCAGGGCAACTTAAATCTAGGAAACCATCTATTCGACTAGCTTCCAGTTATTATAAAACGTATTTTTACTAAAAACCAACTGGGTGTTAACTTGGCATGTGTCTGAGGGGTGAAACAAGTTTTTGATACCAGGCCCTATAACCTTCATCGATGGAATGAACATTCCTCGTAGGGAATAGAATATGTTGAGTCACTTTCGGATGGTTGTGGAAGATGTGACTACTGAAAATTGGGGAAATGGTAAGTCATATGATTGTGGACCCAACATTTTAAACTATAGATTACGTGTTTTATTAGTTCCCATCGAGTTATTTTTAGGGGGCATTTCAGCTGGTGTTGAATTATTAAGAAACATGGAATTAGCTCTGTGACGGAAGATCAATATTTAAACACTAAGACACGTGTTCTTTGTACTGTTGATTTTATTTTATTTAAATATCATTTATTTGTCTTATTTTGTAATATTTTATTAGTTTGGTTGCTGGCCTATAAAAATAAAAGGAGATTTACCCATTTATAAACACGTTCTTAAAAACAAAAACAAGATTAGTTAATATCCTTGATGCAGCAGTGCTTAGAAGCGATTTTAAAATTAATTACTTAGCGATATTAAAATGAAATTTGGGAACAATAAAGAAGCTATTTTCTCTAGAAAGCAATGGAATGTTATTCTGAGGTAATATTTAAAATTTTTGTTGAAGAAAGATTAAACAATTAATATTATCATGCTTCCTATTTTTAATTAAAAAAGAAAGAGTAATAAAGTAAAAACCAAACTAAACAAATCTCATTTGAAATTCTATATAAAACAGTGAATGTATTTTACCGTTTAACGTATTTGATTAATAATTAATGAAAAGTTAAATTATTAATTTCATCTCAGAATAGTCTTTGGTAATACTATAAGATTCAACTGTTAACATAATTATTTGAAGTCTTCATAATTAAGCTGGAAGACTTGAGAACTATAAATATGACCTTGAAGTAAAAGATATAAAAAAATTAAAAAATTAATTTTACATTTAAATGAACAATGTATATTATTGGAAATGCTAGCAGTTAATCATTTTAGCATAAAAACATACGATTTATTCAAGTTTAGAATCTTTGCTGCTGAATAACTGTTTTACACTCTGAAAAATTGACCAACTCTCAACAAAGCCAGTTCTCTGCACATTTCACCTTCTATTCAATGAGTTTGGTTTAAATATGTTTTAACAATTATTTTCCGGTTGACATTTGAATTTTATTGTAAAGTTGGATTAAAATTGTGGTAATACATATTATGATGTAGTTTTCGCTTAAAATATTATACATTTATATATTATAATGGAACCATGAGACTAATTATAATATTTAACTATTTATTATCATTTTATTTTTAATATAATGTTCATTACTCATTTTTCTGTTTTCCAGATCAACAACTGCCTATATGTATATATATATATATATATATAATTCAACTTGTACTTTAAAATGTACGCCATTTGGTAACGTTACGTCGGTGGTCCAACAGACCTACAAAACTAAAATGGGTTCGTCTAAGCAGGAGAGGGGAATTTGTGTCCTAATGCCTATATAAGTACAGGCGTATGAAATTAAATTTTGTTATACTTTTATACTGAGTAGGCCACTCGATTCCAAAGAAAAGGGATACCTCTATTGTGTAACAAAAGGAACAAGAAATATTTAACGATGTATCTCTGAAATCATTATGTATTCCATATTTATTTATTTGTACTAAACCGTCCCGAATAGTGGTTCGGATCTTTTCCCTTAATTAATTACCACTACTTTATTTCCGTTAATTCATTACCACTTGATAAATAATCTATTGCTCTAAAAACAGGTCCCCCAATAATCTTTAAGTCCACTGTAGTAATTCTTATCCGCTAGGAGTCCGATATCACTGGCCTTATATTATCGCTTTCCAAGAACTTACAAATGGAGATTGTAAGTTCTCATTGGACGGTAAGTCAGTCATTGGATTAACTGACAATTTTGTGATAAACTTTAGTAGCCACCTAACCTAACCTAACCTAACCTAACCTGACATAACCTAACCTAACATAACCTAACATAACCTGACATAACCTAACCTAACATAACCTAACCTAACCTGACATAACCTTACCTAACATAACCTAACATAACCTGACATAACCTAAGCTAACCTAACCTGACATAACCTAACCTAACATAACCTAACATAACCTGACATAACCTAAGCTAACCTAACCTGACATAACCTAACCTGACATAACCTAACCTAACATAACCTAACATAACCTGACATAACCTAAGCTAACCTAACCTGACATAACCTAACCTGACATAACCTAACCTAACATAACCTAACATAACCTGACATAACCTAAGCTAACCTAACCCTAATTGCGATAAATCAAGTAGTGGTAGTGAATTAACGGAAAAGGTCCGGTAGTTCTTCAACCCTTTCAGAATCAGAATTTCAGCCAGTGGATTATGACTATAGATTTTATTTTCATGCCTGCTGATCGGACTTTTGAGTTTTATATTTGAAACTTCGAGATTTATTGCATGATAAATAAACTACACTAGAATATACTTAAAAAAACCAAAGCTAAAAACATTGTTTTACAGTAAATATTCCTAAGCATATTCAATAAAAAAAACCTAGAGATAAACAACTGCTTGTCTATTAATATAATTTATAGCCTTAGGCGATGGTATTTGAACAATTATTTTGCTCTTTGACTTTGAAACACAATTTGTCGTCCTTAAGTGACTTATTAAGATTTAAAAAATAAACCAACAAGCGTCTATCGTTATTGATAAAGTACTAAACAGGGAGTAAAGCAGCGCTTTTACTGAGTTAATTAAACAATTTTATGTTCGTGTGAGATTTTCTTGGTCGCTTTACTGAATTTATGTTAAAGTGATCAGTTTAGTGTTTTATTTCACTGTTACTTTATTGATTGTTAAATAATCCTTTTGTCCATGTTATTTGGTCCTGTAAAACCTGTATGTGTACATCAATTATATCGTGCACTTTAAATAGCTGATTTATACGATGAACAACAAAATTGAAATTGATTTTCTTGATAAATTATGAAACCACGCTTTTATTATTTAAGACTCAGTTGAATTTACGGATATTTTGTTAGGTGAATTACAGATATAATTGGGTTTGATACGTGTAAATGTACAATCCTTGATTATATACACTAACAATAGATATTACATCCAATAGGAATGTTCATTCCTGTAATTTTGTTAGTTAGTAGGGTCTGCTATCACAGCTGGTTTAAACCTGAGACTACATTATCATTCCACAATTTATCACCAAAACAGCTGATATTTTGAGACTTAAAATTGTATAAAAAATATATATATAAAATAAATGGCACAACGTACTTATCGTTCTGTGTATTTGCTTGATATTTGGTACGAGAAAGTATAATTGGTTTGCTGCATTGTGGTCTTCATTAAAATAAATGTTTATAATTTTTAGCAAATATAAACTAAACTTATATCTAAAGGTGACATATTCTTAATTTTAACGATGCATTATTATTTAAATTGGAATGTTGCTAAGGCATATTTTATTGAAAAAAATTTTTTTTACCCTTAAAATAAAAAAAGAGAACATTTTCAAAACTAAAAATTTGTATTTAGTGCAACATTTTCAAGTAAGTATAATTGAAAATAATTTATTACCTTGGTAATTTAAATATGCTGATTTACTCTTCAAAATGTATATAAGGTCAGGTGGTCAATGTTCTAGGGTAGTTTGGGATAAATGAGTATCGTGACGGAAAGCGGGTAGTTAGATTGTAAGGCGAGGATGGATGCTCAAGTGAATGAAGGGTGAAACTGTGAGGAGATGCAGCTTAAGTAATGGGTAAATATTGGGATTTTCTTTAATAGTAGAATTTATCATAGTTTTAAGTTTATGTATGAAAGAATTAAATTGTTAAACCATATCTTAATGAAAGGAAATTAAGTTTCCTTTTAAGAAAAAAGTGCAATATTAACATTCTGTGAAAGTTCGTAGTTGTAGTGTTTAGCTTTTTGTAAGCGCAAGTTTTTAGTTTTAAGTACTTGTGGTTACGTGAAAAATGTGATCTTCATTTAGTGTCACTACACACATCGTTAACAATGTGATCTTCATTAAGTGGCACTACACACATCGTGAACAATGTGATCTTCATTAAGTGGCACTACACACATCGTGAACAATGTGATCTTCATTAAGTGGCACTACACACATCGTGAACAATGTGATCTTCATTAAGTGTCACTACACACATCGTGAACAATGTGATCTTCATTAAGTGGCACTACACACATCGTGAACAATGTGATCTTCATTAAGTGGCACTACACACATCGTGAACAATGTGATCTTCATTAAGTGGCACTACACACATCGTGAACAATGTGATCTTCATTAAGTGTCACTACACACATCGTGAACAATGTGATTTTCATTAAGTGGCACTACACACATCGTGAACAATGTGATATTCATTAAGTGTCACTACACACATCGTACCTCTTTTACATTTTGACATTTAACTAGAGGTTAGGAATAAAGGAATGTTACTTTTAAGTTGTTTAATTTAACTTTCCCATCATATGAACAAAAAAGAGAATAAACAGTTTATTTAAAACTTAGCAAATTTATTAATACATAATCGTCATATTATTCAAAGAACATTGATCCGAATAAAATAATACCAAACCCTATAAACATAACTTTAGATTCCTGTACAATAACACGATAAATGTGTCAACACGCCGCGCGGTGATCCAGTACATGATACTCATCCATATTCAATGAGGTTTGTGGATAGATGATTCAAAACAGAAAACCGATAGAGTGATTGTTGAATAAATTGACTACGACATGTGTCCTGCTGTTGCTCACTTATTCCCATCAACAACTCATGCATCATGACCATGTTTGTTTAGATTAAAGAAAAATAAAGTTTTTTATTGATTTTCATTTACGGTTTTAAAATTTAAAAATATTAAGTATCTTTATTTATTTCGAAGTCCTTATAACAACATTAGTCATGAAAATTTAATTAATATAAAATTTATGTTCACTGAAAACTTAAACCTAGACCACTTGGTATTTTAAATAACACCACTATAAACACAATAAAAAAATACCCATATATAATCGTTTATGGAAAATGAATTCCATTTACGATGTTCTCGTTAGTTATGCTATGATGTTTTATTTTCCAATACACGAGCATTTACTGCATTATACATAGTTAAACTTGTAAAAATCATATCACTACTATCTGCCTATGTTTGTAAATAATGTGAGTTTGTAAAAATTAAAAATGTACACATGTAAATAAACGTTGGTAATTTTTAGTAGGCTTTTATTAGACTTTATTATTATCCTGATTTCGAAAATAAAATTCAACATAGCCATTCTACTGAACCCTTAGTGAAAACCCGTCCCTGTAAGACAGGAAGTTTTACTGTAACTGAATATTAACTCTCCATACAAAATATAACTACAGTAAATTTGTGTAAAATTCATAAATTTTCGTGTTTACAAGTACTTACTGTGTAAATAATTTAGGATACGCAAATTCAATGATGATGGAAATAAACCCATAACAGGGTGAGCTAAAATACGGGAAAACCTATAGATTTTATAGCTATAGACAAATGTATACTACGTTTAGAACACAGCATCGCTGTCAATCTTGGCACAATCACGTAAAAAGACTTTTAAAATGTCCTAGGTATATTGTTTCTGGCAGAATTTGGTACATTTATTTATTATGTAAAGAAACATAATAATAATATTCATATTTAGTGAACTTATTATTATAACAAGAAAACTTTATTTGAAATATATTGTTTAGAGATACAATAACTAATAAAATAAACAATGTTGTGTTCAGTGCCATAATTAGGGAATGTTTCTTTAAAGTGTACCAATATTTTGTACACTCAGCATTTCTCAGCATTTCTTTAAAATGGATAAACTTTGCACTTTTTTGTGTAAATAGAAGGAAAAAAACGTAAATGAAATTGTTGAATAACTTTTTATTTCATTTAATTATTTTGTAAGCTATCAGTACAAATATGCTTGAATAAAATCTAATATATTAGGTTTTATTTACCTGTAAAATTACTAAGTTCTGTAAAGCAGTACAAGATTGGTAATCTCATATTATTGCCATTAGTACAAAATATACTGATATCTTATGACGAAATCATAACGTTTATGTTAAGTAATCTGTATTATAATTTTTATTTTATAACATTTTTCTTATAATATAAGTATATACATATATACCGTATTTATACAAGGTATCTCAAAACTTTCGCTACACATTTTGGGATTCTGTTCTTTCTACCAAAAGAATGCAAAAACTAAATGGAAGTAATGGTCTATATATTTTTGACTACTGCCTACTTAGAATGATTTTAATCGATTTAAAATATCTGCATTTACTTGCATATGATAGTAATGTAACTATGCATGTAATAAGAATTACAACAAGACTAAGTAATTAATTTAAAAACCTCTAGAAAATAAGAATAACATTTTTTGAGAATTTATACGAGGTTTTTTTCTCAAAAAGTTATAATACTAACATTTATATCTCAACCAGGTATTAATATAGAAACACAAGACGTTAACGGGTTTTTGAGTAATACTAGTGTAAATGTGATGTATAGTGGAAACTAGTCAAAATTGCCTTACTTTTTTGTTCCAACTAGGATAAAAATTTTGTTTTTGAAATTAGTTAATGATGGAGTATCATATGAGGGAGATAAAGGTAGTTGGACGTTTGACATCATTACGTAAAAATTACCAATCACGACGTTTCGATTTGGTAAAACCCAAACCTTTTTCAAGTGCTAAAAACTAAATTACATCTACACAAACATGTTATAAAACTACGTTCTTAAACTAATAAACTTATCTACTTTAATAATTATCTACATTTTTATCTAGATCCTAGAATGGGGTACAACAAAATCAACTTATACTAAATATAAAATGTTAACAGGGTTAAATTAATACAACCAATTAGGTGCTGTCAAGGTTACGATATCAACAAAAAATTTTAAAACACAATTAAAATTAATATTCAAATCAGACTGAAATAAGATTACATTATTTACAGACATTCAATCAATCTGATTTGAATATTAATTTTAATTGTGTTTTAACATTTTTTGTTGATATCGTGACCTTGACAGTGCCTAATTGGTTGTATTAATTTAACCCTGTTAACATTTTATATTTAGTATAAGTTGATTTTGTTGTACCCCATTCTAGGATCTAGATAAAAATGTAGATAATTATTAAAGTAGATAAGTTTATTAGTTTAAGAACGTAGTTTTATAACATGTTTGTGTAGATGTAATTTAGTTTTTAGCACTTGAAAAAGGTTTGGATTTTACCAAATCGAAACGTCGTGATTGGTAATTTTCACGTAATGATGGCAAATGTCCAACTACCTTTGTCTCCCTCCTAGGATAAAAATAACTAAAACGTGTAATAAAACGTTAAATTTTACATTTAATAACGTATAGTCAAATGAGGAAACTATGGTGTTATTATATTTTTCGTAGAAAACAATCTTCAAACTCAGGTACACATAATTTCTGCTCTAACAGTAGTTACTTTTTTAAATTTAATTTGAATTATTTAAGCAGTCGCAGTTATTTTGTAAAGCAATGCTGTAAACTTAGCCTAACTTTTTTCATTATTACAATATCTAATTATTATAAAGAGTTTACTTACATTTGGATGAGTATTTTGAAAAGTTTATTAAATAAAAAAAAAACCGTGCATACAGACAGAAATGAAAAGAGATATACAATTACTTACCTTTAGTTTTTTACTCCTTTTGGTAGACTGAACGTTTCCCGAAGTTTGTAGCGAGAGTTTTAAAACACCTGTTAAAGCTCCAAGAGTTCATCGACCTAGCAAGGAAGGTCATCGACATCGGTTTCACCGGCGCGTCAGCAAGGAAGGATTTCACTCTCTGCACGAACTGACACCTCCTAGGTTACATAATCTAGTCCAACAGTCTTGTGGTTGTTCCTTTGTTGGAGCAGTTGGCCCTCGTCAACTGGATACACGTGATACGACGAGACTGAATAAATAACTATTTCAAAGTGGTATTACTGTTATTTAATTGATTGATTAATGTCTTTGTAAGCTACTTTTTAAAAAGTTAAAAACATTTAAAGATGGCTATTTAACCATGAAGTTAGGGCTGCGAAGTCCTCTCTATCCTTTAACGGATACATCTGATAAATTAAGGGTGACATTCGAACCACTACCAATGAGCGTCCAGGCGGGCCTCTTGCAAAGACGAGATTGCTCAACCAGTTACCCATACATGGAACAGCCACGCTCGATGTTAGCAAGGACATGTTAGACAAGCCATCATAGCAAGGACACTTGCTAATGATGTTACAAATTTTTGAACAGCAGAAACAACAAACTCATTGCAATATAAATATGAAAAAGTTTGCAATATTATAGTGATGGATTTAGTTGGACCACCATATCCCAAGACATATAAAACTGAAAAACTCGTAATAGTAATTAAGTAGAAGAATTGAGTGTTTTTTTCTGTCAAATCTAAACAAATACAAACTAATTTCTAAATGACACAAATATATTTATTTGTTTTATATATGACACTTTTCTTGCTTTTTAATAACACCATTAGAATTATTGTCTTGAGGTTTTGTTTAGTTTGAATTGACTTTTTAAAAAAAAAAAAAATATATATATATATATAAAATTAAATAGTATTATTTAATTGTTGGTTAAAAAGTAAATTCAAATTAAACAAAACCTCAAGACAATAATTCCAATCGTTTTATTAAAAAGCAAGAAAAGTGTCATATATAAAACAAATAAATATATTTGTGTCATTTAGGAATTAGTTTGTATTTGTTTATATTTGACAGAAAAAAACACTCAATACTTGAACTCAATAATAATAATTACTTACATCAATATTGTAAACTACCAGTCCCCAATGCGTTAAAAATTATGTCATTCATCATCATAAATTATAATCATTTTGTTTTGTTGTTAAAAAATAATGACAATATTGTTTTGTCTGTAAAACATACCTTGACAAAACGTAATAAGAAAAAGCATTGTAACTACAAATAAAAATATACGTAGAAAAAACACAATAATAAATAAAAAAGTTAAAAAATAAACAGACCAATAATAAACAATTAAAATATTTGTATACATTTGTTTATAAAATACACGTACTTTCTAAGAATCCTTTCAAAAGGAAAATATGTTTGTTTTTCAGTAGTATTCAATTAAAACATAATATACAAAGCATTCATAATTTAATATACAATACTTTTCACGTTTTATTTATTTAATTTTTTTTTCTACTTTAGTTATTATACAACCATCTTCAATTTCGACAACATTTAAAACCCACAAATACTTATTTTTATATTCCACTAGTTATGGGCTTTTAGTTATGACATTTCTTTAAAATTTCATATATTAAATCCTAAAAAAACATATATTTCAGTCCTAAAATCACATGCCTTTCAGTTATTGTGTTAAATGTAATTGTAATATATTGCTAGTCACTGTGTAAACAGTCTTCAATTTGCTAACCTCAGTACACATATGTAGGTCATTGACCTTGACTCAAGGCCATTTGTGAGGACACCCACATGACGAAGCACCTGTAGGATATTTGTTGCCTTTAACAATGTATACAATCGCAGCATTCGTTGAATCCAACCAGGATTTCCGTGAAGTCAATGTCCTCCTGTTGTCCTTGAGCCCCGGGTGGCTGCGAACTACTTTTTTTGCACAATAAATAATACGCTAGTTCTTATTTAAAAGAGTGACTGGCAATTCCAAATTATTCTTTTGGGCCATCCGCCTTTGATATTGGATTGTTTTAAGGTGGCGTTTAATTATTTTAATGTTTGGTCTAAAGATAAAATAAAAAACAAAGTTTTATTTTTACAGATACATTTTTCGCTTGATTATATATGATCTTTTTGTGCGTTTTGAACACTCCTAACTGTTCAAATTAACTGTAAAATAACCTATTATTGGTTACAGTCAATAACTAACAATTTGGTCGTGAGAAGTTAAAATAATTGTCGTGGGGGCAAAGTGTTTGGGAGATTGTAGGCGATAGGTTCCATGCTCGGTTCTCTTTAAACCGACATGGCGTCCACTCAAAGGTTGTTATTAAAGGTAGTATACACTACTAGAGAAGTCTGGAGTGTCCGCGTTGAATGGTAGTCAAGGTTCAGATGTTGTGTAGTTAAGAGAACTGAGTGTCAGACTTGTCAATTATCTGAAAATCGGACCAACACTACGTGGTTCGGATCCCACTTAAAGCTGTAGGTCCCATAGTTGCTCTGGCTATTGGGCTATTAATAAATAGTCTTTTCTGATCTAAGTCGAACTCAGATAGTAACAATGACTACAATCCCTCGTCTACACTCATCACACTCATTCACTCCTCATATTCGCCCATATTCATCTCTACGATCGGCGTCTTAGAGATGAATGATGAATAATTTTTGTTGGATATATTCACTGAGTTGTTTGAAAGTTAATGGCTTGTGTTGGATTGTTCATATAGTTAAATTTTTTGGTGATCTCCAGCAAATTAACCAATACAGTAATTGTAAGATTGCCGTTAAGCTATTAATATACATGGAATTGTAAAAAGGGCCTTATATTAATAGACCTATAGAAAGAAAAACTAAGGAACATTTATCTTAGAGTAAGATCCAAATCACGAAGTATTAGACTGATTTTCGACTAAATTACTAGCCTACTACTCAGTCCTATCCCCTACACAACATCCGGACGCTGGCCACTTCCCAGCATGGACACCCCAGACTCATTATTTGAGTCCATGTAGTGGATGGATATAACAGTAGAGTATCCATTGGAGTTACTGTGTGCTTAAAATGTCCAATTTACAGAACTTAAGAGAATAAATAGTTTTTGAAACCTAATTAATCCAATTGTATGTAAGAATTTAGTGTTAATTCTGCATTATTTGTTTATCAATCACATTAATCCTTTGTGTTAGTATGAACTCCAGATTATTGGATACTTTATGTGAGTTAAAATTAGTCCACTTTGTAAAATACAAATATACACGATTACCTTGTTATGAAATCACCATATATTTACCAAAGTTTCTGTAGTTTTATGAATGGCTTCTGTGTTGCAATGATATTGCACCATTTTACAACTGAACTGGCATCTTTGGGCATGAATTTAATATACATTTAAATTGTAACCAGCAAAACGTTTTCGGGAGCAACGCCAGTAAAGTGTGGTGGATTTCCACGCACCCGGTTCGGTTCCAGATGTGACCTTAAGAGTTTTTACCCCCGTGCTGCTCCCATGGTTAGTAGGTAACCTTAAGCCAGTAGTCTCCAGCTCACGAGTTAGAGAGTTATTTAGGAGCTCTAACTTCTCCTAAAGAAGACATTATTAAGCTGTTTAAAACTTATTTCTTTATTCTCTTGAAGCTGCGCTTCACTAGCAGCCCAAAGAGTTTCCTATTTAAGGTCTTTAATTGTCCGAGAATATTTCCTTTTAGGGTTAATTGAGGTAGTTTGTATACGCCAAGAGTCCACTTTTCGTTATTAACTTTTATGCCACACTAGAATCATTACAGTTATCCAAGTTATATCAATTTGCTGATTTAATGTTCATAATTTAAATCCAGTGCTTTTACAGATCCACCAAATACTTTTCATTTTATTTTTCTATATAACAAAACTTTTCAAATCAACAGCTGGGTTCATGAATCATCACTAAATAAATAAATTCAGGTAAAATTATTTACAAAGAAATAATATCAGACCTAATCCAAATAAATATAATTAATGAAAGTTTACCTGATAATTTCAGCTAACACTAAGCACTTTAATCACAGTATATTAAGGTAGTTCACTGAAATATGAAAGCATCCACTCACAAAGCAAAAATAAATAAATGTATACAAATTTCCATTATAAGTATATACCTGGTGTTTTCAGGTTCTTAATTATCATTATATTTAATTATTCTGTAAACAATAATTCAAACCAAAATTATTGTAGTTTTACATTTGTAAAACGTCGTAGGGAAAAATATAATATACTAATTCTGTAAGTAAGAATTATGGTACATATTTTCTTACATTTAGCAATAATAAGGTCGTGTAAAATTGTGGGCTCGGCCGGGATTTGAACCCGGGACCTCTCGCACCCTAAGCGAGAATCATACCCCTAGACCACCGAGCCATAAGAAAGTGAATGTTAAATAACACTTATATACCAGTTCCAGATCTTGACAGTTTCGGACCTTGAGGAAGCAAATTGACAGAGCTAAAAAATAAATGCTAGTGAGCGACATCTATCTGAGAATGGGGAAACGACATATAAGTAGAATGAATACAAACTTCTCTACTTCATGATAAAATCATATTTCTCAGCCAAAAACGGCAAAATTTATTTAAATGTAATTAAATTAACAAATGTGCAAAATATGTTAATACATGGGCCAAATTAAGTAGCGTTTCTACTTATGGAACATAGCATATATTTGAATGTCGTCCTATCTTTGGTAGTATATTTGTTAATGTTATAATAATTTCATAAATATTAATGAATTTACAAATTGTTACTAGCCTAATACACAGCACTTAAAAACACGCATATGTAAGGCACTTGGTATTTTTTTTAAATTAAATGTATAATTATTAGTTTAATTTTAAACTTTATAAGAAATCAAAATTAATTCAAAGTTAACTAAACAAAATAAAAGCACCAATCATATATTTGAAATGATGAGTATCCAATCAAAGAATCTGACAGTTAAACAATTTAAAATTTAAACAGAATAATTTACCTAAATTTATGGCAAGTCAATGTAAAGTTGGGAGATCCATAAAGTTGCTTTATTAAAACTTAACTCATAATTGCGTAGAAAGTAAACTAACTTTTAACTCAATAAACCAACATTTTTTTATGGGAAAATGAGTTTTACTAACCGTAGTAAAACAGTCTTTTGATGATTTATTAAAAGTGATGATTTTTTATATTATAATTATAAATCCTTATATATATAAATAATGATAAATTAATAATTATCATTATAAATATAAAACTAAATTTATTAAAGTAGTTATGTAAAAAGCACACATGCAAAGCCATAAATCATTACGTAAATATACATAAAATTATATGTAAATCATTACATATAATATTAGTTTTATCGCATCTTTTTCAAATTGGTCACAAGTAACAAACTTTAATTGATATTTTAAATTGTATAACATTTTTACTCTTGGACTAATACACGACAAATTGCTGCAAACCTATAAATTAATTTGTATGAGGATATCTATATACGGTGCACTCAAATATTTCTTTAGAATTTTATTGCCAGCGTATTGCCAAAGCTAATAGTAACGAAGAATCACGGCTTTATTTTAATGAAAATCGCCTTAGGCTAGAAAATTTTAATACATAACCACAACTAAGCCACTGAGGTTGTAAAATAACTATCACGGATATTTGCTAAAACTGAGGGACGAATGATAGTTTATGGACTGTTTATGATATAAAAATTAGTATAAATACAACAAAGAAAGACGATTTTCTTAATATATAAAAGAAAAGAGAATCGGCAGGTTACATTTGTTTTTTATGTTAAGTCTGAAAAAACAATTATTTCTTCATTAAATTTTACTATAAGATATAGCTGGAAATGAAAACTTAATAAGGCATAAAGTATAGTACTAGTACTACAGTATATTAAATAAAATATAATAACCAACATTAACATGGCCTTTATTCATTTAAAGACGTAATTCTTATCACCATTTGAAGGTTTATTTAAGTAATTCATAGCTAATAACGAGGGAGTTCAGTTAAAAAAGCTTTTAATTAATAATGGACCATTCAAAATATATGAACAGTTTTTAATCATTAAGAATAAATATACTGAATATTCTAACAGTTGAGAACTAATCTAAAATCTAAGAAACATTCCTGATAATAATTTTAACATCCAACTGTATCCACATGTAAAAACATCGTAAGATTGAATATTCAATTCAGAATTGAATTGAATGATTGGCTAAACATTTATCATGACATGCTGCATATTGTTTTCGTAACACAACCTTTAATATTGTATGTTTGTGTTGGCCTCAACAAACATGAAAATTTTGAAAAATGTGTCTAGTGGCCTAACATGTATTCATGTTTAACAAAAATTAAAAACACGTTAAAAAATGTATTTATATTTATATTTGTATTTATGATATTTCTTGTATTATTATAGTATCAATGTTTAATAATAAGGTTATGTATGTAAATTATTTAATGTATAAATTATATTAACTTATATATTAAATAAATTATTTAATGTATAGTTATACTTATAATTTTTTGAAGTACACGGAAAATCTATAAATCGTTCAATATATTTTATTAGTCAAATACATAATTTAATTTACGAAAAGATATTTTTAAAGGTTTAGGGTCAAACTGTTTTTGAACTATATTTTTAAAGTAAAAATGATTCTATTTATTTAAAATATGTTAAAGTAAAATGATTGATATCAACATTGTTAATTATTTTCTTAGGATAATCGTTGCTAGAATAAATATTTAAATTATAAAATTGTTACTAAGTTTCAGATAACCCATCAATATACAGTTTTATGGTACCCCAAACATAGTAAACCTAGTTATTTTCAATTTTTGTGGAGTATTTGTACATATTTATTTTATATATTTATTTTATATAACAACAACCATAATACTGCGAATGTTCTTTTTAAATTGCTAGCAATATACTGAAAATTCACTTGTTTATTGTTTCTATGAAGCCTATCAACATCGCTCTCAATCCAGAAAAAAAATTAACACGTTCACACTACACGTGGTCTTTTGTCTTGTTCTAAAATACATCTCTTTTCAATATGGAAACAAAAAATGTTTAATTGGATAATTAGCCGATCCTTAATAATACATTTATCAAAAAACATCCTGCTTATTTGATAAATTCAATAAAAAACTTGTACATTTGATATACTATGAAATTTAACGATAAATAGTTTCTTAATTGTTTTATATGCATGACGTTAATAAAATCACTCTATTCAAAAGAAATTAAAAATACAATTCATTTTCAAAGTTTTATGAATTTTTTTTTTTTTTTTTTTACACTAATATTTTATGTAGAACTAAATTTATATTGACTTTTACTAGCACACCATATGCTCTGACATGAAATTTTAGATAATACTTTTTTTAAATTATAAAAGTTTTTGTATGTGCTGGTTATTATTCTTTTTTTTTCATGGATTAAGTCCCACAAAATATGAATTATTAATACATTAATCATATTAAATGCCACTACAATTGGTTATTATGAAAAAATTCATCCCGTTTCTAAGATCCTTTAGACATTCTTTTAACACCTCTTCACACGGGATTTATATTTTTCCATAAACAAAACAGGGGGCATTGTAATTATAGAAATAACTTAAAAAAAGACTTTGATTTTGAAAAGTCATTGAATATACATTGAATACAGTATTGAAAAGTAATAATAAACTGCAACAATAATCAGAAAACTAAAATGGAAGACAAATACATGTATAAGTACATATTTTAAGGTGTAAAGCTTATATAATCAAATTAACGGTTCACTGATAATTTAACTTTTGTGTAAATGCCCTAGTTTAGGAGAGGAGTTAAGTGTTTGACAAAGTATAAATATAAGATAAACTGCTTGCTAAACTGTTGTATAGTTTGGAAAGGGATTTAAACGTTCAGCAAACTTTAAACTCGGCAACTAGCACAATAACTTCTCCTCTCGTAAAATTCTTTATTATTGAAAAATAAAACACAAAATAATATTTTTAATGATTTATGAAGCTATCACGAATCCCTTACTCTTTGTAACAAATGTTTAAGAACAGAATGACAAAATTAAGTAAAATAAATGATTATAAAACCACAAATTTTTAATCTAACGTATTAAGTGGGAGTGGGCTTCAAGGAAACAAATAATTGTACTAGTTTAAATTAGCAGCATTTCGGAATAAGAATGTTTATAATATTGAAAATTGAAAATTGTTTATTTTCCCATACAGCATACAAAATTTACATCTTTTCCTTATTTTAACAGTATAAAAAAAAGACGCTCAAGATAAAAACTATATATATATATGTACCATATCAATTTATCTTAACTAAACTAAAAACTACCAAAACTGCTGCAGGGAAATATACTGACATGCAAGGGGATCAGAAATGTCCCCTGTCTGCATGCAGGAGCTCAGTTGGACTTAGACTGTAAAAATATAATATTTTAAAGGAAAACAAAAATAACTTGCATGCAGTCATTGCCAGGTAAGCCTACATACACATACACGAGCGATCGCGCACACGCACACACACGCTCGCACACACCCACACACACATCCCCCCACATACAAACATTCTCACACGCGCGCACGCCCACACATACTCTCGCGCACCTACACACACTCGCACGCCTACACTCACGCGCGCTCACGTACATCCACACACATACTCACACTCACTATCTCGCGCACCTACACACACTCGCACACCTACACCCGTGCACGCTCACTCTCTCACGCACCTAAACACACTCGCACACCCACATACTCACCCACTCCCGCACACACATTGAGAGTTAGAAGAACCCATTTATTTTTAAGTTTGTCACTATTCATTCAAGACTGATTAGGATAGTTAATTATAACTTAGCATAACGTTTTGGTAATCGTATGTGTGTTTGTACAACACATGGTTATGGTTGTACAAATTGTATTGAATATTAATAAATAAAGTTATTTGGACTTGAACTTGAACACATACGCGCACACACACGCTCACTTTCTCACAGGCTCTCACGACATGCACCGATTCACACAAGACTTTAATAATAAAGAATACATTTTTTTTTTTCTTAGCCTACTGTAGCACTAAAAATAGGTCTTCAACATATGCCTTAGACAATTTCAGCAACCACCGTTTTAAATTATTCTTAATTGATTGTAAAGTTCGAGAATCTTTTACCATACGTGGTACTTGGTTATAAAATTTTGGTCCTAAAAACAAGAAACTTTTTTGAAAAAACGCACTATTTGCTTTAGGTGGTCTAATAAAATCACTTTGCCTAGTGTTAGGTCTATTTACAGGAAGATCAATAGTTGCACCAAAATTTCCACTTACTTTAAAAAATAAAAAGAGCACTTTGAAAACAAACAAGTATCTCAGGGGTAATATACCAAGGTCAACAAATAATGGTAGAGACTCAGTTCGCATACGTTTCCTTCTAATTATTCTAATAAAACATTTTTGAATACGCAACAAAGGATTTATGTGCGTGATATAAGTGCTGCCCCAACAAGAAATACCATAATTCAACTTAGAATGAACAAAAGCATAATACACCTGACACAAAATATTATCAGGACAGAGAGGCCTAAGGAAATAAAATTTACGCAAAAACATTAAAAGATATTTTTTTACTGTGTTTATGTGATCTTTCCATACTAGTTTCTCATCAACTATAAGACCTAGATATTTTACAGTGTTGCTCTGAGAAAGAATGCTACATGAGCATAAATATTCGTTGCAGTCAACACAATGGAATTTTAAAGGTTCATCAAATGTAAAGCTTTGATACAATGAAAAATTTACAATAGTTGATTTTTCCACATTTAATGATAGTTTATTACATAAGAACCACAAGGCTAGAAGCCTGATATCATGCTGAACATCTGATCTTAGCATATTTACCGCTGATGTCCCATATGAAAGTGCTGTGTCATCGGCAAATGCTGTAATTTTCCTCTTAAATGGGCCAGAATATAAATCATTAATGTATATAAGAAACAAAATAGGGCCCAGTACTGAGCCTTGAGGTACACCAAAACGAATTGTTTGGACTGAACTTAAGTTGCAGCCAAGATCAACATACTGCTGTCTGTTACGTAGATATGATGCAAACAATCCTAGTGCAATCCCCCGTATACCAGCTAGTTCTAATTTGGACAATAGTCGATTATGATTGACCGTGTCAAAGGCTTTTTTAATATCTAGAAATAATCCAGACACTTTGTTTTTACTTTGACAATTTAAATTAGTGTGAATCTGAGCAATAAAATCCTGCAGTGCCAGCTCTGTATTTAATCCCTCCCTGAACCCAAATTGAGAAGGTGAAAAAAATTTGTTCAGAGTTAAAAAATTTACCAGTCTTAACTTTACAACCTTTTCAAGTAATTTTGAAAAAATTGACAGTAACGATATTGGTCTATAGTTCCCAATTGAATGAGCCGAACCTTTCTTAAAGATGGGCACAACTCGTGCAATTTTTAGTTCCTGAGGAAAGATCCCCTCTGCTAAACTTATATTAAAAATAAAAGCAAGAACAGGTGAGATTATTTTTGCTACCTTTCTAACAAAAGTTGCAGATATTTCATCACCCCCAGGTGCCTTCCCTACGGCCAGTCCAAGAATTAACTTATTAATTTCATTTTCAGTCACTGGAGTCCAAAAAATTGAGTTTGTTACCGCCTTACATCTAAACAGGTTATTACAGGACATCTCATGATCCGGTTGTGCCACACTAAGAGATGAAGCAAGAGAAGAAGGGACATCCACAAAAAACTTGTTAAACTCTTCTGCAACAGAATTTTGATTTGTAATAACTGCATCTCCTATGTTGATTTTTATAGGGCCTCTATCAGGTTTACCCCTACCACTTAAATTATTAATAATTTTCCATTGAGCTTTGTGATTGTTCTTAGTCCTACCAAACAAAGTGTCATAATAACGGTGCTTGGCAATCTTTATCCACAGTTCTATGTTGTGCTTAAAAACGTTGTACCTTTCTTTTATACTAGTATCATTAGGGAATCTAACTAATATTTAAATTTAGTATAAAATATTTTATATGTCTTGGATATGCTTAGTTAAAACTTGACAGTATAGTACGTGCGCTGAAGGTTCAGCCTCTGGCTGGCCTACTAGTCATATAAAAACATCGACTCTGAGCGAGGCGGTCACAGACAGATCGTAAAGGGTGATTGTTTACGCGTTTATGGAGTATTTGTATTTTGCTATTTCTTATAATTATAATTATAATTAGACCAGTATTTAAAATAAAAACATCAAATAGGTTAAGAATTTGAAAGTTAACAAATTAAAACGTGTATTAATAACAACAATTAAATATATATTATAAATTATACAAAATTATAAATCAGTTTATAACTTTAATTGAAATTAAGTAACTAAGAAATATATACTTCTTACTGTCACTAACAAAAATATTTCTGTGATTTCCCGAACCGTTAAAATACATATAATTTTAATTTTAATTGGTTCAAAATAAAAATGACGAGTTGGGAGTGACTCGTCAGTATTATAAAACTCATGGACGGTTCTTCTAACAACACATTTGTCGAAATCGTCTAGTTCTGTCGCTGTTCTTTTTCTCTTGTATTTTTTGAGTTGTGAACGAATACTCTCTCTCCGCTGAAGTGTCCAATAAACACTTTTCACGCTGAATTTCCTTTATAAGAGTTTTTGAAATGCTACATGCAACTGCAGTTCGTTCTAACGATTTTTTTACGGGGATTCGTTGTTCGTCTCTTAATTTGGCCTCATTCGCCTTTAACTCACTTACTCTCCAAATAATGTCCCTACCCTGACTTCTAGTAGTTTTTCCTTGAGCTAATTTAGGAATAAAGTAGCCATAGTTGAGGCAGGAACCACTAAAGGAATAAACTATTTAGGATTTACGTTCACTAATTTTACAACCTTAAGAGTCTACAGAGGCTGTCGGCCATGTTGGTTTTAATCTCATTAGAACGATGTTTTTTCGAACCAGACAAATGATCACGCGTGTCCAAATTTAGCAGTTATTTTTAAACGGTCTTTTCCAAACAAATTGTATTTGATCAAGAGTAAAATTACTCGTTGAACTGCTTTGTGGATTCATAATTAGTTTAATAGTCTAAATACAAAATTATTTAGTTAGAATTTTTTATTTTCATCTGTTTTTCAAAACTATGCGTATATATTCATAATATCAAAAGCAAACCCAATGCGCAATATGATAGCATTTTAAATGACACCTCATACACAACTTTTAATAAAAAAAATAATGATAAAAATATGGATTCAAAATAACGTTGTTTTAATGAGAATTAAACCAGTATGGCCGACAGACTCTGCAAACTCTTAACACACTTAAGGGACACACAAAAAATTACAAACTGACTTATTACACTACAGTAGTTAGATGAAAACAAACATATAACTAACTAAATAATTGTTTATCGTACACTTGAGTAAACATTCTTAAAACGCTAAACCACAATCCAATATATCGCATGTAGTCTGGAAACGTACTGAATGTGCATCAGTAGGTAACAATTAACGTAACTTATTTTAGAAGCAAGGATGGAAAAGACTGCTAGCGTGGGAAAGTCTAACTGTAGCGAATGTTTCCAGGACTGCAGGCATATTGGACCCTCCACTCGTCTCCTCTCTATCACCGCTCGGCGGGATCGAGGCCGGACCTTCGGCACGCTGTCTATTCTTATCCGGATTACAAAAGTATTATGTAGCCCTAGTTTATGGAAAATATACTAAACTTGTTAGAGATTACTTTGTGTAAAGAAAATACACTTTTTCAAGTAAAATTTTAAAATCCAAGCATCTTACAATAACGAAAATTAACAACTAGTTTTTTAAGTCAGTATTATCAGTATAACGCTAAAGGGGAGAAAGGGTCATGATATGATTTAGTTTTTTGTAAATAGTTTTGCTATAAAAATTAAGACGAACTCTATTGTATTCTATTATTGACGATATTGAAAGAATAGATAAGTTTTTATTGTTCTGATTTTCATTATTAATCATCTCCTAAAGTAACAAAATTTATTTAATGATTTTTATAATCTTAAATAATAATGTTATTTAATTATTTCACAATCGTTTTACAATCTAAAATATTATTGAACTGTTTCGCCTTCAAGGAACATGAACGATACAGAGGACAGTCCGGATATGTTCATAGGAAGTTAGCTCTTCTCCCGGAAGTCCAGATTTGTTCACAGGTAGTTACCTCTTCTACCGGAAGTCCGGATTTGTTCACAGGAAGTTACCTCTTATCCCGGAAGTCCGGATATGTTCACAGGAAGTTACCTCTTCTACCGTAAGTCCGGATATGTTCACAAGAAGTTACCTCTTCTACCGGAAGTCCGGATATGTTCACAGGAAGTTACCTTTTCTGCCGGAAGTCCAGATATGTTCACAGGAAGTTACCTCTTCTCACGGAAGTCCGGATATGTTCACATGAAGTTACCTCTTCTCCCGGAAGTCCGGATATGTTTACAGGAAGTTACCTCTTCTCCCGGAAGTCCGAATATGTTCACAGGAAGTTACCTCATCTCCCGGAAGTCCGGATTTGTTCACAGAAAGTTACCTCTTCTCCCGGAAGTCCGGATTTGTTCACAGAAAGTTACCTCTTCTCCCGGAAGTCCGGATATGTTCACAGGAAGTTACCTCTTCTCCCGGAAGTCCGGATATGTTCACAGGAAGTTACCTCTTCTACCGGAAGTCCGGATTTGTTCACAGGAAGTTACCTCTTCTCCCGGAAGTCCGGATATGTTCACAGGAAGTTACCTCTTCTACCGGAAGTCCGCATATGTTCACAAGAAGTTACCTCTTCTACCGGAAGTCCGGATATGTTCACAGGAAGTTACCTCTTCTCCCGGAAGTCCGGATATGTTTACAGGAAGTTACCTCTTCTCCCGGAAGTCCGAATATGTTCACAGGAAGTGACCTCTTCTCCCGGAAGTCCGGATTTGTTCACAGAAAGTTACCTCTTCTACCGGAAGTCCGGATATGTTCACAGGAAGTTTCATTTTCTCCCGGAAGTCCAGATATGTTCACAGGAAGTTACCTCTTCTACCGAAAATCTGGTTATTTTCACGAGAAGTTACCTCTTCTCCCGGCAATCCGGATATGTTCACAAGAAGTTACCTCTTCTCCCGGAAGTCCGCAGCCGGAAGAATTACTTGGAAGTAGGATGGATGCAGTTTGTTCAATGTCTCTACTCCACTATTTCTAAATTTCTTTTATAATTTGTAATTGGCTTACATTGATGACAAAAGTTATTAAACTACAAGTATTTAATTCAACTATTAGAGACATCATTAATACAGTCAATACATTTAACTATTAAAATTATTGCGTGTGAAATAATAAACAAAATTGAAATATAGTAATAGCTACAAGATTTTCATAATTTTTCCGCAACTATACTTGTGCTGTAGTACTCTTAGAATATTATAAATTTAATTTAAATGTTAAGCCTAACGTGTGCTAAATTACATAATTTCTATAATAAAACTATTAGATATATTTGTTTATAAAGGGCGTTTCTAGTCTCTTGAATATTTATATTGAGATATATAGTGCAATATATTACCACATTACCGAGACAAACTGCTCAGTAAAAAATAATACCACGACAAAATGTCATAATTGACAGTCTGACTGACAACTGGCTTTTAAATTCATATAGGAACGCCTACACACGTATCAAATATACGGCAATATATTATACTGAAAATATCACAGGTGGCTTTCATCTCTTTGAAGAAACATCTTAAAAATATTTAAAGATATTTCAAATACAAGGCTGTTTTATTGTTGAACCTTTTGAACCCAAACGTAAAATATTTTAAAACTAACGTGCTTCTAAAATTCACAGTGTTTAGAGTATGTAATTGAACTATATGTTTTACATTTGAAAATTTAAATGATAATAACAATTTAAATAAAAATCTTACAGTAATAATCATAACGATCTTAATAGGTATTGACATAAAATATAAACATGAAATACAGTATTAGTCAACGCAGAGTTAAAACAATGTGAATTTATGGTTGTATGTTATTAGAATAGGTTTTCTAATATGATACTTACCATTATGAAACCGAAAGGACCACAAAGAGATAGCTTTTTTTATAATATGAAGATAATGAACTCGGTAACCAAAATATTGCATTTGATAAATTTAAGCTGTATTTCATACAGAGTAAAGTTGTCCTGATTATAGAGTTATTGAAGATCAATTTTATAATAACTTACGAGCAAACTTTTCACTGAGAGCGAGGTTCTCCGTGAAAAGACGCTGACCAACATACCTACACATGTACAGTGGAGATGGCCCACCCACCTACATACACACGTACAGTGGAGATGGCCCACCCACCTACATACACACGTACAGTGGAGACGGCCCACCCACCTACCTACACACGTACAATGGAGATGGTCCACCCACCTACCTACACACGTACATTGTATATGGCCCACCCACCTACCTACACACGTACAGTTGAGATGGCCCACCTACCTACCTACACACGTACAGTGGAGATGGCCACCCACTTACCTATACACGTACAATGGAGGTGGTCCACCCATCTACCTACACACGTACAGTTTTTATGGCCCACCCACCTACCTACACACTTACATTGTATATGGCCCACCTACCTACCTACACACGTACAGTGGAGATGGCCACCCACTTACCTATACACGTACAATGGAGATGGCCCACCCATCTATCTAGACACGTACAGTGGTATTTACACCCCACCCAGCCATACGAAAAAAATCCAGCCACCACACACTTGACTAATAACAGTATCATCAAAATTCAACTAATAACAGACAAATATCTACCACTAGTAAACGATGTTTCAATACTAGTCCATAAAATACTCATACAAATTTTGTATTTATTTGAGAGTAACCATATTAAGATCAAAAAGATGAGATAGGGAAAAGTTAAACGTAATTTTATCAACAGTATAGTAAAGTTCAAACATTGCCTGGTACCAATCTAAAACATTTTTTTCCCAACTATCAATAGATATAAATGATAACCATCAAATTTAGGATTTTGCCCGATACATTTGTGAAGTATACATATCAGTCTTAAATCATGGACTGTAAAATGGTTTAGGAAAGTGTTCCACCCCATTTAAGACTTTTTTTAGTGTTTACCTAGACATCATTATTTTAAATATTTTTATTTTTACATACCATGTCTGAAACTGTAATTAACTCAATGAAATCAGTGACTATCAAAAATGAAATAAAATAGTAGTTTGGACATATAGCGATAATTTCTGACAAAATACTAACTAAACTTGAATAAACTAAAGTTACAAGTAAATTAGCTAAACAGGACAGGAAGACACGAAAGAACTTAATTTAACCAAAGAAGACCTAATCAGTAAAACAAAAACACTTAAAATACTTAAGACACCAAAAATGATTCACACTCATAATAGAAAAAAGAACTACAACAGTAATGGTATTTTCATAAACAGAGCTACTGGGGAGGGAAAAAAGATTCTTTGATGAGAAAAAGTGTCTTGAGACATGGCCTTTTCATTAATGGAAGTATTCGTTTATTCAAAACAACAATTCCATTGACAAATAAAATATAAAAAAGACCTTCCTATTTTATCCTTATATAAAAATATTTTGTGGTCTACGTTTAGGTTGGACATTGAGTAAAGTGAACCGATTAAGTATGTTTATGTGAATACATTTGGATGACAAGAATGTGTCTGAAATAGACGACCAGTCAAGTAAAACAAATGTGAACTGTTTATCAATATCTCCCCCGTATATTCTTTGTTCTGCTACTTTGAGTCCGCACGAGATCTTTAGTAAGATATTGTCTCAAACATGGAGTAGGTTTTGAGCTAAATTGTAAGCTAGATTTTGCAATTTTTAGAAATATTTTCAATATACATTGAGTCAGAACCAGTGGCGGAATGCTGTAATCCACCAACTTGGGGAAAAAGTGTTTTATTTTCGGTCCTTTTAATACTGATATGGCATCCACTCAATATTTTCCATTGACGGGGACACTATAAGAAGAATCTGGGGTGTCCGTGTTGTATGGTAGTCAGGGTTTGGGTGTTATGTTGGAGAGATAACTGAGAATTAGGCTCGTCAGTTAGCAGAAAATCATACAAATTATACGTGGTTCGGATCCCACATAAAATACTAGGTACCCTTAGACGACCCGGATATTTGGCTATTAATAAATGGCCATATTTAAGGAACAGTCGATCTTAATTAGTAACAATGACTACACTCGTTCATCTCACTCAATCGTTCCTAATATTCGTTTATATGTCTGTGATTGGAGTCTCAATAATTATAGATGCTGAAGGAATTAATCGAGCTACATTCAATATGTTTTTTTTTTTTTTGACGTGAACATTTAACAACATTACTGTTATAATCTGCTCTTAACAAATAACTCATTTGCCTACTAATTTATACTTTAAACATTTGTAATCAATTTTTTTTAGCATTGTTTATCAATAGTTCTACTAGTTGGCTGTATTAATAAATAAAAGCAATATTAAATATACTTGTAATATGTTATCAATTGTAACTAATATATGTAATATGTATGTATTATTATTCGACTTAAAAAAGTTTAAGAAAGTGTACTATATTTAGTCATAGGCAGATACTATTAATAGTATTCCAATCGTATATATTTTCTTACAATATTTTCCTCGTGTAAATTTTAAATTGATACAACCAAAATACGCTATTGTAAGGTAATCAATCAAACATCATATCACCCATCCATTAACAATATGTTTGAAAGTTCCATTAGTTATCAGCGATCAGAACACATGAATTCACTCTCCATTAATGTAATCAAAGTAAAGTAAACATTAAAGCCACTATTGTTAATAATTTACTACCCTTTATGTTTTATTTTATATTTTTTAAATCTAAGTGCAATCAAACTAATTAAAATATGGATATTTTATATATTAAGGTAAACAAGTTTTCTTAAAATATAATTTTTATAAAATTATAACACTTAATTGTTATTGTTCTGATTTTAAATTTTCTCTTCAGAGACATTTACAATTTCAAGTCGATTCGTCTCATTAGATCATTTTCAGAAACTCTTTAAAGTTTTCTTGTTTAAAATTGATCTTGTTTTCAAATCAATTAATGTTGGTCAAAATTGGGAAAACAAGGAGTAAAACAATTCGAACATTTATATGACATACCAAATGAACTTATTAATAAACACCAATCTTACACTTCAAAACAAACGTTCATTGAAATTACCGACCAATAGTTCTTTTAGACTGATTTAAAAAAATAATACGTTCTCAGGACAAATGTTTATTTTGCTCATAATTTTTAATGGATTTGTATTATAATGTTTATTTTAGCCTATATAATAGTCAAAGAAAAGTTTACTAACCGAGTTCCCGCCAAGGCGGGCTCTATATATAAACAGCTGACTCACCTTGACTCCGGACAATGGATCCTGGCTTGAGATAGGCCGCTTGTGTAGTCATTGTTGTAAAGTTATCGAGGTCACTGTACTTCCACGGGGTCATATACTCTGCAGACGAGTGTGTTTGGGACAAAAACCGATAAAAGTAGCGATAATTCTGTTTGAATCTACATATACATCTTTAAATCAACAATTGCATATAAGTATCTTTAAATCAACAAACCGATAATTATATGCATGCCACTTAAATATTTATTGTTATTTCCTTTTATAATAATAATGTATAATTTATTTATGTAATTTATATTTGGACACATTTATAACTAGTTTTACATACAACTAGTTTTATAGAAACAGCCAGAACAGAAATGTAATAGTTTCGTAATTGATATGTTTCTACCAATAATGTTGGTCACATGTTTAACAACATATGATATGTATTAATAAATAATTATAACAGTTACTAGCATATGTTTGGGCAGAGAGATAAGTTACCATAAGACATGTGGCACCGAGGGGCAGTTTAGTAATAGTAATAATAATAATCTATAACCATCTTAGGTAACTTATCGGTAATACGAAAGTAATATTAAGGTAATACGAGTGGCATATTGAAGGATTACTAGGGCTTTGTATAACGGTAACTATGTAGGTTCATTATACACGGTTTCCAGATAATTTATGATAGATATTGATGATCTTCATAGCTTATATAATTCGCCAAACCATTATAATTGTGAACGTTGTTTTATTCATCCAACTAAATGTCATTAAATATTAGAAAAATTAATTTAAGTGTGCATTATCAACAATTAAGAAAATTGGTTCCTTTTACAATGAAAGTAAATAAATCATATCCACAGATGTTTATTGCACGTTAGGGTCAATAACCCCGAGCTGTAGAGTAGACTATGACGTCACAGCAAGGAGTGGTTTCCCTTTCAGCTCTGCTGGTTGACGGCCTAGAAAGGTCACTTGGTCTAGACTTCACAGACATGTAGAAGAAAGATGTTTGTTACACCTAAAACGTTGACCTATGAAAAAAGCTTACTTAATAATTTTTAATTACGTACTGTAGTTGGCTAATGTTGTAATAAATCTTACTAAAATAATAAATTAGAATACATTATTTGATAAATTAATTGATTAATAAAACATACGATCAATAAAAATACAACATCTTTCGCTAGAATAATACGACTCTCTTTGTTCCTCAACTGTTTATCGTTTAATTTTTTTATGAGGAACATACTTATATACGTCTAAGCTATGATTACCGTTTGAAATCTTATAAGAATAGAATCTGAAACAGAATATATAAGTATTTATATGTTCTTGCCGTGAAAATATAATTATTTTGAATAACTATCAGTATTTCTTGAATTTATACGATATTGCACTTTAGTAGGCAAACATTTGTTTTGAGATTGAAAAATATGTATAAATATTGTAACAATAATTATGTAGAAAATAATTTAATAAATATTAGATTCAGTATATATAAACCATAGAACTGAGGGTCCCAAAATGGTGATTATAATAACAAGTCGTTAAGAAACAAAGCTTAAACACTTCATTAGATTATAGTTTTTATTTTTTTTAAGAAAATAATTAATAACCATATCTCACATTTTACACTCCCAAATTTAGATTTGTGTAGGCATAAAATGGAACCAGATATATCTTGTCATGCTTATTTTCCTAAATCCTTTTTTTAATATTGCAAAACGTTTGCTCTAATGCGATCCAAATGATAGATTATTTTATTTAAACAATCTTTGAAAGAATAAAAAAATCTAATTTACATAAGTCATTAAAAGTGAATGTATCAATAGTAGATGTTGGTCTTTGGATAATACACGTGTCACACTTTTTCAGTGGTCATTGACTCCGGCACTCTTGGCCGCATGACCCACAAACTAATCAAGAACTTTCGCCAAATCATCTAAATGATACCAACAATTCGCAAATTATGTCTGGACACTTCCAACAAGCGACCCTTCAAATGTCATCGACCTTTTTTGCTAATGTAACTTTCACCTACAAATGAAACCTTTTGTGTACTTACCTGTCTCATAAATTGGCAGAGGTGTTCTTATTTAAAGCGGTGACTGGTGACTTATTTTAAAGTTGGTGAGTTACAATTAGTAGAATTACGTGGTCTGTAGTACTCACAGCCTTAAAGTATACGGATGTCTAATGCACCTAGAGGTCACTGACTCCGAGATGTCTAGTACACCATGACAACCAGTAATGAGTGGTTTCCCTTTCTGTCTTTCCAGTCTGAGAGCCTACGTCAGCAAGGTCACGTGGTCTAGAGTTCTCAGACTTATATTATACTGATGTTTAATGCACCTAGAGGTCACTGACTCCGAGATTATGCCAGTCTGAGAGCCTACATAAGCAAGGTCACGTGGTCAAGAGTTCTCAGACATAGAGTTCGGATGTTTAATGCACCTAGAGGTCACTGACCACAAGATGTTGAGTACACTATGATAACCCTGCAAAGAGTGGTTTCCCTTTATGTCTTTCCAGTATGAGAGCCTACGTCAGCAAGGTCACGTGGTCTAGAGTGTTCAGACTTATAGTACACGGATGTTTAATGCACCTAGAGGTCACTGACCGCAAGACGTTGAGTACACTATGACAACGAAACAATGGGTGGTTTTCCTTTCCGTGTTACCAGTCTAAGAGCCTACTTTAGCAAGGTATTACATTATAAATCTCGATAAAACAATATGACGTTTCGATTAAATCATAACAGCATCATTTATATTTTTAGACTTTTACAACCAAATTCATTTTAACTATCAACACCTCATATTCCACAGAGTATCATTTGGGATACTCAGTATTATCATCTCAACACTAATTATTTTGTGATGATAATTTATAACACAGTTGCATAACAATGTTAAACTAAAATATTTCCAATTAATTAATTCTACATTATTGTTAAAAGGTCAATCATACAGATAAAACATTTCATGTACTTATAAAAAAAACCATTCAGTAAAAACAGCCGATATATTACTATTTAATCGGTAAACCTGACGTACCAATTTATGATATGCTGAAGTACTCATGGATTCACGATTCAATCAAAACAGGAATCTCCTATTTGGACCGTGCTGAAGCTCAATCAAAACCTAATTTCACTAGAGGGAATGTAATCCATCACGAGTGTGGGGTGACAATTAAGCCTCATTAAGTACGAGAAGATCCCTGAAGTAACTCCGTTTGGGTGCAATCTAAATACTAAAGGTGTTTTAATAACTGCTAGGGGATACCCTGTCGTCTAATACTGTCACTCGCTGTGCTCGTTACACCTCGGCCGTGCCTTTTGACTACAAATTACTAGGTTAACTGTATAACGTAAAATCACAATATTAAATTTATTTAAATTTTCTCACCCACATTTCTTGCACTTTTACATTATTAGTATAAATGATAACACTTTGCCTAATTCATATGCGCTCATTTATATTTGATTCTTTTGTGAATCCCTCTGGTCTGAGAATCGTAAACGTGGTTTACCGAAATAAATTACCATAATATTTGTACATTTTGTACTAATATTTCAATAAATTTATGTTTGTGTCTTTCACTTGCATTTTCTTTCCACAAAAGCGCACTATGCTAATAAAAAAAACTGTTTGGTATATATACATAGCATATTCAGTAATCATACAAATAATTTGTTGCTCTTTTAACGAAAAATATACAACAGTTTTTAATAAAATGGTTAAAAATATTTTGACAAAGTAACGAATTAAATGATTACCTCAAAACATAGCGTAAATGAGCATTTGGTTGTTTTTAAATACTATTTTATTTTATATGGAACATTTATCAATAAGCAATTTCAGACTAATTTAACAAATACTATAATTTTTCTCTCAAATCTCTCAATATGTCTAGATTTACTTGGCCACCAAAAACCCTTAGTTTTCCCATCAACATTGCTATTCATGTAACAGTCATGTGGAACAGTGATAACATTTTTGCGAGTAAAAAGAGATTATTTGGCAACAGTTTCTGGATTCCCTTTGGCAAACCTACCTTATGATAATCTTGATTTATACTCGTATAAAATGTAATATTGTCAATAACACATCTTAACATCATTTTATATTATAATACCCTGCAGAAATTACAACTACTTTTATATTAATTATAATGAAACATAAATATTGTTAGATTAGCCGTCATCTAATCTTATTATAAATAATAAGCCAAACATTCTTGATATCCAAATGTCATTAAAAATAGTGCAATAATTTTTTCATCACATTTTGATTAATTTCTATATTTAGTACAATTAATGTGACTGTTAGGTAATAATGAATGTGTAAGAAATTATCTGTGAGACTAAATATTGATAGATAATACGCAATTTCCTGCAGATTTAAACTCACACATTTCCCTAATATGGATAATATGTAACATATGCTATTATCGTAGGTAGATCAGTGATGTGATTGCGGGGAGTCCATCCAAACAATGGATCACATAGTTTTAGAGTACCCCTTGCGCTGTTTTACGGAGGGATTAGCCAGCATAAATAAATCATTGAGGCAGGTTTTAAATGGCTTGATGGAATGGATTTAGCTTTGTGACATGAGATAGTTTGATATTTATTATTTTTTTAATTTTATTATTCTGTAATGTCTTTTGAACTTTTTGTCCAAGTATAAAGCTCAGCTTTTACATAATTAAAATGAAAAAAAATTAAAAATATGGAAATACCCATATTAAAATAAAACAAATACAAAATATATGCACAAAAACCAAATATATATATATATTTTAAGACTCGAATGTAGTAGTTATAACAAAAGAAAATCCATCGTTAAACTTGGATGCTTAGGAAATTCCAAAATAAGCTGGAAATCAAATATCTCTCAGTTAGAAAAAAATTTAAGCTTATTATAACAAAAACAGTTAATTTACACTATGGATCTGTCAAAATATCATGAAATAAAGAACACAATAAATATGTTTCAAACTGCAAACAACCACAATACATTAAAATTAAGTTTAGGTCAAATACTTTTTTAATTAAATTTATATTGCATGATTTATTTCTTACCTGTCAATAATAGTATTTTAGAAGATATTTAAAAAATAAAGGAAATTATATAAAAATTATGAAATAAGTTAAGAACAGAAACAACTAAATATATTGATTCATAATAAGAAAACACAAATGTACCCATTATAAAACAAAATGACAGTTAAAAGTAGAATTACCTGATTCTGTTTAGGAAAAATATGTTCATTGGAAATTCGGTCATGGAATTATAAGGAAGCAACCAAGACAAACTGATGATTTTAAATGAAGAGAGCTCGTTCCGAAGGACATAAACAAGAGTGGGCACAGGAAAGTGCCAAATCATCAAAACTGCTATGACTGAACTTCTAATCAATACAATTGAAGAACGTTATTACATCATACACAAGCACAGTGTTGATTTATAATTATTTGCATAAAATAATTTATACATTTAGAATCTATATCTTCACCAGCTAATATATATTTAGAATCCATATTTTAATCTAGTTATGACACCTGCCGCTTAAGCCTAAGTTGTAAGATTATTTTTTTATATTTGTTCATCTATTACTAACACTGTTTGGTATGGTCATAAATATTTTGGATTGAAAGATTTACCTCTGATTAACATTATGTTACCTGTGAATAATATTAAAACAAAATATTTATACCTTTCAATCCATGTATTTTCTACAATCTTGACAAAAGTATTTAAATACAGTAAAATACACTGTTTTTAAATATTATTTAAGCAACTTGTTATTAATGTATACCACTATTAAAAAAGGGTACATTAAAACAAGAAGTAATTTACCTCGTTACATTAAAGACTAGTATTAACAAAAAACTGCTCCCTTTGATGAGATGAAAAGTAAGTCATTTTGTTCTAAGTAGTACTTGAGTTTTGCTTTACCAAAGTAATCCCATTTTAATGTTTATTCTCATTGCTTAAAAGCAAGCTTCCTCAAAAGCAAATAACAACACAATATTAAAGTACTTATGTTCCTAGTTGATAAAAAACGTTAGTTGAAATTGTTTATGTATTGTATACAAATATTATTTAGAATAAAAAAATCAGTACAAAGAACGTTTCATGGTAAATAATAAATATGTGCAAGTGGAATGGTAAATAAAAATACTGTTCACGTTCATTGGTCAACATTTGCAATATTCCTTGGTAAATAAATTCATTTTCTTGGCCAATACGTGCATGTACTTGATCAATGGGTTTATGTCCTGGTTAGTCTGTACATGTATTTGGAAAATTATGTGCACATTCGTTTGTCAATGTATTCATTTCCTTGGTCAATACTTGCACGTCCATGATAAATATATGCACATTCTTTGGTCAACATGCGCATGTCGTTGGTTAATACGGACTCATCCATGGTCAATATGTACATTTTTTTCAAAAATATCAGCACATTACTTGGTAAACAGGTATATTTTTTAATGAATAAGTACCTTTTCCATGGTAATTTCGTGCATATCCTTGGTAAATATTTGCATATCTTTGGTCAATGCGTAAATGATTTATAACTTTTACGTTCCTTGATCAACACGAGCATGTTCTTTGGTAAATATATTTACGTTCTATGGCCAGTAATTGTACACTCAGTATGGAGTATCACAAACATTTTATCGTTAAAAAGTAACGAGCTCATAATTGTTTTGTACAAATAATTTTTTTAAACCTAAAACTTCATTTATTGGACTGTTCCAACTCTGCTTAGTTAGAACCCACAGGGCCTGCAGCAGAGCGTCTTGGAGAGGCTGAAGACCGAATTTCACAAAGGGCCTAAAGTTAGAGAGGTCCCAGGCGTTACCTTGTCTACAGACTTTAAAACTCGAAGTAGTGACTCACTGACTGACCGACTGACAATAAATGTTGAGGTACTTCACGGTGTCCTACCCCATGAAGTGTATACTGGGATTGAAGCTCTCGGTCTGAAACCTCTAGGAAAATTCAAAAAGTTAACTTTTTTACTCGTTAACAGGATGGCGGATTTTTTACCCCAAATCATCCCCAATGTATTTCTTATGGGGAAATCGCAAATAAGTCGCTTTTATAATTTAACTTGAGAAAAAGTCTGAGTAAAATTTTCAAACATGCACAGTTCTACACGCTTATGAAACGCGCACCTTATATATGAATTTCAGCTTAAAATATCAAAAACTTGGAGTATCGGGGGCCCAAAAACTTAAATTTTTGAAAATATAAAATTTGTTTAAACTTAATCTACTAAAGTATGGTATCAATTTATATCTATTTTTCTCCTGAATCCAACTATACCATCATTTATTGAAAAGGGTGAACAATAAAGTGTATATGCCTCTAAAATAAAAAAATCTCTTAAAACCAAAAAAGAGTAATACTAAAATAAAAACGCCCAATTAGGGTATCAAACTATAGGTATTTATCTCCTAAATAACATTATACCATTAAATTTTGGAGGGGCAACGTTTAAGGTCTCTGCCCCTCCCCCCAAATAAAAAAAATATGCTCCAAAACCCAAAATTTGGAAATATTTAACTAATACACCCAAGTGGTTATCAAGTTAAGAGAATTCTTCTCTTAATTACTAATATACCATCAGATTTTATAAAGACTATGTGTATGGATTCCACTGCACTAAAAACAAAAATTCATAGCTATACTGCTTAAGAATCCTGATGAGATCGTAGGCTGATCTTCTTCACGAGCCGACATGCCGAGACCCACAAATGAAACTGTAGCAGTTTCTATTCTTGGTGAGGCTACAGGCCGAACTTTTCTCCGTGAGGCCACAGGCCGTGTTTCACAAAGGGTCAAAGGAAGAGTGTTCTCAGGCGAGGCAGTAAGCCGACCTTACCTCACGAACGCAGCGAGTGACGACGGGGTTGGCATGCACAGCGTTATCATTACATAAAACGCAATCTTTTTTCTACGACCTTTCAGTCACGCAAATAACTTAGTTATGAGACAAAATATTCTACCTCGGAAGAAATTTACCTCTTGTAACAGGACCAGCGATTTCTTACATTTGTAATATTGTAATGACAACGTTGCGAGATATTGATTTGCTCTGGTATTTGGCTTAATACGTGGTTTTAATTCTGTTCTTATAATTGTTTGTACTTTATGGAGTATATACGTAACTACCACAAACAAAACATTGCCGACAATAATTAAATATATTTCTATTCTTACATATGAGACACCGACAAAACGTTGTGCGTATTTTAAGGCGAATATGAATGATGATATGAGTGTAGGATGAGTGAAGTCTGGTTACTAACTGAGTTCAACTGTTCCTCAGAAAGGTTAATTTATTAATAGCCCAACAGCAAGGTCGACTAAGGGACATACAGTTTTACGTGGAATCCGAACCACGTAATGTTGGCTGATTAACTGCTAACTGACAAGTCGGACACTCAAATCTCTTCTCTACACAGCATCCGAACATTGACTATCATCCAACATATACACCCCAGACTTCTCTATTATTGTCCACGTTGATGGCAACCACTGAGCGGACGCCGTATTCCTCGGCGTCCTCGATTCAGAGGATCGAGCATTGAACATATCACCTACAATATCCCAAACAATTTGTCCCCAAGTAGCTGGATTAGAGCAATGCTCATATGGAAGACAATCACTTATAAACATTTTATTCAATATACAATGTTACCAGTAACATTGAAACACTATATAACCTAGACTTTGCAGTATATAAAACTCTGTAAACCAATATAACTAACTGTATATACTTACAAGGTTAACAGTTTAGGTTTGGAGAAATATAAGGGAGTTGATCAGAATAAATCTAGTATTATGTATATACACTCTAAAAAACTGTAGGCTTAAACACAATCGAGACTAAATATAATTAATAATAAAATAGAACATAACTAAACCAATTTTGTAAATTTGTCGGGATTTAGAAGTTTAAAAATAGACTAAACCAATTGAAATATTCTTTGATCTATATTTTTACTTTTCACAAAGAAAATATAACATATATTTCATAGCATCTGTTATATATTATAAAGATATAAAACCAATATTTAAAATGCTATATAAAGCAATTCAATTATAATATATATATATATATATATATATATATATATATATATATATATATATATATATATATATGTATATATATATATATATATATATATATATATATATATATATATATATATATATTTAGTTAGTTCATTTAATTTTACTTCTTAATTATAAAAAACTTATGACTAAATATATTTGCTTTGACAATTTTATTTTACATTTTTATCAGGAAAATGCATTTTTCACAGCAGTAGTGCTGAATATTAATAAAACGTAAGATTCTAAGAAGGATCAAGGTTTTGTCTCAAAGTTTATGTCCCTTTTAACAGTAACTTTGGAATATTGTAGCGTACCTTAGCCAACCTTGAAGGAAACTTTGCCTATTATGGTGACTCTCCTCAGTCACAACTTTGATATTTTCACTTAAACCTGTTTTAATTATTGCATGACAAACTGTAAAAGACTAATCGGGGAATAAATTAGAGTTTAAACTTAAACTTCCTAGATATGCCTCATTAATTTGTCCTTTTGAAAAAATCTAGAAATTTTAAACTTAAAATTCTATAATGTAGTGTAACCATATCCCATAATTGAAGGTTTTTACATTAAAAAAAATTTTAATCTGAGAGGAAAATCTTTTTCAATTTCAAGATGATACCATTACGACTTTTTGGATTAGAGTTAATGCAGAAGCTATTTACTGAAATTAACAATAACATCAATAAGTAACATAATATTTTAAAGGAAACGGAACTATCAAATGAAGAGATTCAACGATATATTTTGACTTAGTCTGAGAAAGTTTATAAATATCTATCAGTATGCGGTTGACTAACTTTGTATCTTTTTATAAAATATGCTATACTTTTTTAACCAAGAATCAGTAGTTAAGGCCATTTGAACGTTAAAACGTGGTTTCTATGTAAAATTCATAAAACATGAACGTAAATCTTACTTATAGATTACGTTTTATAAATGTGTCGAAATGTTCAATAAATTCTGTAATATTGTAAATTTAATAAATCACTAATATAGAAACACATTTCATGTTACAAATTATCATTATCAAATAGTTTTCTTTTACTAACAAATACTTTTTTAATTACATCCTTAGTGATTTTTCTTAAGCTCAGTCATTGTGTTATTTATTTCCTACAAGTCTCTAATACTAGTGATAATAACAGATGCATTTTTACTTGCAACATTTGTAATATTTACTGAAGAGTGAATTTAGGGCGAATAGGACTTCTGTTATAATTAACCCTAAATGAAAAGACTACAAAAGTTAAGAAATGATAAAAGATACAAGAGAAAAAAATATATATATATATATATATATATATATATATATTATGTGTCTGTGTTGGACATCTCGACTTTAGCAATTCGTTCAACGATCTAACGTTATTCTTAGTACGGGCTAACAAAACCAATATACTAACGAAGCCGATTGTAATAAAATTTAGACTACACAATGTTTATTACTTTAATTTATTAGTATAGAATATAAATATATAAAAATTTAAGAACTTAGGAATCAATTTTAACGATAACTGAACTTGAAGCGATACTGTTCTTGACATTTGAAAAACAAGTGGATAAATCATACATTCCATACACTCCATGAAGCAGCTTAGAGCTTTCACTAAACTAATAGTTTTCTATCTTTTAGATAAATACTAAATAACTTGTGATTTTATAAAACCAATCATTAATTCATCTAAATAAGCCATAATTTGTAAACCGAGCTTATATTTCGTAATTTATGTCGTAAGAAACACTTTTAAGGTGGAAGTCTAGAAAAAAAGATTGACGTCACAGGTAGTTCATTTCCACCCAGGCTGTTCTTATATTGGAAACCCCCTAACGGTTCGTGGTTTTATTGTTTGCACGTGATTTTATCAAGGAAATAAATCCTGAAACGATTTCTTCTGTCCCTATCCTAAATATGTTTCCTTTATTATAGTTTTTATTATTAATAAAATGTGTGGAAGAGTTCAAATGAATTGCGTTAAGTATTTTTTGTAGAATTATCCTCTTGCCCTTTAAAATCTTCTTATATTACAAAAACCATTATATATATTGAAATTGTAGTTTGCTTTTATGATAGAAATATACTTTTATTCAGTGTTTTAATCTGGTGTGTACCTAGGGCATTTATTATCCTCCCCACATTGGTTGTTAATTTTTATAAGTTATTTACATTGAGTATTGATATAGCAATTACTATATTTATACTTTTTTAGCTTCTTTGAAAACGTATTATTACATTTATATGCACGTCAAAAATGTAAAGAGTGAAGTTTTCGTTTCGTCTTACTGGCAAATATAGATAGATTAGATAAATCTATGTAAATGCAATATTATAGCTATTTATGAAGAGTAGTTTGGAATATTCAAAACATAAAAAAATTGTTATTATTCTTACTTAACTACAAATAACTTCTACTACCATCTTATGAAGACATTTAATTTAATAACCATTCAATTTGTTACCAATATTTTATTTCTATAGGTCTAATGAAAATTTAACTCTCATTTTTTTTACGAAATCTCATATTTATTATACAGTGTTTGTAATTGTGAAGTAATTAAACAGTAATGTTGCTAAAGAAGTCAACGAAGAGTAATTTATTTTTCTTATTATATTTATTGGATGTGTAATTAGTTTACATTATATTCTATTAAGGATATTGATTATAGTTACCAATGATATATTCATATAAATAACTCACAGACACTACGTTTCAATAAATTAATACAAGTTATTTAACAGTCATCCCTGCAGCTAAACCTCATGAACTTCATCAGCCATATGTTGACTTAGTTGTGTTCGATATTACGGAAAATATTAAGCGACTTAATGACTGTTACAGTGTTTCAAGTGTGTCATTAACTCCTTTTATAAACATGCAAATTTTTTAGTCTGTGAAAATGCGATTTTTCCTGTTCCAATAATTTAACAATTGAGATAAAATATGTTTTACAATACACATTTGTGAGCGTTACAAATAACCATTTTGTAAGTGAAAATATTTTAAACTACAGTAACCATAATTTATAAAGCAAAAGCACTTTAAATGTACTTTTCAAAACACATTACCTGGTAAAGTTGGGTCTATTTAATTTATCCATGTGAAAATCAAAACATACTTAGAAACTTGTGATTATAATATCATATTTAAAATCATTACCTTATTTTGATAGTAAATAGCTGTTAAAACAAAACGTTACGTTTAGAACGAATATTATTTGTATAATAATAGAAGATATATTCATTATATTGTTTAAGTATTTTTACTCCATATTTATATTACTTTTTAAATATTTTAAAATATATTATAATGAGATGAATGTTTTATACAATATTTATTATTGTGGGTTTTGTAGTAACTTATCCTTTTCCATTTATTGTATAAGAAACAAAAAATATATTGTAGTTCATTGTGCTAATATTTAATTTTTAATAAATGAAAAATTGGTGAGACAGTAATTATTTATTTTTCTTAAAGGGTTTCACTATAAATGTTTAGTTACAGATAATTAAGCAACGAATTTGGACTACAACAGCTTATGAATATTTATAAATAAACAGCTTTAACAAGTTGTTTATGTTAGGTAAGTAATTCAAACAAGAACTCAATTCAAACAAGGTACTAAATTTTTATTAATGAACTTAGTATGAGGCCAATAAATATTTTATTTATGCATGGATGATCGAAAGGTACATTTATATTGAAATTCTTCCTTTGAATATACATTTTTTTTTTTTATAATTGGTGTATATTTAAATTGATAATGATGAAAAAAATAAACCATACACAACACAAACTAATTTTGATGTGAATAAAATCCCTTAATAGCCGATAAACGATAATAAGTTTGACAATAATAAATTACGTTCCTAATGTGTTTAGTATTATTACGATTGCAATATTTTATGTAGACTATTATCCAAATTCATTAAAAGAAATAACATGTTTGAAACAGCTGACTTGTCAGAATTTACCCTAACCTGTTCGTAATACTTGTCTTTAGTTAAGATGAAACAATCTTTTATCTGGACGATTTCTAATACACGTTATTGGCGTACATATATTAAAACAAATGCCAGTACCTTTGATCGGAAGATTCGGACATTATGGCAAGATATACTGCATTTGGCAACATCAGGCGTGGCTGTTCCTTGAGTAGGTGACCGAGGAGAGGAACCGCCTGCCCGCTGCCCGGTCACTGGTGGTGGTTAGGAAGATCGGAAGATGCGTTTGAGCCACAGGTTAAGTGTTAGAGAGGACTTTTTAGCACTAACATTTTTAATTACCTATTCAAACTTGTTTGTACTAAGTAGATAGAATGTATTTAATTTATGGTCATTATTTGTTTAAGTTATCTGACAATAATTATCCGGGAAACTATATAATACTAAACTGCTACGAATTCCATTAAATATTTTCCATAAGACTAAGTAGTACATTTTCGTTATGATTGCCAAAATATTGTTTAAAATATTTAAACCTATAGAAGGATTTGCCGACTTATAAACTCCTATTAGCTATGCGTACTTATTACTTTATAACTTAAAAAGTGAGCTGTATCAATTATTGTATTTGAGTATTAATTTACATTTTAAATGGTTTAAATCTTAAGATATTTTTAATAGCCAACACGTGTCTAATCTTATCTCCCTCTTCTTTGACCTACAATGGTGCTTGGCTCCTAGATCTTATCTCAAATACAATTATGTATGTAGAATGTCAGTCTTATTTGCTAATATATTGTGAGAAAAACCTTCGACACTGTAATGCTATAACATATGTGTGTATGTGTGTGTGTGTGTGTGTGTGTGTGTGTGTGTGTGTGTGTGTGTGTGTGTGTGTGTGTGTGTGTGTGTGTGTGTGTGTGTGTGTGTGTGTGTGTGTGTGTGTGTGTGTGTGTGTGTGTGTGTGTGTGTGTGTGTGTGTGTGTGTGTGTGTGTGTGTGTGTGTGTGTGTGTGTGTGTGTGTGTGTGTGTGTGTGTGTGTGTGTGTGTGTGTGTGTGTGTGTGTGTGTGTGTGTGTGTGTGTGTGTGTGTGTGTGTGTGTGTGTGTGTGTGTGTGTGTGTGTGTGTGTGTGTGTGTGTTGTCTAGTTAGGTACAAAGGCCTAGCAATTAAACAAAGTGTAAATAATTTGTCTGTAATCAAATTATATTTGTCAGTAACTATAACTGAACTATGATAGATAGTTTTCTAAATCTTTTTGCTAGCATTGTGGCTCACTGGTTGAGGCTTCAAACTGTGGAGTGCAATTTATAAGGTTTAAAATTTCAACTGAGGCAATGGTCGTACCTAACATTTGGAATAAAGTTCAAGCACAGGCCAGCAGGCCCTTTAAACTGGCTTTTGTAAAAAATGATAACACGTGTGATATAAAATTATAGATTCTAGATAATGAAGATCCTCCACAAAAAATCACTTTGTAAATTTTCATTTCTCATAAGAAAACAGATTGGAAAAACATAAACACGATGGTTGTATTCAACATGTTTTAATACTAAATCATTAAGATTGCGTATGTTGTAAACAGTACGCAGAGCACAAATGACAATCCAAGTGTTTGCCTTACGAGACTTATATAGCCTAGTTACCTTCTCATAAGGACTAGATTAAACATGTCTCTACAATTTGAAACAACCTACACGGTTACTTAACTATGAGTGTAATCCTAAATCATTAACACTGCGTGTGTTGTAAACAGTACGTAGAGCACAAATGACAATCCAAGTGTTTGCCTTACGAGACTTATATAGCCTAGTTACCTTCTCATAAGGACTAGATTAAACTTGTCTCTACAATTTGAAACAACCTACACGGTTACTGAACTATGAGTGTAATCCTAAATCATTAACACTGCGTGTGTTGTAAACAGTACGTAGAGTACAAATGACAATCTAAGTGTTTGCCTTACGAGTCTTACGAGCCTAGTTACCTTCTAATAAGGATTAAACTAAACTTGGCTCACAATGTGAAACAACTTACACGGTTACTAAACTATGAGTGTAATCCTAGATCATTAACACTGCGTGTGTTGTTAACAGTACGTAGAGTACAAATGACAATCTAAGTGTTTGTCTTACGAGTCTTACGAGCCTAGTTACCTTCTAATAAGGATTAAACTAAACTTGGCTCACAATGTGAAACAACTTACACGGTTACTAAACTATGAGTGTAATCCTAAATCATTAACACTGCGTGTGTTGTAAACAGTACGTAGAGTACAAATGACAATCTAAGTGTTTGTCTTACGAGCCTAGTTACCTTCTAATAAGGATTAAACTAAACTTGGCTCACAATGTGAAACAACTTACACGGTTACTGAACTGTGATTGTAATCCTAAATCATTAACACTGCGTGTGTTGTAAACAGTACGTAGAGCACAAATGACAAATTAAGTGTTTGCCTTAGAAGTCTTACATATCGTAGCTACCTTCTCATAAGGATTAGATTAAACTTGACTCACAATGTGGAACAACTTACATGGTTACTGGAATGTAAATGTAATCCTAACTCGTTAAGACTGCGTATGTTGTAAACAGTACGTAGAGCACAAATGACAATTTAAGTGTTTGCCTTAGAAGTCTTACATATCCTAGCTACCTTCTCATAAGGATTAGATTAAACTTGACTCATAATGTGGAACAACTTACATGGTTACTGGAATGTAAATGTAATCCTAACTCGTTAAGACTGCGTATGTTGTAAACAGTACGTAGAGCAAAAATGACAATTTAAGTGTTTGCCTTAGAAGTCTTACATATCCTAGCTACCTTCTCATAAGGATTAGATTAAACTTGACTCACAATGTGGAACAACTTACACGTTTACTGGAATGTAAGTGTAATCCTAACTCGTTAAGACTGCGTATGTTGTAAACAGTACGTAGAGCACAAATGACAATTTAAGTGTTTGCCTTAGAAGTCTTACATATCCTAGCTACCTTGTCATAAGGATTAGATTAAACTTGGCTCACAATGTGGAACAACTTACACGGTTACTGAACCGTGAGTGTAATCCTTTCGTTTACAAGTCTAATGAAAGCTTTTCAGACTCATTAACTGCAATTACTTAAAGTTACTTATTACTTTATTGCTTACAAATAAAGTTATTTTAGTTAGTTTATGTTTTTGAAGATAAATTCTTTTATGTTTAAATTATAATGTTAATTCAATGTAATATAGTTGAATATTTGGAAGGGCATGATTTTAAATTAAAATCTTGTTTTGTTGTAAAGTTGAAAATCTGCTTTAACAATTTTAAAATGTGATCAGAACGTTTCCCTTATTTTTTAAAACTAGTGTATAAGTAGGAAATTTAAATAATATTTAAGTAACACGTTGAAAATACCATATCATATATAACAAGAACGAAATCTAATTAAAAAAAACGAGCTATACAAAAATAAATACTCTAGCTGGACATATGTCAAAACCATAGTTACAAACCGTTTATTCCTATAAAATTGGTTTTGTGGCTCTGGCAGTAGGTGTTTAGTAAAAGGTATTTTAATAAAACCAAAATCATTTAATAAAAGGTATTTTTTTAAAATGACTTTAATTATATAGGTACATAATTAATGAATAATACTTATGCCCTTTACATTCTTACGAAAGGACACATGATTTTCGTAAATGTTCGTGGATGAAACAAACTTATCTTGCTAATCTTCAAGATAAATAAATTATGTTGTAATTCATATGATGAATTTTTTAAATCATATTTTTGTTAATGATACTAATTTTAATTCTAATGTGTGATAATTTAGTCTAAGGCTAAGGTACGCTACTTTGCTATAAGCCCTAAAAAGCCAGTCTTATCTTAGTATAGTTTGTAATATTGTTAATAAAAATTTATTGATAAAACGAGGCTGTAATTCCAAGATTTCAAAATATTTTAAAAAAAGGTAATAATTTTACAAAAATTTACTGCATGGCCTACTAAAAATATAGAATCTTTGAAAAATATTTAACTTTCATCTATGATGTATTTTAAAAAGTAAATTTTTATTTACTTATTTTTAACAAAATATCCTACTATTATAAGGGGAGATTTAATCATAAAATTCACATTATTATTTTTTTTTTACTTTTTTATTACAGTGTACATGATATACAAATTAAAGCCACCAAACTCTCTTAGGAATTTCAATATTTTTCAAAATTGAACGGGGACAAATAACGTTAATAAAACACAATGCATTGATAGATAACTAATTAATACACTCAAATTATTCAATAATCTGTTAAGTTACTCTTTTTCATAGCTTGTTAAAAAAACATATAACAATTTCAAAGAAATATAATCAATTACTATAATGTTGTTTGTGAATTTATTCTTATAACTGTTTTATCTAACAATTGGTAAAGCTATTTTATTTCCGTGCACAATAGTCCAAAAAAGATAGTAAAATATAATTTTTAGCAGATGATTACTTCTTTGTTCTGAAATGAGTTAATTTTGGGGATGGGGGTTCCTTTTTTTAAATTGGTCGGTTAAGTTTACCTTTAGCACAAAAACTATAATTTATTAGTGTTTTAGATATAAATAAATGTGTTTAACAAGTAAACGTCGAAATCAATTCATCAATAATTGAAAAATTAAATGTTGGTTTTATGTACTAAAACTTAAAAACCTATGTTTTATTAAGTAGGATTAGTCTTCATCTATTTAGATGAAATATTTGTTTCTACATTAATATTGATTCTTTTCAACTTTTTCACAACTTACATTCAGTTATACTTAATAGTACAATCAAATCATAGTGTCGGGATGCGTCCAATCCTAACTTTTCGAATGATATCTATTGAAGAAATGAAAATTACAACAGAACAAGAAATTAACGACTTTCAATCTAAAATAATTACATAACAAATGCAAAAAGAATTTAAGAAAAACAACTCATACTCAAATATATAGAAATAATCTATTAAACAAAACAAAATACCAAAATATAAAAACCTAAACTAAAAAAAGACAAATAAATCAAATGTATTGAAATATTATGTGTTCGAGTACAAAATAATCCTAAATAATAAGGAAATTACACGCTTGGCTACTAACTGATATTTTTATTTACACACTCCTACTAACTAAATTACAGATTATTAGATATTACAAACAAAAATTACTGGATGTAATTTTAAAACTTTAGTTTAAATCACCCTTATTATTTACAGTCTTTAATGTCACCCAACAACCACCAGGTGATGCTCGTTCAATATCTGCCTCACTTCATGATCGATCTATCAGTGGCGCAGTTCTGTAACCCAGCTACTCGTGGACAAAGTGTTTGAGAGATTGTAGGCGATAGGTTCCATGCTCGGTACTCTTAATACCGACACTGCGTCCACTCAATGGTTGCCATCAACGTAGACACTACTAGAGAAGTCTGGAGTGTCCGTGTTGAATGGTAGTCAAGGTTCAGATGTTGTGTGGGGAAGAGAACTGAGTGTCAGACTTGTTAGTCAGCTGAAAATAAGACCAACACTACGTGGTTCGGATTCCACCTAAAGCTGGTTATTCCCTATTGGGCTATTGGGCTATTAATAAATCGTCCTTTCTGAGCTAAGTCGAACTCAGATAGTAACAATGACTACACTCGTTCATCTACACTCATCACACTCATTCACTCCTCATATTCGCCCATATCTCGACGATCGGCGTCTTAGAGATGAATAATGAATAATAAATATCACTTGACTGTTTAAAGTAGATTTTAGTTAGGTGAATGTTCTGTAAATTAGAATTTACGATGAATAATAACTTACGATGGTGACAAACATTTATTAGCTACTTTATTTATGTATTGATGTTATAATTTGTTTTTAAATTTTTAAGTCTTATGTTTATACAAAAAAAATCTTCTGGTTTCTGCCTTCAAACAAAAACATAGATGACAATGGTAATAGGGAGTAAATAAGAAGTTCGAAACTATATTAAAGTAACATTTATTTAAATTTTTCTTTAAGTGATGACAGTAATGGACTGTAGAATAAGATACTGATTTTCCTTTTTGCTTACGATTCATATTATAAGAGGAAATTATTCAGGATTACATTTTATGGAGGTACAAGTGTTAATAAACAAAGAACTTTAGTATGAATTTTCTTGTAAATTATTTTTTTTTTTTTTAACAGAGATAAAATGTAACGCTTGTTTAAGGTAGAAAAACCAATAAATGGTATTTAAATAACACTGTTTATTGACGACAACTGAAATAAATAGGTGGAATTTCGATAGGTTACAAAGCTGTGAACCTTTAACAGGGACATTTATGCATGAACAATAAATAGTTGTGCAGCATTCAATCAGTTACACATCTATGCATGTATTTAATTATTTCACTGTGATAAATAGTAATGTAAATAGGAAAACGATGTTAATTCATCTTAGTTTTTAGAAAGAACTTATTAGTTTTTGTTATTATTTCATTAGAAATAACTGGGTGGTATTTAAACTAATGTGTATATATAAAAAATATAAAAATGGAAATGAGAACTTCTACCTGAATAAGTTTTTTTTCCAAGCAGATAGTCTACACCTTTTTAAAAACCTTTAGATGTCATTGAATTTAAAATAAAATAAGTACATTATTGTATTGATTACTAGCACATTTTAATTATCCTTAAAACAAGTGAAATTACTAATAAAAAGCATGATTCTATTGGAATCTGTCTGTAACTAACTTTTAAGCAATGGTTTCAATTGTTATTTTATTTATTAAAATGTTCATATGATATTTAATAAAAACAAAGGATTTCATTAGTTTATTTTTGTACAGTAAACGATGGAATAGTCATACAAGAGGATGGGAATGAACTGAATCCTAAGGTAATTCAAATACAAAGGAAGTAAAATATGAGGTTTGTAGTTCTATAAGATGACGTAGAAGGAGAGGGAATTTGGATGTTTAAAAGTAATTTGAAAATACAACTACATAATTTTTTTGTTTAGGTAGAAAAACTTTGTTTGGAATTGGAGGACGTTGCCTCAACACCTGGATCTACTAAAATTAAAAAAATTAAACTAGTTGTTTATATTTGTATAATGTGTTTGTCGATATTCATAAAACCACCAGTATGTGACCTATCATTACTGAATTTTAAATCTGTATGTTGATAAGAGACATTCTCAGACATCAAGAAAACAGCATGGTAAATATATTATTTGATCTGTTTACAAAATATATTTATTTCCAAAAAATAAATTTCATTGGCCTCGCTAAATATGGTAATGCTTGTTAGTGATGACCATGATCAATTACACTTTAATTATACTTTGAAAATTAATAATTTTATATTATAAATAGTAAACAAACCAATAATGGCTAGTGGTACGCAATTTACTACCATTAAACGTATTAGTGCAATAAAGAGCAATTGTACAAAGATTTACATTGTTATTACTCATCATTGTAATTATGGTTCCATTCATTCACCTATAAAGTTAGATCTCAACCAAACATCTGTTTTTAACCGAGCAAACGTTCCTCTCAATTGTAATTATATCACACTGCTTTGTGAGATATTTTTCAGTTAACAGCAGACAAATGAAAGAACTGATTAAAATAATAGTTTAAGATATTTTTAATAGTTCAAAGTTAACTATTTAGTAGTAAGTTAACGCACAGCTTAATAAGTATATTTCAAAATAACAATGATTATTCGAATGATATAGTCAGTATGTTAAGATTTATTTTTATCTCAATAGCTAAATAAGTAATAAGTAAGAAGTTTTCCAAGGAGACAATTACTAGTTCTAGGGTGAATAGATCCTCTTGTACAAAGTAAACCCACTAACCACCACTCAGACAGGATTAAAGTCCTTAGTCCTCTATAATTAAAGGAAGGATCGGACACCATATATGATGTTTCGAGGATAGATTACATCGCCAATATTTTGATATAGATGTTTAAACCATTTGTATATCCCCACTATACTCACTATACTAAGGTTAACTAATTTATATATTTAATATTTATAAATCCGGTACAGATTTTTAGTTTGTCAAAATTAATAAGGATAGTTATAAATGAATAGGTTGTATTGTTATTATTATTATCATTGAAATAATCAAATACTTCTTTATAGCATATTGTTATAGTATAATTGTTTAGTGTATGGAATAAGCCAAAAAATAACCAGCCGGTTAGTTTGTATTGTTAAAAACATTAAAACGTGCTTTTCAAGGGGTTTAAAAGTAATACGTTCCGTTTTAAGATTACAATAACATTTGTTTAAAATGTTGTAATTGTTAGCTTTCATACTAATGTCTTAAATACTATATTATTTCGTTTTGATTTATTTACACCACGTGTATTTGTTGTTTAAGGTCGTACTTATTGTATTAAGTGACACTAACAATAAATTATTTGTCTCGTTATTATTACGATTTAAGCTATTTTCTTATTATTTAAGCTTTTACTACTTAAAAGCTGAGTGTAAGACATTAGTTATGTATTACATAGAAAAAATAATAAAAATTACATAAGTAACTGGATTTTGAGACACATCAAAGTGAACAAATTTCTCATTCAAATGACTTTGTAGTTTTCAAAATATAATAAGAATTTGAAAATATTAAAATTAGCAGCAATGAAACAGAGGAGACGACTGATGTACGTCAATATTAAAACAAAGTGAAATACTGTCAGTTGTTTTATTTAATTCATGACCTTAAACCACCTATTCCAAATATATCTACTAAAAGGAGCTAGGATGGTGACTTACACTTAAAAACCTTGGTTCGGACCATGGATTTTTTTTTTCATTTTGCCTCCCCCGCCATTCGCAAATGGCATCAAGCCATGGGTCATACGGATGTATACCTCCAATTGTAACTAGGCTCGTATATACAGAGATCTAAGTATTTAATACGATTCAATATCTACTTATTTGTAATTTAAATAGAAATTCAAACTTTTTTACTGTCACATCTACTGTTATAGAAACATATGAGATTCAAGAAGGTTAAATAAAATTTTCATAGCTCAAAGATTAAAAATTAATTTTTGTATGGAAACCTACACGCTTTACATCCTATATTTAACTATACTTTATGACACTGATTGAATCATTTACCCTACAAATAGTATTGTTGGTCAAGTTCGAGACTTACTACATATCTCTAATCATGGCTCCTTATGTACAAATGTACAGTCCTCTTTCTTTTATATTTGTAGACACTTTTCGTAATTTTGCTAATACTTTCCAATATAAATATTGTCCTTGAACTTGTAATTGCAGGTTAACTAACATCACTTTAAATAGTGACCAAAACGCCACATATTTGGGTTTGGAAAAACGTACCTGACTGTCAAGTAAAAGTTTAATGTAAGTTTTCATCTAATTTATGTTAAAAATTGGAATCTACATACATGCAAATAACTTTGAGGGTACAAAAATTAGGAGATTGTATCAATGTAAGATTTTGGCACTCGTACCTCGAGAGTTTTGTTTTACCCTCTAAAACCCTTACTCATTAGAACCACTTGTAAAAAAATTTTTGTTTGTATTAAAAAATGTTAACTTCATAATGGATCCTTAACTAATGTTTTCCTTTTCAACCTTCGTTATTTATCAGGTTTATACTTTTAAATTAAGGAAATATGTCATCAAATTTAACAAAACATCGTCCTGATCATAATGTAATATGTTTTATCAAGAAGTGTTCTGTGGTTACAATAATATTCTCTGCTGTAAACTACAAAAGCTAGGACAAATCAAACTTAAACAGAATATGCAGTCATTAGAGATTCAAAAATTGACATCAATCACTAAGTATGTTGTGAACTGTCCGTGAATTAGGCTACGTAAACATACTATTGTGGAAACCAAATACATCAAATGGTGGTCAGTTAGCTTCGTCGTGAACACGTACATTGGTGTTGGCGCATCACCCATTAATACAATTGTGATAGCCCACTTACCTATACACATATAGTGGTTATGACCACCCTGCCCATAAACGTAAAATAGTGAAAACCCACTCTCCTACTCATAGGCGTACATTGGTGCTTACCCCTCATCCTACTATATATACAATGGTGATAACTCTACCACACAATCACATACAGTAGTGATGACCCTCCCACCCACTCATACACGTACGATGATGATGACCCACCCACTAACCCGTACACTTGCAGAGGTGATGACCCTCATACACATATAAGTTCATTGATGCGTACCCCTCACCCTACTATACCATCCCTGACCTATCCACAAATACATTAGTGATAACCCACTCACCCACACATACTCATACATGGCGATGTATTTGTAATAAACACCTTGGATATTAGGCAAACTAATCAGCTTCATGAATCAGGGACATAGTCATTAACAAGTCTAGGATGAGTTTCGATGTTTGATAAACAAACATAATATTGGTAAGTTTAATTTCTTTTCTGATGTTGTTTCATTTGTATCCTATGAAAGTCTCTCGGTATTCATTAAGCGTGTTAAAATGTAATTATCTATATACAGGGTGTCCGGGCTAGAGGTATCAAGAAATAACTAACTCGTTTGGTATAACAATGTAATATTTATTTTAAATTAACTATGCTAACATGTTACAAATACAACCAAGATTGTTATCTTATCTAGTAAAGTTCAATATGATCACCATAAGTCGCTCTCACACGGTCCAATCGGTATTCAATATCCCGCCATGTGTTTGCGAGCATTTCTGGCGTTATGCATTTCTGGCCTCTCAACTGCAGCCAAAATCTTATGCCTTAGTTCCCGTAAACATTGTACTCTTTCCTGGTACACGAAATCTTTGATGAACCCCCATGCAAAGAAATCCAAAGTGGTCAGATCTGGCGATCTTGCCGGCCATGCAATAGGACATCTTCTACCTATCCAATGACCAGGGAATTGCTTATTAAGAAAATCCCGAACATCATTGTGGTAGTGTGGTGGAGCACCGTCTTGCTGGAAAATTATTTGTTCTGGCATTTGGGGTACTGCAAAGTTTTGTAACATGTCCAAATAAATGTGGCCTGTTACTGCTTGTTCAATGAAAAAAATGGCCCAATAATTACATTGTGCATCAGTCCCAGCCAAACATTTATTGTGTCTCTTTCATGCATTACCGAGGCATGCGGATTTCTTGATCCCCAAATACGACAGTTGTGTCGGTTTATTAATCCACTGAGGTGAAAAGTAGCCTCGTCACTGAAAAGTACATTTTGAAGAAATGTGGGATTTTCATTAATGCGATCCAACATCTCGTTAGCATATTCTAGTCTCAAAGGACGATCAATTGTGAGACCCATCCCCCCCACCAAAGCTGGTAAGCGTGCCAACCGGGGGATTGCTCAAAACAAGTCGAGCGATGGGATCACGGGTGGCAGTTGGAGGGTCAAAATAATACTCGGCAGCTGAGCAAAACTAATTTATTTCCAATTAAACCAACAAATAATCAAAACTTGGCAGAAGGCCACAATAAATAGACGCAATTAAAAAAATAACAATAAACACTAAAATTAACAAGATACTACACATTAATAACAAACGCTGTAAATACCACAAACTCTACAAATACCAAAATTGCCAATAAACAACTATATGGCCTATCTGCAGCCTAGCCAGAGACACCCAAAACGTAAGCAAATTTTAAGCCCCAAATAAAAGTGAAAATTTAGAAAACTTCTGGCAAACAACAATTAAACCGGCAATTTAGCCCAAATCCCATAATTCCACCGGGCCCGGGAGTAAGCCGGAATCCCTGGGAAGCTCAGAATTAGAAGTTAAGCAAAAGAACCATAACCCCCTTTTGGTGAGTTTAAAAATTAAACAATTTAAAAGAAAATATAACACGGTACCGTTCGAGTAAAAATTCACTTCCAAACACCCCTAATACACTTAACAAAAAAATAAATAACAATAACTAGGCCTAAACATATAAATAAATAATAACATGATTTAACAATGGGGACCTAACAAATATAAAAATCTAAACAAATGTAACAAGAAAATAAACTAATTAAAAATAAATAACAATAAATATTATCACTAAGTTCTTTTTGTATTTTAAAAGTTTAATTTTTCTTTAGTAAAAAAAATACTTAAGTCCCCAATGGCTGTGGTATAAAATCACTGTCCAAGTTTAGCAGTTTAGGCCTAGGCCACATAAAGTTCCACAAACATGTTTTTTTTTCTTCTTTCTTTTTGCACCTTTTTTTTTTTTTTTTTTTTTTTTTTAATTAAACCCCCCCCAGCTCAGCCGCCGGGAAAATAAGCTGGAACGCACTGACCTGAGGACAGAAGTCTTCTACCCAAAGAAGTAGAGAGGGCAGCACGGGGCAAACTTGCTCAATCACATGGTCCCCAGGCCAGGCTCGCAGTGTGGTAGGTAGAACTTTGCCCGGACGACCGGCTGAGGGTAGAAACGTCCTACTCAAGGACCCTGGAGTTTTAGGAGTTTTTAGCCTGGCATGGTAAGGAGGCTCGGCCGAGTAGAACTCTACTAGCACAATCTAGACTGATGGCCAACCTGACAGACGAAGACCGGAACACGGAACGAACGGATCCGGGCCAACAGCCACCAAATTACGCGAATTGCAGGGCATGAGCGATCTCAGGCAGCCTGGCAGACAACGACGAAAAAAAGAAATGTACCGGTCTAAAGACCCGGTACAATTGGCATTATCTGGTGAAGTAGCTGAATCTTATATGCACGACATTTGAGCATTTTATGTAAAATGTCATGAACTGTTGATTTAGGTAGTTGCAGTAATCTAGAATATGATCTAATTGATGTACGTGGAGTTTGATTAAAAAAATTGCGCACGTTGTTAATTGCTTGTACACTTACTTGCTTCTTTACATGCTTTCCAGTTTTTTAATTCAAAGTTCCATTAGCTTGAAGTGTTCTGTCCCACAGTAAGATTGTCTTTGAAGTTGGTGGATTAATGTTGTAAACACGACGAGCCCGACGTTGAACACGAGTTACAGATTTGTACTATGCAAGCCACAACATGCACTGTACCTTTTGTTATAGGGTCTACATTTTTTAACATAAGAAACTTACAGCCAAATGAAAACCATGACAGCAGAATGCCTACAGTCAATTAATTATACGAATTTAAAGCCAACAATTGTGTTGTAATCAGCTGCCTTCTCAGTAAACATCATCATAAGGCTGATAATCACATTAGTGGATAAGTTGTTGTTACCGTCAGAAATGAATCAGCTTGGTCACATGGAAAGACTGAATTTTCTTTAACTGGTAATTTTTTGGCATTGTATGTGAGATATGACCGTTAAACTTTACACATATAATATTGGTATTATTATTTACCATTTGTAGTTTTAATTGAAAAAAAAAAAAAAAAATTAACACCCCGGATGGGAATATTTATTTATTGATACCTCTAGCCCGGACACCCTGTATAATCTAATAATGACTATTAATAAAATAAAAGAATAATTAAAAACCATTTATTCCCTAATATAAAAATAATTCCCAGTATAGATAGACATAACTTTTATATTTATTAAATAGTGTTTATATATTACATAAGATTCTGTCTTTATCAGTATTTGGCATATCTGGGGAATAGAAGATATTTATTGAATAACGACTATAATGTTTTCTCTAACATATAATTCCAATATTATTAGGAAAATATCTAAATGCAAAAATAAATGGTTCTGTGATCATAAATCAAAATAAAAAATGACGTTTTCCCCTGAATAACTGTATTCAAAATTTATTTGTTCTAAATATTTTATTTGTTATGTTTTATATTTAAGTAATAAACCTATTAAAATTAAAGTTTTTTTATAACTGTATGGTAACTATATAATCAAGTATAATAAATCAGTTATTTACAATAGTTTTTTCAGTCTAGTAAAACAGAAATTGAGTCAGAATGGCGAACTTCTAAAACGTAAAGTAACTTTCTAAAACAATAATTTATATTATATTTTTATTTTTAGAATAAGCTGACTTAAGTTTTGTACATTTTCTTTTTATTACAAACAATCATCTTTTGTTATAATGATTCAATTTAAGATAGTGTTTTAAATAATTATCTCATTATCTGTAGGTAAACCAAACGTAACTGATTTGATAAATAAAACTGTATAATATTCCTAATATACTCCATTCACACAATATTAATAGTCAAGACCCTTCTCTTGGGAAAATTATAATTTCTAACGCATTCTTTGTTTGTTTACATTTTAGATTTTAGAAAAAAGCTTACTCTAAAAATGTTAATGTTTACTGTAGATTTAATGATTATAATTAATGACCTATTATATTTTTAGATAAAGTGATGCTCCATTTTAAAGTAAACTTGGATAAATATACTATTTACATGTAAAAAAATAAGCAAGTGACAGAAGGTAACTTTAATTCTACTTATAGACTTTATAAATTAAACTTTAAGTATTAAAAATTATACAAATAAAACTTAATTTTAATTTAACAGTTGGTGAGATTTTACGAATTCTTCAACACTTCCACCCCGTTACATCATTATGCGACGTGTCCAATTCATTGAAAGAGCGTTAAAAGTATCTACTGTAATAGTCTCTGAGACGAAAACTGATTAATACAAAAACATATTTGTATTTACTGGACATATTTGAAATTTAATTGTATTATAACGGTATATTGAATATATATATATATATATATATATAAATATATAATGGCATATCCATCCAAAATCTTTAAATAAGTTGGTGGATGAAACAGATATCACAACATTAATCATTTGTAACTAATATATTATTACTAATCATATACTACATAATATTTAAAATTGGAAGTGGATGTGACAAAACCCAGGTGCCTAGTCGTAGCCCCAACACAATACTGTATAGTGTATGAGAGCGCCCTGACATCTTGTGGTTAGGCAATATGAATGGAGCATCTCGATTGCGTTCGCTGTAGTGGCAGGCGCTCTGTACCCCTGTATATACTATTGGTACTTTGTGGCATACATCCATTGGATCTTAGTGGTATAACCGATCATTCTACTGTGCTCCACACTTAACGGTTTACATACATATAAAGTTAATAGTCAATGTCATTTAAATATATATATATGTATAATAAATTATATGGATTTAAATAAATAAGATATTCGATAGTTTTATTTACTAACACGTATTACAATGTTATTCTCTTGACAGTATAATTGTCACCAATATACCAAACAAGGAGACAGGAAAAATTAGGGTACTTTTACTCCATTTATAAAAGGGGGCGTATATAGTTTATTAGTGTACGTTGACACGTCGAAGTGTTCTTAAATGTTTGACAGTTAGAAAAACATATATATACTGAAGTTGAAAAGTTTGTTATTTTTATTATTTATTGTTTACAATATTATTAATATTTATTCAGTTATTATTATTAATAACTGTTACGTCTTTTTTAATAATGATTAATTCTGTCGATTTACACGTGTGTTCTGTTAAAACCATTAATAGCAGCTTTTGGAAAACAGCTGTGGTCCCCAAACATCTATTCCAGTATCCATAACAACAATGTGTTAATGTGGCGCATTGATACATTAGTCCCTTTGGGGGGGGAGGGGAGAGTGCAATGCTCTGTCTTTCTTCCATCCTTCTATGAACCCGTCTCACACAAGTGCTTCTAGAAGTCCAAAATCAGTACGACCAGCTATAGACTCTTTTAGTAAGACTAATTTTATTAAATTTTATATAATACAGATTTTATTTACTGTCACAAGTACATTTCATATTTACAGTAAATAAGTAGCATTGTCAAACTTAGCCTAAACCTAAAACTGCCATTAAGGAAAGCCTACAGTTAGGGACTTATCATACATTTTAATATTGTTTATAGTTTAAACGTTACATTACTTACTGTACATATACAATTGAAGTAAGAAAAAAATGTTAGACCAAATAAGTGTAAGATATAGTTTAAATGTTTATTTACTGTATAATATACTTTATCAATTAAAGTATCTTAATATACTTTAAAAAATCGTGTAAAATTAAGATAACACGATTTTAATTTTACTCTCAGAATGGATTATATATTGAAAAATAGTTTACGGAATAATGTAATGGATTTATTCTCTATATATGCTTTAAAAACTAATTGAAACCTGACTTGTAGGGCCAATATACAAGCATAATTCATAAGTGTACTATTAATTCTTTTATTGATATTGAAATTAATCTAATTAATCTAATACATATAATTAAAGTTGTATATATTATGAATACATAGTCCCCTCTCGGAGTACCACATTATAAATCACCCCGTTTGAGTAATTTCACAGTTTATATAACTTTTGTTACAAAATAACTGCTATTCAATTTTATTGTTATGTTATTCCAAAATTTACGTTCATAAATTATTTCTTGGTCTTAGAGTGTAGAGAACGAGTGAAATGTGTTTTAACGGATTCAGATCAAAGCAAAGCTTAAGACAAAAACACCAAGCGTGCAATATGAAGGTTATAAAACATTGGTTATGGGAAAGAAACTTCATTTGGTCAGGCGATGTGATCTAGTAAGCTAGTGTTTTTCTACCTTGCTACTTTTTAGTTTATTTTTAACTCTAATATTATATTGACACTATACATTTTTAATATAAATTTCCCCTATAACTGTTTTAATTGTTAATTATTAACTATTCAGATAGTTCCGAGTTGCTTCTATTGATTCATGATGCTGAGATATGTGTAATTATTAGGTTTTAAGAATATTTTTCTATAGATCAGTTTCTTATTTGAACGTAAATTTCTTACAATATAAGTACAGAATGTATAAATATTATGGTTATTGGTTTCAGTGAACCACGTTTACCTTCCTCAGACCAGAATAGTTTACAAAATATGAAAATTATGTTAAAATTGCTACTTTTTTACTAACAGAAGTAGAAAGATTCCATTTTATTGTAAATTGTTTCATAATTATCTACTTTCTTTCAGTTGAAAAAAAAAAGTTATATTTGAATATCCAGAGAATAATAATAAGTAGTTTTATAATTTAATTGAAGGAGCACTTAAAGATTAAATATTAAAAGTATTATTAAAAAGGGTAAAAATAGTACTATTATTTTCTATTTTGATGTATTTACACAATTATTACAAAAGAAATCATATTTCCATTACAATACTTAACGAAAAGTTTTTAAAATAAATTACTTTAGGGTTTGTACAATGTGAAATCTTGAAATTTATTTGTAATAAAATAATTATGAATATATATTATACTACTCTAGATATTAAAAATTCTAAACAATTTTAAATATGATTATAACGTGGTTAAAACACCCTTGAACAATTCTACTTGTTTAATGTTAAATTGAAACAAAACAAAAAAATCTTTAATCATCACCCATGTATTTAAAATCTAGCATTTCATTTTACGTTGATATGTGGGTTGTTTTAGTTTATCACTTACAGAAAATTTAACGTTACCAAACTTATAAAAAATATGTTATTATTGTGTTATTTAAAATGATCTATAAGATGTTTTATGAATTAGTGTAAGTAGTGAAATACTACTAGAAAAAATTAGTACCGTTAAATATTGGGATTTTAAATGTTTCATAAGGACAATTAGGATAATTTGAAATAAAATGGAAAAAACACCTTTGATAATGGGGTGTAGTTAGTAAGCCCTCCTAGGAGATTTAAACCATAACACTGTTTATCTACATGGTTATAAACAAGGAACCTATGTATACACAACTGCAAAACAATGCTGATTATCAACCCAACCACCATATATGTATGGAGGCATTGATCCACCCGCCTACTCATACACGTATTTATTGAACCACCCAACATTGAGTGTGTTGCAATTCCTTTATATATGTATGAGTAGATGGAAGTTGTGGTAACTACCATTGAGCAGATATTTTTATGTAATAAAGAATACAAATAGAAAGTATGTCAAATATATTACATTTTAAATAAAAATTAAACAAAATTCACAGTAAAGGGATATTTTAAATATTTCAAATATATAAAAGTGTTGACGAAAAAATAAAATCTATATTCCCTTCATTAATTAAGAAATTATGTGCAAGAGACTAGTTCCTACTTGTATTAAAACTAATCTCAACTCCTTTCGTTACGGACGTCTTAACCTAAATTTTACACAGAATGTTTAATTGGAGGCGTTATTAATGTTTGATTTGGCGCCGCTCTAATAAGAACCTAACAGACGTACTTGTATGCACTTAGTACTTGGTTAAACTACTACATGGCTTTGTTATGGGTTACATTAATTTAACTTTAATGTACAGTTAATTAAGCCACGTTTGGTCCTTATATATATTTAAGAGTTAGATGCATTGAGTCTGACGTAATGACTTGTAATATTCTTTTACGCCAGAACTTTAATTAGAATTTATTAATACAGTGTTTTATCTGAAATGTAAATTATTTATTAGTGAATAACTAAATGAGTTAGATGATAGTCAATAATTAGTTATATTATAATTAAATACAGTAAATATATATTCTAGTTAGCATGTTAGAGCTACTGGTATTATGGTTTGAGCAATATTTTAATGAAACCTTGTTTCTATCTCTTTACATTCCACAGTTTTTTTAAATGCTCCATTAAATCGTTTCATCCCACCGTAGCATTTCATTCCGTAATCATGAAAAGGGGATGATGTAAAAAAATAGATCGAAAATTAAAAAAAAAAAATTAATTAGTAAACATTTAGTTTTTTTAAGTTTATTCAACAGAGTAAGCCAATAAAACTATGTGATTTGATAAGATTTATATCTAACAACTGCTGGAATATAATAAAAAATGTAATATATTATATTTACGCATGCAAAAATTTTACCTGTAGGTTTTTTGGTTTAAATTAACTTAATGTCAAGTGATAAGATAAGACAGAACAGTTTAGATTATGATAAATGAATAGCTAACTAGTACAACTCAAACCTGTATTATCAGAGGTTACCACCAAACCTAAATCTATTCATCGAAAAGTCTCCAAAAAGCATACAATTACTGACACGTGTATATTGTCACGTTTACATTTGGCTAGGTACCTCAATAATCATTGGCCTAACTTCTGTCTAAAATTACATTTGAATAATATAAACAAAATATTTTAGTTACTCTCTCATTTATTTTTATATTTTTCCTTTTAATTTATATAATAAAATAAGTGTGTCTTTTGAACCAGCTAGTATTTAATACAAAACTATACTGTCATACAAGTTACCTGCTACTTTAATATTTTTTGTAACAGGGAAATAAATGTATATATAAAAAACATAATCTGAATATCAAGTAATAGTTATATATTTACAGATTATGATATTCTTACTTACAGTATTTAGCAAAACTATACATATTCATGGCTAAACAAAAATTGGTAGATATTTCTGAACTGGAATAACAATATTGCAAGAGTTAATTCCACAATCAAAAATAACCTCCAAAATAAAATATGTATTTGCTTGACGTGCCCTATGACATTATGCAGTCAACTGATGTGAAGGAAGATTAACAAGCATATGTAATTGGGTATTTATATATTTACTTGGTGCCATATCACTTGTGAGGTAGGACATTAAAATGTGTTATGTGTCTAAACTGCTACTTTGAATTATACATAGATTTCTGTTAGTTGATTAATTTTTGTTTAGACATATTGAAATCTATTGAATAATAATAAAGTAAATGAAATATAGTACTGTACATTATAATGGTACTTTTCTACTTTTCTTTTTTCCATCTGAATATTGGTGGATTGTCTGGATATTGGTGAGTATTAATTTATATTGAGTTTGATAAATGGTAATGCATTAATTTATACTGTATTTAAAAACAAGACGGACTTAAATAGAACACATAATATCAGTGAATAAATGGTGAAAAATTAACATTAAATTAATACAATTTTAACTAAATATTTAGTTGTATTTACGAAAGCTTAATAAGTTATAGGGACCTTTTCCGATAATTCACCACTACTAATTTTTCCGTTACTTAACTAAAAGTTCTTTTTTATCGCAATTACAGTTATGTAATGTCAGGTTAGGTTAGGCTATGTTAGGTTAGGTTAGGTTAGGTTATGTTAGGTTAGGTTAGGTTAGGCTATGTTAGGTTAGGTTAGGTTAGGCTATATTAGGTTAGGTTAGGTTAGGTTATGTTAGGTTAGGTGGCTACTAAAGATGAACACAAACTGGTAGATCCAATGATTGACTTACCACCGAATGCGCTCTCCGTATGTAAATTCTTAGAGAGCGAAATTTGACACTGGACTGAATTTAAGGTAATCCATAGATCTTTGTTTTTAAACGCAGTGTAAAGTGGTTGAGTTGATTTCAACAGATTAGGTTAAGGCTAAAATTTAGAAATAAACTGCTTTTAAACCAGTGCTTAAAAAGTACACTAGTAAAACTGTTTCAAAATGTATTGAACTGAAAACATGAAAGCATAAACATGAAAATTACAAGGATCTTTTAAAAGACCAACCCTTACAAGCAAATGTTTGTTTGGTTTTAAATTTATTTGATGTTATTTTTAGTTATAATATGAAAAATATATAAAAAAAGTAATGTATACTTACAAAAAAACTAAAAATATTGAAAATCATTGTTTTGTCTTTTTTTGACAAATATGTTTCTAATGTCCTGACCTTTATATAAAAAAACAGGCCCTTCTGACGTATTTCGCTGTCAAAACAAACTTAATATTCGAAGAAGCAAGACTCCTTGTCAATGTAAAATTAGTTGTTAAGAGATCAGTAAAAGCTTGTGATTTACAATATTTTTAGTTAATGAGTAAATCATATAGTACAACTAATTTAATTCATATTGTTTGTTGAAAATTCTATTACTAAACTAATAATATGCATTATCTTTCATTCATTGACTGGAGAGTGCATTCATCATAATAACAAGTCATAGCTACACTATATTTTGACGAAAATTTCTAAACTCTATGTTTATTACACAATTTTGGAATATTGAAGTAACTATTTAACTGACAATTAAATTTCCTTACAATCTTATACTATGAAAACCTACTCATAATACACAACATTTGATTAGTAATTATATACTCTGATTCAACATATATTATATGTTAGGAGACCCAGTTTCAAAATGGAATAAGTTTTTAGGGTTTAGAACCCATATTTAGGGAGAACGCAGCTTCCAATCCTGGCTTTTAATGTTAGTTTATTTCTGTAATGTTCACCTTGTACAGTACTGGTTCTACCCATTGTTCTGTCTGATAAGTTCCCCACACATATCAACAGACTATAGGAAATGGTAAAATGAAGTTGAAGAAGATACTAGCCCCTTACCTAAAAAAAACTAAAAATGTCCTAAAAAAACATAATTGACCAAAACGAACATTAAGCTGTTTGATTATTATAATTTTAACACCATTCGTTTATCACAAACAATGCGTGAAGTTTGGAATATACTGAAAATGGCAGCAAAATAAATCTAGCAGATGTTGGTATATTTATAAGATAAATAATACTCACGTATTGATATAACTCAAAAGGTAATTAATTATTTTACTCGTAAAATATTTTAAACTTATATTTGAACAGTTTTAAATTACAGGAAAAACTAACTTATTTCACAGTGAAATTTAAAGGGCTACTTGACTATAAAATTGTCTCGCAAATAAATAAAATTAATCTCTCCACAATAATAAAGAGGTTAAAATAATGAATAATGCTTTTACAGACCCTTTAACACGGATTGTTTGGAGTTCTTTATGCTTATGCGGTAGGGATTCATATTCCATTACATACTTTTATACAGTTGAACCTTTTCCATGTGATACTAAGCACACTTTCAAAAATGATGTATTTTATACTTAAAAATAAAACAATATTTTTGTAATGATGAATAAACTGTTTGTACTAACAAAATTAATTTATACACACCACAGTGGTAAATAAACGAAGTTATTAAACTATTATAAAATTAATGGTTCAAAAGAATTTGCACAAACATTCCCCCAAATTTATAGAAAAAATATCTAAACTTTAAAATTGCTGGTTTTTTCCATAACTCAAAAAGTAATCAAGTTTTTTTTCAATTCACATCTTTCTTGAAAAATTTTATCAAAATCTTTAGAGCTATTTTTGAAAAAAATCCATTTTTGTAGACTTTGTACTCATAAAAATAAATAAACAAATTTCAAAAAATGAAAAAATGTCTAGAGATATTTGTTAAATTAACCTACATACCAAATTTCATAAAAATTTATCCATCCATTTGGTCTACAGTGAACTGCACATACACACAGACAGACATACATACGGAGAGATATCAACATTTTTTAAAAAAGAAAAAAAACAATTTTTGGGTTGAGGAGACCCTAAAATAAGGTTTTAGACAAAATTTTAAGAACACTTTTTTTGGACGATCACATCACTTTTTCTATGATAACGCATATGTGAGAAATTAAAAATTTACACAATTAAATATAGTATGATTAAATAATATGTTTATAACGAATATTTATACCTTAATGAACAAACAAAATATAATTATTAGATTAAACTCCTTCAAATAATCAGTTTACATTAAAGTAACGGGATTCTGATAGGAAAGTTCACAACTTTGTTTTATAGTTACGTATATTTTTGAAAATGTTTTAGACTTATTAACACACTTATATTGCTTAAAATCTCTATATAATATATATATATATATCTATATATATATATATATCGTAAATATAAATAAAGATTAAATAAATAATATGAATTTTATTTTTTCCCTGAAGAGTAGATTTAGACTTAACTTCATTTGGAAGCCTGTATTCCACTTTAAAAGCTTATAAATACACGTAATTATATCCCTGATTACATATGTAGTGTACTACGATAACTTTAAAGAAAATATTTGTTAATTCATTTAATTAACTTATTACTATGGTTCAAGTTAAACAAATTATAAACATAACTTTTATTTCTATAAAAAAGTAGAAAACTTTATTTTCTTGAAAAATAAATGTTCTGTATATATGTTCACAAATAGTTTTTTAATTAGCATAATACATGTTGGTACATATACAGTACAAGTAAACGTCACACAACACAAATTTACTACAATATAAGCACAAAATTCACAAATATATTACAATACAAGTACAAAATGCACAAATATCTATTTCAGTTAACCACGCTAACCTACCTCAGATCATAGGGATTCACAAAAGAATGGAAAATGGTGTTAACCTACTCAATTAATAGGCCTATAATCACGTGGCCCCATTAGCTGTAATCGTCAAAATGGCGGCTGCTGCGATATTGGTTAATCCCTATTGGCTGTTACTTCTGTTCTATTAGTCGCTGAAAATACATTATTAAAAACTATTTCGGAATTAAAATTAACCTGTTCATTAATTAAATTTTCACGATCCTTACAGTTTTCTTTAAAAATAAATAACTCTTCCCAAGCATTCATAACACGGCCCTTCTTACAAACTTTTAGAATGTCTACATTTTCATTTATTTTATTCAAACTGTGGGTACAATTCAGAAGGTGTTTAGCTACATTAGATCTGTTAGGTTTCTTATTTATAAAAGCAGAAACATGGTTTTATAGATTTTGCTAAAATTTACAGGCTGACCTATGTAAAACATAATACAATCATTACAGTTAATCCTATATATTCCTGAATTATTGAATTTATCTTCACTTTAATATTTTCTCTTGTAAAATGTTAAACATAGTATTAACGTTTACTTGTACTGCATATATATATATATATATATATATATATATATATATATATATATATATATATATATATATAAAACAAGAAAAATGTCCTCCATTATTAATGTTTTAATTAACCATCCTCTAATTTATTTACTACTCACTATTGCAATATATTATATTCATTGCAGTCTGCTTTTGGTTATTTTATATTTAACAATGAATGTAACTGGATAATGTGTTTACAATAACTTTTTTAAAGTGGATATAGTGTTATAAGAAGTATAGAAAAGCCAAACTAAGATTTATTTTGTAACTATATAATTGATAAAATATAAAATCAAAGTATAACGATTTTAGGTTTTAATGATTAAACATTTTCTTTTAAACAATTTATCAGTTTATAAGACAAAATCTTGTAACAATAGCCTATTAACCAGTCCAATCAAAGGTTATCATTTTGTTATTATTTAATATCCCTAATTAATTTTCAATTAGTCTTGCCAATTAATCACCTAAATATTTCAGAATCATCTTATCTGAATAGGTTACAATGTTTTACGCATATTTTAGGCTAATATCATTTGTCATGGATGTAAATCTATAAATAATGAGCTCGTAAATTATCAAAATCCTTACCCCATTTCACTGTGAGTTATATCTTTAGAATTTAAAAAGTATGTTAATGACCGAGTTAGTTTAGAAGGCTTAAAATTAAAACTAATAATAACGAAGAGTTATATTATCGAAATAATCTTATATACGTTATTGTTTAACCAATAAAAATTGTGCATGTATGTTTTTATAATAATAGTGGTAGTTATTTATCGAATATTATTTATTTCTGTTTAATTATATATTTATAAATATTGTTCTACAACGCAGTATTGCTAATTTGCCCTTTATCTAATGCTATTTAAGAGAAAAATTAAAAAACACGTAATACTGAATTTAATTTAATTTATATTTAGTTTAATTCGGTAAAATGAATGAATCAAATCAATTTATAACATTAAAAAATTCATAGCATACTATGGTTGGAATTATAAAAATATTGTATTTAACTTTTAAAAATACTAAAAGTACTATTGAATCAGGTATGACCAAGCACATCTATTAGGAGAAAAAATTACATGCATACCCACATCCCCAATCCGAGAAAACCACTCTATTTCAACCAAAACAATCCAAACCAGATTTTCAAATTAAAAACATTAATAAGTTGGTAATACAAATTGAATAGGAAAACTTATAAAACAAAACAAAGAATTAGGTTATATAACAAGATTTATGTACAGGATATCATGAGCTAATCAATTTAAAATCACTAGAATATAAAGGAAGATAAAAAATGAAGAACTAAACATGAGGTATGAGAACACGCAATTACAGTAAATTTCGTGTCACGCAACACGAGAGAATGTAATAAACTGTAATATGTTGTGGAGGTATCTTTCCTTGGTCAGGCGATGTTTTTCTGTAGACGACTGCTATAAATGCAACGAAACGTAGCTTTTACAATCTTTGAAATAGATAAATAATTATTTGATAAGTATAAATTTGCATATTTTATGCCCCATATTCTTCGGGGATAAGAGAAATAGAATGGTAGAAATATTTCAAATAAATATCTCTAACGATAAACAAAATATTAACAAGATTAATGTAGTTATATGATTTATAAGTTTATAAATGGATTAACTTTTAATTTATATTCAACTTAAGTACCTAAATAAATCATGTTGGCATATTGAACAAATTGTTTTAATAAATTGTAGAAATACTTAAAATATAAAAAATATAGGGCTTTAGTTTTATTTTAAGGCCTCCGTGACATTTTTCAAACCAACCAACAATTCTTGGTAAACATGCGGGAAAATAAAAAGATTTTCTTAATACAAATATACAGTTGAAATAGTTCAAAATGTAAGGTGGCCATTTTTCGAAAGAAATTTGATTTCGAAAAATGATTAATAATTTTATTAATGACATTTGCAACAAAGATCTACTTCTAAATATGTAAAGACAAGACACTACAACACAGTCAATTATTAAACTAAAACGCATTTATGAGGTCGATATCATAACCATATAGAGAAAAAAAAGAGAAATTGAAAAAATTATATTCATCATAAAAAATACTATAACCATTAAATACTGACTATTAGAAAAGGTAGAGTTAAATAAAATGAGACATATTATAAGCGCATTATACTGTACATACGTAATTAAATGCTAAATAAAGTGTATATTTGTCCTATATATTTGAAAGCATTAATTTGTACAAAAACCTTAATAATTCAATCATATTATAGGAAATCATACTTATACTGCGTCAAGTTACACTCTATTGTTAGGAACAACAAAGCTCATTCAGCTGTCTCGAGTGACACAACCATCACCTTTTGTGCCTTAGTAAACCCCTGTAACTTGAAATCGTCTGACTAAATATTCAGCTGTTGTGTCTTAGCAAACCCCTGAAACTTGATATTGTCTGACAGAACCATCAGTTGTAGTATTTTAGTAAACCTCTTAAACTGTATATCAGGTGACACAACCATTAGCTGTTGTATTTTAGTAAACCTCTTAAACTGTATATCAGGTGACACAACAATTAGCTGTTGTGTAATGGCTGTGTCTTAGTAAACCCCTGCAACTTGATATCGTCTGACACAAACATCAGCTGTTGTGTCTTAACAAACCTCTGCAACTCGATATCATCTGACTCAACCATCAGCTTTTGTGTCTTAGTAAACACTTGCAACTTAATACCGTCTGATAGATTCATCAGCTGTTGTGTCTTAGTAAACAGCTACAACTTGATATCGTCTGACCAAACATCAGCTGTTGTGTCTTAACAAACCCCTGCAACTTGATATCGTCTCACACAACCATCAGCTGTTGTGTCTTAGTAAACAGCTACAACTTGATATCGTCTGACCCAAACATCAGCTGTTGTGTCTTAGTAAACAGCTACAACTTGATATCGTCTCACACAACCATCAGCTGTTGTGTCTTAGTAAACAGCTACAACTTGATATCGTCTGACCCAAACATCAGCTGTTGTGTCTTAAAAACCCCTGCAACTTGATATCGTCTCACACAACCATCAGCTGTTGTGTCTTAGTAAACAGCTACAACTTGATATCGTCTGACCCAAACATCAGCTGTTGTGTCTTAACAAACCCCTGCAACTTGATATCGTCTCACACAACCATCAGCTGTTGTGTCTTAATAAACAGCTACAACTTGATATCGTCTGACCCAAACATCAGCTGTTGTGTCTTAGCAAACCCCTAAAACTCGATGATATCGTTTGCCTTAAACAGAAGTGGGCATGAAATGGAGTTACAGTAAGTATTTATTTTGCACTAGTAGATAGACAGCAATCAAAATCATAGTGCAGGAATATTTATAATATAAGAAAATACAAACATTGCTAGTTTCTTACAGGGATTATTTAGTAAATTAATATCAGTTATGAGTATAAATAGGGCTATTATTATAGTATGAATTATTTTAGAAACAATTGTTTGTTTTTAATAGTTATACAAATCTAACTAAGGGCTTAGTTAAACTCATTTGAAATTATAGCCAATTAAATCCTTAAAACGAATATCATGATTATAAAACTACTGAATCCCTCTTTTTGAGACGTTATTGGTTGAACGAAACAATCTAACAAAAATTTAATATACATCTCATGGATTTTTGAGCGGAGGGTCACCCACTGGAACGAGCTCTTTTTTTTTACTAACTGGATTAATTATGTGTAATTACTATATATTTAAAGGTTAAGTGGTCAAGTTGTAATGTCACAGAGGTTTGTTTCCGTGGCATGCTGTGTTCAGTTGGTAAATAGGATACCAAAACCTATATAATTTTTCTCTTTTTCGTTTAGCATCAATCGTTCCAGCTTAATTTGTTATGTGCTAGATTCATCCATCCAGTATACATATCCAACCATCTTATAATGTTACCTTTAATATGTCTGACTATTCCACTGCTTGGATTAATGCTTCTAGCAGTATCCAAATTGTTCCGAATCTGAGTACATCTCCTTACTTCATCGCACGAAAAATCCACCTCAAAATCCTTCTCTTAAACACGTTTGGAGTCCTTTGACAATTATTTGTAGGTCCATGTCTTAGAATCATATGTTACTTAATATTAATGATAGTATTAAAGGTCACCTGTATAACAGGTCCGACGATTTATAGGCGAGCTTTTTTTCTTGGTGCGAAAATAATTGACTTAATTTTGGCATTAATTGCTTATTAGCATCTGTTTGTACTGTATAAACATAAAACCAATTGCTACAACATAACTATGTTATTTGATGTATATACATTTTTTCATTGACAATTGATCGTGAGAGTTTTAATATTGCATACATTATTTATAAAAAATTATCATAATTATATTTGGCTCCCCCTGGATCTTGATCATTTTATAAAGAACTGCTAATACAAAATCTAAATCCTAAAACTGTCACGTTGTCTGGTTACTTTTGCAAGGTTATATTGGTAATGTTCCGACTCATAATAAATCTATTATGTTCACGCCAGAGGCAAGTTTGAATATTCAACTTCATTTTCCAAAATGTTATGAACGTACAAAATGTTTAGTTTTCATTACGTACGTTATTAACAATTTAGGTTTTAATTCAATAATTTTTCACTGATCCACTTGTCTAGGTTTACAGTGGAAATAAAACCTACTTAGCCTCGATTCCGGGAAGAGCTTTTCTACTCTGCTACTTCATTGCTACGTACTTATATTGACATTTCCCTTCAATACTAAGCTTGAGCTTACTTGTAGTTCTCATAATGCAACAAACATATATTTGAAGGTTCATTTTGTTCGGTAAAAGTACATATATATCCAACATAAACCTTAAAACCTTAACATTAACCTTAAAAGCTTAAATCAATTCACCGTTAATCTAATAGCCTTAATATTAACAATGGACTATTCTATTACGTTATTATGTTACATAGAGTTAACAACAAATTGAAAGATGGATGTTTTGATTTATAAATTTCAAATTTCAGTACACTAAATTAAATTTTAAAAAGTGCTGAAATCCCTTCATCGTCATTACTAATACCTACCCAATGTTAATATTGATTTTTGTTTTCTTCATCTAAGAACTGTTATCCTTTAAAGTCGTATCATATGCGTACTACGAAAAAAATTCTAAATTCCGATATTTTGAACTTTATTATATGGTAAAACATGTCTCGGGGGTCTCTAGGAAACACTTAAAGTGTAATATAAATATTTTAATATTCTAATGACAAACGTTCAAAAATTGTTTAACACTATAACAATTAAACGGATTTAAAGTATAGTTAGTTATGGAATTTCACATATTATAATAGTTTTAAATGAAATGTCATTTGCATTTAATGTTAAAAATTATAATGTGTAATCATTTCTACTTTTTGATGTACCTTGTATTGAAAGTTATTACAAATATTTTAAACTGTTTCTGTCCGACCCTAAGCAAACTTAAAAGGAAATATAAATGCCACCATATAGTATAAAATGAATATATATTTCATAAAATAAATAATTAAAAATTTACTAATTATAATAAAATAAAATACTAGTAAGGAAATAATAATAATTAATAATAATAAATAATAATAATATGTAAGTGGGTCTATCCAAAGCCTTGAGTACGTGGTATGATTGGGTCCATCAAGTGTTTGGAGTACATGGGTAAGTGGTTCCATAATGTTTTTGGAATATGTGGAATGAGTTTAATGGGTAACTGGGTTAATCAACTTGTCTTCATGCGTTGGGTGCGTGGGTGGTTATATAAAGTGTTTTGTATACGTGGGATGAGTGAGTCCATAAAGTGTTAAGGAAAGTGAATCGGTGGGTAGGTCTATTGAGAGTCTTATGTTCATGAGATGGGTGGATGGTGGGTCCACTGTATATATTGATATTTATGCATAATGTTGTAACAGTATAAAGTGTTATACTGTGCTTTACTTATTTATTCTTACATTTACGATTATTCGTTTTAGACTGATTTTAGATAATTTGATTCAATTGTTTAAAGTCAACATAAAAAGTAAACAATAAAAGTTTTACTATAAATTATATTATATTTGTTTAATATAAAAACTTAATGCTCATGGTGTATGATAGTTTATTCGTTTCACTTGTCGCCGCCAAAACCCTTTCGGTGTAAGCATCAAGGATACCCAAGATGATCACAGTTGTCAACCCAAGTTGATTTCTGCCCAAACTGATCACGAATGCTATCAAATTTGTACACGGCTGGTACCCTCAGCCTATCATGGATACTACCCAATTTCATGACGGTTACTACCCATGTTAATCAAGGAGGCTACCTGAAATGATCACGGGTGGTTCTTGGTTGATCACGGGGGTGAGCTGAACTTGATTAAGTGGGAAAAAGGGGAATAACTACATTGATCAAGGGTGGATACCTAAGTTGATTAACACGAGCTTTCCAAGTTGATCACAGGCTACACAATATTATTACGGGTGGTCACCAAAGTGGATCACGGGGGACTATAAAATATCATCATGGGGGCTACATAAATAGTAGTCGGCCGGTTAACCTAATTGATCGAGGAGGCTACCCAAGATAATTATCCAATTTGATTACAGGGGGTTCCCAACATGATCATGGGAGCTACGCAAGTTGGTCATAGGAATCTACCCAATTTGATCACATGGCTAACCAAGGTTACCACAGGGGCTTGCCTAAGTTGACGACGGGATGCTACCAAAGTTGATCAAAGGAGCAGGTAATCGGAGAGGTTATGTGGGCAAGGTGTGTTTAATCCAAAATTGGGTAAGGTTTTAAGTATCTAGATTATTTTAATCGTGCTGAAATGGGTGGATACATTCCAAAAATCACATGTTTTTGACAAAAAATTCAACTTTGTTGATATTTTGTGAGGTACATGTAGTTTATACAGCATAGAGGTATACAACCATATCCAATATTATAACGGGCGTCTACCAAAGATAATCACCAGGGGCTTTCCGAGTTGATCACAAGCTACCAAGATGACCAAGAGTGGTTACCAAAGTGGTATCACGGGGGCCTGTGGTTGACGGTCGGCTACCCTAGTTGATCACAAGCTACCAAGTTGACCAAGAGTGGTTACCAAAGTGGTATCACGGGGGCCTGTGGTTGACGGTCGGCTACCCTAGTTGATCACAAGCTACCAAGTTGATCAAGAGTGGTTACCAAAGTGGTATCACGGGGGCCTGTGGTTGACGGTCGGCTACCCTAGTTGATTACAAGCTACCAAGTTGACTAAGAGTGGTTACCAAAGTGGTATCACGGGGGCCTGTGGTTGACGGTCGGCTACCCTAGTTGATTACAAGCTACCAAGTTGACCAAGAGTGGTTACCAAAGTGGTATCACAGGGGCCTGTGGTTGACGGTCGGCTACCTTAGTTGATCACAAGCTACCAAGTTGACCAAGAGTGGTTACCAAAGTGGTATCACGGGGGCCTGTGGTTGACGGTCGGCTACCCTAGTTGATCACATGGGACTCCCAATATGATCTCGGGAAGGGGGACTACCCAAGATGATCATAAAGATTACCTAAGTTGTTGATGGGATACTGCAGAATTTGATCACGGAGGCTGGTCAACAGGGGTAAACGTTGCTTAAATGGGATGATACGATTCTTTAAATCACATTTTTGACAAAAACTTCAACTTTATCACATTTTTGTGAGTAAACGATAGAATATAACACAAAAGTATATCAGAAATCTTTTGTACAGAACTTAATTGTTAGTTTTAATTATTTGTTATCAAAACTAAATAGGAATGATTCTGTATAGTAAAAAACCTCAACTGTGCAAACAGGTAAGCGTTTTCTCGTCAGCCATTTAGAATTTTTTTTTATATGAAAAGTGCAAAATCTAATTATATAGCATTTATAACAGAAAATGTGAAATTAAATAGTATTAAGGCTGTAAGATTCTGGATTATTTTAATCATGCTTAAATAGGAGGAACTGTTCCAAAAAAATCTCATGTTTTTGACAAAACGTTACCAACTTTTTGCAAGGAAACTATAGTATATACCACAAAAATGTACAAAATACTTTCTGTACAGAATTTAATTGTTAGTTTGAATATTTCATTATATGCTATCTAAACTAAACGTTACAGCTTCAGTCAAACAAAAACTTCAACGCTACAAACAACATTGATTTCCCGTCAGCTATTTTAATGTTTATTTATTTTTTTTGTTTTTGTCAAAATCAAAGTCAAAGTCAAAATCAAAGTACAGTATATAGTGGTTTGATAAAAAAGTTGTAAAGTCAAATATTGTGTAGGGTATTAAGTTTCTATCTCCTTTAAATTATGCTTAAATGGGAGGAACTATTCCAAAACCTACATGTTTTTGACAAAACTCAAGTTTACCGACTTTTTCTGAGGAAGCTATTGTATGTACTAGAAAAATAGACAAGGCACTTCTCGTGCAGAATTTAATTTTCTTCTTGAATATTTCATTTGATGTTACCTAACCTAACCTAACCTAAACTAAAAATTAAAATGTCGGTAAAACAAAAACAGTCATTTTGAATTTTTGTATATGTTATGGAAAGTGAACAATCAAATTTCATAGTATTTTTGATAGCGAATTAGTGAGCGTAAGTATTTTGGAGGGTTTTAAGTTCTTAAATTATCGTAATATTACAGTAAAATACAAAAAACTAACAAAAATAGAATATTTTGAACGACAAGTGAAATTTGACGATTTTTTTCATGGTTATTATCAACAATACAAAAATGTAGCTAAACAAAATTGTAGGAAACTAAATAACAAATCAGAAGTAAGATATCAGATTTGCTCGACAACCAACAATTTGCCCACAGTCAAACCGTAAGTAAACCTCTACACATAATTCAAAACTCCCGTCCGCCATTTTGAACTTTTTGGGGAGTTAAAATATAACAATTTTTAGTTTTCGGAATTTTCCCGTTGATTGCTTGGTAAAAGTTACAAGTGTGCCAAACTTCAAGTTTCTAGCTCATCTATAAGTTGGTTAAAATTTGTATATGTGAGTGAGTCAGTGAATGAGTGATTGAGTGAGTGAGTGAGTTACACATGCGGCCTTATAGATATTAGATTTAATTGTATGTGTCTCATTGATAACTGCTTTTCAACTGACTAAGAGAAATAATATGAAACAAATCAGATGCATTTTTTACAAATTTGATACATAAACATTTTTATTTATTTGTACATATTGAAAATGCAATTTAGATGATAATAATAAATCATGCTAAAGCAGGATAATGAAATGTATTGCATGTTGGAATGTGCTATTTTGACGTATTCACTTGCTGAGCCTTTCGTTTTTAATTAATTTATGTTTAAAAACAGTTTTCAGGATGAAATATATCTTTATAAATGTAAAAATATATAAATTACTATTTCTTTTGGCTTTTCATCCAATGAAATTTTAAGGAAAGAAAAATATTTAAGAATACCATATACGAGTATATTAAACGTTATTGTCTCAATCTTAGACGTAATTTCACTTACCATTATAAATACCATGTGCAGTTCAAGATAGCGACACAATCTCTGCTCTCGCTGCCTCATGGATATATTAAAAGAATTTAATTAAAGCTGCGTTCTTGTAAAGGGATCTCTGCAGCCCTTTCAACTAATTGTGTATACATGGGAACACATTGACGTAGACTAGACTTGACTACATTAACAAAGAACACTAAAAATAAATGGTAATAAATAAGTGTATATAATCAATTCATTGAGTTGGTAGGTTGTTTTCAAATTTGAATTTGAGATGAATTATTATTTATAATTGTACTGATGGCTTCGTTATGAACAATATAGTTTATATTTAAATAGAAAATTAAAAAATTATTTTATTTTAAGTACTATAATTCATTTTATTTCTACAATTAACTTCACAGAGATCTTTATGCAGTATTTATTCAAGCAACATGAAAAAACGTACTAGAATTGGAAATGTTTTCAATACAGTAAATATTATGCAGTCGTGTTTGAGAGTTTCTTAGTAAAAGTAAAGTGGCTTAAAACATATTTTGATAAAAGCAAAATAATATTCTAAAAATAATTCAAAGTCAATTCAACTGTGCTGGAAATGAACTGACTTTGTCTAACTACCTGGGGTTCACAAAAGAACGTTATAAGCCTCACATTAATTTTGCTCCAACTAGTATAGAAAATAAAATTCCACATACAATTCTTGTTACCAGTGGAGTTTAAGAAAATAAATTTGTTTCAAAACGGTCTTTCATGTAAAGAGAATTCTAGAGTAAACTATGTTTAGATCATATTAAACATTTTGCTTGGGTCGAACAATATTTATAAATAGTGTTATTTTAGTTGGATCGATTTACTGTATATTTTGGATCTCTCTACGTTTCGATTATATTGAATATTACTAAATGTTAAAATAAAAACAATATAAATGCTGTCACGACACATTTTTCTAGGATTGATATATGTATTAAATAAGTAATGGAAATAATTCTTTCATGATTAGTTGAGATAGTTTAAGCATTAGATTTATTAAAGTGTAAGTTCTAGAATAAAAAATATTTGTAACCAAATCGTATTAATTTTATGATATTTATGAGAGCCTTTGTAAAGTATTAGTTTTTTTTTTCTTTAGTATTTGACATAACTGGTCCTTACTTTTACTATGAAATATTGCTTAGAATTTTTGTAAAAAATATAATTTTTCATTATGCAAACGAAGGTATTACAACACCTTTTTTAAAAAATTTGAATATGATAAGGGAAATTCTGTAAATTGGTGTTCTTATCAACGTTCACACTTGTAACAACCCTAGTGTTGTGAGTGTTAAGGAACTTGTATTAGATGTTTTATATGCACATACGAGTGATTCACTCCTCACCTCATCTAATTAAATAAGATGAAAGAATTATATAAACAAACGAAATAAGACAAAACTGTTTTTTAATGGATCCATAGAGAAAGGAGATTAGAAATTCTCTCCATAGTACTCTCTTAAGCTCAGCCTAGACCTTTCCGTTTCCTGAGACTGTTCGTAAAAGCAGCTTGATGATTCTGCATACCGTTCTGTCGCCATGCAGGAGACTCTCGAGACATCTGGAGTTACAACACAAATTAATTTAAAATTCCTTCCAGACGTATTTTAATTGATAAATGTATGAGAATGGAATGAAGGTTGCCAAAATGTGTAAATAAATGCATGATTATGCACTCATTATAAAAGGCAAACAAAAACAATAGCTATTTCGTTCACAATCAGTTTTTATTTCGAACTGTACAAGTGAAGAGTTATTTTGGTTTAGTTATGATAAAATAACATTATGCTTGAATTAATATCTGTGAACCCAGTAAATTTATCCTGTGAAAAAGGATATAACACAATAAACAATATTTAATACTATTAACTGCATCTATAAATAAAAATTCCAAATACCATTTATTACTTACACGTATTTGGCCCAAGGAACTGAACACGAATATTATTCATTTGCTCTCTATGTGCAATAAGAAAGTATTTTTCAAAAACGAAACGAAAGTTACAATATTTTAAATATGGTATATGTTGAAAAAACCTTAACGTAGCAGAAGTATATACATTTGATTATAACATTATAAATGTTACATTTTAAAAAGTATATAAAAACTAGTTTTCTGTCTATTTTAGATGTATAAATTAGATGTATTCTTTTGTTTGAAATAATTTTGAACTAAAATAGTTTTTCTTATATAACACATATTGTTGCTAAATTAAAGGCCGTCATTGTTCTGAATATCGTGATAAAAAAATCACAGGGTGGAAAAAAATATTAAAAGATTTCTCAACAACTTTATTTTTTTCCATAGATAATTTTATTAATTAGTTTTTGGAGGAGTTGTACATGGAAAATATAATTTTTTATCAAAACTATTTACTTAAAACTATTAAATAGTGGAGAAATAATATTGTTCAAATTAGTTACTTTGAAATTCAAATGACCACTACTCTAGAAAGGATAAGACCTCCGAAGTCCGGTTTGCGGCAATTAATTTATATTGAATATAGATTTCATTTCATACCAAACTTGATCTAGGCTTACGGTGAAGATTTTCGTTCAACTCGTCAGCCGTCCCCCAGAAAAGCCAGTGGCGTTAAAAAGTGTGTTCTTTGTGACCATAGATCATGTACAAAATTTCACTTTTACAAGTGAGGTGATACAAAATTTGTGACAGTGTTTCTATATTCCCCTCCCCACACTGTATAAATAATTATCATTATTAGTTGAAAAGTAAACGTAAATGGGCATCAATGACGTAATCACATATATAATGTATACATTGAAAACGCCGGAGAAGAATAAATAGTACGATGACTACAAGGTTAGTATTAAATATACGATAATTAGTAATTATATTTGTTACAAATGTTTTTTTTTTTTTTTTTTTTCATAACAAGCTCCAACAGGTACTTAGTTTTTCAGTCACAATGTATGTAGACTGAAATTGACCTACAGGCTCTATACCATCAATCACACCAGGTATCATATAGCCACTAAGTAATACACAACAACATGATATTAAGGGTGATTTTACAATACCTTTGATAGTTGTGGAGTTTTTAAAATCGTGACGAAACCTACGAAATTATCTATGTGTGTTATGTAAAACATCATTATAGAGGAGGAAAATGTTTGATACTATTTTGTAGAGTTACATGTATTTAAAAAATCCACTTAACATAATATCCGAAGTAAAATAATTTACAATTCTTCCAAAGTCTTCTAATGTTGACTATTTAATTTATCCTGGATCCTTTGAACATCTATGTTTTATACGGAATACACAAAGTGTCCCTGAACTCTCTGAGGATATTTTTGTGTAATGATTGTGGGTCAAAAATAAGACATAATATCGTATTTAAAATTTCCAAATCACCTTAGCTACCCATACAGCCACCACTTTGTATTTTTACTAATTATTTTATTTGTTAAACTATAGATCTATAGAGTTAAAATTGCTATACACAATACCAAAACCATTTTTTTACTGCAATCCAAAAAATCAATTACCTTTTTAAATTATTTATTGTTGGCGGCACTTTGACATTTTTGGTCCTTAACAACTTATAAAAGATAAGGAATTCAAAAAATCACTAGGATACATTGTGTCTCCAATCCGAAAAAGTAAAGTTGAATGAAATCAGATGACAAACAACCGAGATTTAATTATTTTTGTATTTAATCATTTACGCGTCAATATGTACAACCATGGTGCCGTGCTGCGTGAGTCAACCACAAAAATCAATTAGCGATCTATTCTAATTACTTTCATCCAAACCATTACAGTAAAAATGTGATGTTATTGTAATAAAAATGCCCCTGGCAGGCAACGGGAAGAAAGTTGCAGATGATTTTAGTTGTTATTAAATTAAAAATTAACTTCAACCTTAAGTAGTGTACTAAAAACTAAAATAGTTATAAATTCTAGGTTGGTAGAATTTCTGAAGGTGTTGGAATTATTAATGAAGGAAATTAATTTGCTGCAGTGTTTGAGCTCACATTTTGAGTATAGTTCGTAATGTGAAAATAAATATATTTAAATTTTCAATTTATAATATAATGCTTTCTTAATTTTACTTGTTTTATTTCTACTAACTCCTTGCATCACAAATAATTTTTACAACAATTTTAGTTTTTAGAGCACTACTTATTTCACATTAATTTTTAATTTAATAACAACGAAAATCATCTGCAACATTCTTCCCGTTGCCTACTAGGCATTTTTATTACAATAACATCACATTTTTACTGTAATGTTTTGGATGAAAGTAATTAGAATAGATCGCTGATTAATTGTTGTGGTTTACTCGCGCAGCATGGCACCATGGTTGTACATATTGACGCGTAAATGATTAAATACAAAACTATTTAAATCTCAATTGTTTGTCATCTGATTTGATTCAACTTTACTTTTTTGGATTGGAAAAACAATGTATCCCAGTGATTTTTTCTATTCCTTATCTTTTAAAAGTTATTAAGGATCAAACATTTCAAAGGGCCGCCATTTTTAAAATAATTAAAAAAGGTATTTGATTATTTTGATTTCAGTAAAAAAATTGCTTTCATAATGTGTATACTACATTTTAACTCTATAGATCAAATCGTTTTAAAAATAAAAAATAGTTTTTAAACAAACAAAAAGGTGGCTGTATGGGTACCGGAGTTGGTTTGGAATTTTTAAATGTGATAATATATCTTGTTTTTTACCCACAATCAATACCTAAAAATATCCTCAGAGAGTTCAGAGACACTTTGTATTTTACGACTAACACATAAAATAATGTATGCATGCAATCGTTTAAGATAGAGCTGCATACATTACGCTTACATTATGTGTTTAAATATTATCAAATACATCCTTCAATTTGATAAACATTTAAACGTAGAAGCATATAGATTTTTACCTTAGATAATTTTAGATTATAGATTTAATAATGACTGATAAATATATTTGTATACTGCACGATGAATTCAAATATCTGTCATATGTACATTAAGTATATATTAATAACTCATATAATATCTACTTTGTAAGTATATGTACTATTTAATATTAATGTAGTTAAAAGTAAAAAAAAAAAAAAAAAATACAGGTGTCATACAAATTGTCTTCCTCCTTATTATTATATAGCCAATTCTGTTTCTATAAATGAAATATACGGTTGTTTTTTTTTATTTTCTTATCCCCGTCCCCAAAAGAATACCATCCGCATTAGAATACCAACAAAGTACATGAAGGTTTCAACATTCCACGTAAAACATTGCTCCATCACCCAATGAAGAAATAAGTCACCACTTGTTCATATTTATTCGGACTCCTTCACTGTATGTTGATGTCGTTAAATATATAAACATATCTTCTAACTTAATATTGACTTTTCTTTATAATTCAACTTAGAATTGAATATATAACTTAATATTGGTCTTTCTTTATAATTCAGCTTTATATTGCACAGAAATTATTTTAAAGCAATCACTTATATAAAATAACAGCTTTAAAACAAGTCCTTTTCCATTTAAATATGTAGCAATTTAATTATTTTTAACCTATGATGAGATATCATATCTATAATTTTCATCGTCATATAAGTATATTGTAGTTGGTTTATTTAAAATATAAATTAACACATTTTAATGACAGAAATTGACGCCATAAAATTGATAAAGAGTATAAATAAAATAACCCCTTATGTTACTGAGTGTAAAAAATAAATGACTAAAACAATCAATAACTGTTTTAGTTTTTTTTTATTACTTTTAATTTTGAAAATTGATAGTTAAGTATATTATAAATATGTATCTACTAGTTATTACTATTTTCTTATTTTTAATAAGCTATCGGACTCATTAAAAGTTAGTTAAAATAATTTTATAAGATGCATTTTAGTTACAGAGTTTACTTAAATAAAATAAAATATTGTAACTTAACACTAACATATAGGGATCGAATTAAGAACTTAAGATTTTGTACATTGAGCCGTAATGTCATAAAATAGTTATCAAGTTTCAGCAACGTATGAACTAAAATTTTTGCAACTAAAAGTCATGTAGAGAATCTCAAAACGTGATTATTTTGAAGTGAACAGTTCATTAAAACGCTACTGTTGTGGTCGGGGAGCATTAGCCAATTTATTACATCACTAGATATTCATGCAGTGCTACAGTGCTGCTCATGGTGAGTTATTGTGGTACTATATGATCACAATATCTAAGGCCGTAACTCGAAGTTAGTATGTAGTAGATATATGTGGATCTGTGAAGGAGGAGATAAATCTTGTTTCCCACAGAATTTGTAATTTATTTTAGATAACCAACTTGTCATCTATCCTGACAAAGATTGGTTATACCAATAAATGTATTAAAAGTGATTAAATTAAATTTGTTCGTTTCAATAGCCAAACATTGTGGTAGGTGAAATATTTATAAACATATTTATAAATTATAAATTATTTATATATTTATAAATTTATATTTATAAACATAAATTGAAAGTAATAAATTTTATAAGACATTTTGAATTAAGGTTATGTGAAATTCAACAGATAGTGCCTTATAAAAAATAGATTACAATAGTAAACCTTTAAACATTGACTTTCTTTGTTCACCAATGACTACCTTCATCTAAAATGACACATACTATTACTACTGTAAAATTTTCTCAGGTTACACGATTTCTTACTAAAATGATGAGTAAACTTAAAAAGTAAAATGAAGCTATTATTACTGAATTTATTTGTGTATTTAGGCAGTATAGTAAACCTAGTTGAAAATTAGTATACTTTTGTACCATATATTTTAAATGTTGTATTGTTTATCATCACAAAATCCAAGTTAAATAATACTATTGTTTGCTCATCTGCATAATGAGATGTTAGAGTTATCATTTAGGCTTAGTTGAATGTTGGTATTGTAGATTTTATTAACCAATGTGATTAAATATAAAATATTGTAAAGGAGGTAATCCTCCATTGTTGTTCACTCAGAACTTACAAAATAAATATATTGATTCATATGAGAATAACTGAAACAGAACTCTACAAAATAACTTCAAATAGCTTCCTTCTTACTAGGCTATCCTCTTACTGTAACATATTTCTATTTAACACTTCTTTCCTCTTATTGTCTCTCTTTCCAATCTGCATCTCTAGCCAATCTGTAATCCACGGCCATCCTTTTACTGTATCATCTTTCTATTTAACACTGCTTTCCTCTTATTATCTCTCTTTCCAATCTGCATCTCTAGCCAATCTGCAATCCACGGCCATCCTTTTACTGTATCATCTTTCTATTTAACACTGCTTTCCTCTTATTGTCTCACCACTATGCAATCCACGGCTATTATCTTACTGTATCACCGTTCTACTTGACACTGCTTTCTTCTTACTGTACCACCGTTCTATTTGACATTGCTTTCCTCTTATTGTCTCACTACTCTGCAATCCATGTCTATTCTCTTACTGTATCATCGTTCTACTTGACACTGCTTTCCTCTTATTGTCTGACCACTCTGCAATCTATGGCCTGATTCATCTTTCTACTTGAAACTTGTTTCATCTTTTGGTATCACCTTTATGCTACCCATGGCTATTATCTTACTTTATCAACTTCTGCTACTCTTTGTTCTCCTAATGATGTCTTCTCTTCTTCCAACTGATAACCTCTCACTGTCTCATCTGTTTGCTACTCACGACTATTATCATACTTTCTCATCTTTCTGCTAGTCTTTGTTCTCCTAATGCTATCTCCTCTTCGTTTAACAGCTAATATCTCACTGTCTTATATTTATGCTACTCACTGCTATTATCTTACTTACGCATACGTGACACTCGAATTATAATTTAAATAACTAGTTAACTATTACAATCACAACCCATTGTAGCGGAGAGATGTATTTGATTTGAAATATCGTAGCTTGGTTGTAGCTATTGTTGTTTTAAATAAATGGATCAATTTCTTTGAATGCTGTAAGGTTATATTGGACAATTAAATAAAAGTGCGTCTCGAGTTTTTAAGTAAATATAAACTATAGTTAAATGTTGTATAACTTTTTAGTATTAGATTGAACCAATTTCGCTCCCCTAGATTGGACCTAATTGGACTCCTTTTTAGAACCGCCTTGTATCAAACGGGGATAATTCGATCCTCCACATACACGATGCAGTCAAACTCCTCTCGTGGAATTAGGTTTTTATAGAGCTTAAACCTGAACCAAATGGGGGACCTCTGAATCGTTTACAATTTGTTCCTGTTCCTATTATAATACTATAAGATATTTTTAACCATATAATATTTTTATAATGTGCTGCTAAATGACTATGGTGATACAAAAACAGGAAATATCGTGACAATTTTATTTTCCCCTTAATAGTTTCATCTTAACTCCCATTCAAACATTAATAGATTAAACACGTTTTCTTGAATTATTTAATGATCAAACATCTAATTAAAAACCAATACTACAAACAATAGATAGTTGATTTGTCTGTAAAAATATCTACAATTCACAGTTTACTCAAAAATTTTGCTCATGAAAAATCAATAGCAAAACATAAATAAATGTTGTACGTATTTTAGTGGGTAGCTATGCCCAATTAAGACACAATTTCTCTGGCCTGTTTATCGGGCCTATTTCTGTTTTTTTTTTTTTTTTTTTTTCAGTGGGTCTAAATTGGTTTTCTTTTAGTTCTTTCATAGGGGTTTTTTCTGTTTTAAATATATTCTATTTAACTAGTTTCAATTATTGAAACTGCTTATATTTTATATAATTATATTTTTTATTAATCTCATAATAGAGATACATTTAAAAGTTTAAAAATTGGAGAATAACAGACAGATTAATATGTAACATAGTTATAAATATGTTTTTAGATTTAAAATTATTCATTATTCGTACATAGATGACTTACAAGTACGTTTTCACTGATTTGTTAACTTGGTGAATTGTTATACTTCAGCTAATCATTGTATAATTGCTTTATGCTATTCACTTATCATTAAGTAGGTGAATGAGAATTGACTTGATCAGCGACATATAAAACACATTGTCATCACTGGAGTAGTGAATCATCAATTGCTGACTCCGTAAACCTCTTATACTACATGACGTTAGACTATGTTGAACTAGATTCTCCCAAGTAAGAGCTTAGTGCACTATTTCAAACAAATAGCAGTAAAGGTCTTTTTATCTGTCCAATCAATATTATTATATTTGGTCCATTTATTAATATTCATAATATACACAGTATGTATCTTCGTAAACAATTGATATAATGTTTTCTTATTGATAATTAGAATGATAAACCTAAAGTATGGGTATTGTTGTATTTCAATCTCTGTGATTAGGACATGCTTATACACTATTAATAATATAGCTAGACTACTTAGAAAGTATCATTCTGAATGCATGAGTGCGAGACATATAATCTGAGTGATGTAAGGGATTGAGAACTACTCTTCGCCACTGTGTTATTTCTAGTTGACAGGTAATCATGGCAACAAGCAACACGGTAGGCTCTGGACTGACTGCGCAGTACTAAGACCCACCCACTACATCATAAGCATTAGTGTGAATATTTGTTGGTTTTAGTAACAATAATTAATGCAGATTAGAACTAGTAATCATAATCATTAATCAGTATTAAAATGACAAATAGTAACAGAAATAATTTATCGAATAATAATATAAGCAATAATTAGCAATTAAACAAGCTTTTAAAATGTTTGGAATTTATTTTGTTCTACTAAATAAACACTGAAGTAGAAGTCAGTCACGCCCGGTAGTTGAGATGAGGTTATCCCCTTCACTGCTTAAACCCTTATATGCACAAAATATAACACGCAGGTTACTTACAATCCAGTCTAAGTACAGTTGATTTTCGAATTCATAACATTTTTGAATAAGCCTCTTATCAGGAACTATTTGTTTAGTGATTAATTATCTATAATCTTGTTTAGCACTCGATATTTCTATGATAGAGTAACGTTTAAAAACAACAAGAATATCATTTAATAATTGACATTACTGTAGAATATTTTTAATTTCAAAGATATTTATTTTAAAATATATTTATTCATTATAACGTTTGGTTATACTTAAGTAACACAGTTCATACCTTTACAAAAAAATAGTCTCAAAAAAAGTTAGCTTAATGAGACCTTTCCTTAATTAATTATTTACATACTTACAACTTCACCGTCTTTTGTCTGATGACGGTCAAGTAAAAAATCGTATAAATTGGAATATTGAATAATATTCATTTTAAATTATACATAGTCCTACAAGGTGGCCTTTTTTAATAAAAAATATTGTTGATTTAATAACTAGATCATACATTGAATCTTTCAATTTCATAAAATACTGACTATTTTCTGATTTTGAAGACAGACTATTACTTGAAGATTAACATAATTTAAAAATTTTGATCCATGATTTATAGTTTAAGAAATATAAAACGTATATATACATTCGTAAATATAAAGTTATATAAACATGAATTAAATATATTGGGAATATAACTTGACTATAAACTTTAGGTTGTTTTCCTAGGGAAATGAAATGCTTTAAAAACCCGGCCCTAACAAAGAAATTTTGTTTATTATGTTCTTCAACTACAAAAACTCAGTTAAATATCATTAGGAATTATTTTTTGTTTCAGTTATTAAATTACTAGTCTAAATTGTAACTAATTTAACCATCCAAAATAGAATAGAAATAATACAGATTTACATTACCTTTTTCTGTCGTAACAGTTCTTCAATTACATTACTGCTATGTACATTTAAAAGCATATAATATAATTGAAGGACTGTTACGACAGAAAAAGGTAATCTAAACCAGTACTATTTCTATAATATAACAGTTCTGGAAGCTAATAAAACAAAATGAACAAAATAGAACTTTTAACCAAAATTTGTTTAAAATGTTTTCACCAAATTCTTCTGATTAAACGACATTGTTAAAATTGTGGCTTTCAGTGAGAGATGGTCAATATGTATAGACCGGATATGTTCACAGGAAATAACCTCCTCTCTCGGAAGTCCGGCAGCCGGAAGAACTACTTGGAAGTAAAATGGGCTCAATAATGGTAGTGTGCATATATTTTTAAATTATATTTATTTATATCTTGTTTAGTTTTAAGCATAAAAGTTTGATCAAAATCAAAGTCTATATGTAATTTAAATTCAATAAAATTTATTAGAATGTAAGCTAAACATTTAAAACGTCATAAAGAGTATTGTTTCAAGGTAGGATTTAGTATAGTAGAAAAGAGTTAAACAAAATCCACAAATGCCTGTATATTTATATAACTGTTTTCTGTAAACATGGTGATTTATGACATTCCCCACTCACTTCAACAGCACATTCTACTACTAAATATAAAGACAAAAATGTTGTAAAAACATATGTCAGAAAACGCTTTATTAGCGACTTACATCCAGTAAATAATATTTTTAACAGTTATAAGATTCATGGATAAAGATTGAAAAAACATTGTATACAGCTTATGGAAAGATAAAACAATCGGAATAGTTAGGTTTTTATGTAGTTTAATATGGTAAAGCTAAAAATTAGGTTAACAACTGTATATTGAAAAGTTTTAAGAAATTTTGAGTTAAATTCACCGAATTGGGGCAAAAAACTCCCTTTTTTACGTTTAGTGTACAATAACTTTGTTAAATGGGTAATAAAGTCATAAAATTTGCAAATAAAATTTGTGCAGAATTTAATTTTGAGAAGATTTATGTAAACTAGGTAAGAAACAACACTTAACCAAGTATAAAAGTTAAATTATATTTAGTATCATAAGTAATTTAATAGAAAAATAGTTGGTTTAGCCAAATTTGGCACACCTTTTTATAACAAACGTTAAAAAATGAGTTCATCATTAATAATGTATTTTAAAGCAAGTTTTTGCACTGCATTGCTTGTGTTGCTTTCCTTAATATACCAGGACTATCCTTTATGATTAGACTTTTTTATATCACTTAAAGAAATAATGACTCACTGCTAATAAGTTAATCATTATTTGTACTATCACAACTCTCCGAACCACTAAGTCAAAAGTATAAGTATAATAAGGAGAGAATATCAGCTAAAAATACGAAGGTGATAAAATGTCAATAAGACCTGGGGATAGTTATTGTTTTGGATTTTTCTGATAAAAGAAGTCTCTGGAGTGTCTCATCTCCAAAGGCAATATCAAAATAACCTTGTCTCTCATTATTTCTCATCCCGCTCAACGTAATCACAGCTTTATTTTCCTACTTACTTCATAAATTGAATATGATCTGGAAATAGAAAGCTTTTAGAACATAGTTTTTTGTTTAATTTTTAAGCTATTCAAATTTAAAAAATTAAACTAAACTAATAGGGTAGTGATATTAGCTAGATGTTAACAGTTTGTACTTTATTTATTATAATTAATTGTACAATTATAAAATCTAAGTAACATATTTTATTTCTACCAACATATTATTGTTTTAAAATATACTTCCTTGTATATAATAATTGGTGTAGCCCAGTTCTGCCAAATAGCGGCAGCACGTTACATAGTGAATAAATGCACCAAACCATGGGTGTTTAAATAACTAAAAAATATTGATAGTCATGCCAATGTGGCAAAAATTAAATAAAATTTAATATATAAATAATTTATAATATTAAGTGTACACTCATGTATATAAAATCACAAAACAGTTTTTCAGGATATAATGGGTTTTAATTTATAAAAATATTTGTTCCTTACATGTGGCCCTCCGGACACAATAGTGCGCACCCACACACTCTACGGATACGATCTCTTGGGAGCTGCCCAACCGTCCTGTACACAACCCCTTGAACTTGCACCCATTCATGACACAATCAACTAGAACCTACCCACCCACCGTAGAGTCTTTATATCAATCAACTAATATACTAAATTGTTTTTCTTTGGCCTCACTTTGAATTTATTTCTGAGCTTGTATTTTACTGTTTAGTTTGTTTTATATGTATTAATATTTAAAAGTATTAATACATATAAAACAATGTATTAAAATTTAAACAATGTATTAAAATAAAAAAAATAATAAATTTTTTTGTTTATTTTTTTAAAACCATAAATGTATATTTTTCTATAAGCCCCCTTTTCCTAATTAAAGTTTCAACGTAATAATATTTTTTAAAATAAATAATAAACTTAATCTACCAATTCACATGGGCCTGCAGGCTTATGCGTAAACTTTATTCAACGAGTGAAGTACTGGTCGTTAGCTGAGTTGGGAATTCCAACCTTGGATCTAGCCCTCAACAGTCCAAATCCTTAGTCACTGAGCCACCTCCTCGGCTCAGGGGTGTTAAAATCTATTTAAACTGATAAATAGCATTTTCAATAAAACAAATAAAAAATATATGGTCCATGTTAGTGCCAGGGAGAGTTATAGAAAGCTTCAAAACTAAATGTGTAGAATATCAATAGATTGTATAACAATTTTATCTTTTATAGTAATTTCCAAATTAAAAAATGTCACGTACAGTCTAAATAGTACTTATTGTGTATGTAATTAATTTACAATAATGTGTTGGTAAAAAATGTATTAATAAGTTACTGTCATTAGATTTATGAGTGTTCAAATCAAAACAATTGATACAATAAAGTTTATTCAATAGATACTGTTAACTAATTTCATTGTAGCTTTTAGATAAAGTATAAAGATCTGACGGGCCACCTGTACCGGTTTGAGGTGTTTGGTAGAACTGGTTTAGTAAGTAGTATTCTTTCACTCTTACTTTCTCATGGCTCGGTGGTCTAGGGGTATGATTCTCGCTTAGGGTGCGAGAGGTCCCGGGTTCAAATCCCGGCCGAGCCCAGAATTTTGCTATTTACTTTGGGTTTTGTGAAAATTTGTTAATATATAAGGTTAAGGTGGTAAATGTGTTGAATTATAAAACTTTTGTGGAATAAAATTAAATTTCCATATAAATATTTTTACTTTGAATGTTTCTGATGAATTGTTATGTAAATTGAACTCATTATATATTTTGATAGTAGAGGTGTTAAGTTGGTGATTTATAAAAGTTAGTTAGTATAGTTAATTTAACTAATTATTAAGATTAAAATTGGTAGAATAACCGTATAGATTCTTAAACATAAAACTCTCACTTTTACAATTTACATGGTAAAATTTTACAATTTATATGGTATAAAATCAAATTATTCTATACGATATAAATGTATAGAATAATTTGATTTTTTCTACTTACAAAATAATTATATATGATTTATGTATTGTATGTAAATAATAAATGTTGCTTACATTTAGGACAAGCTATTAGGTATGTTTTGTACTACGTGAGAATAAAAAAACTGTAGTACTAAAAATGCTGACAGTTCTGAATTATTTTTAGGCCTACTTAAACTATAGCATAAATTATTAAAATTATTTTCATAAACCTCGTACTTTGATTATTCAAAGTGGAGTTGAAAACAATATTTCTAGAAACTAGTCAAGAATACCCAGTGTGTTTAATTTTATTCAAAATGTATACTATTTGTACTTTTTAGTTGTTAGTTTATTGTTTCTTATTTTAATGGCTTTTTTTAAAACAACCCATCCATCCTAACATGAGGAAAGTATAATCCTTATCTTTAAAAAGGTATTTCTTAGTAAAGTCCTTCCAATTAGGACATAGTTTTGTTTGTGTTAGCTTTTTACAGAGTATGTACATGTTTTGAAAAATCGTTTTGAAAAGTTTATACTGTAGTATTCATTTTACTCTTTTGATTCCGTAAAGTACACTTTAAAGTTTTAAAGATTCGTAGTAATTAATAAGTAGGAAACCAAAAGTTTGGTCTATTAAGATTAATATTGAGGGTTATGTTGACATTGAGCGAATACATACGTGCTATGAAATATATTTTAATTCAGAGTAAAAAAATAATTTTGGCGTATTATAAATTGGATTAAAATTTGTAATTATTTCTAAGTGTACGTTGTGAACCAAATAACAGGGCTAAATAAACCTATTCTTTATAGACGTAAAGGAAACACTTTGTCTCTTATTCAGATATTGGAAACTCCAACAACTATAAAAAAGCAATCAGACGTACTTTAGTTGGTTGGATGGTTTATGTTTTAGTCAATGGCTTGAGACCCAACCCCCCCCACCAAAGCTGGGAAGCGTGCCAACCGGGGGATGGCTCAAAACAAGTCGAGCGATGGGATCACGGGTGGCAGTTGGAGGGTCAAAATAACACTCGGCAGCTGAGCAAAACTAATTTTATTATCATGAAAACCAGAAAATACTAATAAATCAAAACGGCAGAGGGCCACAACATAAAAGGCAGAAGGCCACAATATAAATTTTCACTTAAATAAATAACAACACTCTAAAATTACCAAGATACTACACAATTATAACAAACGCTATAAATACCACAAACTCTACAAATACCAAAATTTAACAATTAATCAACTACAGGGTGTATGGCCTATCTGCAGTTTAGCCTGAGACACCCCAAAACGTAAGAAAATATTAAGCCCCAAATAAACGTGAAAATTTAGAAAACTTTTGGATCACAACATTTAAACCGGCAATTTAGCCCACACATCCCTTGATTCCACCGGGCCAGGGAGTAAGCCGGAATCCCTGGGCAGCTCCGAATTAAAAGTTAACAATAATCCCCTTTTGGTGAAGAATTTAAAAATTAAAAAATTCAAAAGAAAATATAACACGGTACCGTTCGAGTAAAAATTCACTTCCGAACACCCCTAATACACTTAACAAAAAATATAAATAACAATCACTAGGCCTAAACATAACAATAAATAATAACAGAACTTAACCATAGGGACCTAACAAATATAAAAATCTAAAAGAAATATAACAACAGAATAAACTAACAAAGATAAATAACAATGAATATTAACATAAGTTTTTTTTTGTATTTTAAAAGTTTTCGTTGTTTTTCTTTTAGTAAAAAAAAATATATGAGTCCCAATGGCTGTGTGGAGGAGAGTCACTGTTCCAGTTTAGGCCTAGGCCACATCCAATAGTTCGGCACCTTTATTTTCTTTCTATTTCCCATCAAAACCCCCAGCTCAGCCGCCGGGAAACAAAACAGAACACACTGACCTGAGGACTGAAGACTCATACCCAAAGATGTAGGTTGGGCTGCAGGGTCGTACTTGGTCTCTATACTTGGTCCTCAGGCCAGGCGGGCAGTGTAGATGTCGAACCTCCCCGAACGGCAGGCTGAGGGAAGAAAACGTCCTGCTCAAGGACCCTGGACTGCAAGGTTAAACACAGCCATTAAAAATAGAACAGCCAAACCCTTTTACAAAAATAACACATAACAACTAAATATAAGTGTGCATGATTTCGCCAAACTTAACATGAAGAGACAAACTTATACATGATTGGAGCAACAAGACAGTGAAAGATTAACTTTAGGCTATGGAATATTTAACAACTTACAATTTAACCAATTACAAGTTAACAAATTACCAAAGAATAAATTGCGTATATGAACTAAAAATGACAAACTGAACACTAGGCTATGGAAACATGCACAATCGGTTATAACATGAAAAGCTAAAGATAGGCTAGGTTATTGGCAAAGAACAAAAAAATATTGCAAATCGGTAACTACAACTGTAAAAAGGCTCAACAAAACATTATACAGAACTACTATTGACAATAAAGGCAGATATAAAAAGCATTAACGGTAATTAACGGTAAAGATTAACATGGAAGCACATGGCTTTAACCTAGTCTGAGACAAAGAATATAAATTAGACAAAACCCTGAAAACACCAGTAAGCCCGTTGAAAATTATTTAAACAAAAGTATTTTCACCAAAAGGGTGATTAAATATTAAAACATACAAAATGAACACTTACGTTTTAGTGTGTCTAGCCACTCATAACGAGATTCTGCAGGCAGCACAAGACAACTGACCAGACAGGCCAACCGGACAGAAGCTGCTGGAACACGGAACGAAACGGAACTGGGCCAACGGCTACCAAAGTACGCAAATCGCCGGGCAAAAGCGAATCTCAGGCAGCCTGGCAGACAACAACGAAGAGAAAGAAACTGTACCGGTCCAAGACCCGGTACAGGCTACTGCATCAATCTGTATTCAACTCATGCAGTCAAGTTTGCATATTTTTCGTTAATTACTTATCAATGTAATAATCATCTTTTAAAATTGATATAGGCTGTAAGTCCCGTTTGACATAAAGCACCTTATTATGTTTAGAAATTTTTTTTAAAGTTTTAAATATGAGACATAAATAAAGAACTTATGTAAAACCAAAGAGAAAATGTTAAAAAGACAAAATACCATAACAGCCAACATATATTTATGTAATGTTCCTGTTACTGGCATATATATGTATTTGCTTTGAGGTTTATGTGAGACATGAAATTTATATGCTAATGTTGGCCGATCTGTTAAATTTCAACGTAAAATACAAATCAAAATAAAGGGGAAAAGGATGTGTTAAAAAAATTTACAATTTTCAATAATCCATTTATAGAGGTGAATTCAAGGGAAATAAACATGATATATTACTTTGATGTCCAGCACTCGATAAGACTGAAGTTTCTTATCAAACAACTCTAATAGTTGCAATTATGTACTAAACGGCAAGTCATGTTGCACTTCGAAGTTGTTGATTCGTGCACCTCTAAGATATTACTAAACTAATGCACTGTATTAGAGAAAACGTTCGTTAATAAATATCATAAACATTTAAGGATAGACAATTATAAATATAATATAGCAATATATTTATTTTACTGCTGAGTACAAAACTAATAACACTTATGAAAGTAAATATAAAATGAAGAATTGAAAACTTATTTATATGTTGTGTAATTATTCAACTACCTACTTTCGAATAGGGTTAAGCTTACAAAGTGAATGTTTTTTTTTGTATTTTAAGAACAAATGATTTAGAGGTGTTTAAGTCATACGTCCTCAAATTCAAAAAAGGTTCCTTCATTTACATCTTATTCAGTGATACAATTACTAGTTCGATTCTGGTTTAAATGTATTATTTATTGATAGTATGTGTGTATGAAACATTAGATATATCAGAAAGAAAACTGTGAGAATTGAGTAAAGTCACACGAATTTTTAATTTCGTTATTTTATTCGTAAACAGCCAATTTCTGTATTTTTCACCATCAAAGAATAGTTACAGCTCAAGGCACTTGTTTGTTTTCAATCGGTCAACAGAAACGTTTGACCCAAATAAATGACGAATGTTTATAATTAAAGCAAGAGCATGTTTGCAAATTGTTATGTAGATAGTGTTCGGAGATTTCAAATGATTTGAGTGTTTAAGAAACAAACACTACGTTTCTACAGGTATAACAAACTCCTGCCATCTTCGGGTATACTTACTAACTTAGCCTACATATAACACAATTTTTCACTACACTACTATGAGTTCAGCTGTTTTCGTTATGTGTTTACAGCCTGCGAAACATCATATTTTCAACAGCTGTCTATTGTTTACTACCGAAAGTAACATTGTTTACAACCGAAAATTTTCCACAGTCAACAACACCTATTTTTATTCCGAAGTGTAGTGAAAAGTATCGTTCAAAACTCGAGTGAAAGTGTTTTGTATGTTCTCGACCATTTGAAGTGCTCGACAAGTCTCGCACTTCAAACATATGGTCTCGAACATGCAAAACCCCACTTTCCACTCTTGTTATGAAATATACTATTTTTATAAATATATCTACAAATCATGAACAATCCAATGATATTAAATAACTTTCAAATAACATAGTTACTTCGTTTTATTGTGTTGAACCATGAGTTGTCTAAGGTAGAGAGCCGAGTAGTAAGTTTGTGAATCAGCTCCTGGGTGCCTTAGTTCACATCCGTTCTTCCATTATTGTTTAAAGGACCATTTATTAATAACACTCCCTATTGGACTATTAAACAGTTGACCTTAGTTAGTAACCCTGATCACTTTCATTATCCACTCTCCCCCTTTTATATTGAAGATTGCTGTTTCCAACCAAGTGAAAACGAATAAAATAAATAAAAAAGTAAAATGATGTATAAGTATGCATTTTAAAAGAAACTTACTCATAAAACTAATAACTAATAATTTATAAACTTTATATAATATATGAAAACAGGATTTGATAACCGTAATGGTAATGAAGGCATCAGTTTAGAATGGTATTTGAATGTAAATTGTACAATTAAGTTTCACAAACATGTTTTTATTTTACTGAGTTAGAAATACAAAAATAAATTAAAAAATATTATAATAGGTCAATCTGTATCAGTCAAATAAAATACGTCTTACGGACTGTTTTTAATTTTGAGTGTATATCTCTAAAAATAGTTCAATGATTATATACTACCTTTTTTTATTCATCTGCAAGATACAAGGCATAAGATTTCTCAACAGGCGGAGTTCCAACTACCAAAGAAGGTCGATGACATTTGAAGTGTTACTTAGTTCAAATGTTACAATCTGCAAGCCTTTGTCAGTTATCTGTGCTCGTGGCCTCCCGTCAGCCTTGGGTGTTTGTGGGCCAAGTGCGCGAGTCAACGGCCTGTGTAGTAGTATGACGCGTGTTATCTACAGACCTTACGTAAGGCGACCGGAATGGAGTAGAAACTGATCGTGATTTATTCATTTTCGTTATTTCATTTTATAGTTTACCGTTCGAAAAATATTTTGAGTTTAATTTATGAAACATTTGTTACACACTGTCTTTAATAAATATTGTAAATTTGATTGTTATAAAAATAAAACTTTAAGTACTTTTTACAGTCTGCTTAAAACTTAATAGCTTCCTTTCATTTAATACGATTGTATGTTTGGACAAAAAATTATGTAAATTTATATTTTTTAATGTTTTTTATTTAATTTTTTTAAAAGTACAATTACTTTCTTAGGGTGGAATAAGATGTATTGGTTAAAATGTTATCGTGTCAGAAGAATGTACTTAAATAAATTTACCTGCTTGTATTACAATGATATAGGTACTTAACTTTTTTCTAGTAAAACATTGAAATATTAGCATTTTACATTGTTAACTTGCTTAGCAGTGCTCTCTTAGGTGTTCCTTACATTTTCTGTCTAGTTGCCTTTTTTCTCCCTATATAAAATTAGATTAGATTAAAATTTTAATATTTTGATTTACGTATCATCTAGTATTCAAAATATTACTACTATTCAAGTAACGATTCCATCTATTTTTGTTAAATTGTGTTTTATTTTGTATTTTTCAGTTATTGATGACGTGACTACTAATACGTTAAAATCCGAGCTGAAGGATAATTATTTTTGTGTTAACCTCACTTTACATAATTGCAAATATCTATGCAAATTTTTATTTGATCACAATTTCCCAGTTTAAATTTTTTTTAGTTCTGTGCTATTGAAATGTGGAAATATATTTCATTAATTTATTATAATCATTTTCATATATTAATTCCGTAGAGTTAAAAAAAAAATAAATAAATAAAAGTGACTTTATGGCGGTGGGGCTTTTAAACAGGAAATGCACAAATTCGGCTTATAAAAACTACATTCACTCGATGATTACTAATCAGAAGCTTAGATAACAAGCTTAAGTGTTGTAACTTGAAAGTCGTAATAGACTGTGATGTCTGTCGTACTCACTAGTTTGTAGAACCGATAGGTCGTTGACCCGAGATGTCGAGTACACCGTGACTTGATAGAAAGTAGTGGTTTCTCTTTCTGCGTCGCTACTTAGGGGATAACGAGTTACGTGCTATGAAATTAATCATCATATTTTAGTTTTTATATGAGTTATATATTAAATAAATTGTCATTTGTAATAATCAAAATTAGGCTGTTATAAATTAAATGAAACATAACTCCAGTTCTTTGTTTGTAAAATTTCATATACAGGATTATTGAAAAATAAGTTGCAACCATTTTTATCTTATTTTTATTTTAAATAAATGAAATTTGACTGTGGAAATTTTATTAGGTAGTACTGGCTACATTAATAATAATTTTTTAATTGTTTACCTTCAGGCAAAATGGGGGGGGGTATTCTAAATCTTCAAATAGCCTTTATAATCTAGTAATATTTCATTTGAAAGGTCTTGATTAGCCAATACAAAATTCACTTTAAGATTTGAAATTGGGCAACTCAACAAAAAATGGCAGCATCTCAAAATGTTTGCTATCATTGGAAAGGGGGATGGTGGGTAACTAAACATTTTTAAGTTGGACTTTAGTCTAGTAACATGTCATGTAAAGATCTTGATTAGCTTATAAAAAAATAAATAAAAAACACTTAATGTTTGAAATCTTTGTTAGATACATATTTTCCTCAACTTTATAAATCACAACGAAGCTAATTCCCGTTTTGGTCTGCCATTTCTTGTAGGATGGTACGCCACAAATCTTTAAGTGTATTTTTTATTGGCTAACCAAGACCTTTAAAATGACATGTTACTAGACTTCAAGTGCTATTTGAATATGTTGAGTCCCCCAACACTTTCCCCTGAGGTTCAACCACTGAGGGGCTACCATTTTTGTAGAGTGTGTGATAACAAATAGAAAATACATATTTAATACCAAAAGTATGTTATCAAAACAAATATCCATATAAAAAATGTGTATAGTTTTTAATATATTATCAATACAGTATTAAAAGTAATTTCTAAATAGAACTATAACCTAAAATCCTACTAAGCTTATATGCTTCTGACAAGGGAACGTTTTATATAAATTGGGCATATCATAAGGGAGATTTGTCAAAGGAATTGACAATCTGCTGACCAAAGTTATCCCCTGTGACTCATGGAAAAGCTATCATGGTTCCACACAAACAAAATATGAGTAATGTTTTTATTGCTGTTGATGGAGGATGCTCAGATATTTTTATAACTGAGGATTTTTTTGTCAAAAAGTAAGCCTACAAACTCAATATTTTTTAAAATAAATAAATCATATTATTTGTATAAGATTAAAGATAACGTTATCTTTAAATTTTCTTAAATTAATTATTATTCAGTGTTCCAAGTGAAATTATTTATTTTAATTGCTATTGATACACAACCTAACACTTATACAGTGAGTTGAGGTAATCTTTTGATTCATTTCTATTTAAAAATATTTGTAACTATTATTCTAAAATACTTATGTATATTATTTTGTTAGTAGAGTAACTAATAATTTGTATATTTATTTAATATGAATAATCAATACTATGGTACGTGTATATGTGTAGGCGGGTGAGTCAATACCACGGTATGTGTATGGGTAGGTGGGATGGTCAATACCACGGTACGTGTATGGGTGGGCGGGTGGGTTTCATATGCATTATATGAAACAGTGTGTTGTTTATCTTAGTAATTTATGGGTAAAACGAAATACAAGTGAACATACACAACAAAATGTATTATAATATAAGTACAAAATGTAACATTATTGTGGTGATTGATTTAGTTTGTATTCATCTTTCGTAATTGGCCTACGTCTTGATTTTAGAATGAACCCATTTAAACCACTCTTTTACTTTATTTATTAACAATTCTTAAATAAGACACCTTACAAGTGCTTTAGTCTGTTGCGTTTAAAGGTTGAACGTTTTTTACTTTCAAAGGCTAATACTAATAAAGGTCAAACAATTTTTACTTAGGGTTGTCCACTAACTAAGTTTTTATGTCGGAAAAAAGTGTTTTAAACAGTATTTAAGCAGTTTTATGAATTAGGCTTATTGATATAATAACTCTTAATACAACTTATTATTATATCACTAAAAGTTTTAGTTTGAATACGAATTGTATACAGTGTGACAATTAAGTCTCAGGACGACTTTATAGTTGTTTAAACGACAAGAGATATCAAAACTAAATTTGGCATATCGTAACTACTACATACTTCCGGTTTATGATCTGATAAGTAATGAACAGTTGATGTACAGCAAATAATTTGTTAGTTTAACGGAACTATTTGTAAGGAGTAGTTGATTTTATAAAATGCACACAAAAAGGTTCTCTCTGTAATTACAAATTAGGTTTGTAATTGTATATTAAAAAAAAACATTTTCATATAGAAATCTATTTGTAATACACATACTAGTTAAGATGATAATATCTCATTTATTTAGAATATATAGGATATTTTATGAGTCAAACTCATACACAGAGTTTCTAGATATTTCATACGTATTACGTTATCCAAACGTTTTTGCTTAAACACATCCAGTACCTGAATTGAACAGAACTGAACATCATTTGGATATATTCTAATGATTTCCTAATAAATATATTCTAATAACTAGAAGAGGCTTAACTATCTCCCCACACAACCCCTCCAGTGAAATTAGGTTTTGATCGAGCTTAATCATGATCCAAATGGAAGATTCCTGATTTGGTTGGATCGTAAATTCATTGGTATTTCAGCATATCATCAGTTGGTACGTCAGGTTTACTGATTAAATAGTAATATCATCAGTTGCTGACTTATTTTGTTTTTTTATGAATATATAAAGTGTTTTAATCGTAGTATTAAGATTAATAAAAAAAATCAGAAACCAATAAATTTGATAATGTATTTTTAGTATGTAATTTGTTTTCCACAAATTTATAAAGGGTCGGCAAAACGTTATTATTACTAAATTTACATTAGATATTCCAAGATACTTAACGTTTAACATTCAGTTTAAGATGTTAACTATTATCTAAGTGTAAACTTACCAAAGGTTTAACGATTCGATTAATTGTTTCCAAAGTTTCACTTTTGATTATTGTTTTTCTTGTATCACCTGACAAAGTTTGAATTTTTGGAAGCATACAAAATGTCAAGTAAATAAAATGTCGTCGTTAGAAGGTCGATGACAATTGAAGGGACGCTTTTTCGAAAGTTTCCAGACGTTACAATTTGCAAATATGTTGTCAGTTCATTTGACGAAAGACCTTGAGGAGTTTGTAGGTCACGCGGCCAAGAGCGCCGGAGTCAACGACAATGGAAGGCGCGGGTTACATAAAGTGGCATGGAGTAGGAAATACAATTATTTCCCATCATTCGACATTTTAAGGAGATATAACTATATACAGTACATGCCTTGACAAAATCGTGCAGAGACAGGTTCCTGATATTTATTGATCTTATTTGCAATAAACCTTTTTTGCACACTTCATAATTTCTTTAGCCGAAATTTTTTTGATCAGCCAAGACATTTCCCAACAATCAAAAAGTAAAATAATATGAACTACATTAAATATCAATCAGATTTTCTTTGATTTGTAAAAGCTTACAATAAGATAGCTGATTAATATGTTAGTTATGTCTACAGATGAAGCAGACATCAAGGCTTTATAATTAATTATGTCGTAGATTTTCTTTGTAGTTAATTTATTTTATTTACTTTTATTGAAATGTTTTTATGATATGACTGGATAAATTTTTGCATTGAATAGCACTAAAATACTGCTACTTTTCATTATATTAACTTTTTTGTACGCTACACATTTTAAGTCAAAATGTCTCTGAAGATGTAAAAGTATTATGTTAGCCCTAAATGTAAAAATAAACTGTTATTTATGTAAAGAGTAAAGTTATTTTTGACTATGTATTGTAAAAAATATTAGTATCACACCCTATTGGATCAAACTGCACTGCTATTATACATCCTTTCGACAAATTATCACTGTACATATATAAAATTAACAAACGGTAGCTGACAACAAACCATACGATATATATATATATATATATATATATATATATATATATATATATATCGTATGGTTTGTTATCATTGCCATTTGTTAATTATAAAGCTGCGATGTATATTTGGATAAATATCCAAAAGTTATGATTATATATTCATTGATTATAATGTAAAGTAATCTCCTGTCACAAAGCTAAGTCCAATCCATCGAGCCATCTAACACCTGCCTCACTGAATCTATGTATGCTTACCAATCTCTCCGTAAAAGAGTTCAGCGGGCACTCTGTAACTATGTGATCAATTGTTTGGATATACTCCCCGCAATCTACTGTCAATCCCCATTTTTACTTCCAGTTAGCACTGTTGTGTTCCTGCTATAGGAAACAGGGAGAGCCGTTCAACAGTGTACGCTTCTGAAAACATGAGTCTTACTAATATACTTAGGTATACAAAACAACCAGTGGCAATCACCCTTAATTTATCACTTTGTTTCATCAAATAATACATCACTGATTATAATCAATACCAAAAGGGATAATTTAAAAATTTGGAGGTTATCAAACCAATTAATACCAACAATACACCATCGGGTAAAAATAATGATGTACCTAAAACACGTATAGTTACAAAAAATTAAAAGCAGCAATAGAATGCAAAGAACTTCAATATATTATACTGTATATGCAAGTGTTCCATTATTATTAATTTTCCATTTAGTAATTCTACTAAAAAGATTTCTTCTTTTGAATTATTCAATAAACATTAATTTTTAAATCCTTAAGAAACACTCGTAGAATTTAAGCTTTACGATATTCTAAAAGAGGTCCATAAAATTAAGAGTTACATTAAGATGGATGATGGTGCAAACTTATATTGAACGTTCGTAAGACTAGCAATAGGTTTTATTTAGTCGTTTTATGAAGATTTCTTATAAACATTTTAGCTCCATACTTAATTTTTACTATAGCAAAAAAAATGATCACTTCCCTTATTACATCTTGGAGCTGTTAAACGGTTCCTAGTGCAAAACTCATACTTTTATGAGTAAGCGTAAAAATAATGGGAAACTGTTATTTTTTATTACTGAAAAGCAAACAATAAGACATATTTTAAATATAAAACATTGATAAAATGACTTTATTTCAAATTAAATAAAATACATTATCATAAAGAATGGAATCACTGCATCCGTTCATAATTTTACTAAACAATATATAATAAAAGGTAGTATTGTATATATATCCATGGTTGTATTTGTTATTACGGTATCCATGCAGTCTATTACACCTTAGGGTAACTGACCGTAGTTAACTTGAACCAGTCACTGTTTTAAATAAGAAAGTCTCTTCCAATTTATCAGACAGAGAAGTACGCTGATAAAGGTTTCCTTTAAAGGCAACGGTTTAGTCAGCAATGAAGGTCAACGACATTTGAAGGGACGCTTTGTTAAAAGTATCCAGACGTTATAATTTGCGAATATGTTGTCAGTTGATTTGACGAAAGACCTTGAGGAGTTTGTAGGTCACGCGGCCAAGAGCGCCGGAGTCAATGGCCACGGAAGGCGCGTGTTACATAAAGTGGCATGGAGTAGGAAATGCAATTAGTTAATTCAAATCTGATGATTTTTTTAATTCCAGTCTTTTTATTGTTCGTAAGGTTTTTCAAATTGATATACGATATGTTTGAGGATCGACTTATAGCAACTAGTTTTGCAATATTCAAACAAAGCTAGTTAAGAAAATGTACACAATTGAATCAATTAATGTATCCAAATTTATATTTGGTAGTTGAAATTGTAATGTATAGCTGTTAATGATTTTATTAGACTCAAACGAGAATTATAATATCATATTATCTACTCTTTTTTCTTATTTATCTCCAATTTGGGACCCTATGTTTTTAGGTTTATATATACATAACCTATAAATTATTTTCTTTCTATTTAGGTCTTGATATAATATTTTTACATACTGTTCATTATCAAAACAATATTTGGGTTTAAAATAGCGCAATATCGTATAGGTTGAAGTAACCATGTGAATGATTTGAAATAAAAAATTTCATGAAACTTAAATATTCAGTTTCAAATAAATATTCTTACAATATTTTAAAGGTATTCAAAACTTGTAAGCACATAGCTATATATCTCGTAAAAGTAACTAATAAAAATAATTTATGAATAACGAGGCTTGTAATATTTTACAGCAGTGGTTTTGTATTTTGTTTATTAACTGCATCTTTCGATTATTTTAAACTAGACACCGTTGAATGATCTTCAATAAAAAAATGTCTTTAGCTTTTATAAGAAACATATTTTCCTACTTTCTAATATTCACAATATATTTAAGAGGAAAAACTAATTATTTATACAATTTATATTTTAAATGTAATTTCTATGTAAAATTAATTAATATAATATTTAAGTTAGATTTATATACTAGTTATCTAACCACACTGCATAATTATAAAGTTATTACTATTAAACAAAATCCAACATATAGGAGCAATAACAATCAGTCTACAATGTCTGTGAACTTAACACCACGTAACCTATCTGAAGTCGGCTATCGACTGGTTGGGCAGAGAAGGGAACTACCCCTCACTATGATGGCATGGCGTACTCAGCAAGTTGGGGTTGATGACCTCTAGTTGCAATAACAAGCAGTCTACATTGTCTGTGAACTCAACAACACGTATTCTATCTGACGTTGGCTCTCGACTCGTGAAACTGAGAGTGAAACCACCCCATTATGTGATTGCATGGTGTACTCGACATGTTGTGGTCGATGACATCTAGTTGCAATAACAATCAGTCTACAATGTCTGTGAACTCAACAACACGTAACCTATCTGACGTTGTCTCTTGACTCGTGAGATTGAGAGTGAAACCACCCCATTCTGTGATTGCATGGTGTACTCGACATGTTGGGGTCGATGACCTCTAGTTGCAATAACAATCAGTCTACAATGTCTGTGAACTCAACAACACGTAACCTATCTGACGTTGACTTTTGACTCGTGAGACTGAGAGTGAAACCACCCCATTCTGTGATTGCATGGTGTACTCGACATGTTGGGGTCGATGACCTCTAGTTGCAATAACAATCAGTCTACAATGTCTGTGAACTCAACACCACGTAAACTATCTGACGTTGGCCCTGGGGAAACAGAGAGTGAAACCACCCCATGCTGTGATGGCATAGTCTACTCGACATGTTCGGGTTAGTGAACTCTAGTTGCAATAACAATCAGTCTATAATGTCAGTGAACTGAATACCACGTAACCTAACTGACGTCGGCTCTGATGAGACAGAGAAGGAAACCACTCCTTGTTGTGACTTGCACTTTTCATCAGAGTGTACTAGCCTTCTTGAGGTTAATGACCTTAAGGTGCAATAAACATTTGTTTGCTATATGTATATGAACTGCCGACCACTTAACCTTCTTAGTGTGGTTTCTCGGCCGGAGGAGCTGAAAGGGAAACCCTGTTTTGATGGTACAGATCGGTTTACTTAGGTTAGTAAATCTAGGGGTTAGTGACCTCTAGGTGCAATAAACTGGTGATTACCATATAAATGATTTATATTTAATATAAAATCAATTAAGTGATCTTATTATTGGTAATTCACGAATAATTTAAATATCTCTGTGTTTACTATGGCCCTTATATGTTTTATAATAAGATTTTGACCATATAAACATTTAACAACATTAATTTTAATTAACGATATTATAAACTCAATAATAAGATTTGGGCAAATTAGATTTTTTTGTATTATGAAGTCGTAAATGCATGTACTAATGCACTCAAAATTTTAATGTAATCATCTCACATGATTATTGTCCGTCCAAGGTTTACTGATTTCTAAAGAGGACTTTTATATAGCTTAATAATTAGGGCCTATTAATTAGCCCTTGCATTATTAGCATTCTACCCTAAATCTATTTAAAGTATACTTTTGACTTAATTAGCTGTAAAAACATCATCTACACAGTCCTATACTTTGTAATAAATTATTTTAAATTAATTAGCGTGGGTTAATGGAGCCTTTTTTCATCATTTTAGAAGATTTCTGGATATTTTCTGTTAATTAAGCACCAATTTTTTATTTTGTTTCCGTTAACTCACTATTGCTTGATAAATATAATTTTGCACCACAAACTCTTCACCAATCATTTTTACGTCCGTGGTATTCCCTATCTGCTAGGAATCTGATATCGCTGGTCTTATCTTATCGCTTTCGAAGAACTCACACATGGAGAACGCATTCGGTGGTAAGTCAATCATTGGATTTACCAGTTTGTGTTTAATTTTAGTAGCCACCTAACCTAACATATTCTAACTTGACCTAAACTAACCTAACTGTAATTGCAATAAAAAATGTAGTGGTAGTAACGGAATAAGTATTGGTAGTGAATTAATGGAAAGGTACGATTTTTCATTTTTAATTTGAATTTTTAAATCAATAACACTAGTTAAAATCAGTAGTTTTATCCCCGAAGAAATGAACAACAATTACGTACGTTTACCAATAAGTAAATCTATCTACAAGGGAGAACTAGATGAGGTGTTTTAATTTAACAAATTAATCATCAGGTAGTTGTCTATATTAAGTTGAACTCACATTGATACTTACTCGATACAAGATTCACACGCGTCACCGATTAAATTAAAATTTACCAACGGATAAAAACTACATGCCGGCACGCACTTATGGTCTTGTGGTGAAGCAACTTAGAGGAACTGGAATAGACGTCAGTCATCCCTTTTCCCTACTTCTATTATTATTTTTTTTTTTTTAATTAAAAACAGCTGGTGACCATTGACGTTCTTTCGTGTACGATAGTGTTGAATAATACGTTAGATTCAAAACTAATACTGCATTGAGTAAATTTGGATTATTTTTAGACTTGTAAATTTCGTATTCTTCTAGAGTTTAATAGTTTACTTTTGTGGTAATAATTAACCATCTGTACATTTTAGTCTATTTATTTAAGAGAATAATTGACAACAAGGAGGTGCTGAGCGACATTTATTGTGCTAGGGGTCGGGATAATTTTTTTTTATCTTTTGCAAAAATATCTTCCTGTCTGCCCCTTAAGCTTCTACAAAATCACAAAAACTCTTAGATTCCATAAATATAATGACTTATATTAATTTTACATTAAATTACCTCATGGTCAGCTGATACGGTTACCAAATTTTAACAAACAGTGTTATTAAAGTTGACTATTTTTTAGTTATATATTGTTTATTTCAATTTAATCTCTATTAATATCTTACATAGTTGTTATGAATTCTAATTGTATTACACTACCGCTTCCATACTACGTCATATCGATTGACTAGTAACTCATTCAGGACACACACGTGGTAAGAACTGTTATAATTGTTTATCTATACATACTATCATATGTGTTTCAATCATACGGCCATTATTATTGCGTAGAAACATATCAATTACAAGATTATATCGTTCTTGTCTGGCTTTTTCTATGGCCTTGATAATGACACGTCTGCCCTTAGTCTCTCCACCAGAGTTAGTGAATGCATAGAAGGCCTCAACAAATGGTTCGATGCAAACGGGCTGAAATTAAACTTTTAGAAAACGCAAATAATTAACTTTTCAAAACACAATTTTTAACTTTCTCATTTTACAAATGTAACAACTCAACCTTCCACTGAATTTCTGGGCGTACATATAGATTCTAAATTAAATTATAATACACACATTAATTACTTAGCAAACAGGCTTAATTCAGTTTGTTTCTCTTTAAAAATCTTGTCAACTTGTGTATCAGAAAATATAATTAGAACAGTTTATTTCTCAAATTTTCAAAGTTTAATCCCTTATGGAATAGTTGTCGGGGGCAGCACAACATTTCTAAATTTTAATAGAATTCAAAATTAAAAAAATCTGCTATAAGGATATTATTTAAGAAACCATTCCGATCTCATTGTAGGCCTTTATTTTTAGAGGGAGAAATTATGATCCTTCCAAGCCTTTATATTTACGAAATATGTAAAAAATGTTTTTAAAAATAAAAACAAATTTGAGAATACAAACAATTTAAATTATAACACCAGGCATAACTTTCTAGAATATGCTCTATAGTCTATACAACAGTTGTAAATTCGAAAAATCAACGCACTCCATGACTTGTAAAATAATTAATAAAATATGCATGAGTAATAAATAATATTATTGAATTTGACAACTATCAGTTAAGATCAGTCAAGAGATATTTGTTAATTAACGCATTTTACACTTTAGAGGAGTTCTTAAACTGTGATATAGAACCACTAATATAGCATGGCATGTATTTATTTGTTAGCACATACATAAATTAGTTCGTAAGATATCTAGTATTTAAGTTGACTATTCCTATGTACAGTATTGTATTTTACAGGAAATAAATTATGTCTTATGTCTTAATGTTAGTTTTGTGTCAAACTAGTCACTAATGTGAAGTTCCCCAAAAATAAGTGAAAGAAAAACTAAACAGCTTGAATGTAGAAGGAACTAGAAAAAGTGTATAAGTAAGATGCAAATAATTGAAAGTTCGTTGACTTAAAGATTGCACTAGAGATTTTAACAGCATAATCGTTCCTTATATCGGTCGTTGTCCCCAAACAAACTCGTGTACTTGACACTCGGTAGTACAATGACCGCGACAATCTCTACTATAACAACTACTACACCTGCGGCCTATCTCAAGCCGGGATCCATTGACCGGCGTCAAGGTGAAATTAAATCAGCTGCTTATATACAGAGCCCGCCTTGGCGGGAACTCAGTTACATTCAGGTGGCTGATCGTGTATGAAAGGTTTTGAGATATCGTATTTCATTCTTATAAATAAACTAGTAAGGTATTTATTTAGTGTTAAGATATATCATTAAATATTCAAGATAGTAGTTAAATAATTATTTAATTAGTAATAACGTTATTATTAAAAATAGTTTTTAATAAACTATCACATCATAAATACAATATTTTTTATAAATACCATATTTTATCATATTTTCCCTGTACGATTACTGATAATAATGATATGATTTTATTCAAAATATATAACTAGCCCGTTCCATCCCAAAAACATTTTTAAAATTTGTTCTAAGAATCCCAACTATTTTCATATTCGACTTATTCAAAAAGCCCAAGCTCTTTTTGTAGTTTTTTTCGTTCTGTATTAAAAAAAAAATTATAAAAATTCTATTTACGAAGAAAATTTATTATTTTGAGCATCATTAGTTCCCTAAAGATATTATCTGTAATACAAAATAAAATAAAAAAACATAAGAAAATTGTATGTATTTTTATATATTTACAACAATACAAGCAATAGTTTAAAAAATGTTTTGAGTTTGTTGCGTTATGAATGGCACTAAATAAATGTATTGACCAAAGCTAGTAAAACTATTTAAAACATCATTTAGTTATCTTCTAATACATTCATATTTCATGATGCTATGTTTAAAACCAAAAAAGTTATGGTTCTTTTTCAAAAACACTGCATTTTGAGTTTTATCCTACGCATAACAACTAAGCCAATTATGTGGTCTGATTCATCACTCTCGTCATACACGCAATTAGCGATTTTATTATCACATATTGGCAACCTACTAAGTTTTATTTTACTTATTGTTAACTCCCATACTACACAAACAATCACATTAGTCAAGAAACAACAGTTAACCACAGCTGCCGACCACATCTGACGAAAATCACAGCTGTTAATGGAAAACAAAGACATCAAAATAATACAAGTTATGGTACTGTAATAAAGTATTATATCGTAACAAATCAGTGTTTTTAGGATAGGAAATGTTATTCCGAACATGTATATATCAGTAATATTAATATTTCGAGTTATTAAATATTTAAAAAAAAAATTTATTTATGAACGTCCAGAAAAGGGAACAATGGAATTTTTGGAACATTTTTAGAACGTCTGGAAAACCGGACGTTGGGATTTTTGGAATGGCTTTGAAACGTTTTGACGTTGGATTAGAAAGGTCTAAGCAATATTGTATTTTTTACCACGTTAAAATGACTCAACTATAAGAATTTGTATCAGTATTTATGAACTAATAACATTTTGATAGGACACAAAAAACAACATTTCAAAGAAATTACATAGAATTTAAAGTAGACTAAATAGAACGAATTATAAGTTTCAACTATAAAAATTAACGTAATTAATCCTTGTCTAACTTACAAATAATTAGATACAACTTACAATTAAGGCTAATAATAATAATAATAATAATAATAATAATAATAATAATAATAAACAACATGTTATTCTGATCGAATTGTTTAGTCACATAGAATAAATATAATCAGATGTCACATCCAATACTGTACCTAATTTGTGTGGAGTTAGTGTGTCGAGTAATTATTGTTCTGAGCTGTTATGCGATGGCAGGGTAGCTACTTGTCATTCCCTTCCTTATTCCAACAAATCCATAGGGATAAACGTATAGTTATTAATAAACGTTAAATAATTCTTTAATTATTCCCAAACATTTAATTTTTTAATAGTCTTGTATTACTTATTACTTCTATTAGACTTTTTAGGTTTTTAGATTTTATAAAAGCTGATTAATATGTACACATTAAGAAAATATATTTAATGAGTAGTTGGTTTTTAATTCCATTTAGTCTGTTTTTAATCTGTTTTAAAGTTTTAATTAAAATTATAATTTAACAAGGTAGATTTAAATTTCAAAAATATATTTTTTTAACACATTTACTTAACAAATATTTAGTAGTTTGCAAAAACTTCCTCAACATTAACTAGCATATTGCTTGAACATTGTTTTGAAAATAAAACGTTGCTAAAAAAATAAAGCACATACATTTTAATTGTAAAATAAATTAAAAACTATAAAATTAGTATAGATACACATTTTTAATTAAAGTTAAAAATTAATTATAACTGGTTATGTATGACGAATTATTTCATGGTTCAGATGGAATGGAAACATATAAATCTACTGTGTTATTTTTCTTATATATAACATACATATTCTTCAAACAAAACTTGTAAAAAAACGTACGTAATATTTTAAATATTATGTTTAATATCAAGAAAGTCAAGTTATGTTTGCTATTTAAAATAAAACGTCATAAAATGTATTTACTTATTTAAAATTATTTGTTATTACTAACAATTACAAATCCATCACAAAGTAGTGATTTTATTTTAACAATAGTCTTGAAGAATGTAATTAATCACTCAATTAATTCACCAATGAGATTCAAAAATTATGAAAATTCAACCGTGGTTACTTGGGTATAATGAAAATTATTTTTAATATATTATATCTACTTACTATAATAAAGGTAAGGTATATCTATGACTAACTAAAATCGAATGTACACATATTTATTTACAGTATTAAGTTTACATTCAATTGCTTGGTACATTTTACATTTACTCAATTTTTTTTTGATTTTGATTTTTTTGATTTACATTTTGATTTGATTGATTGACTCATTTGATTATATAATTAAAAAAAATGTTTAAATTTTATATTTATTTGTAGAGATAATTATAGTAAACTATTATTTTACACCATTGTTTTATTTATATTATAAATCAAACCTTTCTTATCAGAGCAGAATATTTTATCAAAAAAATTATTTTCATAAGCATTATTGTTAGTTATGATAAAAACATAAATATATAATTATACTTTATACAACGTATTTAATGTAATTAATTGGTTTCTCTAGTAATCATAAATGGCACCAGTAGTGAGTGTCCTTGTGGAGTCTGAAGTGGATGCTGTGGTGGAAGCCTTAAAGAAGTTGAATCTCTCCCTTAAACCGAAACTCATAACTACGTCACCAGCAGTCAGTGAGGGGGAAAACTTCATGAGTGCCGTCATTAGAGTAGACGTTAGTGCTCACGATGATGATACAGGTAAGAGAGTGAGTGATTTCGAAAAAGTAAATTAAATTTAGTATATTCCTTATAAAATTATGTTCAAATAATATTATTGAAAAGTCTCACAACACTTTAATTAATTATTGTTATGCAATTGTTAGCTCAAAGATGCTAATATTGGAGGGGACTCACTGATCGTGAGGCAGTTTACTACTTTGAATTATGTTAACAAACTTGTTTTAAGTACTAAAACTAAGTTGGTTTATTTTTCATTAAGAACGAAAGATGGTATAAATGGTAATGTATATTTCAAATGTAAAAGTTGTCTGAATGATTCATATGAGGTGTCTTGTGAGAATTGTATGTTAATAGAACAAGTAGAAAAAATCAAATATTTAGAGTTAATATTAGACAGTAATTGTTCTTGGAGAGAGCACATTCAGTCAGTAAAAAAATATGTTTATATGTCCTTAAGAAAATTTTATCTTTTGAAATTCATTTGTCCGACAGAAGTTTTAAGATCAGTATATTTTGCTTTGGTAAATAGTAAGTTAGAATATGGGTTAAGTTGTTGGGGGGGGGGGGAGCGTATCCTTTTTAAAACCAATTATTGTGTCACAAAAATGCATTATACGACAAATATTTCGTGTGCAAAGAAGGGAAGAGTCCTTTCCTTTTTTTAAATATTTAGGTGTACTTCCCATTAGGCATTGTGTATAGAGTGTTGCGTAGTTTTTTTTTTAGGGGAGGTCAAAAAATAGCAAATGCTGCAGTTCATCCAATAAGATTAAGAAACTTGAATCGGGTAGCTTTGTTGAAACCGTCGTGTGAAGCTTTTAAAAGATTCTATAGTTACAGTTCTTTGATTTTTTTCAATAAACTTCCTTACCAAATTAGTACTGCTAATTCCATAGCAAATTTTTCTAAACGTTTAAAAGAATGGTTATTTACTTTCAATTATGATGAACTTGAAACTTTTTTGTTTTAAATCAATCTGTTTTTTCTTGACTCTCCTTCTTGTAAAAATTTTTAATTTTATTTGTGTTTCTATTGTGTCTTCTGATTTGTTGGTAAATTGGGCTTAAGGTTGGTCCTTACAGATAAGAAAGCACTAATATGTAAAATAATAATTAAAAATACGTCTTGATTTTAATACAAATTTTTGCTTTTAAAAAGTTCTCATTTTTATTTTCTGCAACTGATGTACTTGAATTTGTTATATTTTGAGAAGGTAACCTCAAAACAGCTTCATGCTCAGAGGTACCTAGCCATATATCACATTAGTAAATTAAATAGATTAATTTGTTTAATGTTACTTTCAATTAAGTTAAAATAGTGTTTTTAAAATATCTTAAATTGTGTTTTTGTTTTTATAAGCTAAATACTGTATTTGGTTATGTGTATTTAATTATTCAAACTTTTTTTATGTACAGCACATTAATATGTATTGTGATTTATGGTAATAAACTTTCTTTCTTTCTTTCTTTCTATATAACAATGTTAATGGTTATTCAATCATTGGGCTCTGACAGTTTTATCAGTAGTAACATACCATCTGTAAAATTCCGTACACAGACAACTAAACTTGGCGATGGGGGCTACCAGCGGCTCCCTTATTACAAACTTTTTAGTGAGTACACAGACAACTAAACTTGGCGATGAGGAATACTAGCGGATCCCTTATTACAACCTTTTTAGTGAGTACACAGACAACTAAAATGGGCGATGAGGGCTACCAGCGGCTTCCTTATTACAACTTTTTGTGAGTACACAGACAACTAAACTGGGCGATGAGGGCTACCAGTGCCTTCCTTATTACAACCATTTTAGTGAGTACACAGACAACTAAACTGGGCGATGAGGCCTACCAGCGGCTCCCTTATTACAATCTTTTTAGTGAGTACACAGACAACTAAACTTGGCGATGAGGCCTACCAGCGGCTCCCTTAATACAATCTCTTTAGTGAGTACACAGACAACTAAACTTGGCGATGAGGAATACTAGCGGATCCCTTATTACAACCTTTTTAGTGAGTACACAGACAACTAAAATGGGCGATGAGGGCTACCAGCGGCTTCCTTATTGCAACCTTTTAGTGAATACACAGACAACTAAACTGGGCAATGAGGCTACCAGCGGCTCCCTTATTACAACCATTTTAGTGAGTACACAGACAACTAAACTGGGCGATGAGGCCTACCAGCGGCTCCCTTATTACAATCTTTTTAGTGAGTACACAGACAACTAAACTTGGCGATGAGGCCTACCAGCGGCTCCCTTAATACAATCTCTTTAGTGAGTACACAGACAACTAAACTTGGCGATGAGGAATACTAGCGGATCCCTTATTACAACCTTTTTAGTGAGTACACAGACAACTAAAATGGGCGATGAGGGCTACCAGCGGCTTCCTTATTGCAACCTTTTAGTGAATACACAGACAACTAAACTGGGCAATGAGGCTACCAGCGGCTCCCTTATTACAACCATTTTAGTGAGTACACAGACAACTAAACTGGGCGATGAGGCCTACCAGCGGCTCCCTTATTACAACCTTTTTAGTGAGTACACAGACAACTAAACTGGCGATGCGGGCTACTAGCGGCTCCCTTATTACAACTTTTTAATGAGTACACACACAACTAAACTGGGCGATGAGGGCTACCAGTGGCTCCCTTATTACAACCTTTTTAGTGAGTACTCACACAACTAAACTGGGCGATGAGGGCTACCAGCGGCTTCCTTATTGCAACCTTTTTAGTGAGTACACAGACAACTAAACTGGCGATGCGGGCTACTAGCGGCTCCCTTATTGCAACCTTTTTAGTGAGTACACAGACAACAAAACTGGGCGATGAGGGCTACTAGTGGCTCCCTTATTACAACCTTTTTAGTGAATACACAGACAACTAAACTGGGTAATGAGGGCTACCAGCGGCTCCCTTATTGCAGCCTATTTAGTGAGTACTCAGACAACTAAACTGGGCGATGAGGGCTACTAGCGACTCCCTTATTACAACCTTTTTAGTGAGTACACAGACAACTAAACTTGGCGATGAGGGATATTAGCGGATCCCTTATTACAACCTCTTTAGTGAGTACACAGACAACTAAACTGGGCGATGAGGGCTACCAGCGGCTCCCTTATTGCAACCTTTTTAGTGAGTACACAGACAACAAAACTGGGCGATGAGGGCTACCAGCGGCTTCCTTATTACAACCTTTTTAGTGAGTACACAGACAACTAAACTGGGCGTTGAGGGATACCAGCTGCTCCGTTATTGCAACCCTTCCATCATGGCTTCCGGTGCTGTGCAACATAGCTCCTCCATATATATATGATGCAAACAGGCACTTCTTAAATTGTTTACAAAGATGCTATCTACTCCATATTTCACAATTTGGCAAGTTATCCCACAACCATGCTGGGTGACCTTCATCTAGACAGCCTCATATTTGAATAGTTCCCAGTTAATTCCAAACCAATGTTTGCCAAAAACCAACTAGGCATAACTTTGGATGGGTTTTATGGTCAAAACATGTTTCTGGTATCAGACCCTTTGACTGTCATTGATGGAGTAAACCTTCCTCGTAGGGAATGGACTATGTTGATTCACTTTGGCAAGAGTGTGGGAGGATGCAAAATCTCAAAATACAAATGGAGAAGCAAATTATCAGACGTCTGAATGATGTTCAAAAATTATGAAAAAGTATAGATTGCACATTTATGATTGCCCATTGCGCTATTTACGGAGGTGAATAGCTGGGTTTTATTCTAGGAAATAATTTACGTCATCAATATTTGTAGTCCAAGTTAAGAATTAAGAACATTTCTTAGTACTATGCTTGAAAATGATGTAAGATAATATTTTTCTTCCAGTAGTCCTTCAATGTTAAAAAAGAAGTCTTTCTATTGTTAGGTGAACCTTAAATTTTTTTTTTAATATAAAATAAAACGAATTGTAAAATATTGCCGTTCCTGGAAGTTGCTTTCTTACATTTCGTAATTGTACAGATGTTCAAATAATTCCGAAGTAGTAAGGTATAAATGTCACAAAGGTATAAATACTTACATTTATGGCTAAGATGACAGTGGTTTCTAAGTTATCAACGTTGAAACCTAAGAAAATTAAATAAAAACATGTAAAAATGAAAGTATTCAGAACACTGGGAAACACACTTCAAGCATTATTTTGGTATTGTTTAATTAGCATTACTGAAAACTAATGTATATGCTTTATAAATCCACTTGTTACTTAGGCTCCTGCCTTAATTGAAGGATGAAAATCTATTTTAGTTTTTAGAAAAATTGTTATAGACTTATAGGATTTTTAAATGTTAATCAACTACATTTCGTTTCAGGAGAGAATTTGGAACTCAGCTTGCTACTAAAGCGCCTTCCTCAGTCTAAAGAACGAAGGATGTTGTTTCAATGTGATCTTGCGTTCGCCAATGAAGCTGCGTTTTACAGTGACGTGCTTCCATTTCTACAACGTCAGTCCACGAAGAAAGTCTCCCCTCTTCCTTTTGCACCTTGCCTTGGGGCGACTCCCGAGTACATCCTCCTCAGACACCTTGGCCGGGACGGATTTACCATGTGTAGCCGAAGAAGAGGTTTAAACCTACAACATTGTTTGTTAGTTTTGCAGGTAAACACATCATAATTAAGTAATACTTTAATTTCTAGTTACAATTTATTGATAAACATATTTCCTAAAACATAAAAATGTTTTTATAATTGTAATTAACAATAGGATGTTGTGAACAAATTATTATTGATTTGAAAATATCTTTCTTGAAAATATTATCATACATACCTATATATAATATCTGTATATACTTTAATAGCAAAATTAAATGAAAATAGGAAAACAATTAATCTAAAATATTTTACCTTACAGTCACAGGCCAAAACAAACATAAATCAATTTCTTATGGCCGGATTAAATATTTGTAAAATAATTACACTTAATTCACAACTTCATAAATCTGTACTAATAATAATAATAATAATAATAATAATAATAATTCATTTATTTGCCGTCAAATTGTTTACAATTATGGACAATGTCAAATCATCTTAATTTTAAACTAAACTAAGTTTAAACATTGGTTCAACATTAAAAAAACCAAATAGATAAATGAAATACAATATATATTTTAATAATGTCTTATGACGTAATAAAAGGTTAGAAGTCAATGTGGTTCAGAGCAGAAAATTCATCTACAAAATAGAAGGGGTTTTCCAGGAGCCATATGTAAAACTTAGTTAAAAATTGTTTTTGACTGTACTTCAAAATCAAATGGGAAAGGAAATTGTATACTTTCAATAAGTAAAATGATCCTCTTTGAGGGTTTGGAGGAAAGTAAGGCTAGGGAATGACTATTGTGATGGCCCTGATATCCACCCGGTGAACTGCTATCCACCCGGTGAACTGCTATCCACCCGGTGAACTGCTATACACCCGGTGAACTGCTATACACCCAATTTTCCTAAATCAACACCAATTTAGAAATGTGTTGAACTTCACTGTATTGAAGTTTCCTTCGTCTCTTTCTTCTCTGTGGTGTTAGTTTATACTTAACTTAAGTTATTACGGTATTTTTTGTTAATTATTTAAAAAGGAAAATAAATTATTAACTACGTATGACAAGGAGTTCATAAAATTTTATTTTCCAGGAACTGGCGAGATTCCATGCCACGTCGTACGTTGCCAAGTTTACGGACCCCATTGGATTTGCCAAGGTTAGATCAACCCTTAAAGAATGGGTTATTACAAAAGACAATCGAATTCTAAATATGTGCATTGACAACAGTATCCAGATGTCAACCGAAGTCGTCGACGAGAGTTCCCCTACTGCCCAGACAATAAGGAAGGTTCTAGGCTGTGGCTTTGACGTCTTAAGTACTCACATAGTCCCCGCTGAGCCTTCATCTGTCGTAGTCCATGGAGATCTTTGGAGCAACAACCTTTTGTTCAGGTACCTCCCATGGGATTCCCAAACTCCTAGAGACGTTTGCTTTCTGGACCTTCAAGTTAGTCGGTATGCCTCTCCAGCGCTGGACATACTGTACTTTCTTTTCTCCAGTAGTGGTCCTGGGGTTCTAGATCAGCATTTCCATCAACTCATTGCCGAGTACCACAGAACACTTTCAGACCACTTGACGATGTTGGCCCCTCAGGCTCCTTGTATTTCGTTGTCAGACATCACACAAGAAGTGAAGAAACATTCCATGTTTGGTCTGCTGATGTCCCTTCTAGTACTACCTGTTGCAACAACGGAAAGCAACAACTTTGACCTTGACGAAATGACGGAGGAAATTCTTCAGACGCCCGCACTTCAAGAAATAGTTCAAGAACGTTTATTAGGACCAGAATATAAGAGGCGAGTCAATGAGATATTTGATTTTTGTGATAAAGAGAGCCTCATCAATTTGTAAGAAAGTTGTTGCTTTTTCCATATCTATTATGCGTTATTGTGATATTGTTTGTGCAATAATTTGAGTCAATGTACCTTGTAGTATTATGAAGTATCCTCTTGTAGTTCTTTATTTTCTGTTTTTTTTTCTTTCGTAAGTAATAATTACTTGTGTTGAAATTAGCTTTCATTTTACTTTTCAACCAACCATAGAGCAAATATTTCATCTAATAGCTCCATGGAATGAAGATGTTTTATGGACTAAAAAATAAATATTTTTTGTAGTAAAGTTACATGATTAAATTCTTCAGGTGTTTGTGAAATGTCGTTTATAGTACTTAAGTAAAAGTTTTAAGAGTGTCTGTTTTCTGGATTTTAAACTACATATTGTTTTTACAAGCTATCGAAACTGTATGTATATTAAATTTATTTTGGGGTTTAGGATGTACATATGTAATCTAAATTCCTAAGTAGTACTGAGATACAAAAATTGTTGTTGTAATATAATATGTTTATTTTGAATATTTGTAGAGGAATTTTCATTCTAGCATATAATTAAATATGGGTTCATATATGAACATACCTAGACTTTACATCACAGTATTTATAATTTTAGTATAGAATTAAATTGTTGTGATATGCATATTTTTACATAGTATGTGATGTAGTACCCTGCATTTACATAAGTTTTATATGCACCTAAATAGAATGTATCGTCGTTCTGTTGGGAAATACATCGTAACTTACATTAACCTCCTCTTTTATTTCTTCATACCTTGATAAATTTTTAAATATAAGTTTATGAATGAAAATAATATTAGTTTTTTTAATGTATTTAACAACAGCAGAGCTTTAAATAAATTGGTAATTCTTGTATATGATAAAACTACTTGAGTGGACTTGGGATTTTTAATATTCTTCAAAATCTTGGATAGTAGTAAGCGTGTACTAAATGCGAAATTATACTAAACCAATCTATGGAGGTCTATATACCTCCACTCAATTTACGTTATGTTATGTTCCTAGAACATGACATCGGATAAATGATATCTAATCTTTGAGATTGTATTTTCTCACTTACTTAAGCTATATTTAGCTCATTTACAAATAAAAATAAAAAGAGTTATATTAATCTTATTATGTCATTAATAAAATAAAGAAAATTTAAAGTGATCCCCTGTCACAATGCTAGTCCAATCCATTGAGCCGTTGAAGACCTGCCTCACTGATTCTATTTGTGCTAACTAATTCCCCCGTGAAAGAGCGCAGGGGACACTACGTAACTATGTGATCCATTGTTTGGAACGACTCCCCGCAATCACATGACTGATCTAGTGTCAATCCCCATTTACTGTAATTACATCTGCCAACACCAGTTTGGAACTGATTCAATAGTGTCCAGTAATGTGATTCAGTGAAAGCGCGCATATTCTTTACTGTACAAATATCCGATAAACTTAACACATTCGCTGCGAGTGACATCTTACATCTTCATGACGGTCGGTATGCACAAGCTGATGATGCCTTGCGTAGTCATTAAGCAATCTGAAATGTTCTGTTTCAGCATGAGTCTAGCAGTGCACGGGTGACTGTCGTTGCAAACTTGCAAATATTGCATGTAACTTTACCGTGTCACAGTTTTGTCGTGTTTTAGGCCATAATTTTCTTATTATTAGTGTTTTGCTTTTAACATGACTGGACCATCTAGACCATTATTGACCAAAATGTGACTACCAGTTAGTCATTAGACTGTGATTTTAGACTTCGATGATATATTTGGAGATTCATATATGTTTATTAAGGCTTCTGATGATAAAGAAATATACTTGAAAAGAATGAACCGGTGGGTTGAAGGGGATTAAATATTATAACTACCTAACATATGAACTAAAAATATTGTATGAATTGCACATTTATCAATTTTACTTGTCACTATGTTGAAATATGTAAGCGTGCGTCCATAGTGCTGTACCCCGCGATACGGCGTCGTACCCACATTACCACTGTACGTGTACGAGTGGGCGGGTGGGACAATACCCCTGTACATGTATGGGCGGGCGAGTGGGCTAATGCTCCTGTACATGTATGGGTAGGCGGGTGAGTCAATACCCCTGTACGTGTATGGGTAGGTGGGTGAGTCAATACCCCTGTACGTGTATGGGTGGGCGGGTGAGTTAATACGCATGTACGTGTATGGGTGAGCGGGTGGGTCAATATCCCTGTACGTTTATGTGTGGGCGGGTAAGTTAATACGCATGTACGTGTATGGGTGAGTGGGTGGGTCAATATCCCTGTACATGTATGGGCGGGTGAGTGGGCCAATGCTCCTGTACGTGTATGGGTGTACGAGTGGGTAAATACACCTGTACGGGTATGGGTGGGCGGGTGAGTTAATACGCATGTACGTGTATGGGTGAGTGGGTGGGTTAATATCCCTGTACGTGTATGGGTGTGCGGGTGGGTCAATACCCCTGTACTTGTATGGGTGTGCGGGTGGGTCAATACCCCTGTACTTGTATGGGCGGTCGGGTGGGTCAATACCCCTGTACGTGTATGGGTGGACGGGTGGATCAATACCCCTCTACGTGTATGGGTGGACGGGTGGGTCAAGGGTACGCCATACACGTATTATCTAAGTAAGCAGGATGGACTACCTTTGTTCACTTAGATTGGAATGTGCCAGGTGAATTCTACAAGGGGATCATATCTACAATCAGACAATTAATTAACCAATGACGTGTTATCAGCTGATTACAATACGGCTTGTCCTAACCAAATTACTTATAGCGACTCAGGGAAGCTGACAGATACACAGAAGATACGCACTTCTGTTATCGGACCTTGGTTTATCGAGTGCGTGGATTTATACAAACTTTTAAGACCACAAAAAAGAAAAAGAGTCAACAATTGTATCAATCTACAGTCTAAAAGGTACGACTTAGATACTAATCAGCTGTGTACTAATTCGCGCCGCCACAGCGAATGTGTAAAAAAATCATTCGTGGTTGAAATGAGAAATGATCATGCGTTCAGATTGCAGGCAAAGCGCCAAAACGGCCAGTGAGCTGACTGGGATGTATTCAGTACAAGTAAACGTCACACAACAAAAATTTCTTACAATATAAGCAAAAATGCACAAATATAATACAATACAAGTACAAATGCACAAATATTATGGTGATCGATTTCAGTGAACCACGCTCACCTTCCTCAATTAATTCTTTAGTGAATCCCTCTGGTCTGACGAAGGTGAGCGTGGTTCACCGAAATTGATCACTATAATATTTGTGAATTTGTACTTGTATTGTATTATATTTGTGCATTTTGTGCTTATACTGTAATAAATTTATGTTGTGTGATGTTTACTTGTACTGTACATGTACCAATACATATTATGCAAATTAAAAAACTATAGGTATGTATTGTATACTTTAAATATTAACATTATATCAGTTTAGATGAATGACATTCTTGTCAAAACTGTCATCCCTTTAAAACAGTTGCCAATAAATATACTCTGTTTTGTTGTTTTACATATTGAACAAACTATGAATATTCATTGGTGGTTTTCATTAACATTCCCTATTGTAAACAGCAGTAAAATAATTGAAATTATGTATTTTTTCTAGTTTATTGTTTTCTTTTCATTTGGACCACCCATTAAATGGTTACAATATTTTTTCTATATTTTGATGGAAATATTTTCATTATTTTCAATTTTTCTACTTATACTCTAATACTTAATGGATTTACTCTATTTACATTTATTATTGTAAATGTATTTAAACATTATTGCTCAACGAACAAATCATTCACGTGATTTTTACTTGCTGAACGTAAAAGGACGTACAAGATAGGAATGTGCCAATGTTACCAACAGCATAAAGTTGAATTAAATACGTTTAAAAAAAGCAACAAATTAAAATAATATGATTACGGCAATATACGAAACTAATATGACATTTATTATGGCCAGGATCTCAGAGCACTAAACTGAGAAGTATGTATTAAGAACATTGAATTTAAAAACATCCCTTTTTAGTGTGATATGTTATTAAAGTCATACGTACATTCCCTTCAGGTTTTTACTATTAGATAGTCTAAATATCATCAATAACTTTCCAGTGGCCTTTATTGGAGGGTTCAGACGTTAGCACAAGATAACGGTGTGAAGCATTATAGAGCGTGGCTGTTCCTTGGATGGGTGACCGTCTGAGCGATCCCGTTCGCATGCAGTCCACCTGCTCATTTACTGTTGGTGGTTTGGAGGTCACCCTTAAGCCGTTAGTCCACAGGTTGAATGTTAGAGAGGGCTTCTTAGCGCTAACTTCACAGGTAAAATTACGCCTCCTTTAACAATCACTTTAAACTTGTACCTTGGATCAACGATGGTAAGCCACATATCTTGTTTTTATGGGGATCCTCCACACCGTTACGCAACAACCAGATCGAACAATCAAGCAGTGTTGTAGAAAGAATAATATGACAGCCTTTCGAGAATATATGGTTATCCCTATAATTTAAAATATTTAAAGATCGTCTTATTTTGCCAGGTGAAGTTAGAGCTAAGAAGCTCACTCTAACACTTAAGAATCTGGAGACCAACATGGCTTACGAACCATTGAACCGGTAGGGAAAACCCTTAGTGGTCCTATTAGGGAATCGAACCCGGACCATTTGCGTGGAAAGCTACCTCCACAGCCCTTTAGAAACTGCCTCTCGTTGTATTTACAATTTTATAAAATGTATTACTTCTAAAAGAGAACAGAGTACGACTTGTACGTTTTCTAAAACCATCTTCATCTTCCTCATTAAGTTACTTCACAGTTTAATAAATATTATCATGTGGAAAAATAAGCATTACAATTAAACCTTAGTATGTCATACACTGACAGAGGAATTTAAACTGGATATTTAATACACGACACATAGTTATGGTGTTGTAATCAGAAACTTTACTTGTACATAAAGTAAATATAATTTATTTAGAAAAAATGTTCTAAGCCTACGAGTCTGAAATTTTGTAGAGTCAAAGGTCTTATGTTGTAGATGTGCAATAAGAAGGGATTTTGAAAAATTCCTAGTAAATCTAAGATGGTAGTCTTTTTAGTGCCAAACTTTTTAAATGCCAAAAACAGCGTTTATCTAATTGGTCTATAGCGGCTAAATGAACGGTTCTACAGCAAAACTAACACCATTTTTGTAAATGATTTGTGACGATCTACAACTTTGGCCCTATGACTTTTTTCTCTGTCTCACCTCCTTCATCCTTAGGTAGAGCTAGATTTTCAATTTGTGCGTGTAAATCAAATTAGTTAATCTACGGACTCAAAAGTAGACTTATCTAGGAGAACATACTGCATTCAATGGGAAAATATAAAATTCAATCTGAACACATGTATAGCCAGGTCATAGTACATGGCTCTAAACATGACATTTCACTGATTCAGAGTCAATTACAGTACTTTGCACACTCTAAAAGAAGACTTACAGATTTCTCTAGACTTTGAAACTTTTTTATCTAAGAGAACAAATTAATTTTAGTCGGACAATTTTTAATTTAATATATATATATATATATATATATATATATATATATATATATATATATATATATATATATAAAAGCAATTTACCACTCATCATTATTTCTCCAAAACTATACGTCCAGTTGACTTGATATTTTCTACATAGTTTTATCTTGTCCCTTAGAGGCGTGCTAAGAAAGAATTTTCCTCTTCGACCTAAGGATTTCGTCTCACTGACCTCCAAAAAACATTGAATTCTTATGGAGCTATATTAATTGATTGATTTATTTTATTATCAGCTGTTAAATAAAAACAAATAGAATACATTGTAGTAGGCTATAAAATTAAAAATTTTAAAAATCTAGTAGAGTAGTAAAATATAAATAACATCAGCTGTTCTAAATTGGATATAAATTATTGGATACAGTGTAAGCTAAAAGCTTGCTTCACATTTCAATTATACAATTAAAACTCAACATTACAACCATAACCGTTGAAGCGGGCGCTTACGGCTATTATTCTTGGATATGTTAATTTAAAAAATTTTAAATATATTTTGTATTCAGTTTTAAATTAATCGTAGTTGAGTTTAAAAAAAATTAAGTTAATTGGAAGGCTCCACTATCTTATTTTAGCACTTTTTTTAAATTTGCTTAATTGAAACGTAATTCTTGATGAGTGAATATCGCGGAGTTGTTATGTACGTTATTTGTTTGGAATTTATTTTCAAAAATATGTCGAGTGCTGATAAAGTTGTCGACAGTTTCTGACTTTTCTTAGTTTTAATTCGGCTATTTATATAAAAAAATTGTATTAAATTAGTGTCTTATATTGAAAATATTCTAATATTTTATAATAAGTATTTTTCAATCCATCTTATAATAGAGATGTGAATAATAGTTTAAAAATTGGTAAATTAATGACGGGTTTCAATCTATCATATTTATTTATTTATTTTATTAATTTATTTATTTATTTATTTATTTTTTTTTTTGTACAAAAAATAGTCTACAAGTAGTCTTTTCTATTTATTCCTCTAGCCTATGGCTATTTGAGGGAATATCTTATTCTTAAATACATTTGCTATAATATTTACATCATAAAATTCATTTTTATCCATTTATTTCTTTCATTGTTACTTTTCAATTAGTACTTATCATTATTAATTTTTTCTTCTTTATTAACAAACTTGCTAAGTTTCTTAACATTTATACAATCAAAATATATTAATTAGATAACAATTAAATCAGACATTCAATAAAAAAATTATATTAATTCAAAACCAATATATTATTAGACCCAAATACATATAAATATGAAAAGTAATGTAAAATAATATAGCTTAACACATTCAAATAAAACATAACATAATAGAACACAGTATAAATACCTTGGCCACTCCAAATATTAGGAATATTAACGATAGTAAATATATAACAACAATAACAGTAACAACAACAGCAAAAACAATAAATCAACAATAAACAATAAATTAATCTTCAGTGGAATATTTATTTAAAAACCGTTGCAAAATTAATTTAGGGCACAAAAAGTTCAGGTTCTAATAGTGTAAATGTTTGGACTATACCAAAGGTCTACTGTGGACGGAACTGACTGTACACCAAAGAGGGGTGAAATCTAAAAAAAAACCATAACTTGAACGAGTTGTATTCCTGCACTGTTTTCATATGCAACAGATTAGTTAGGGTTATGTTGACAAATAAATGATATGATGTCTGATTCGTTCAATATGATTGTATTTTCTTATTATTTGTAATAATAATAATAATAATGGATTTATTGTACAAAAGTGTTTTATACAATTGGCGAACTTAGGACTAATAAGTCCTCTCTTACAGTTAACCCTTAAATGTGTATCTGTGTATGTGTGATAATATAATAGAGATGTAAATAATAGTTAAAAAATTAGTAAATTAATGACGGGTTTCAATCTATCTTATAATAGAGATGTAAATAATATTTAAAAAAATTAGTAAATTAATGACTGGTTTCAATCTATCTTATAATAGAGATGTAAATAATAGTTAAAAAATTAGTAAATTAATAACGGGTTTCAATATATCTTATAATAGAGATGTAAATAATAGTTAAAAAATTAGTAAATTAATAACGGGTTTCAATATATCTTATAATATTGATAATATAGTAAATAATAGAGTAATAATAGAGTAAATAATAGTTAAACATTTGTAAATTAATGACGGCTTTCAGTCTATCTTATAATATTGATAATATAGTAAATAATAGAGTAATAATAGAGTAAATAATAGTTAAACATTTGTAAATTAATGACGGCTTTCAGTCTATCTTATAATATTGATAATATAGTAAATAATAGAGTAATAATAGAGTAAATAATAGTTAAACATTTGTAAATTAATGACGGGTTTCAGTCTATCTTATAATAGAGATGTAAGTAATAGTTAAAAAATTAGTAAATTAATAACGGGTTTCAATCTATCTTATAATATTGATAATATAGTAAATAATAGAGTAATAATAGAGTAAATAATAGTTAAACATTTGTAAATTTATGACGGGTTTCAGTCTATCTTATAATATTGATAATATAGTAAATAATAGAGTAATAATATAGAGTAATAATAGAGTAAATAATAGTTAAACATTTGTAAATTAATGACGGGTTTCAGTCTATCTTATAATAGAGATGTAAGTAATAGTTAAAACATTGGTAAATTAATAACGGGTTTCAGTCTATCTTATAATAGAGATGTAAGTAATAGTTAAAAAATTAGTAAATTAATAACGGGTTTCAATATATCTTATAATATTGATAATATAGTAAATAATAGAGTAATAATAGAGTAAATAATAGTTAAACATTTGTAAATTAATGACGGCTTTCAGTCTATCTTATAATATTGATAATATAGTAAATAATAGAGTAATAATAGAGTAAATAATAGTTAAACATTTGTAAATTAATGACGGGTTTCAGTCTATCTTATAATAGAGATGTAAGTAATAGTTAAAAAATTAGTAAATTAATAACGGGTTTCAATCTATCTTATAATATTGATAATATAGTAAATAATAGAGTAATAATAGAGTAAATAATAGTTAAACATTTGTAAATTTATGACGGGTTTCAGTCTATCTTATAATATTGATAATATAGTAAATAATAGAGTAATAATATAGAGTAATAATAGAGTAAATAATAGTTAAACATTTGTAAATTAATGACGGGTTTCAGTCTATCTTATAATAGAGATGTAAGTAATAGTTAAAACATTGGTAAATTAATAACGGGTTTCAGTCTATCTTATAATAGAGATGTAAGTAATAGTTAAAAAATTAGTAAATTAATAACGGGTTTCAGTCTATCTTATAATATTGATAATATAGTAAATAATAGAGTAATAATAGAGTAAATAATAGTTAAACATTTGTAAATTAATGACGGGTTTCAGTCTATCTTATAATAGAGATGTAAGTAATAGTTAAAAAATTAGTAAATTAATAACGGGTTTCAGTCTATCTTATAATATTGATAATATAGTAAATAATAGAGTAATAATAGAGTAAATAATAGTTAAACATTTGTAAATTAATGACGGGTTTCAGTCTATCTTATAATAGAGATGTAAGTAATAGTTAAAACATTGGTAAATTAATAACGGGTTTCAGTCTATCTTATAATAGAGATGTAAGTAATAGTTAAAAAATTAGTAAATTAATAACGGGTTTCAGTCTATCTTATAATATTGATAATATAGTAAATAATAGAGTAATAATAGAGTAAATAATAGTTAAACATTTGTAAATTAATGACGGGTTTCAGTCTATCTTATAATAGAGATGTAAGTAATAGTTAAAAAATTAGTAAATTAATAACGGGTTTCAGTCTATCTTATAATATTGATAATATAGTAAATAATAGAGTAATAATAGAGTAAATAATAGTTAAACATTTGTAAATTAATGACGGGTTTCAGTCTATCTTATAAGAGAGATGTAAATAATAGTTAAAACATTGGTAAATTAATTACATGTTTTTCTTATAGGGCTCTAATATAAGTGTTAAATTAGTAACTGTGTTGATTTATACAAAGAATAATTAATAGCATGATCAACCTTTTAAATGACAATAACAAAGTAAATCTTAGTTTGATTGCTTTATGCTGCTAATCTACATACTCAGCAACATATAAAAGCCATTGTCAGCACTAGAGCTATGATTCAACATGTGCTGACTCCTGAACCATCTTACATTACATGACATCAGACTATGGTGAGCTAGATACTGCAAAGTGAGAGCTCAGTGCACAGTTTCATAGGAAGAACATAAAATCCCTTTCTATCTCTCCAATAAATATTACTATATAAAACGTGGCATGGTTAGAATAACATTGCTTTCCATAGATTAATATTTCCATACATTAATATTTTTAGTGTAATTTCATAAAAAAACATTTATTTGTAAGTATCTCATAATTAAGCAAATTAATATTTATACATTCAGCAGAGATAAATGTTGTTTAAATGTTATTTATTAGCGTTGGATTGTTCATGATAGGTAGAAACTATTTAGAGATGTCCAAAGCTTCAAGTGTTTAAGTAATCAAACAACGTTTCCACAGGTATTAAAACCCCTCTGCATTCGGTATTTCCCCTCCACTGGTGAAGGGAAAGGAATTCACCCATTTATGCGCTAAATATAGCACGCAGGCTGCTTAAAGTCTGGCCAAATTAAAATTTATCAAAATATTCATAAATTCATGCCTAACCCCCTTCCCCATCAGGATGCATTTGTTCAAGGATTTTCTCTAATCCTGCTTACAACTTTATCAATCTATTAAGTTGAATCAATCTATCTAATATTTAAAAACCACAGTATACCAATACCAATGTTTGTGTATAGGCGGGTGGGTGCGTCAGTACCAAAGTTTGTGTATGGGTGGGTGGGTGGGTCAATACCAATGTTTGTGTATGGGCGGGCGGGTGGGTCAATAACAATGTTCGTGTATGGGCGAGTGGATGGGTCATTACCAATGTTCGTTTATGGGTGGGTGGGTCAATAACAATGTTCATGTATGGGTGGGCAGTTGGGTCAATACCACTGTTTGTGTATGGGCGGGTGGGTGGGTAAATACCAATGTTCATGTATTCAATACCAATGTTCGTGTATGGGCGGACGAGAGGGACTAATTGTAAGACCCAATGCTTAAGGCCCTTATGTTAAGTCTGTTTGCTTACTTTTATTGTTCAGCACTTCTTATTTATCTAGTGGCAAAGGAATAATATCATATGGGAGTTGTATTATGTAAAAGGTTACTTGTGGGCGTGGTGAGTTGATGTTTACAGCAATGTTAGTAGCTGTTTATTGGTGGAGATCCCCCTCCCCGAGGCACTGACCGTGACGTAGCCACAGCTCAAGATATCCCGTGGCTATTGTATGTTATTAGATTGTGGTGGCACTGAACATTTGCTTACAGTTATTTATGTGTGTGCTCAGTGCTGTAACTGAACTTATCTGTTATGGTATACCTGATGATTCTGTGCTTTATATATATAACATTCTGTATTATTTTATAAAGTTTTAATCTTAAAGCTCATTAAATAATATATTTGTTTATTGATTTCTTTGTTTATACGTACGTGAAAACTTTAATAGCTTGATAATAAATGGTTTTTAAGATCTAATAATAAAATATTTTCTTAATATGACTAGTTTTGTCGAGGATTTGACAATTTAAATTCATTATATTTTAGTCATTTGAACCAAATATATGTTTTTTTCTTAAGGTTTTTATTAGATTCTTTTCATTTTAGATAATGCTCAACGTCAAATAGTATTAAAAAATAATTATTTATAGCAGTATATTAGAACTAGTTACTGATATAAATAGTTTAAGGAGATCTCAGTTTATAATTTATCTAGCGATAAATTAAAATGAAGTACATAAAGTTACTATAGTCATGATTTACTATCGAACTGACCGTTTTAAAAATATGATTAATTTCTGTTAAAGTAAGTATACGTTTAATTTATGAAGTTAGTGGGATAAAACTTATCCTGAACTATAACTAAGCCTTAGTGAAGTAAACAAATATGTTCAAAGGAACTTCGTATATGAGATCAAAATACGAAGGTATATAATAAAACATTATTATTAATCAAGGATTAAAATAACAAGTGAGAATTTCTTTAAAAGGCAATGTTGTACTGAACACAAGGAAATAAGTTTAAAATTTCAGCTTTGTATTATAAAATATCATAACTTCTTCCAGAACGAAACGCTGACTTTTATCTGAGGAGGGGTGAGGAAATTGTTTTCCGTTAAGTGGTACTTAGCAGTCATAATTATTCTTTCTTTATTGTGTTTAAAATAGAAATTTAGAATCAATTAGGGAAAGTTAATTACATTTTTAAGTAATAAAGTTAGATCGGATACTTTTTTATTTTTATTTTGTGGTTAATTAGAAACTACTCTTATTTAATATTCAACTTTAGGAACTTTTGTTTAGTGAAGTTCGGATGTAGATTAATTGTAGTAGTAAATAACAAAAGAATAAAAAATAATACTATGAAATATATACACTTATTCTTTCTGTTAGTTGTTATGATATAATAATATACATAATAAATACAGTATCATATAAAAAGAATAATATACATCTGATGAGAGCAAAAATGTTTGAAAGTTTATTAATAGAAGCCCAAAGAAAGCGTAAAAGGTCTGTGAGTTTAAATTTAACTAAACTAACCGTAACAATAACATTAGTTATAACAATAAGCTATGTTAACTATATTAAATATCTGATTGTTATCCCCTTAAGTTCATTTCACCCCCTGACTGTATCGTAACGTAACAATGACACGTATGCAGGGTTGAGCAGAAATCAGGAATATATTTATTAAATTCAAAACCATTGAAAGAAATGTAATGAAACTTTGCAGTTATGTACATGTCCTTATACCAAACATTTAGACGCATTTTTCTTGTTTTTACTATAGCCAGGTGTTGACACATAAATGAAGTCTTAAAAATGTTTAATGTAAAACTACTTTAAGTTATACCTCATTTTAAAAAGGGCTTTGTTTATACAATAGAAAATTGCAAACCTGAGGTCAAAAGGATGACCCATTAAAAAAATACAGTGATTCAGAGAATATAATGTCATATTATTAATTCTTATCAGTTGCTGATTATGTTGTTCATTTTTAACAATCGTAACAAACGACTGCGTTATAAAAATAGCTATACAATGTAACTAAGATAAACATTTATTACTTTTAACAGTAGGTTTACCAAACAATAGTTTAAGAATATTGTTATAATAATTAGTTACTTATTTTTTATGAAGTTTAATTTCTTATATACAGTTAGATAAATTATAGCTCTACACAACAATAGATAATAACTTTATTAACTTTGTCTTAAACAGTGTTAGTTATATGACATTACATTTTTTGAGGGGCTATATTTTCTGACTGGGTCATCATTGTGACCTCAGGTTTGCACTCTTGCGATTTAAAAACAAAGACCTTTGCAATGAGGTATAACTCGAGGTAGGCTTACATTTGAAATTTTTAAGACTTCCTTCATGGGCCATCCCCTAGCTATGCGAAAAACAAGTAAAATATGACTAAATGTTTGGTGTAGGGACATGTACATAACTACAAAGTTCCATTACTTTTCTTTCAATTATTTTGAAATTAATAAATATATTTCAGGCCTACAACCATATAGTTTGACTCAAATAAGTTAAATTTAAACTTAACTATAATCTAATGACAAACTTAATAACAATTTAAATGCCAAACAATAATTTCAAATTGGTATTTTGTTAGCGTATGTTTTAATCAATATCTTAATGAAAATAATAATAGAGACGGAGTATTCCAGAAAAATTCAAAATTCACATACTATATAAAACCATATTTGTAGTGTTTACTTTTTGTAAATGTTCGACTAAGTGTAAGTTTGTTATTTGCACATGTTTACTGAAACACCGTGAATAAAGTGATGTGTATTCACACAGTGTACCTCTTTGACACTTGTGGAGTTTTACCTGTTTTGAAAAAATTTATTACTTTTTATTAGTTTAATTTAACTTTCGAATAATTTGAACAGATGTGAAAATAAACAGTTTGTTGGAGCCTTTTTAATATTATTGATACATAGTTATCATAGTATCAAAAGGAATACTAAACCCTAAAGACATAACTATAAATTGCTATACAATATTACTGTACGTTAAATGGGTATCATATACTAGATCACCTCGTAGTGATCTAGTATATGATACACATCCATATTCAACGAGCTTTGTGGATAGATGATTCCAAACAGAAAACCGATAGAGTGGTTGTTGAATAAATTGACTACGACATGTTGACTATTACTGTTCGCTTATTCCCTTCAACAACTCATGCAGCATGACTATGATTGTTTTGAGTAGAAAAACTCAGATTTTCAGACTAACGCACAGAATACTTTTAGTAATTTTCATCTTTGTATAATTTAAAAAAGTAAATATCATTATTTACTTAAAAGATAAATAATTCATAATATTTGTAAATACTGTTATCTGTAAATATATAGTTTTTTTACAATTTATTTACATTTCAACTTCATACATAGGCATAATGTTTAAATATGTTATGAAAAGAATGTTTATATAGTTCTAAATTGATGCTGAATTACAGTTAAGAATTAGTTATACTGTACCACTAAGTAATTTTTTTTCAACAATACATTCATTTCATAATATATAAATGAACTTCTCAATTCACATCATTACTATTTGACAGTAAATATAGTTTTAATAAACACATTTTAAGTAGACATTCTGCATATTTTATTATTGTTCTGGTTTGAGAAATTAATTGCAGCATATGCACTCTACTGAACAGTAAAACCAGTAAAAAATATATTTAACACTGTATGACCAGACTTGTAAATTGTCATTGAAGATTAATAAATATGACTAATTTCCATAAGTTTACGTGTTACCAAGAGCTTACTGTGTATATAATTTAAGTCATGCAAATTGGCAAAGAAGGTAGACTTTAAATGGGTAAGTAGAGAAGAATGTAAGCCATTTACATCATTATCGAAATATATGTCGCGAAAAGTAAATAGCAATACTTTTGATATATGAACAGTAACATAAAAAGGATTTTACAATGTTTATAGTAGGATGTTTCTGGAAAATTGTAGTACACTTATTTATAAGGTAAAGGAAAATAAAATTTATTAATAATGATACTTTATAAATTACATTGGTTTAAGTAACTTTCTAATAGGTGTAAACCATTTAATGGTTCAATTAAGTTATTAGTAATTGAAATAGTGTAACTAAACAATACTACATCATGTGTAATAGTTTGTGGTACATAATGAAATATTCTTAAGAATTATGATTTGTTTAAGCATGGTATATAAATTTCTATTTATCCTTGATCTATCTTAAAAAAGTAAGGTTCTCAAACGTACAGCAATAAATGAAGAGCAAAAGATTGTATTAATTGAAAGTCTTATAATCGTATGGTTAAAAAATTTTATAAGTACACATAATTATACTATTATTTTATCCTGGACAACTTAAGGTGTACATTTGGTTGTGTTCAAACAGTTTTTTCCACATAAAATTATCTGAACTGTTCGTCCTTGAGTTTTGTCCTTAATATTTTTAATGTTTGTTTACACCATAAATATTTTTGTAGATTTTAAAATATAATGTTGAGAGATTTTACTATCTCTTTGAACACCCAGTATAACTTTAAGTGTAATTATTGCTTATGATATAAATTCTTACATTCTTACATATAAGACGCCAACACAACGTTATTTGTATTTTAAGGCGAACATGAATGGTTATATGAGTGTAGGTTGAGTGTGGATGAGTATAGCCTGGTTACTAACTGAGTTCAACTGTTCCTCAGAATGGGCAATTTATTAATAGCCCAAAAGCCAGGGCAACTAAGGGACCTACAGCTTTACGCGGAATCCGAACCACATATAACTAGTCTGATTTTCAGCTAATTGACAAGCCTGATACTCAGTTATCTCCCACACACAACATCCGCACAATGATAACCACCCAACATGGACACCCCAGACTTCTCTAGAAATGTCCACGCTGTTAGCAACCATCAAGCGGACGCTATGTTGGTATTAAGAGGACCTAGCATCCAACCTATCGCCTACAATCTCCCAAACACTTTGTCCCCAAGTAGCTGTTACAGCACTGCGCTCCAGTGCCGACCCAGCTATTCTATTATATTATACTCAATATTTAGTATATTTTGAGTATAATATATTAAATATACTCAAAAGATGTCACCTTATTGTCTGTAAAATAATTTAGACAATAATACCTAATGCTTATTTTTATTTAATACGAAAAAATTTGTTTTATTTAAAAATAAATTAAAGGTCAAGTTTAAATACTCAAGAGAACTGTTTAAACGGTGTCATTAACGGTGTCAAGAGAACTGTGCAGAAAGTATCGTATATCAACCATTATTTTTAATACTATATTATTAAAAAAGTAACCCCGCAATACTTTAACTAAATAATACTCATACTTTGCCTAATAGTCACATTTTAAGTCAGTTGCCTTTGTGTGTCATCATTAAAGATTATGATGATCCTGTTAGAACAATAGTCTTAGTGTATATTATTTATGCAAAACACAATTAAAAACCACATCACGACAGAACATTGTAATAACCAAAATATTTGCAGCCAAAACACACAAATAAAATACAGGTCTTTAATAGACAACATTTAAGTATTTGAAAAGATGTGCTTACTTAGTGAAATATTAAAGTATATTTCATTTGAAAATGTTATGTATTGTTTACTATTATGAAATTTAATAATAGCATCATAATCAATTTATCATTCCACATAATGTACTGTTCATGTTATTTTTATCTCAGAAACCATTGATTAATACATAATTAACTTTATTATTAAGAAAAATGCTCAACCCAAAAAAATATACCTCTCAATGCCACTAGCTAAGAGGTTTTAGGGTATAACCTTTCCTTAAAATTTCCGATATTAGTGCTTAAAATAAGAAAATGCAGACTAAAAGTCACTCGTAATTGGGTCTTGTGTCACGTAATCCTAAAGTATCACTAACCACAATATAAATAAATGTCTTCAGTTTACTAATTTAAGTACACGTACTTAAGTCAATGACCCCAACTGTTGCCAACAGACGTAGAAGGTCTCGAGGCCGTTTGTGAGGACACCCACATGACGAAGCATCTAAAGGACCTCTGTGTCCTTCAACAATATCGTAACGTCGTAACATTCAGTGAACTCAACCACGATCTCCATAAATACCAATGTCCTTCTATTGTACTTTAACCCCAGGTGGTTTGTGTACTAGTACTTTTCTTGCACTATAAATAACATGGTAGTTCTTATTTAAATCAGTGACTGGCAATTCTAAATCATTCACTTGGGCCACTAACCTGTGATTGTGTAGGAACGTTTATGACAACATCCTTGTTTCGTATATTTGTTTTGTTATTTTGTTGTGTATGGCTAAACAAACAAAAGGTAAACTTTAATATTTAATTTACACACACACACACATATACTTCCTTGCTTGATTAAATATAATCTACATCGACAATGTTTGCTGACGTTTTAAACGTATTTTATTTTTAGTATAATTGAGAGTAAAAAACCCCTCTCTACAAGTATAGTCAATGTGTGTACATAAATTCATGTCATTTTCTAAGTACATGAAGCTTTACTGTGACAAGTTCACATAACTATGCTTTGATAACTACGTGAGTCAAGGGGAGTTTGACGTTTGGCCCTTAATAATAATAACCCAAGCCTATTAATAACCTAACCTAACCTAACCGGTCTTAACCTAGCCTAACCTAACCCACCCGCCCGCCAATACACGTAAAGTGGTATCGACCCACCCGCCCACCCATACAAGTACAGTGGTATTGACCCACCTGCCCACCCATACACGTACAGTGGTATTGACCCACCCGCCCACCCATACACATTCAATGGTATTGACCCACCCGCCCACCCTTACACGGACAGTGATATGGTCACTTTACATAACCTATAAAAAACCTAACATGACCTAACCAAAGTTAACATAACCTAAACAAACCTAACATAACCTAACCAAAGCTAACATAACCTAAACAAACCTAACATGACCTAACCAAAGCTAACATAACCTAAACAAACCTAACATGACCTAACCAAAGCTAACATAACATAAACAAACCTAACATGACCTTAACAAAGCTAACATAACCCAAACAAACCTAACATGACATAACTAAACCTTATATAAACTAACCAAACCTAACATGACCTAACCAAAGCTAATATAACCTAAACAAACCTAACATGACTTAACCGTAGCTAACATAACCTAAACAAACCTAACATGAATAACTTAACCTAACATAACCTAAAGAAACCTAACATGAATAACTTAACCTAACATAACCTAAAGAAACCTAAAATGATCTAACCAAACCTAAAATAACTTAACCAAAATAGCCTTAGGTTATTAACGGATAAGATCCCTAGTCTGAGTATTGGCTAATTAAAAAATGTCTAATAAGCAGTTATGTTTCTTAGACAACATGAAACCCTGACTACCACCCAACATGGACACCCCAGACTTCTCTAGTAGTGTCACGTTGGTGGAGAATATTGGTTGTATATAACATAATAAAGCATATACTTATAGTATAAATTGGAGTTAGCATGTGCTTTAGTATGTATTTAAGGCGGCCATTTAACGTAGGTGATCAAACAATTTTAAAACATTATCCAAAATTTAGCCAATTAATTGTTAAAATATTTGAGATGAACGTTAACAATATCAACAATTCTGTTGGCCGTAGTCAAATACAGTTTAGTATACATTATATACGAATTCAAATTTCTGATGAAAACAGAGAGCTCTTTGGCCATTCCTAGATTGCACTTCAGCCTTGGGTTTATTGTGCTCAAAAATTAAATTCAAATTAGTCCATTTCGTAGATAAAAACCTACCGACTGATTGTACAATTTTAAAATATACGTAACTCACTAATTTTCTGTAGAATATATGAGTTCTGTCTGATCTGTATGCATATGTATAATTATACAACTGTGTTTGAAAACATATACGTGAACTTGTATCTCTGAACATACATTCAACGTAAATATAAATAAAAATATAACCTCGAAAACAGCCATATTGAATACTCACATCCAAAGCCATTTAATAATAATAAATATTTTTATTGCGAAACAATTTAACATTGCATGCAATCGTCAAGGTATTATGAATAAATATTACTTATTCATTCGAAAATGTTCAATTCCCTCCATGACATCTAGGACTCTTTCAAACATACAGAATGGTCACATTTATTCAAACCTCATCTATTCGAAATTAGCCCACTCTGGTCTCTTTGTCAATCAGTCGGTTACCCAATCATGTGCCATAAACTCGCCAATGTTGTTGAATGCATGAGTAATTAATGATATTTTAGGCGAGTTTTAAACGCCTTAGGCATTGGGGCACTTTTAATGTGATCAAGTAACTTGTTGAATAATTGAACTCCTGTCTGTGAGGGTAGATGTTCGTGAACTACCGTCCTGTGTCTCCCAGTTTGGTAGTTTTCCCTGCCTCTAGTTTCATAAGGGTGTATGTCACTACCTCTTATGTGATTGCATTTAGACCAAAATAATATGCATATTTCTAAGATATAGAGGCAATATAGAGTCAACAGTTTTAAATTTATGGAAGCTGGCTTGCACGACTCTCTTCTATTCAATTTCACGATTATTCGAACTGTTTTTTTTTTTTGCAGGACGAATACTTTGGACAGGTTTCCGTTTGTGCAACCTCCCCACAGTACCAGTCCGTAAGAAAAGTGAGGGTATATTACACCATAATACGCCTTTATCAGTATCTGAGTCAGGCAGTATTTGGATAGTTGTCTTAAAACATGGATGCCTGAGGACAGCTTAGAACAAACATGGTCTAAGTGACAGTCCCAAGTCATCCCTCGATCGAGATGAATTCCGAGGAATTTTGTCGAGTAGACTTCTTCAACCTCAGTTTCATCCAACATGATTGTTGGACTACAATCTGAGTCAGTCTATCGCAAGCAGTACTGTATGAATGATGATTTGACTGGATTTGTTTTAAGTTTTAAGTTAAATGCTGAATTAAATTATTGAGCTCCATGAATGCAATCCTTTCCAGTTCTGTGTTTGACTTTTCATTAAAAAAAGAGAGTCGTATCATCTGCGTACTGGACGAGCTGTCCATGTTTCACAGATGAGCCAACGTCGTTGAAGTAGATCAGGAAGAGACGAGGATTGAGAATGGAACCCTGAGGGACCCGTTTCCCAACACCTCAACATCCGATCGAACGTCTGAAATGCCTACATATTGTGTTCGATTACTAAGAAATGATTCAAGCCACCTAAGGGGTGTTCCTCGAATCCCGTAATGCTATAGTTTGTGAATCAAGGTGGAGTGAACAACACAGTCAAAGGCCTTCGATAACTCGAGAAAGACACTAAGTGTGGTTCTTCGACATTCGAATCCTTCCACTATCATTTCGACTAGACGCACTACTGCGTCTGTTGTCGATTTCCCACTTCGGAATCCAAATTGATTTTTTGATAGTAGGTTGTGCTTTTCCAGAAAATTTGAGATTCTAATAAGAAAAACCTTTTCAAAAATCTTGCTAAAAGTAGGCAGGATTGAGATCGGGCGATAATTTTGAGTGGAAAATGAATCTTCCTTTTTGAATATCGGTGTGACCTTTGCTGTCTTGAGAGTGGAGTGAAACATTCCTAATTGATTGTTGATTTATCAGATGTACAAGTGGTTTCAGTAAATGCTTTGAGCATTGTACGAGTATAATAAGCCACGCCGAGACCTGATTTGAGTCATTTGATTTTTTTGTTGGGAGATCTCTCATCACCCTGGCAGTTTCCTCCTCTGTGTTTGGAGTTAAGGCTATGGATGCAGTTGGACTTTGTATTAATGAATGGAGTGGCCGATCCAAAGGACTGCAAAGTCCTTAATCGGCTCCAACTGAAGAAAAAAACTGGTTGAACTCTTCAGCAACTCTTAAAGGGTCACTGATTCGCTCATTGTTAATTTGTAATTCTATATGTTTGTCAGTTGGCCGATCTTTATTGTGTATTATGGCCCATGTGGTCTTTGAAATATGTTTTGACGTGAGCAGTGCTATTGAAACATCATAAGCTTTTGCCGCTTTGATGACACGTCTGTAAATTTGCTTGTAATTTCGAAAGAAGGCTTTGAACTCTAAATTTAAAGTTTGCTTGTCAATTTCGGAGTAAAACAATAATTCCCCTCTCGAAATTAGGATACCTTTAGTAGTCCATGAACATTTCTTGTATTTTGGTCTTTGCCGTATTTGCTTGAGTGGGCAGCTCATGTTCAAATGATATTTAAAAGTTTCTTCAAAGTTTTGAAATTGAGTTTCGATGGGGCCTATAAAATTTAGAAAACTCCAGTTTTCTTTTGAAAGAAAATGGTAGAGGAGCGTAAAGTTTTCGGGCCTTGTGTCTCCAATTGTTATTTTACTGTTTTGATCCCGTGTTAGTTCAAGACCATTAATAATTACGTGTATCTTTAAAACTTGTTTGAAAAGATACATTTTACCAAACTACACTTTCACAATTATGTTTTTTAACAGTCATGTGATTGTTCGACCTTTATAAATGTTTAGATACATAATTTTTTGTCATGTTTACATAATTTATACATAATCAATGTATACACTATCAAGTATGTTTGTTCCTGAATAGCAGTATTATGCTCGTTCAGAGAACTAAAACTGGAATTTATTTTATGTTTTTACCATGTATACTGATCATCCAATCAACAAATTACGTTGATATATCAATATCATCAATATAAACTAATATTGTAGATCAAAACTTTTAAAAATAAAAACGAACGTTTAATAATCTTTCTTTCCACAGGTATTATATTGTTTATCTCTTTTATTAATGCAGAAGTAAGATTGTGCAAAAGTTCGGGCTCGGCCGGGATTTGAACCCGGGACCTCTCGCACCCTAAGCGAGAATCATACCCCTAGACCACCGAGCCATAAAAATGTGGAAGTGAAGTGAGATATATTAACAAAGCAGTTTCAGAGACGTTCATGGCACGAAAAAGTGACTGAACAGAGCTCCACACTAAACGTCAGTGTGCGACATCTACCATAAAATGTGGACAATCCGTGTAGAATGAATACAAGTTTGTGTACACTATGACAAAATAATTATTAATGTACATTTTTCCCAACAAAACTTCTGCAACATTTATTTAAATCGAAGCAAACTCAAGATTTTGAAAAACATTAACTTTTTAGTCAAACAATAAAACTTTTTCTATGTATAGAACGTACCATTATTTTAAATGTCTCCCTATCCTTTATAGTATATGTGTCAATTTTATAGTAATTTTATAAAAAGTAATTAATTTTCATTTCAAATGGTTAATAGCCTATTCTACAACACTGTTGTGAACGCACATGTAAGGCCTTTTGGATTCTTATGGAATAAAATGTACGTTTACAAGTTTAAGTTTCTACTTAATATTAAATCAAGGTAATAGATTGCCAGATAATCAAAGTGAGATAAAACAATAAATTGGATATTTAACATTATAAATAGCCAAACAACTCATCTTGAAAGTTAAAAATGTATCAAACATAATTCCCAAAACTTGATACCTAGTCTATATAAAGTTGGGAGATACGCTTTATTGAAACTGAACTCATAATTAGAAAGTAAACGAACTTTTTAACTCAATAAATGAAGCTTTTTTGGTGGAAAAACGAAATTCATTAACAACATTAAAACAGTTGTTTAATGCTTGTACTTTAAACATTGATTAAAAATAACTATTTATATATAGGTTATTTTAATCCTTAAACATAACCTTAAATATTATAAAACCTAACTCTCATAAAAATTATGGAAATAACATGAAAGAAGATCCAATATTGAACAAAAAATTTAATATTAATACTATCACTGTTTTCAAATAATTCATTAGTAATTATTATTGAATAAAATGTTCAAGTAATAAGGAATCATTCACATGGATTATTACAGAAAAACATAGCTCCAGATCCATAAATTAAGAAACATTTTACTGTGATTCCCCCATAAAAATAAAATGCTATAAAAACCTTCTTTAACAGTATAAACACAATAATTTTCTAACTGTCTTATCTTATTTTAGTTAATGCTTTTACTGAAAACCACTCTTTCTAAATAGAGTTTTTTAACGGGTACAAACTGTTTGAATGCACTTTATATGACATTCAATACACAATATATTTTTAAAAGAGGTTATACGTCGTATAATTAGCCTGCAATATTGTAAAATGGGACTATATTTTTCATTGTATTTTTTTTAACTTAATTTGTATTATAATTTATAAAAGAGCAAATATAAAACAGAAGGTATTGAATTTTTATTTAGGGGTAATATAACTGAAGTAATAAAATGCATCCATTGAATCTTTAACCTTTATAAAAACACAATTCACTATAAAAGCTAATTATTTTTAAAACAAATAAATAAGTAAATTGAATCAAGGGAGCTTTCTTTGCACCAGTTGGTAAACGAAGATTTTGAATAAAAAATTTACCAATCGATACGTACTAAAATGGTTTATTTTTAAGATTCCTTATATTTAATATTAAAAAAAAATTAAGAACTAAATAATTAATGTTAAACAAACGTTTTACAACATGTAGTGATACTACACCTCCTAGTAATTTCAATACCCAACCATATCAATATTCAAAAAGTTCACTGGACTGAATATTCGATACATAAAACTGATTGAATGCTTGGCGACAAAAGTGACTGTGGCAAGTTACGTAATGTTAACGTAATATCGCCCTCAATACATGTAGGCTGTGCTGGACTCAGCAAACATGAAAATGTAGAACATCTCTGGTGGCCTAACATGTGTTTATGGTTCTCAGATAACACAAACAATTCTAGTTGTAATAGTATAAAATAAGTTATAAATCTGTCATAAATTAAAAATCAGTTTTATGAGTTAACGGACTTCTCAACTCTAAGGTATTTGTATGAAAGTTTTTCTTTTATAAACATACTGGAGTTATATTGTCTGTAGGTATTATGTAATTATCGTCACAATTATTTTTGCTAAATAGATTTTCTAATTACGGTAATTTTTTCATTATGAAACTAATTTATATGGCACTAATAGAATCAAGATTGAGATATGGAATTATTCTCTGGGGCTCTGCGTCCCATACTGCATTAATACGAGTGTTCCGTTTGCAAAAAAGGGCAATCCGCGTAATGGCTGGTGTAAATAGAAGAACTTCTTGTAAAGAAATCTTTAAATCATTTAAAATATTAACTTTATCATCTCTGTACATATATGAAATGATCATATTTTACAAATTTAAAATTTCAAAATTTCAGACCGGTTCAAATATACATAACTAAAGTACAAGATTTTGTAATCAACACAGGCAGTCATCTCATAGATTGGAGTTGACAGCTTCACTTCCCCAGAATATAGGCCCTAAGTTGTTTAATAGACTGCCTAACCATATAAAACAGCAAATATGCGAAAAGCAATTTAAATCTTCCCTGCAGCACTTCTTGTTAAGTACCACCCTTAATCTTATGATTATTTTATCATTTATTAGATAAATCACATGAATAAAAAACTATGATAAAGCCAGCTACCAAAAATTCAAATATTATAATAATTTTTTTATATAAATCAGTTGTTTTATTTATTTAGGTATCACGTAAATATAAAATATTTCACATTTTTAGGATGATCCTATTAAACTTACCCCACTATTAAATCATTTCAGAAAGTAAAAAAATAATATTAAATAAAAATTATCAATATATTATCAATTCTAATTTGTTTCAAATCAATATTCACCGACCTGATATGGAATATTGGACCTTGAGAAACAAAGCATCATCATATTTGCACAAATTTAGCCGACAGTTTTCCGTTCAGAGCTAACTATTGTCAATTTAACAAAATCAGTATCTTTGTACTACAGATTTCATTTTATGGTTTATTGAGTCTCCCTTATACAGAATGCAATCTATCACACAGATTTCTATGTAGATTCCATTATAATTGTTTTTTTTATTTCTTATTATTTTGTTAAAGATAAAGTTAGATTTATTAAATCATTAAGAATAGTAACTAAATGAGAATAATTAATTATTTCTCGTTCATCAATATATTGAACTAAAAATTACAAAAGTATTCTTTATATCACATATTTTTATGTTCTCAACTTATATCGTGTACAGTTGTAGCTACTTTTTTTTAAAAATTCATATTAATTTTACTGTAAAAAGCTGTGAAAATATATTACACTGTTTATCTTTTACATTTTTGTATAACTAAAAAAACTTTTAAAGAGATTATCGAAAATAAGTAAAATAGGATAAAAAGAATATAAAAAATATATACAAAAGTAATCAAGTGGTAAATAAATAAAAAGATTATAACTCTATATGTTCTAAAATACCAATAGGAGATAGTAAAGACCTGGTCAAATGTTTTTAAGGCTATAGTGAGTAGATATCAATAAAGTATTATTGAATTATAGTATGATAAAAACAAATTCTGGAAAAAGCTCAATCAGAAGTCTTAAAAGAATTTTAAAATAAACGTACATTATATCAAAGCATTATTAAGGAGGTTAAATAATTATAGATAAAATATATCACTTTATACAAAATAAATAAGATTCTAAAATTTGCTTCCTGCTTTCATTAGGTGATATGCAATTCCCACTATTCAATGTTGTTTTGGTCTGGCGCTGTGAATAGGCAGACGCCAGTGGTGGGGGAAGACCTTGTGTGACCTTGTTTGGAATGTAAAGACGTTATCACTTTTAGCACGCCATTTATAACAATGGATCATTGTTGTACTGCTTAATATATGGAATTTTACTTCTACATTAATGTACAGTGGAATTGAATGTTTTAAATATAAGTGTTCAATGCTCAAGTTGATCACATTTTCTGTATTAAAATATTCTTACTTATTGTAATAAAATAGATTAAATATTAATACACTACAGTTTTTACGATAAAATATGCAATCTATATCCATTATTACAAAGAACACACATATCATTCAAACAAACATGCCACACACATCACAAACCCCAAACCAAACCAGCCCACCACCAAAGAATATCTTTAACCTCCTCCTCAAAAAGAGATCCCTCATCTAGGTTTGATGTTGTTAAGAAGTCCATTCCAAAGACGACAAGCTGTTACAGTAAATTTATTAAATAAAGTGGTGTGATAGGCATTCTTAAGCACTACATGTAGTTTTAAAGAATTAATTTTTAATTGTCTTTTATTCCGCATAATAAATTTGTTTACAGACTACACTCAATAAGTTAAAACTGAAATTCAACATTCCTTAGAATTTCTACTGATTTGTGTGCTCGAAATTCTTTTGAACAATGATGGGAATACATGTTAGTACTTAGGAACAAGAGTTGTATGCAAACTGATTTTTACTGTGGTTGTTTAAAAATAAGTTATAATATAGTTTCTTGTGAGTAGTTATGAAGATCAGTTTCATTTCTTTTTGCAGGACGTATTTTTATATTATGAAATTCAATGTTGATATTTATATGTCATTAATGTTAAATTTTTGTAGAGGGAGTTGAATTCATCACTAAATATGACATTCTAAACATAGGCTGATAATATACTATTAATAAGTGGAAAATCTAATTTTAAGACTAGACTAAATACTAGTTCATAAGACGTGTCATATGTTACAGCAGCAATTACTGCACTATGTAATAATATTATGTGACAAAATAAATATCTATCTATCTATCTATCTATCTTAATTTCACAGCTTTATACAATATAATTTCCTAAACATTTTAAAAAAGGCAAAAATTATATTCTAAATAAAACATGTTTTGTATTACATCGTCACAAGCCGTTAAACACGGTTATCGTCCTATCAGAGGGAACACAAAGCTGATCAACAATGTACGCTTGTGAATCCGTAAAGCCCTCCTCACCCCACTCAATACAAAACTAACGAGCCTACATGTTCATACTACACGTGGTCTTTTGTATTGTTAAATACACATCCGTTGATCTATTCAACAATGTATGCCTGTGAAATCCCTATAGCCTACTAACATCTCTCTAAAACCATAAACAACGAGACTATACGTTCAAACTACATGTGATCTTTTTTATTCGTGAACAATTAATTTCTGTTCATCCACATGAAGTGAAGTATTTCATTTCAAGTACTTTTTCTCATATTTAATTTTTTCTAAAAATTGTGTAACATAGCAACACCACTGCTGCTAATAAAAGGGATCGCTAAATAATCGTCTTGTATGCAAGTTTCCTAGTTCAGGAAGGGAGTTAAATGTTCAGCAAAGTTTAAATCCGTTGTTGAACGCCAGTTTAGTCATTTAACTTACACAAGTACTTTACCTCTTTTAAAGTTCTTGCTTCATAAATAATGAAATAGCATTAGTTATTTTAAAATAATTATAGATCTAAAATTAATAATGAACTTCTTACTTCATATTTTTAAACAATGGAACAGTTTTATTTTATCAAAATCAATTATTTCAAAATTATAAAACAATTTTAACACATTAAGCTTAAAATGGAGTGTGCTTTAAGAAATTCAAGCCACTGTATTAGTTCAAAATATCAGCATTTTAAACTTTATAAAATGTACCTTTTAATTGAGTACAAACTATGTCATATATGGTTTATGATTAGTAAAAAGTTGGCAATAGTTTTTGGAATTATTTTATATATATAAGACATATATATATATATATATATATATATATATATATATATATATATATATATACATACATATACTACTGTACGTGTATGGGTAGGTGGGTGAGCCAATACCACTGTACGTGTGTGGGTGGGTGGGTGGGGCGTGTGTGGGTGGAATGTGGCTTTCACAGGTAGCGTCAGTTGTCCCTTCTTTGTTTCCCTCACTGACCGGATATACGAGTGTCAGTGGATATACGAGTGGGTGGGTGGGTGCACCCACCCACTCGTATACTGACCCTCCCAGCCACCCATCCACGTACAGTGGTATTGACGTGTATAGCTTTGGTTAGGTGTTAGATGGGGTTAAGTGTTAGAAAGGACTGTACGGTCCCAACTTCACTCCTTAATGAATACATTTTTCATTTCATTTTTCTCTTTAACATTCTCTCTCCCCCCTCCCCCCCTCTCTCTCTCTCTTCCTCTTTCATATTATATATATATATATATATATATATATATATATATATATATATATATATATATATATATATATCTTGTTTTTAGTATATTGTACTTTAAACAAGAAAAGGATTTTAGGGATATTTATTTTTGTGTGAAGAAATAACTTATTTTTTTCGAGTTACGTTAAAAATATGCAAACCTTACAATAAAATTACAATACCTCATGTGCACAGTCTTTACTATTAGTAACGTGAAGGGTAAAAACGGGTCAAAGGGCCACCTTGCCTTTTAGTAAGTACTTTGTATCACAAACAAAAGCAGTCTCTATTATAATTTTTTATGCACGATGATGATATCATAAATATGTTTTTATTCTTCTAACACATTCCTTAACGCTTCTTAATTTATTTCAAGAAATTGTATTTTACTCGTATGTCACTCAACAATAATCTTATTTAATTGTTTAGCAGCCCTTTTACTATATATAACGTCGTTTAATAGTTTATCCTTCAACTAACGTAAACAATACTGAAGGAAGTCCGGATATGTTCACAGGAAGTAACCTCTTCTCCCGGAAGTCCGCAGCCGGAAGCAACTCTTGGAAGTAGAATGGATGCAGTTTTTCCAATGTCTCTACTGGAGTACGTTCAAATTTCTTTGGCATATTATAATTGGCTTACATTAATGGCACATTTTAATTAATACCAAAATAAATTCAATAATACAAAACAAAGTTCAATAATGTGAGCCATCACCAATATATTGAATATAAATATAAACAGTAATATTATTTGGGATGAGTTAAAAAAAGACAAATCAAATTGCAGTTAGTTAAGAGTTCTGGAACATTTTTCTTTCGTAAATCATAAATTGTAAATAATTGTTTTGCCATTATTATTATTACCATAAACATATTTTATTTTAAATATAAGTTATAATACGTGCTAAATTACATATTTTTTTTTTCTTTTTTATTCATAAGATGCCGATCGTCAAGATATGGGTGACTATGGATTTCAAATGAGTGTGATGAGTCTAGATGAGCGAATTTAGTCATTGTTACAAACTAAGGTCGACTATTCCTTAGAAAGTGTCATTAATTAATAGCCCAATGACAAATTAACAGCCGGTGATTATCAGCTGATCCTTCTCAAAATGTATTGACTCTGATTGGGATCGAGCTGAGAACCTTTAGCACATGAAGCTGGGATTGAACCAACTACGCTACCGACCGATTCAAAAATAAATAACGACATCCTGCTATTGACAGTTTGACTGACAGCTGACTTATATGGACCGCTGCGTACGCATAAAATATTACAGCAATATATATTATATAGGGAGTAAAGCAGTTAGGATGTATTTGTTTTAAAAACATATCTAAAAAATTAAAAAAGCTCTTTTAATACAAAATTCTCCATTATATATGAAATATTTGAAATCATATCCCACAGGAAACTACTATTCTTCTACAGTTGAAAGTTTATTTTTTTTTATTTTTTTAAATTTAAGTATACATTCAAACCACCGGTTTCACGATCGAATTTATTAAGTACATAGTGACGCTGTACTGATTGTCACAGTTATTGAATATTCATTTTACAATAGCCTACAAGCTATTGTTTTACTTGTAAATTGTAGCAAAAAAGAGCGGCAGTAGATATGGGCTGTTTCAGGCCGCAAACAGTATCTAAGCTAAAAAGAATGGAAACCAATAATTGGGTGTAATTATCTATATTGTTTATTCAACAATTACTAAGTTTTTAGTCATAAATGGTAACGAAAAAGACTTTATAAAATGTCCCCTTTACTAGAAACGTCAAGCTAACAGCGTCTCCTCAGTTATGTCAGATCTTCCAGCAACGATAATCTCCCAATTACTGAGTCATTATCCAATGTTTACAGTCAGATCATATTTTACAGTAAAGGCAAGGTTGAAGCTTTAATATCAAATGTGGTATTATTTTATTATTTATAAATATATTTATATTTGAATATGTATATATGTGAATAAATTCATCAAATTAATGATTAATGAATTCGTAAAAAGAAACCTTTTCATGTTTTATTTAACAAAAATGGACAGTTACGATAAAGTAAAATAAAATCATAATGAGATATTTCTTTGTACAATTTTATTATTTTTCACAAATTTATTTCTTTATATAGCTACTTCATGTTGGAATTAATATAAAGAATAGAAACTATTTTGTAATATAATTTGTTTAAGTACTTTAAAATCCCTATAATCAATCTGGTCTTTAATTTTCTTTTGAAAATTACATTATCAGCTAAAAACCACAAATATAAAGAGTCTCTTTCTTAAATGATCCAACATTGTGATCTTGGCGTAAATAAGTCTGACATACAATTTTAAATGGGACCTTACCTTGTTTTCGGAGACAATTAAAAATACATATTTCAAATGTTTGAAAATGCGCGCCATTTTCCATTATGGCAGTAAACTTTGTTTTTCTTAGGGAACGCCCTGAATTTTATAATAGTTTTAGATAGAAATAGTAATTTTAAAACTTTTTAATCCTAGGCAGTTTTTCAATATTTTGCTTAATAACATAATTATGAGAGCTCAACATGTTCAGATTCCTTATGGAGCTTACCATTGTGATAACAAATTCTTTTAATATGCATTTTAAAAATGAGTCTATTCTGCAATAATTACAGCAAAAATATGGAAATGTCTGCCTAGCTATTCTTTTTTTAATGATTTCACAGAATAGTGTATTAAATTTTATACACAGAAATTAAAAGAATTATGTTACTATTTTGTCAAAGATAAATTAATGTAGGCAGAACTGTTACCATTATCAGCTGTTTAAGTCGACTTCTAATACAGCTGTCGATCTGTATTGGAGGTTGACATAATAGAAGTGGAAGTGTTCTGTAAGAAAAACCAAAGTTGACAACCATAATAGGCTATTTTTAAAAATTTCAAATATTATATATTTTTAATTGTCTTTAAAAGCAATGCAAGGTCCTCCATTTAAAGTTTTTTGTCAGACTTATGATTTACAATATCACAGTGGTGACCCATATGACAAAAGGCAACCTCTTATATAATTAATACAATACGTTTAAGTTCCGTATTTTGACGAAACACGTGTTTGCATTGAAAATAAAATACATTTTCTAGAAGAATATATATCGAATATGTATAATCTTTTATACAACATTATTTTGATACGTTTTAATATATAAAATGCGTTGTTGCTTAAGTCTATCAAACATGAGCCTTGCCTGTCAGTTCATAAACACTGCTAGGTCACTATCTCCAGTTTTCTGTTTGGTTGAACTGGTTCTGTAACATGAATTTTTTCACCATCATTTTATCATGGCTTGATGGTCTAGGGCAGGGGTATGATTCTCGCTTAGGGTGCGAGAGGTCCCTTGTTAAAATCCCGACCGAGCCCGGATTTTCGCTCCTTCTGATAACGTTCCGAATATGTTTTTAATATTCGAATTAAAAATATTGCAGTGGTTTTAAGAAACCACGTTCTTCCTCTTCATCCAATAGATATTGTACAACTTAACTTAAACAAAATGTTTTGTAAAATTATGAATAGTTTTTGGAATATTGATAATGTTATATATTATTTTATCGATTTTGAGCATTTTATTTGGTCTGTACATGCTGAATACAGATATTTTGGATTGGAAATATAGGATTCAACACTGATAAGATAACGCAATTCTTTTTAATATTTTAATTTCATCTTTTATATGATACATTGTTTGTGATCGTTGTTATATCTAATACAGCATTTAATCGAGTGATGATTTTTTTCATTACTACACACCTCACAGCAATTGAAGCAAATTAATGTTCCTTCTAGTGTTTGCAAATTAATTGTATACTAGCTGAATGATTTCACGACGTGCAGAAGTTCAAGTGGCATAAAGGGTCAATGACATTTGAAGTGGCACCTCTCAAAAGTCTTGATATAATTTGCGAACTGGTTATCAGCTGATTGTGATAGCGGCCTCCCAACGGCCTTGAGGAGTTTATAGGTTATGCGGCCATGTGTTGGAGTCAACGGCCTCTGAAGTAGTGAATTATCTACAGAACTTAGATAATGTGGACTGGCTTCGGGCAGGAACTAACATCAAATAACCCGGTTAATGCTAATTTAAGCCTCACTGCATATAAACAATTCATTTGTAAATGGTGTGAATAGATATACTATATTATAATTTAAATTATTAGATTTTTAAGATTTGATTTCACAAAAAGATGAATAATGAAACTGTGACCTTACTAGAAAGTGTAAATTTTTATAGGATTTTTTAAAACTTAAATATCTTTTCAATTGGAGAACTTTTTTATACTAATTTTCATGGTTGTATTTATTTATAAAATCATCATACACAAACTTTCACAAAATAGACTCTTAAAGTGAGAATATTGAATTTTAATATTACTGTTACGTGTTTAAACATAATATTTTTGCCATTCCCTTTTAAACACTAAATTAAAGAAAATTAATTCCGATGCGAAACTATCACTTAAATCCCCCAAGTTTCGCAAACTATTCGCCAACAAATCACTTTTATTACTGTTTTCTTAGCTTTGTTTTTAAATCGTTTAACATCAAAACGATTTTAAAATAATGTGCGTTACCATGCTGCATATAAAGTTAATACGTGTATTCTTTATTTATTTCTTTTATTTATTCATAAGACGCCGATCGCCAAGATATGGGTGAATATGGATTTTGGAATGAACGTGATGAGTGTAGATGAGCGAATGTAGTCATTGTTACAAACTAAGGCCGACTATTCCGACTAAGGACTTGGTTTTGGCCGACTATTCCTTAGAAAGTGTCATTAATTAATAGCCCAATGACAAATGAACAGCCGGTGGTTATCAGCTGATCCATCTCAAAATGTATTATGACTCTGATTGGGATCGAACTGAGAACCTTTAGCACATGAACCTGGGATTAAACCAACTACGCTACCGACTAATTTAAATCATCAACTCTTAATATTTGCTTTAACATACATTTTTTCAATGTGCAAACATATATCACTACCATTAGTGTTGCTCCAGTTTTGCTTATTAGTTATTTGTAAAAGAAAAAACATTCCACTTTTAATTTCTTCTAACATTTTAATTTCTGACAGTATGTCACTTCTTATTTAGAATTAAATGTTTGAGAATAACTGTACATTGTCATTACTGTCTTTTCAAAATATATTTTTGGTGAATTTTTATCAATATGTAAGTAATGCTCATATTTTATTTTATACATGTAAAAAAATAAAATATGGATGATTTTATTAAACTCTCTTATTTTTATCAAACTATTTTCAAAATGTATTTCTTTACTTAATGTATTAGTTGAGTACATTCACACGTAAGATGTATTTTTTATCAGTTTTATTGTATATAAAATGGTTTTATATTATTGGCGTGTTTCGAAGTCCCTATAGAATTTAATGAAAACTGAATTTATTTATTTTAATTTATTTAGAATATAATGATATTTACTTGCTTAGCAATAGTAGTCTCATTATTTTATAATGTCTAAGGCTTTATTTTAAAAATTAATAATTTATAATATGTAATTTATTATAATCCTAATTATACTAAATTATTAGGATGAACTCTAAGTTTGTAAATACTCAATTAACATAATAATTGTGAATAAGTTGTATTTGATTTTCTAACTAGTTTTCTAAATGTATATTTGAGTTATTTTAGGTTATGTTTAACTAAAAATGCTTTAAATGTAACTGGGATTATTATACAGTATCTAATGTAGTGTAAATTATATATTAAGATATTCTTCTATTAATATAACATGGGATTTAATAGTACAATAGAAATTTCAACTGTGTTCGTAACTGGATTAAACTGGACTTAATTTCGAGTCATAATTACTCAATTTCTAAGAAGTCATTACATACTATGTTACTTTTCTCTTGTGGAGGGGTATTTGTAAAACAATCGAACTCTAGAGACTGATACAGAACGATTGAAATGTATTTACTGTATCTATTTTATAGAATACAGTAAATACAATTAGTAAATATTAATATTATTGTGTTCCACAAACGACACAATAATAATTTGTTAAGGCAGAAATGTTTAAGTGTTTAAATTTTTATTTAAATAAAACAATCAAACAATATACTTAAATGGGTAAGAAAACCTTCTAACGTAATGGAAACTAAAATGTAAAAAATGACGATGAAAAATGAGAAGATTACGATAAAAAAATAAATTCACAAAATCAAACAATTAAGTTATGAAAAATATCCATTTTCCGAATTGAAGCGTGGCAACGATGCAAAATGTAGCTATGATTGTGGTTGGCTAACATCATACTCGTAGTTTCACCAGTACGAGTTTTTACTGAAAGACGCTGAAAATAGTTTCTCTCTCTCTCTCTCTCTCTCTCTCTCTCTCTCTCTCTCTCTCTCTCTCTCTCTCTCTCTCTCTCTCTCTCTCTCTCTCTCTCTCTCTCTCTCTCTCTCTCTCTCTCCCCTCACACACACACACACACACACACACACACACACACACACACACACACACACACACACACACACACACACACACACACACACACACACACACACACACACACACACACACACACACACACACACACACACACACACACACACACACACACACACACACACACACACACACACACACACACACACACACACACACACACACGCACACGCACACGCACACGCACACGCTCACGCGCGCACACACACTCACACATACAGGATTTTAGGTCGTTAGATATGTTCAATAGTACTTAAAAGTTAAGTATTTTATAAAGTGGTTGAACAACCATCTTGTGTTTTGAATTTAAAGTCAAAATCAGATAAGAGAAAAATATGAATACTGTATATCTTTATATGTTAAAAGATTTCTTTACTTTTACAAAAGTACAAAAATAACATTGTTGATTCAATAAGTTTGTACGACGTCCTTGTTAAGCTGTGTCTATATTATTGACATTTTTAAAAATAAGTCATACTAGTTTCTAATATGAACTCCCTAAATACCTAGTGAGTAACACATATTGTATTCACAGAGTCATCACAAAATGTGGAACTGAAAATCGCATGTTTATATCTAAAGTTCGTTGACTTGAATATCCATCGATAATTTCAGCAAGATTGTCAATCCTTATATCGGTCGTTGTCCCCAAACACACTCGTCTGCAGGGCACTTGACTTCTTGTTAGTACAACGACCGTGGTAATCATTACAACAAAAAATACTACACCAGCGGCCTATCTCAAGTTGGGATCCATTGCCAACGTCAAGAAACAGTATAATATAAACATACAGTAGGGGAGCTCAGCCGTTTTGTAACCCCTTAAATTATACCAAACCATATTTTCTCCAACATCTCGTAACAATATATTTTGAAATTACATATTTTCTCCAGTAAATGCTATACAAATATCCTTAAAAACTAAAGTCTAATAATTTATTTTACCAAATTAAACCAAAGAGTAAACCAAGTTATATAAATATGTATAGAGATATAAACAGTCAAATATGTTAGTCAAATTGTATTCTCTCTACCAAACAAGGCTTACCCATCGCCCCACACTCATGGGACTATCTAATTCCTCCAGTGGTATTATGTTTCGATCGAGCTTAAGTTTAAGGAGAGATACTCCAGAGTAGGTTGAATTGTATATTCATTGGTACTCCAGCACCAGTTTGGTACATCAGAGAATATGTAAAGCGTATTTAACCCTTTTAAGACTGCACAAAAAATGGATGTTTTGAGGTGACTATTTTTATTTAGATATGTGATATGAGACACTAAAATACTGAAAAATACTGCAGCAAATTAGAGGATTTTGTAAGCATTTACAAAATTATTATATTATCACTAAAATATATTATAAGAATATCGCCAAGTTTTTGGTATTGTTTTTAATGTTTATAAATGAGCAATCAGAAAATAATTAAGTATTATGCATTATTTTTTCATAAAATTATACTTGATATATAAAATAAAAAACAAAGCAACATTTTTTTTGATACATTATAGCAAAATAACTAAAAATATTGTAAAACTTCTTATTTCTATTTAAAATGTAGTCCTTTAATTTAGTACCAAATTTCATCACATTTACCTTATAAATAAAGAAACAAATTTTAAAAATGTAAATTTCACTTTATACTCATGCTTGATATATGTACTATTATTACAAATTAAAAATAAATCTAACATGTTGTACAATTATTAAGCCTACAAAGCGGGCTACGTGTGTCGTGTCAATAACTTTTGTACCGACATGCCGGCAGTTTACACAGCACAACAATGAGTTCAGTTTCATTTCTTACAACAGTATATTCCCTGGTTTTAAAATTGACATATATTTGAAAATATTTTAGAATCAAAGACTGAAAATATTTTGGGTCAATATATTTACCACGAGTATATGTAAAGTTTCATTTTTAGTCAATTGATCAATTGTATTACAACGTAGTAAATATTTTTCTAAACAAACGTTGTCTTCTTAATTATTTTTCCAACTAATGTACAACGTAATTTTTCGTGTAAAGTTCACAAAAAAATAATATAGATGTATATATTTATATATATATAATCATAAAGTTCAAACGTAGCATATAATTTGAAAAGTTCAATAATAGTCTAACACTTGTCAACTTAATTTATATCTTTTTACATAACCAAAGGAAAATCGTTTATATTAATTTTTTACTAAAGGCAACTTCTTAAGACTAGATTTCATTGATTGCTACTCCACTGTTGTAACATAACTCTTTGTCTCAGATTCGTATCTTCACTTTCAAGCTATCACAATCTAATGAGGATTGAGATTTATTTAGTATCGTTCGTTTATCTAAGGATTTTTAAAAATATTGATAGTTTGTTAAAATATTTGATTTTTAATTTAATATGCTTACTTGTCTCTAGGTTGCATAATGATATGGCAGCGTAGTTACGTGAACAATAATTTACGAATTATTTACTTTCATTTTATGACTGATAAACTTTATATTGAAATTCCATAATACAAAAGTGTTTTTAAAATATGATAAAAATTGTTACTTTCATTTTTTTAAATTTAAACCTCAACTCAATTATATATATTAAAAAAATGTTTTTCTATTTTTACAGGAGATACATCTAATAGGCAACAATATCCTAAAGAATATGTACCAACATTATAAATTATACTTCAGTTTATTGCGCTAATTTTATTTAATTAAAATTATTTTTATTTTATTTATTACTGTGCTATGTTTCAGGTAGTATTCAAATTAAAATAAAGATTGATTTATAACATTTTTAGATTAAATTTAGAACTAACGAAATTCAGGCAATGTAATTTATTTATTGGAGGTATGGCCTTTTCAATTCAAAACAATCAGGACACTACTTTTTCTGCTAAGTGTCTGTTGACCTCCAGACTAGTTAGCCTTGCTGGGGTTGACCCTCATGACGAGGCACAGAGACAGACCTACTCCACACTGTGAAGTATAGATAGGTTGGGGTTACCGACCTCTTATCGAATACGCTCTCTATTACTAGAGTGGAGATATGTTATATTAGTGGACTTTATACAAATATTTGCTTATATTATTCTCTTTTGTTATGAACTATGTAAGAGATCAAAGAAAATATCTTAAATATTAATCAGAGGAATACAAAATTATATTTTATAAAAATTTTTACCCTTCCACCTAAAATGTAGAAAAACTTTCATAGACTTTGACCTAAGGACATAAGGCAGTGGAACTGGATATTACGCTTAAGTAGATGTAATATGTATTTCCTGTCAACGTGCAGCTGTTAGAGGGCTATTTCGTCCTTTCCACCACACCGAAATCCCCAAGGTCGTACACGGTTATGAGGTTTAAATAAGCATACTGTTTGTTTCCTGTCAACGTGCATATAAGGAGTAGTAGATAAACTGTTTGTGTTCCGTCAACGTACAGCTGTCAGAGGGCTATCTCGTCCTTTATTAAGACAAAACAAGGCAACATAACTGGATATGAGGAGTAAGTAGATAAACTGTTTGTGTTCCGTCACCGTACAGCTGTCAGAGGGCTATCTCGTCCTTTATTAAAACAAAACAAGGCAGCATAACTGGATATGAGGAGTAAGTAGATAAACTGCTTGTGTTCTGTCAACGTACAGCTGACAGAGGGCTATCTCGTCCTTTATTAAGACAAAACAAGACAGTATAACTAGATATGAGGAGTAAGAAGATAAACTGTTTGTGTTCTGTCAACGTACAGCTGTCAGAGGGCTATCTCGTCCTTTATTATGACAAAACAAGGCAGCATAACTGAATATGAGGAGTAAGTAGATAAACTGCTTGTGTTCTGTCAACGTACAGCTGTCAGAGGGCTATCTCGTCCTTTATTAAGACAAAACAAGGCAGCATAACTGGATATGAGGAGTAAGTAGATAAACTGATTGTGTTCTGTCAACGTACAGCAGTGAGAAGGCTATCTCATCCTTTATAAAAGACAAAACAAGGCAGCATAACTGGATATGAGGAGTAAGTAGATAAACGGCTTGTGTTCCGTTAACGTACAGCTGTCAGAGGGCTATCTCGTCCTTTATTAAGACAAAACAAGACAGTATAACTGGATATGAGGCGTAAGTAGATAAACTGCTTGTGTTCTGTCAACGTACAGCTGTCAGAGGGCTATCTCGTCCTTTATTAAAACAAAACAAGGCAACATAACTGGATATAATGGGTAAGTAGATAAACTACTTGTGTTCTGTCAACGTACAGCAGTGAGAGGGTTATCTCGTCCTTTATAAGGACAAAACAAGGCAGCATAACTAGATATGAGGAGTAAGTAGATAAACTGATTGTGTTCTGTCAACGTACAGCAGTGAGAGGGCTATCTCGTCCTTTATTAAAACAAAACAAGGCAACATAACTGGATATGATGAGTAAGTAGATAAACTGCTTGTGTTCTGTTAACGTACAGCAGTGAGAGGGCTATATCGTCCTTTATTAAGACAAAACAAGGCAGCATATCTGGATATGATGAGTAAGTAGATAAACTACTTGTGTTCTGTCAACGTACAGCAGTGAGAGGGTTATCTCGTCCTTTAATAAGACAAAACAAGGCAGCATAACTGGATATAATGAGTAAGTAGATAAACTGCTTGTGTTCTGTCAATGTACAGCTGTCAGGGGGCTATCTCGTCCTTTATTAAGACAAAACGAGACAGTTTAACTGGATATGATGAGTAAGTAGATAAACTGCTTGTGTTCTGTCATCGTACAGCAGTGAGAGGGCTATCTCGTCCTTTATTAAGACAAAACGAGACAGTATAACTGGATATGATGAGTAAGTAGATAAACTGATTGTGCTCTGTTAACGTACAGCAGTGAGAGGGCTATCTCGTCCTTTATTAAGACAAAACAAGGCAACATAACTGGATATGATGAGTAAGTAGATAAACTACTTGTGTTCTGTCAACGTACAGCAGTGAGAGGGTTATCTCGTCCTTTAATGAGACAAAACAAGGCAGCATAACTGGATATAATGAGTAAGTAGATAAACTGCTTGTGTTCTGTCAACGTACAGCAGTGAGAGGGCTATCTCGTCCTTTATTCATACAAAAGAAGACAGTATAACAGGATATGATGAGTAAGTAGATAAACTGCTTGTGTTCTGTCAACTTACAGCTGACAAAGGGCTATCTCGTCCTTTATTAAGACAAAACAAGGCAGCATAACTGGATATGATGAGTAAGTAGATAAACTGCTTGTGTTCTGTCAACGTACAGCAGTGAGAGGGCTATCTCGTCCTTTAATAAGACAAAACAAGGCAGCATAACTGGATATGAGGAGTAAGTAGATTAACTGCGTGTTTTCTTTCAACGTACACCAGTGAGAGGGCTATCTCGTCCTTTATTACGACAAAACAAGGCAGCATAACTGGATATGATGAGTAAGTAGATATACTGCGTGTTTTCTGTCAACGTACAACTGTCAGAGGGCTATTTCGTCCTTTATTAAGACAAAATGAGACAGTATAACTGGATATGATGAGTAAGTAGATAAACTGCTTGTGTTCTGTCAACGTACAGCAGTGAGAGGGCTATCTCGTCCATTTTTAAGACAAAACGAGACAGTATAACTGGATATAATGTTAAGTAGATATACTACGTGTTTTCTGTCAACGTACAACTGACAGAGGGCTATCTCGCCCTTTATTACGACAAAACGAGACAGTATAACTGGATATGATAAGTAAGTTGATAAACTGCTTGTGTTCTGTCAACGTACAGCAGTGAGAGGGCTATCTCGTCCATTATTAACACAAAACGAGACAGTATAACTGGATATAATGGTAAGTAAATATACTGCGTGTTTTCTGTCAACGTACAAGTGTCAGAGGGCTATCTCGTCCATTATTAAGACAAAACGAGACAGTATAACTGGATATAATAGAAAGTAGATATACTGCGTGTTTTCTGTCAACGTACAACTGTCAGAGGGCTATCTCGTCCTTTATTACGACAAAACAAGACAGTATAACTGGATATAAGGAGTAAGTAGATTAACTGCGTGTTTTCTGTCAACGTACAACTGTCAGAGGGCTATCTCGTCCTTTATTACGACAAAACAAGACAGTATAACTGGATATAAGGAGTAAGTAGATTTACTGCGTGTTTTCTGTCAACGTACAACTGTCAGAGGGCTATCTAGTCCTTTATTAAGACAAAACAAGACAGTATAACTGGATATAAGGAGTAAGTAGATTAACTGCGTGTTTTCTGTCAACGTGCAGCTGTTAGAGGGCTATTTCGTCCTTTCCACCACACCGAAATCCCCAAGGTCGAACACGGTTATGAGGTTTAAATAAGCATACTGTTTGTTTCCTGTCAACGTGCATATAAGGAGTAGTAGATAAACTGTTTGTGTTCCGTCAACGTACAGCTGTCAGAGGGCTATCTCGTCCTTTATTAAGACAAAACAAGACAGTATAACTGGATATGATGAGTAAGTAGATAAACTGTTTGTGTTCTGTCAACGTACAGCTGTCAGAGGGTTATCTCGTCCTTTATTATGACAAAACAAGGCAGCATAACTGGATATGAGGAGTAAGTAGATAAACTGCTTGTGTTCAAGAATCAAGAATCAATCAAGAATCAAGAATCAAGAATCAAGAATCAAGAATCAAGAATCAAGAATCAAGAATCAAGAATCAAGAATCAAGAATCAAGAATCAAGAATCAAGAATCAAGAATCAAGAATCAAGAATCAAGAATCAAGAATCAAGAATCAAGAATCAAGAATCAAGAATCAAGAATCAAGAATCAAGAATCAAGAATCAAGAATCAAGAATCAAGAATCAAGAATTATTTATTCCATTGACAAACATAAGTTCGAATAGGACATGTCAATCTACAATTGCAAATCTAATCTAAAACAAGGCAGTTGCACTCTGTCAAAATTTGCTTATTAATCATCATTACATATTAAAACTACAATAAATCACTATATTATCTTAAAATTTAACAATAAATAATTACATAATAAAATTCAACAATAAAATTACCATATATTAAGATTCAACAATAAATTACTATATATTAAAATTTTACAATAAATTACTCTTCAACATACACATATTCAAATTAATCTATACTTAAAACAGAAAACAGAAAAGACTATTACATTTACATATTGAAAAAAGTTATGTTCAAGTCAGACTCTAGAAACTCGGAAATAGAATAGAATGGATTATTGAGAAGCCAGTTATAAATGACAGTTTTAAATTTATTACGTGGTATTGTCCAAGCAATCTCGGGGAGCTTATTAAAAAATGTAACACAATTAATTTTATAGGACTTGCCTGTAAGGGTAAGCCTATGATGAGGAATATCCAGATTGATTCTATTTCTAGTCTTATGATTGTGTATGTTTTGCCTTTTTTGAAATAAATTTAAATTATCTTTGGCATACATTAAGACTTGAAAAATATATAGGTTAATAATTGTGCAGATTTTAAGGTAAACAAAAAGCGGTTTGCAGTGCTCCAGGGCCCCTGCCCCTGCCATATTGCGAACAATTTTCTTTTGTATTAATAATATCTCATGCACACAATGAGAATGTCCCCACAGTATCAACCCATAGGTGATATGCGATTGAAACAAGCCAAAGTATGCAATTTTTAAGTATTCTAAATTTACAAGTGGCTTTAGCTTCCAAAATAAAAATACTGTCCTGGATATTTTTTTACAGATATTGTTGATTTGGTCTTTCCAACACAATTTACTATCAATGTTTATGCCCAACAGTTTTACTGAATTGTATGGAATTTCATTTTTGAGACTAAGTATCAAATTCTGAGTTTTATCTTTATTTCAATGTAGTTTATTACTTTGAAACCAATTCAGTACATCCCTTGTTGAGCCCTCAATTACATCATTTAAATAATTTAGGTCTTTATGACTTTTCATAATGGTGGTGTCGTCCGCATATACTATTGTATTTACACTAGTATTGTTATATGGCAAATCATTTATGGCTACTATGAACAGAAAAGGCCCTAGGACAGAGCCCTGGGGCACCCCAGTTGAGACACTTGCAACCGCAGAATTCCTGTTGTTGAGTGCAACATATTGAGTTCTATTGCTGAGATATGATTTTATCAAGTTAAGTGAATGGGTGTCAATTCCATAATATTTAAGTTTATAAAGTAAAATATCAAAAGGTACACAATCAAAAGCTTTAGTAAGATCAAAAAGAGTGAGAGCAACAGTTTCCTTATTTTCAAACGCCTCTAGACTATTCCCAACAATTTGCTGTACTGCAGTTACGGTAGACATACCTTTCCTGAATCCAAATTGAGAAACTGAAATTAAATTGTTTCTTTCAAAATATTCACTTAATTGACTATATATAATTGATTCGAATAATTTTGAAAAAATGGGAACTATTGAGACTGGACGGTAATTCTGTGGTGAGCTTTTATATCCCTTCTTAAATATTGGTACTACTTTGGATAATTTTAGTAATTCAGGAAAGTAACTTAAGTGAAAACATGTGTTAAAAATAAAGGCCAAAGGTACATTAATTAAATGAATAGTTTTCTTAATAATATTATTTGAAAGCCAATAACAGTCCATTGCCTTAGAATTCGACAATTGAGCAGCTGTTTTACTCACCTCCTCAGGTGTGGTCATTCTCCAACGGAAACTATTAGGCCTAATTAAGTTTGTATTATTTAAAAGGTTAATAGCTGAAACAACTGACTTATCAAACTGCTGCCCCAAATCATGTACAGAATTTAGAAAGTAATTATTGACCATATCTGGTTCGAGACTTACCTGCTGTGTGTGTGTAGGTGAGCTTTCCCCCGAGATGACTTCCCACGCGGCCTTGCACTTATTTGCAGAATTTTCTATATAATTTTGACAAGCCAATTTTTTTGCATTTTCCAATTGTTTTCTATATTTCTTTTTCAAATTTTGGTAAATTTTGTATGCCTGATTGGATTGTATTGTACCTGGAACCATATTTTTGTACATTGTAAAATATGAGAGCATTAATGTTCTAGAGTCTGCAAGCTCCACAGAATACCAATTAACCTTATTGTACTTATTTCTATAGCTATTATTATGATTAGATTTACATTTAACCAGAGGTGAACAAGTGTGCCATAGGTCAATATACATTTTAAAAAATCGATCACACATCTGTGCATCAGATACACCACCAGGCCTAGACAAGTTTTTGGTAAAACTCCATTGATTGTTGAGCAGACATTCCGCAAATTCCTTAATTTGATTGTCTGATTGAGTACGGATGAATGTGTCATTTTTACCATCGTTATTATTACTTTTTAAACATTTATCAGTTTTGAGTTTCATTTCCAGTAGTAAAGGGTCGTGATCTGCAAAGCTGCCCCCTAATATTCTGGCTTTATAAAGAACTCTTGAAAAATTAACAATTATGTTGTCTATACACGCTTTATTTCTGGTAGGGTTTTTAATTACACAGAAAAAGTTATAAGACCGCAATATATTCAGAAATTTTAAAGAGATATTTGTAGTAGGTTTTGCCATTTCAATGTTAAAGTCTCCGCATATAATTATTTTATATGAAGAATACTTACCTAAAATCTTTTTAACTGTTAATTCAAAATTTTCTAAAAAAGTTTCCATATTTCCAGCCGGTGATCTATAAATACTTATAACAATCAATTTACATGAGGTTAGCTGGATGCAACTTATTTCACAATGCAATTCTACAAAATAATCCGTTACATCAACAACCTCAAACTCAATATTTCTTTTTAAAAAGATTCCAACCCCCCCCATTTTTAAAACCATTCCTACACAATATATTGGCTGCTACAAAACTCTTAGGTGTATAAAGATCTACTTCCCCTGCCTTAAGCCAGTGTTCTGACACACAAACAACATCCACACTCTCACTTATACATAAATGCTCTAAGTCCAAAAATTTATTTCTAAGACATTGACAGTTAAGCTGCAGAATAGTAAAAACATCTATTGTTTTATCATTAACCATTGTACAATTTAATAAGGATTCCTTCACATTATGAAGTTTGTCAAAATTGTTCTGCTTATATGACTGATGTAGGCCTAATCTAAATAATTACTACCTACATTATGCACCTTACTATCAATATCATACACAGCTTTCAAAATCTTAGAAATTAAAACAAATTTACCTGCTTTGTTAAGGTGTTGTCCATGTTTGGTGAAATATTTTCTGTCTATGTTATCAATAGGTAGAAGTTTCATATCAGATAGAGCATTTAGCTCAACATTACATAGATGCACTGCATCATTCAATTCAAGCCTATCAAACCTAATAGGTAAGCTACAAAAAATTACATTTGTCTTCTCTGAAATGGCCTTTAGCCTATTAATGATGTTCTTTGTCAGTATTGACCTACTCTCACTTACAATATCATTACTGCCTCCTATTATTACAATGTAATCTTGCTTAGTAAATCTATCACTAAAAGATTCAATTCCTGACATAACATTTACAAGCCCAGCCCCTGGGCGACACATAGAAAATACCTCCAGTTTTGTTCTGTCTATTTTCTGATTTATATGCTGGCCTATGTTCATCCCATGACTATCTGACAAAATTAACAATTTAGGTACATGTTTAGTGCAACTGCCTTTATCATACCCTACTCTTAAACTACTCTGTCCTACTTCAACAGTTGTATTAGATACCGTCCTTGTTTTCACTTTCTTGTGTATCGTTCTCTGGCAACGGTTATCATTAAGCAAGTCTTTAGATGTGTTTGTCTGATTCTTCCTGATTCCCCGTCGAGCCATGGAGCCTATTGGAGTTGAGAATCTACCCTCCTCCCTTCGTAATGAAGAGTTTATTGGTGGTGAATTATCTTCATTATTAAGTCTATCATTATCAACTCCTTGTTCGGATAAAACAGAATATCTATTACTAAGCCTAAGTGGTGGGAATGCCAATGAGTCATTGAAAAGAGATTGATTATGTGATTTGTCTTTAAAACCAGTATTGAGGTTATGACTTCTTAATTTGTCAATTTCCATCTGAAGTCTAATTATCTCCTGCTCTTTATCTAAATAACGGTCATTTATACAAGAATTTCGCTTACACGCTGCTTCATATAAGTCTTGAGATTCTTTAAGATCTGACTGGAGTAAACTAACAGTAGCATTTAAATGTTTAACTTGATCTCTAAGGTCCCTATTGTCACTTTTGAGATCACATATATTGCAATACCACTTTTCATCTGAGTTTTAAAGTTGTCCATACTCACTCAGGTCAACTCCGACACAGTCAATATGAAACCACAAACCACATTCATAATCACACAGAATAGCCTTACTATTCTCAGTCACTACCTTAGTGCACTTGCCACATTTAGGCCTTCTACCCATTATTACAAGATTATAATGAAAATCTTCTGTTCTGTCAACGTACAGCTGTCAGAGGGCTATCTCGTCCTTTATTAAGACAAAACAAGGCAGCATAACTGGATATGAGGAGTAAGTAGATAAACTGCTTGTGTTCTGTCAACGTACAGCTGTCAGAGGGCTATCTTGTCCTTAATTAAGACAAAACAAGTCAGCATAACTGGATATGAGGAGTAAGTAGATAAACTGCTTGTTTTCTGTCAACGTACAACTGTCAGAGGACTATCTCGTCCTTTATAAGGACAAAACAAGGCAGCATAACTGGATATTAGGAGTAAGTAGATAAACTGATTGTTTTCTGTCAACGTACAGCAGTGAGAGGGCAATCTCGTCCTTTATTAAGACAAAACAAGACAGTATAACTGGATATGAGGAGTAAGTAGATAAACTGCTTGTGTTCTGTCAACGTACAGCTGTCAGAGGGCTATCTCGTCCTTTATTAAGACAAAAAGACAGTATAACTGGATATGAGGAGTAAGTAGATAAACTGCTTGTGTTTTGTCAACGTACAGCTGTCAGAGGGCTATCTCGTCCTTTATTAAGACAAAACAAGACAGTATAACTGGATATGAGCAGTAAGTAGATAAACTGCTTGTGTTCTGTCAACGTACAGCTGTCAGAGGGCTATCCGTCCATTATAAGGACAAAACAAGACAGTATAACTGGATATGAGGAGTAAGTAGATAAACTGATTGTGTTCTGTCAACGTACAGCTGTCAGAGGGCTATCTCGTCCTTTATTAAGACAAAACAAGACAGTATAACTGGATATGAGGAGTAAGTAGATAAACTGCTTGTGTTCTGTCAACGTACAGCTGTCAGAGGGTTATCTCGTCCTTTATTAAGACAAAACAAGACAGTATAACTGGATATGAGGAGTAAGTAGATAAACTGCTTGTGTTCTGTCAACGTACAGCTGTCAGAGGGCTATCCCGTCCTTTATTAAGACAAAACAAGACAGTATAACTGGATATGAGGAGTAAGTAGATAAACTGCTTGTGTTCTGTCAACGTACAGCTGTCAGAGGGCTATCTCGTCCTTTATTAAGACAAAACGAGACAGTTTAACTGGATATGAGGAGTAAGTAGATAAACTGCTTGTGTTCTGTCAACGTACAGCTGTCAGAGGGCTATCTCGTCCTTTATTAAGACAAAACGAGACAGTTTAACTGGATATAATGAGTAAGTAGATAAACTGCTTGTGTTCTGTCATCATACAGCAGTGAGAGGGCTATCTCGTCCTTTATTAAGACAAAACGAGACAGTATAACTGGATATGATGAGTAAGTAGATAAACTGCTTGTGTTCTGTCAACGTACAGCAGTGAGAGGGCTATCTCGTCCATTTTTAAGACAAAACGAGACAGTATAACTGGATATAATGGTAAGTAGATATACTACGTGTTTTCTGTCAACGTACAACTGACAGAGGGCTATCTCGCCCTTTATTACGATAAAACGAGACAGTATAACTGGATATGATAAGTAAGTAGATAAACTGCTTGTGTTCTGTCAACGTACAGCATTGAGAGGGCTATCTCGTCCTTTATTAAGACAAAACGAGACAGTATAACTGGATATGAGGAGTAAGTAGATTAACTACGTGTTTTCTGTCAACGTACAACTGTCAGAGGTCTATCTCGTCCTTTATTACGACAAAACGAGACAGTATAACTGGATATGATAAGTAAGTAGATAAACTGCTTGTGTTTTGTCAACGTACAGCAGTGAGAGGGCTATCTCGTCCATTATTAAGACAAAACGAGACAGTATAAATATACTACGTGTTTTCTGTCAACGTACAACTGACAGAGGGCTATCTCGTCCTTTATTACGACAAAACGAGACAGTATAACTGGATATGATGAGTAAGTAGATAAACTGCTTGTGTTCTGTCAACGTACAGCAGTGAGAGGGCTATCTCGTCCATTATTAAGAGAAAATGAGACAGTATAACTGGATATAATGGTAAGTAAATATACTGCGTGTTTTCTGTCAACGTACAACTGTCAGAGGGCTATCTCGTCCATTATTAAGACAAAACGAGACAGTATAACTGGATATAATGGTAAGTAGATAAACTGCGTGTTTTCTGTCAACGTACAACTGTCAGAGGGCTATCTCGTCCTTTATTACGACAAAAAAAGACAGTATAACTGGATATAAGGAGTAAGTAGATAAACTGCTTGTGTTCTGTCAACGTACAGCTGTCAGCGGGCTATCTCGTCCTTTATTAAGACAAAACAAGACCGTATAACTGGATATAAGGAGTAAGTAGATTAACTGCGTGTTTTCTGTCAACGTACAACTGTCAGAGGGCTATCTCGTCCTTTATTAAGACAAAACAAGACAGTATAACTGGATATAAGGAGTAAGTAGATTAACTGCGTGTTTTCTGTCAACGTACAACTGTCAGAGTTCTATCTCGTCCTTTATTAAGACAAAACAAGACAGTATAACTGGATATAAGGAGTAAGTAGATAAACTGCTTGTGTTCTGTCAACGTACAGCAGTGAGAGGGCTATCTCGTCCTTTATTATGGCAAAACAAGACAGTATAATTGGATATGATGAGTAAGTAGATAATCTGCTTGTGTTCTGTCAACGTACAGCAGTGAGAGGGCTATCTCGTCCTTTATTATGACAAAACAAGACAGTATAACTGGATATAAGGAGTAAGTAGATAAACTGCTTGTGTTCTGTCAACGTACAGCAGTGAGAGGGCTATCTCGTCCTTTATTATGACAAAACAAGACATTATAACTGGATATAAGGAGTAAGTAGATAAACTGCTTGTGTTCTGTCAACGTACAGCAGTGAGAGGGCTATCTCGTCCTTTATTATGACAAAAGAAGACAGTATAACTGGATATAAGGAGTAAGTAGATAAACTGCTTGTGTTCTGTCAACGTACAGCAGTGAGAGGGCTATCTCGTCCTTTATTATGACAAAACAAGACAGTATAATTGGATATGATGAGTAAGTAGATAAACTGCTTGTGTTCTGTCAACGTACAGCTGTCAGAGGGCTATCTTGTCCTTTATTAAGACAAACCCAGGTAGTGTAACCAATAGATTAACTGGATTTCTTGGTCCCTGTGGGTCAATTAAATATTCGCTCATCTACTCGCTTATCATACTCCAAAGAAATCCATATTCACCCATATCATGACGATCGGTGTCTTACTAATAAGTAAAATAAATAAATACACGAATTATTATTCGTGTATTTATTTATTTTACTTATTGTACTGTATTTATTTATTATAAACAGTTGAAAGGCCATGATGACATTTAGTCTCTATCGTTCCATCAAGACTATATTTACACTAATTCATTTTATGATATATAAAGCATTTAATTTCGTTCTAAGTAACAGTATTTGCTTAACAATTTAATTATATTTAAATTTTTGTTCTCATTCCTCAAAAGCAAACTCCCTGAAAAGCAAAGAACAACGCAATATTACAAATACTTTTGTCCCTAGCTAATTATATGGTTAATTTTACTTGTTTATATATTGTATTATATGTTTCTTTAAAGTAAATAAAATATTCAGCCCAAAGAAAATAAGATATTTCATGGAAAATCATGATCATATGGAACTTAAATAGTAAATAAAAACATACGTTCATTGGTCAATACTTGCATACTTCTCGGTAAATGAATGCATGTTCTTGGATAACACCTGCATGCCAGTGAATATGTGTACTTTCCTTGGTAAAAGGGTTCATGTCCTCGGTCAATATGTACTCGTCCACGGTCAACACTTACATACTCACACAGTAAATATGTGCAATTTACTTCGTCAGTAGGGTTATTTATTTGGTGAATACGTATTTATCCATAATTAAGCTAATTGTCAGGCAACAATAAAACAAAAACACTATATTTAGCAAAAGGAGATGGAACGCTTATTAAATAATATGTGATACGTAAATAAAAAATATAAAATATTATACTAATAATATTTTACTTTGGGAGAGAAAAAAGAAAAACAAAAGTAGGAGACAACTAAACATAAAAGATAAAAATTCTTAATACTAAGACAGCAATACTAATAAACGTAACGTCTTTGTGATATTAAGTTAATCTTTTAATATTTTTACTAGACGATTAAGGAACTATATACTTTAATACTATACGGTAAATTTATTTAAATATATGCTTCTGACCCGATATAGTTTTTGGTAATATGTCTTATAGGTCTACCAACCTAATAAAATGGTTGGTAGGCCTAATAATAATAAGAAACTTAAGAAAAAGAAAATTTCTACTAAAGAAATTTAAAAAAAGAAAATCAATAGAAAAAATTAAATGAAAGTTTGTTTGAACGTAAAATGATACCAAATAAAAGGACGATTATAATTGATTGTTAAGTAGACTCCAAATCTACGCTAAGATTTTACATTTACAACAATTAAATTCATAGTTGTTATTAAAGAAAATATACAATCAATTCATCTGTCATAAATTAAAAACGGAATACTTTTCGAACTGTAAACCATTCAGTATAAAATGAATCAACGTTAGTGAATGATTCACGATCAGTTCCTACTCCATTCCGGCTGACTTACGTAAGGTCTGTAGATAAAACATGCTCCACACTACTACGGGTAGTGACTCGTGCACTTGGCCGCGTGCCCCACAAACACCTCAAGGTCACGAGCACAATAACTGACAAAGGCTAGCAGATTTTAACGTGTGGAATAACTAACACTTCAAATGCCATCGACCTTCTTTGGTAGTTGAATATTCAATTGTTACTTACATTACCTATCTAATGTACTTATCTTGCAGAAAAATTATAAGAGATAAAATTAGTCAAATAACTCATTAGAGTTTTTTGGAAATATACACTTTTAAGAGATAAACGATCCGCCAGTTGTATTTTATTTTACTAACACAGCCCCGCATAGTATAATTTATTCGTTAAATTTATTTAGGAATGTATAACTCAATAAAATAAAAATGGTTTACAATCTTGACTTTTTAATTTATATTGAAATACCATTAAAATATAAAATAAAATATTTAGTATTTATGGTTTATACTCAACTAGAATATTTATGATGAAGGGTTTCCAAAATAACAATTTGTTTTAGTTTAAATATATAGTATATTCATTGTATATCATTTATTAACAAATGTCACAGGACATGCTCTTTTCTTCAATTTTCCTGAATAGGATTTTATTTGTATGAATAATCAAGCTTTTTCGTGAAAAAATTTACTCTAAACGAGTGCCTTTAGTTCGAAGTATTTGTGACTTAAACTACAAAGCTTAGTAGTTTCCTGTTTACATAGAAAAATAATCTAATTCCAAGTTCTAATGTTTTGCCTAGTTCTTCAAAGTCTTCCAACTTTATACGTAAAGTTCTATACAAAATATAATAAACGAGGAACTAAAAAATTTAATCAGACATTACATAAAATAGGACCTATCCTAATGGACTCTCAGGAATAAACAATTAAGGAGCCGTGTTGTAGTGAAATAAAAAATAGAGGACATTTAATAAAAATATCTCTATAATGTATGTTATTTTAAAGTATCTAAAAGATTTTTTGAATATTTATATTTTCCACCAGAAATTTTTGTAAAAAGTAGTTAAACTTCACCATTAAAAACAAAAATAATAAAATAAAACCTAATCTACTTCGTAGCCTAATTGTAATTTTGGTAACTTTTATACAAAGTAGTAAAATAAATCTAAGAATATATTTCATAATTATCTTTATATATATATATATATATATATATATATATATATATATATATATTGAATTTGTAAAATATGTCTAATGTTCTGCCAAATTTGTCTATCAAAACGGTGTATTTTTCTACTCTTTTTATTGTTAATACAAACCATAATCAGTGGATATGATGAGTAATATCGTATGAGTGCTCGAGTCAACAGATTTTTATCTGTGACTGTGACTCGGATTTTTATCAAACAACAAATCATTTTAGATGTTTTAAAATAAACTTACTGAGTATTATTAAGTCAAGTAATAATATCTCATGTTTATCTCCTTTGAATTCACCTGTAAAACTTTATCATTGAACATAACATTGATTAAATTTTTTTAACAACGTCTTTTTCATCTTGTAGTCGTTTTTTCTTACGTTTAAATTTCAAAGATTGGCTATTAGATTGCATTTACGCTGCACACAAATATCATGTATCAAATAAACCTCACAGGTGCATACAAATAAATACCATTATATGAAGATTCCGTAAATGAATGTTAGCTATTTTCCCCATTTCTCGTATGTTTACTTTTTATCTTTGGTTGCACTTAAATAACGAATATATTTTTCATTTATGTTACTGTGTAAGATTTTCCACCAGGATTTTGGAAGTAGCCCCTCAGTGTTACTGGTGGATTCTGTGCTAGAAGAAGTACATTCCACCAAATTCCTTGGTATATACCTCGACAGAGGTTTTATATGGAATGACCATATAAATAGTGTTTGCTCTAAATTATCCTCAGGCATTTATGTACTGAGGACTCTCTCTAAATACTGCCCTATTCAGATACTGATGACGACATATTATAGTCTCATTTACCCTCACCTTTCCTATGGACTGGTGATTTGGGGAAGTAGTGTTACTAGTGAATTCTTGAGGGTGTTTAGACTCCAAAAGATGACAGTCCGAATTATTACAAATTTAAAGAGCAGAGAGTCGTACAAACCAATGTTCAAACAAATCAAGCTGTTGACTCTGCCTTGCTTGTATATTCTAGAAACAATTCTATATTGTAAGTCCAAAGTAACCTGATAAGGGGCAGTTACATACATAATTATAATACTAGAGGCAGAGATGGCTACCGTACTGAGCAACACAGAACGTTAGTCTATGAACGCCTCCCTCATAGGTGGGTGTCAAACTAATTAACAGCTTGCCTAAAGAAATGAAAATTACTCCAAACTCAAAAATATTTACGACCCGCTTGAGGGCATACTGTTTGACCAGGCTTTTTACAGCGTGGAGTTCCTAGCACACGACTAGGAGACCAACTTAATTGTCTCCTCCGGTGACTTTTAACTCATACCGGTGACTTTGTGGGTGTTACAAACACTATAGATTGTTTTGTGTGAATGCCCCACTTGTATGTATGTTTGTATATAATTGTTGTAATGAATGAATGACTTAGATAGGGTCTTAGGTTAATTTCATATTAACTGACTATTTGACGTTTGCAATACAATGTATATACATTGTCTATGCAATAAGGGATTTATTATTATTATTTTCGACAGAATACTTCTAATTCTAGTTAGGTCCTTTAAGAAAATTCCTGAAAAGGGCATTAATGGATAGCCTAATAGCAAAGGCAACTAAGAGACCCACAGCCTAGATACGTTTTAAAAGTTGAATAATGTATTGAAAAGTTATTATTAAAGTAATGCGAAAATTGACTGTATTTGTTTAATAGAGATTAATGCAGTAGCCATTGATCAAAACATAAATTGCCCAACCAACTACAGTACGTCTGATTGATTTTGCACAGTTGGTCGGTCACTCCATTATATAATCGATGTGGAGTTTCTAATATCCGAATAAGAGACAATATTCAGCCTTTATGTATAAAGAATTATTGAGCTCTGTTATTAGGTTTAAATTGTACTCTTAGCAGGTCAATTAATGGAAGTTATCATGCGATAAATATTATATCAAAAAAGGGTGTTTAACATGATTGCAAAAAGTACTATATTTATAGTCATAACTAATGTTTACTCATTACTAAACAACTGAAATTAATGACATTAAAAAAAATTATAGGTCTAGAAACAACACTGTACCAAAATAATAAACATTTGAAACGTTAAATAAGTTTACCACGCTAACATTAGAGTTATTGGATACTACATATGGGTTAAAACGATTATTTTTTATACATATAACCTCTATGAGAGATTACAGGACAATTCGTCCCACGGAAATTTCGTCCCCAAAGAAAAATGCGGACATTCCGTCCACTCTGTGGAGTGTATACCTGGGTCGGGTTTGATAATTAGTCTCCAAATATTTTTAAACGGACACTTCGTCCCACCCTGAGAGAACCTAACCTAACCTAACCTAACCTAACCTAACCTAACCTAACCTAACCTAACCTAACCTAACCTAACATAACCTAACCTAACCTAACCTAACCTAACCTAACCTTTTTACAACCCTTCTCTCAGGTGGGACGAAGTGTCCGTTTAGAAATATTTGGAGACTAATTATTAAACCCTACCCAGGTAGCCGTTCCACAAAGTGGGACGAAATGTCCGCATTTTTCTTGGGGGACGAAATGTCCGTGGGACGAATTGTCCGGACACCCTATGAGAAGTTAAAAGAGATATTCAGAGAATAAAACCATGTTATTATTGCAAGGATCTTACTAAGGAAGTTCTTCTGAGGGATAAGGTTTATACTTTACTTATATTAGGAGCAGTGGGTTGATTTTAATAAGTATTAAATTAATTCTAAACGAGTGCCTTTAGTTTGTGACTTAAACTACAAAGCTTAGTAGTTTCCTGTTTACATAGAAAAATAATCTAATTCCAAGTTCTAATGTTTTGCCTAGTTCTTCAAAGTCTTCCAACTTTATACGTAAAGTTCTATACAAAATATAATCAACGAGGAACTAAAAACTGTAATCAGACATGACATAAAATAGGACTTATCCTCTTGGACTCTCAGGAATAAACAATTAAGGAGCCGTGTTGTAATGAAATTTAAAAATAGAGGACATTTAATTGAAATATCTTTATAATAAATGTTCTTTTAAAGTATCTAAAAGATTTTTTGAATATTTATAATTTCCACCAGAAATTATTAGAAAAAGTATTTAAACCTCACCATTGAAAAAAGAAATTAAACATATAAAAAAAAAACCTAACATACATCGTAGCCTAATTGTAATTTTCGTAACTATTGTAATTTTCGTAAAGTTATATATTTGTTCATCTAAACTAACCTCACTAAATATTCTTTGATACTTTTAAAAATTTAATTTTTAGTTCAAATTGTAATATTATTTATTAAAGAAATTCCAATAGCTTAATCTAAAGTATACTGTTCATTATATATGCCTTCCAGTATTACTAGTATTAGATATTTTTATTTGCCAATTATTAAAGTAAAAAATATACTTAATGAGTAGCTCTATATTTTGACAAAATAATATTTATATATATTATAACAACATTAAAATCATCTATAATTGTTTTGCAAGTAGAAAAAATAAAATCATTACGTACATTTACTTAGCAATATTTTATTTTGTAATAGTAAGAATTCTTCTATTGAATAATCCATTTGGAATTTAAGAAAATTCAACCTCAGTAACTAGCTCAAAATGAAAATTCAACTTTAAATAATCACCAAATATAATGTTTCTATTAAGAATTAGTTAACGAAAACGAACAATTCTTAAAAGTACATTAGACATTTTTGGAAACATTAAACATAAATATTTTTATATGGAAAATCACATTTTATACCACCAAAAGTAAAATAATTTAACACATTTAGTCACGCAACTTCGAATAAAATAATTTCCGAAAACATAAAGTAAATAGTAAAAATCTGGGCTCGGCCGGGATTTGAACCCGGGACCTCTCGCACCCTAAGCGAGAATCATACCCCTAGACCACCGAGCCACGAGAAAGTAACAGTGACCGAATACTTGTTGCCAAACCAGTTTTTTCAAACACCTCCAACTGGTAAAAGTGGCCCGTCAGTTCTTTATATTTGAGGAGTAATAGTGAAAGCTCGTGCATTTCTGTTATAATGGAATTAGGTAACAATATGTATGGAATAAACAATATTTTATCAATTTGTTTGGTTATAGAACAAATGTAAATGTAATGACTGTAAGATATTAAAATTTTTGTACTGATACAGTATTTTAAGTGAGTTACATGCATAATGTACAGTACAACGGAATTAAAAAAAAATAAAAAACACAAATATATCACAATATAAGCACATAACGCACAATATAAGTACAAAATGCACAAATAATATGGAGATCAATTTCGGCAAACATTCATCAGATCAGAAAGATTCACAAATGAATCTCTTCTTTTATGATTCGTTTTTTGAATCCCTCATGTCCGATATCGTGGTTTGCCGAAATCGATCACCATAATACTTATATATTTTATACTTGTACTGTAGTACGTTTATGCATTTTAATAATAATATTTATTTCCATCAAATACAATGGTACAAACATAAACTAGGACATTAAGCTAATCACTTTCACAGTTGTGTGATTAGCATGAACATTAAATTAATTACAATTATAAAACAAGCGAGTTAGTCTACTTATATATAAAAACAGTCAACAACGCCACTCTCCGTGCTGCTGCTGCATGCTGACACTTTAATAAATAATAATAATGAAAACTGTAATAATAATTAAGCTGTACATGTATGTAATTTTAGTTTTTTTCTTTTTTTTCATTTATTTATTTATTTCTTTGTACAACAAATATTCTACAAGTAGTCTTTTTTATTTATTCCTCTAGCCTATGGCTAATTGAGGAAAATCTTATTTATAAATACATTTGCTATAATATTTACATATTTTTAATAATATTAAAAAATATAATAATTAAAAATTTAAGACACAAAGTTGGTTGAGCTTGTAAAATTATAAGTATATATGCAACACATGATAAACAAAAACCACACAAAACTATATAAAGAGTCAAAAAATCATCATAATAAACAACCACTACAAAATATAATAGATTATCTTCAATATTTGAATATTTAAAATTATCTATACTAAGACAATTACTGAAATATACACCCTTATCCTAAGAAAAAGTATAATAAAAGTAAATTTAGAATAAATATACCAATAGTACAAATTAAAACACATCCACCCGTGTAAAAAACAAAAAATGCTATAAAGGTGGACGGACATAAAACATGTGCACAACAATACTTAAACTAATTACACCTCAAAATCTGTTACTTACACGAAAATACAATGTATGTAATAAAACATCATTCACAACCATAATATTATATAAAAAAAAAAATAAAACTAAGATACGATTTATGTAAATATAATACAGTATGACCTTGGATGGATTCGGTGCTACTGGTTACCTCGTAAATGAAAGTGATTTTGTGCCTTTGTTGTAAAGTATTTTTGTTTTGTGATGTTCACTTGTACTGTATATATATATATTTACCAATACGTATTTGTGTTGTGTGACGTTCACATGTACTGTATATTTACCAACCTGTATTTGTGTTGTGTGACGTTCACATGTACTGTATATTTACCAGCATGTATTTGTGTTGTGTGACGTTCACATGCACTGTATATTTACCAACATGTATTTCTGTTGTGTGACGTTCACATGTACTGTATATTTACCAACATGTATTTGTGTTGTGTGACGTTTACTTGTACTGTATATGTACCAAAACATACTATGCTGATTAAAAAACTAAACAGAATCTATACTTTTCACATAACAGCTTTATTTATTTAGAAATAACTATATATGATAAAAATCTTACACAATCCATTGATTTTATACACCTTTAGTGTTTACAGATGTCTATAACTCATTACATCACCACATATTTAACATTTCTTTTATGGATGCTATTTTTATCAGTTTAAATTACAGTTCTAATGCTTCGTACTGTGAAGTGCTATATCCAAGGTTCGAATCCCCAACTGAGCTAACGATAGATACTTCACTCGTTAAATAAAGTTCAGTCATAGGCCTATAGTCTCATGTGAATTTGTGGGTGAAGTTTATTATCCATACAAAATGGATAATTATTATAGTACGAATAGCAATAGCTGAATAGTATCTGTTTATGATATGAAACAAATCAAATAATAGTTGTAGGTGCACATTTACTTCCAAAAAGATATCAATATGGATATTTAAATCATTGCCAAAACGAGAAAAATAGCATTTTGTAGGTAGTATAATTTGTATAATATTTTTGTATCTTTTTAATAATTTTTAACGATTTACATATATTAAGTTATATAATATTCAACCCTTTTTAATTGCTCATAGTTTGTATGATAGTTTTCTTTTTTATTTTGTAATTGGATTGATATATACACTCTAAGGATCTTTTTTGGAATTGATTGTGGGTCAAAAAAAGGCATAGTATCGTATTTAGAATTTCCAATGTACCTCCTGTACCCGTACAGCTTCCATTTTGTATTTTTTATAAATTATTTTTAATTTTAAAAACTATTCAACATATAGAGTTCTATTTCAGTATACACATTATTAAAACTATTTTATTACAGAAATTAAAAAATATAAAAAACTTTATTCAATTATTTTCAAAATGGCGGCACTTTGAAATGTTTGATCAATAATAACTTCTGAAAGGTTAGGAATACAAACAAAATCACTAGCATAAATTTTTTTGCAAATTTAATTTTCAACGCAAAAATGAGAACTTTGTATGACATCGGATGACAAACAAAAGATATTTGAGTATTTTTGTTTTTATTCATTCATGCGTGAATGTGTTCAGCCACGGTGTCGTGCCGCGCTAGTCAACCACGACAATACATCAGCGATCTATTCTGATTACTTTATGTAAAACACTACAATAAAGTGATTTGTGAAATTATTGTAATGAAAATGCCCCTAGCAGGCAACAGGAAAAAAATTGCATGTGATTTTTGCTGATATTAAGCAAACAATTAATTTTAACATCACAGATAATGTAGTTAAATAGATAATATAGTTTAGGGTACTACATTATCTATTTATGTGTACCCTAAAAACTAGAGTTTTTGTAAAATGTATTTGTAATGCAAAGCAGCTTGTAGACATAAAACAAGTAAAACTAAAAAAACCATTAGATTATAAATTGAAACTTTAATTACATTTATTTTCAAAATTTCAATTGTTTTCATTTGGATAGTTGGAAAGTTACTGGTGCACAGCAGCAAATTATTTGTTTTTCTGAATAATTTTAGCACCTTCAACAATTCTAAAAACCTAGAATTCACAAAAATTCTAGTTCTTAGGGCACTACTTAAGGTTAAAATTAATTTTTTATTTGAAAACAACGAAAATCCTCTGCAAATTTTCTTCCGTTGCCTGCTAGGGACATTTTAATTACAATAATGTTACAAAATCACTGTATTGTAGTGTTTTGGATGAAAGTAATCAGAATATATCGCTGATGTTTTGTGGTCGGCTCGCGTGGCACGACACCAAGGCTGAACACACTCACGCGTAAATGATTAAATACAGAAATACTCAAATTTTGGTTATTTATCATCCGATTTCATACAAAGTTGTTGGATTACAAATTAACTTTAAAAAAAGGTTTTCTAATGTTTTTTTTTATTCCTAACTTTTCAAAAGATATTAAGAATCAAAAGTTTCAAAGTGCCACCATTTCGAAAATAAATTCAATACGATTTTGATTATTTTTATTTCACTAAACATATGGTTTATTAATCTGTACATCAAATTTGAAATCTGTAGCATAAGTATTATTCAAATTAAAAAATAAATTATATAAAATACAAAATTGTGGCTTTACAGGTAACGGAGGTGATTTGGAAATTGTAAATATGATATTATGTCTTGTTTTTGATCCAAAATCAATACGTAAAAAAAATCAAATAAAATCAGTAAAATCAAGCTATTTTCAGTAGCATATTAGTGTTATTCTATGTTGTAGAGTTGAGTAGCATAGGGGGAAACGATTTACTAAAAGCTCTTTATTTTAAGATCCTATTTAAATTTCTGGGGTAAACGGGAAAATAAAGCTATGATTGGAAGATTAGGTTTGAGCAAGATGAGAAATAATGAGAGACAAGGCTATTTTTATATTGCCTTTGGAGATGAGACCCTCCCGAGACTTCCTTTATCAGAGAAATATAAAACAATAACTACCCAAAGGTCTTATTGACGTCTTATCAATTATGTGTGCTCAGATGGTATTCTTTAATTTATTGGTTATGATTTTAACTTAGTGATTCGGTTAGGTGTGACAGTAAATAATGGTTTATTTTAAAAGATTAGCAGTGAGTCCTTTTCAAGTTCTACAACGCCAATGGATTGGTGCATTTATTCACTATTTTAGGAAAATTTATTGATATCTCATGAAAATCTGTAAGTAATTAACCTGGCTATGAGGATATTTTAATAAAGAATATTTTTTAATGATCAGTGGACTGTATTTATATACAAAAGACTCGTTCAGAAATATTTATTCCAAATTTACATCTCGTAAATAGGTGTTTTAAGGGATAACATAAAACCAACTTTATTTAATTTGTATATCAGACCAAGTATAATACTTTTAAACTAAACAGCAGCCAACGTTTCGTGATCTATGTAGTTAATTATAGATCCTGTTATTATTACTTACCATAGATGATTTGCCTTGAAAGTAGTTTTTCATCCGGAGGGTAATTTATGCACTTACATAGTTCATCTGCACATATCACACTGATTAGCCCCTCATATTCGCACATATCTCTACAATCCGCATCTTGGTGATGAATAATAAATAATAATAAAAAAGTGTGAGTTTTAAGTAAGAAAGCCATTTTAAAACAGTCAAATGTGTTGAAGGCCTTCATGTAGTAAAGTTCGTCCATTGACCACTTTTTAAACTTAATCATGTAATGTCTTTAGCATTTAAATATTTAGAATTAAAAGTACAAAAAACGAAGAATCAGTTTTTGATATGTTAAATTGCTAAGGATTTCAAGATACCTAACATAACAGAAAAAATACGTTCTAAATTAACGTGCTAAATTATTCATCTAACTTGACAACGTTCGCCATGAAATGTTTTCTCATTAATAGACGGCAATGTTTCCTTTTATTACATTTCTTACTTGATTTGTTTCCACACAGTTAAAAGACATTTCGTATTTAATATTATATTTGGCCTTTAAATTATTTCCACATAATAAGAAGGCTATTCAAATGTATGTCTTCATACATTTGACATTATTAAGCAAGAACAATTTTAAGCAAATTATTCTGATTAATGCAACTTTATAAAACACGATAAGTTATAAAATTCAATTATCAAATTATCTATGGAATAAATTAATGTTGTTTTAAAATAATTTTCATATTTTAATTTACGCTTTTTAGAATTACTTTTTGCCTTTAAATGTTTGTTCAGCGAAAATGCATAAGAAATATACGATTATGTTTAGTTTCAGTATGAAGAGTTCAGTCATTTATTATTGTAACATGCTTTATTACTCGTATTATCATCTTTGTAACAATATTGTACTCAATCTCTAATGTGATAACGTTATCATAATCCATATGATTAAAATAGAGTCATGTGTTACACAGGGGGTTGAGGGAGGAAGTGTAATTTTATAAAATACACACAAATGTGAAATTTTTACTGGCATTCCGGGACACCCATACACGTACAGTACGTACTCACTGTACGTGTATGGGTGGGCAGGTGGGTCAGTACCACTGTAAGTGTATGGGTGGGCGGGTGGGTCAGTATACTTGGAAAAAGTGTCTGTTTGTTTTCTGGTGACAGGTGATCATTCACTTACACTCTGCCGGGAGGGAAGGCCTTGTTGATCTTACCACTGTACGTGTATGGGTGGGTGGGCGTATTCATACCACTTTATGTGTATGGGTGGGCGGGTGGGTTCATACCACTGTACGTGTATGGCTGGGCGGTTTGGTCAATACCACACACACACCACACACACACCACACATAACACACACACAACACACACACCACACACACACACACACACACACACACACACACACACACACACACACACACACACACACACACACACACACACACACACACACACACACACACACACACACACACACACACACACACACACACACACACACACACACACACACACACACACACACACACACACACACACACACACACACACACCACACACACACACACACACACACACACACACACACACACACACACACACACACACACACACACACACACACACACACACACACACACACACACACACACACACACACACACACACACACACACACACACACACACACACACACACACACACACACACACACACACACACACACACACACACACACACACACACACACACACACACACACACACACACACACACACACACACACACACACACACACACACACACACACACAAAACACACACACACACACACACACACACACACACACACACACACACACACACACACGATTCTTAATATCAAGATTTTTTTAACTCAGATTACAACAAACATAATCTACAGTGACAGCCTTTATATTGTTTCTATTTTTTTTTTAATTCTAAGTTTGTTGATGAGTGAATTTTCTAGAGTATTTCATACAGAATACTGTGTATAATGTTCTATCTAAGGCAGTTTTAATATGATCCAAGTGCAGTTTACAATAGCTTTCACTTAATATGAAAAGACACTATAGATTTTCTTTCCAAATTGAAACAATAATTCGGTGTAGATCCAGATTTTTTTACCACCTGGAGATAAATGAATAAGTGAGCCTAACAACTTTCTTTTTATAAACCTCAGGCAGTTTGAAAAAGTCAGTTAATTTTCGGCTCAAGATCTGAAAATAAACTCGACTTTGAATTCTTTTCAAAACGTTTTATCGGATTTATCGAAAACTGTTTTAAGCAACTTTACTTTAACTTTAAAACTCTCAAACACGACCGGATATTATTTCTCTAAAATGAAAAAAAGATTTAATTTTACTTTTTTCGTTGTCTTTGGATTTAGGCTGAGTAAATATGTCAGACAAGGTGATTGTAGAAATAAACATGATAAAGGTACTTGAAATAAAAATTGTTTCATTTTCTTACCAAATATTCGTAACGTAGGCATCAAATAAACTGTAAACAATAATTTGTACGTAAATTATATTTTAAAATATATGCCTAAAAATTTATTGAATAGATCTTTTCATGTTTAGTGTTCTTTGTTGATATAGTGAACGGAGGTCTACGTTAAGCTGTTCCCATTTATATTAAATCAGTTGAAAGGGTTGCAGGGATTCCTTTCCAAGAACGCAACTTTAATTAGAATCTCTAAGAGGCAATGAGAGGAGACCTTTTGTCAGTATCTTGAACTTTACAGACATTTGCCGTAAAGGCTATTTACAATGTAACTGAAATTACTTCCAAGCTTGAGAGAATTTAAAGAAAGTATTCACAGTAAATTCGAATAGTTAAAAAATACGAAAACCACTCACTGTTTCAAATTAAAAAATAAAGCATATTATTTAGTTCATTTATTTTATAAAAACATATTTAACCATGAATAATATTATTTATTAAGTATTTATATTGTACAGTAAAATAAATATAGTGTTTTCAAAACTATTGATATAAGAATGGATGATCGAATAGGTATTTCAGAGTAATACATTTTACTCTATATTGTTTCTTTTTTTTAATTCTAAGTTTGTTGATGAGTGAGCATTCTAGAGTATTTCATACAGAATACTGTATATATTGTTCTATCTAAGGCAGTTTTAATATGATCTAAGTGCAGTTTACAATAGCTTTCACTTAATATGAAAAGACACTATACATTTGTTTTGATTTTTTTTTCAAAATTAAACAATAATTCGGCGTAGATCGATATTTCTGTTACCACCTGGAGATAAATGAATAAGTGAGCCTTTCAACGGATTAGTATGATAAACTAAGTAGCATTGTCATGTATATGTACTAAGTAGCATTGTCATGTATATGTACTAAGTACCATTGTCATGTATATGTACTAAGTAGCATTGTCATGTATATGTACTAAGTAGCATTTTCATGTATATGTACTAAGTAGCATCGTCATGTATATGTACTAAGTAGCATTGTCATGTATATGTACTAAGTAGCATCGTCATGTATATGTACTAAGTAGCATCGTCATGTATATGTACTAAGTAGCATCGTCATGTATATGTACTAAGTAGCATCGTCATGTATATGTACTAAGTAGCATCGTCATGTATATGTACTAAGTAGCATTTTCATGTATATGTACTAAGTAGCATCGTCATGTATATGTACTAAGTAGCATCGTCATGTATATGTACTAAGTAGCATCGTCATGTATATGTACTAAGTAGCATTTTCATGTATATGTACTAAGTAGCATCGTCATGTATATGTACTAAGTAGCATTTTCATGTATATGTACTAAGTAGCATTGTCATGTATATGTACTAAGTAGCATCGTCATGTATATGTACTAAGTAGCATTTTCATGTATATGTACTAAGTAGCATCGTCATGTATATGTACTAAGTAGCATCGTCATGTATATGTACTAAGTAGCATTGTCATGTATATGTACTAAGTAGCATCGTCATGTATATGTACTAAGTAGCATTTTCTTGTATATGTACTAAGTAGCATTATCATGTATATGTACTAAGTAGCATTTTCATGTATATGTACTAAGTAGCATCGTCATGTATATGTACTAAGTAGCATTGTCATGTATATGTACTAAGTAGCATTGTCATGTATATGTTTATGTATATGTACAAAACATCCTTTTAGTATTTTAATTTCTACTATTCAGGTAAAAGTTATAGATCATAGTACAAAACGTACTATAAAATTAGACAAAAATCATCATGAACGTACAATACAATTAAAAAAATAGAAAATGTATTTTGAACAAAATGTAGTATTTATTTTTCTGGTGATTTTATAAGTTTGAGTTTATAATAATTAAATTAGGATTCAATAAATGTACATTAATTGTTCTTAGATCCTATAGTAAATGAATAAATTACAGAATAACAATTACAGAATTGTATATATATTCAGGGTTTCTTTTCTAAATGGGCCACCATTTTGATCTTGGAAACCATGGGTCTGACAAAAAGCACTAAATAGGAAACCTTATCTTGTTTTTAGAGATATTAAAAAATTAATATTTCAAATTTTAAAAAACCACCACAATTTTTCAATATGGCGGTCAACTTTGTTTTTTCCTATAAAACACTCTATATTTTATGATTGTTTTATTTAGAATAATAGTTTTAATACTTTTCTATTCTTGGAAGTTTTTCGATATTTCGCTTAACAACTTAGATATGTGACCTCAAAACGTACAGATTCCTTATGGAGCTTACCATTAAAATTAAAATGTTTGTATACCAAAAATTAAAAAATCTGATCTAATATAAAACAATTATAACATACATTTGTAAAACGTATGCTTAGCTATTCTTTTTTTAAAGATTTAACAGCATAGTGAATTAAATAAAAAACACACAGCAATGTAAAAAATATTTTATTATTTTGTCACACATAAATTGATGTTGGCAGCACTGTTACCATTATCAGCTGTTTAAGGCAACTTCAAATACAGCTGGTGATCTATAATTTGTGGCGATATTACATACTATTCTGTGTTTGTCTTTAGTTGTCCTTTGTGTTACGTTCACAACGTATTCAATAGTGTAAAATAAAATACAAGGTCACCAATTTATTAAACCAGATGGGTGAAAACCCCCTTTTCTAAATCCTTCACAAAACAAAGTTATATAAATTTATGTTGTGTGATGTTCACTTGCATTTGAACCAGCACGTTATATGCTATACAAGAAACTATTATTATTTAGTTCCGTTTTCATCTGGTAGATATTTAAAATTATTAGCTATATAGGCAATTTTTAAAATTAAATACAAACAAATGTTTATAATTATGTCCTATTGATTTATTTGTTATAGATATTTATTTACAAGTACTAGTTTCACATAAAACAACATATGAATCCTCTTTTACTAGATCAATATTTTTTCCTTTTTTTTAGTAAATATTTAATTCATTTATTTGTAAACATCCACTGTAGTGATTCGTTTTTGGTTATTTAGGATTAGATATACATACATAAACGTTATTAAATATTTGTAAACAAATTAATTTCAAGGTACATATAAAAGTAGCAATAATTTAATAGTATGTTTGTACCTTATGATGAAGATGATATTATGGTATATTTTACTATAAGATATAACGTTCCATAACATGATTATATTTTCAACTGTATAATTATCATGGTGTAAAACATAATCTGAAAGTTCGTCGATAGATTAAAAAATATGTATTGAATATTCGGTTTTTCAGAGATAGACAAATTTGAGTTATTTTATAATTTATTTAAGCTGACAGATTATCGAAATTTTGTATGTAGAATGCATACATAATACAACTGAAAATCCTTTGCCGTTATTGAAATGAACAACTATAAAATACATAATAAATATTAATATTTTGTAGTTTTTAATAATAGTACCTAGTGATTGGCAATAATTGTTCCAATGTCTACACATAATCAATTATAATTTATAAACCATGCATAAAAAATCCATTATGATAAATGTTGTGCCGTTTGCACATTACGATCTTCTCCCTCAGACAGTTCATTCTTCCTCACTGTGTTCCATTTAGTTTATGTGTCTTTGTGTTTATTTTCTGTGTTCCGTGATTTTGTTTTCTGTGTTTCTTGGCGTCAACGGCAAGCTCGCCATTCTAGCGTTGCAGCCGACGATCAGTGTATTGCGGCTAGAAACTTTAGTTAAGTGTTCATACCAATTTTTCGCTTTTGTAACTGTTTGGCTAAAAATATTGTTTCTTGATTTCTTGTTCTCTAATGTGTATTGTTTCAGTAATTAACAAGTTGTTGCCTGTTTGTGAAAAGGTTTTTTTCTTTCAGCAGATCTAGGTTAGGCCCATGTGGCGATGTAAAGGAAATAATGTAATTTGAGTGTTTCTCTTTACTTTATTATTTTGTCCTGTTAAAACTAATTTTTAGATGTAATTGAATTTTTCATATTTATCTATCATATTTTTTATAGTAAAGTTAGTTTTCATTTCCACATTTTATACTATTTGACTTGCTCAGTGTAGGAAACTGTTCATGTAAAAGCCTGCCACCGCAGGACATTTTTGTTTCAATGCCCAGTCATTTAAAATGGTTTTACTTTGTTCATTATTATTTTTGTTTAATTAATTTGTTTGACCAGTTGTACTTAATTTCTTTTACTTTGGATTAAAAATTTTCTTTTTAGTAATTGTGCACTTTCTGCTATTTTTAAAAAACTTATCTTATGTTCGTAGTTAAAGTAGTTGTTGCCTTTCTCGCCCTTTTATTTATTTATTTTGTTTTCTCACTTTTGTGCAGCCAGACTAAAATATGTTTTATGATGTACTGTTACATTCTTACATATGAGACGCCAACACAACATTATTTGTATTTTAAGGCGAATATGAATGGTTATATGAGTGTAGGTTGGGGGTGGATGAGTGTAGCCTGGTTACTGAGTTCAACTGTTCCTCAGAAAGGGCAATTTATTAATAGCCCAACAGCCAGGGCAACTAAGGGACCTACAGCTTTACGTGGAATCCAAACCACATAGTGCTGGTCTGATTTTCAGCTAATTGACAAGCCTGATACTCAGTTATCTCCCCCACACAATATCCGAACAATTATTACCACCCAACATGGACACCCCAGACTTCTCTAGTAGTGTCCACGCCGATAGCAACCATTAAGCGGACGCTATGTCGGTATTAAGAGGACCGAGCATCCAACCTATCACCTACAATCTCCCAAACACTTTGTCCCCATGTAGCTGGGTTACAGCACTGCGCCACCAACTTTAGACCTGGCTCCGGGGTCGGAGAATCATGGATGGGCACCTGCATGGCTACCGACGGCGTTTTTCTGGAGGCACAGCGTGGTATCTTCGGGCTGGGACTAGACTCTACTCTGCGTCCCAGAGGGGCTGCCAGCTTTTCCCCCTTTCCACGATGTTCGTTCATTGGCCTGCAGGATGAAGACATTGACATACAGGTGACCCAAACCCAGTTTATTTTCTGGCCCTTCTGGCCTCCATGTGAGACTTTTCTGCAGAAAGTGCGGTCAAAGTGACTTTTGTTTACCAGCAAGGATATTTGTTTGACTATTGCAGCGAACATTACCATGTGGAAGCGAGAATTGATATTTAGATTTAAGTCTTTATTTAGTTTATATTTTATTTTATTTTCTGGATATTTTATTTTAAAAAATGGGGATTTGGGGTGATTAATTACTTTGTTGTTCCATTAGAAGCCGCCCAGTTTAGCTTGCTGGATTTCAGTGGAATTCTTTTTTTTATTTGTTTTTAACTTTTGCAAATTGGCCAAAACAATATGCAAAAGTAAAGTAACCTCAAGCTCAGTATTGAAGGGAAATGTCAATATAATGTCAATATAAGTACTTAGCACTTTAGTAGCAGAGTAGAAAAGCTCTTCCCGGAATCGAGGCTAAGTAGGTTTTATTTCCACTGTAAACAATACAACTTTTGGGTTGTAACAGTACAATCTGTAGATTTCTTAAGTTAACAACAATTTGGAGAATTAAGGTATTATTAAAATATTTTAACTAACATATAAAATCCAAAATTTCAATATACTATGGAATGGGGTGTTACATAGATAGCCTATCAAAAAAATATAGGCCCTAATTTCATACAACATCCCTAACACCCTATTTCCCTAACATCCCTAATCATACATCATGAAACACCCTAACGTTTCATACAACATCATGAGATTAAAGGACTTGTGATATAACAAATATTTATGTAATAATCCAATTCTTAATAACAATAAAAAAAATCACGCTGATGGTTGAGTTATGCATTATGAAGTTGCATGGTAGTGCTAAGACAAGCCAGCTGATGGTTGTGTTATACGACATGAAGTTGCATGGTATTGCTAAGACAGACCAGCTGATGGTTGTGTTATAAAACATAAAGTTGCATGGTAGTGCTAATACAAGCCAGCTGATGGTTGTGTTATACTACATGAAGTTGCAGGGGATTGCTAAGACAGACCAGCTGATGGTTGTGTTATACGACATGAAGTTGCAGGGGATTGCTAAGACAGACCAGCTGATGGTTGTGTTATACGACATGAAGTTGCAAGGTAATGCTAAGACAGACCAACTGATGGTTGTGTTATACGACATGAAGTTGCAAGGTAATGCTAAGACAGACCAACAGATGGTTGTGTTATGCAATGTGAAGTTGCAGGGGATTGCTAAGACAAGCCAGCTGATGGTTGTGTTGTACTACATAAAGTTGCAGGGGATTGCTAAGACAGACCAGCTGACGGTTGTGTTATACGACATGAAGTTGCAAGGTAATGCTAAGACAGACCAATTGATGGTTGTGTTATGGAATGTGAAGTTGCATGGTAAGGCTAAGACAGACCAGCTGATGGTTGTGTTATGCAATATGAAGTTGCATGGTAGTGCTAAGACAGGCCAGCTGATGGTTGGGTTATACGACATGAAGTTGCAGGGGATTTCTAAGATAGGCCAGCTGATGGTTGTGTTATACGACATGAAGTTGCAGGGGATTGCTAAGACAAGCCAGCTGATGGTTGTGTTATACGAAATGAAGTTGCATAGTAATGATAAGACAGCCAAGTTGATGTGTTATACATTATAAAGTTGCAGGGGATTGCTAAGACAGGCCAGTTGATGTGTTATACATTATAAAGTTGCAGGGGATTGCTAAGACAGGCCATCTGATGTGTTATAAAATATGGAGTTGCATGCGATTGCTAAGACAGGCCAGTTGATGTGTTATACATTATAAAGTTGCAGGAGATTGCTAAGACAGGCCAGTTGATGTGTTATACGACATGAAGTTGCAGGGGATTGCTAAGACAGGCCATCTGATGTGTTATACATTATAAAGTTGCAGGGGATTGCTAAAACAGGCCAGTTGATGTGTTATACATTATAAAGTTGCAGGGGATTGCTAAAACAGGCCAGTTGATGTATTATACATTATAAAGTTGCAGGGGATTGCTAAAACAGGCCAGTTGATGTGTTATACATTATAAAGTCGCAGGGGATTGCTAAAACAGGCCATTTGATGTGTTATACATTATAAAGTTGCAGGGGATTGCTAAAACAGGCCAGTTGATGTGTTATACATTATAAAGTTGCAGGGGATTGCTAAGACAGCCAAGTTGATGTGTTATACATTATAAAGTTGCAGGGTATTGCTAAAACAGGCCAGTTGATGTGTTATACATTATAAAGTTGCATGGGATTGCTAAGACAGGCCAGTTGATGTGTTATACATTATAAAGTTGCAGGGGATTGCTAAAACAGGCCAGTTGATGTGTTATACATTATAAAGTTGCAGGGGATTGCTAAAACAGGCCAGTTGATGTGTTATACATTATAAAGTTGCAGGGGATTGCTAAAACAGGCCAGCTGATGTGTTATACATTATAAAGTTGCAGGGGATTGCTAAGACAGGCCAGTTGATGTGTTATACATTATAAAGTTGCAAGGGATTGCTAAAACAGGCCAGTTGATGTGTTATACATTATAAAGTTGCAGGGGATTGCTAAAACAGGCCAGTTGATGTGTTATACATTATAAAGTTGCAGGGGATTGCTAAAACAGGCCAGTTGATGCGTTATACATTATAAAGTTGCAGGGGATTGCTAAAACAGGCCAGTTGATGTGTTATACATTATAAAGTTGCAGGAGATTGCTAAAACAGGCCAGTTGATGTGTTATACATTATAAAGTTGCAGGGGATTGCTAAAACAGGCCAGTTGATGTGTTATACATTATAAAGTTGCAGGAGATTGCTAAAACAGGCCAGCTGATAGTTCTGTTGGACGTTATTATGTTGCAGGAAAGAGCTAATACAGGAACGCTGACAGTTTTGTTGAATAATATCAAGTTGCTAAGGTTTATTAAGAAATATCATTTATTTATTGTGTCACACGATATGTGTTAAAATATATCAATTTGCAGTGGTTTGCTAAGAGAGAACAGCTGATAGTGTTATCACACAATGTAAAGTTGTACACATTTGCTAACACTACATTGATCTGATTGTTGAGTCACATGATATCCAGTTGCAGGAACTTGCTAAGACAGAAAGTTGATGGGCGTGTCACTGGAGACAGCTGAATGTGCTTTGTTGTTCCTAACAATAGAGTTTACCTTGACGCAATCTAAGTGTTATCTCCTGCAAGATTTAATAATTTCTTGGTTGATTGTGATTCAAAATGTTTTAGTACAGTTACAGGAATTCAATGGATATAAAACAAATATCCAATTTCTTCCGCCATTATTTATGCACCTTATGTTTGTTTTATTCATTCTTTTATTTATTTATGAAGATGAACTTTTAAGTAAAAGTAAGTGATCTCACGCATAATATATCACTATATTTTGGAAAACCAAATCTCAGATGTAGTCACTTTACAACAAGATGGAATTCTTAATGAATTTGGATATCCATTTGTTATGTAAAATGCATTCCATGTAAATTTTACTGACGTAGAAGTCTGGTGAATCAGCTCATGAAAGATATAGGATTATGATGAGTAAAACTTCACTTTAATTTACTGGTCTGATTAATTCGTGACTAAATTACAAATATAGTTGGATTAATCATAAATTAGGATGATAATATGAGAACCCTTGTACGGGTTAATAGAACAATTTTCAAATCAGTACTCATAAAATATATATCGAGGGCAAAGATAGTGTGGTGGCTCAGTGGCTAAGGCTTCAGACTGCGGAGGGCCGTGTCCAAGGTTCGAGTCCCCACAGAGCCAACGGTCGGTACTTCACTCGAATAAAATGTACACACAGGCTGGCGAGTGAAGTTAAAAAAATAAAAAAAAATAATAATAGTATAGTTATGTCTGGACAATTTTTTTAAGAACACTTTTAAAAAGGAACTAGTAATATTTTAGATAAATGAGATACTAAAATATATGCATACTGAGATATATAAAATTGTTTAAATATTGTATCATACACAATCGAAGTTCCTCTATTGGAGTTTAAACTATTGTAAGAAAATTCATAGCACTTCTAAGTAACCATATTTTAAAATTAATAAATTGTAAACCAGACACCAAATACACTTAAAAAATGTGCTTGTAATATGTCAGTTTTCTTTTAACTCTAACGTTCCTACCAAATTTAGTAATGATTCCATATATTAACTTAAGTTATAGAACATTTTTAATATAAAACCGACTTTACCTTTAATAGTAAGATTAAGGTATAAATGGATTAGTGAAACAGTTATCATTTACTTATCTTATGACTTTTTATTGCATTTATTATTTATTGAAATTTATATTAACAGGCTTATATATGTTTTATTTACTAACCTTCACTTGAAAATATCGACTTTTGTTACTGTATTTCTTAATATGAATTGTTCCTAATAAATTTGCCATTGCTAAAGTTTTCGAGAAACTTGACTTAAAATGGTTTACATTTTTCGAAACTATGAAACATAATATTTTTATAAATTATATAAGCTATAAGTTTACAAACAAATTGTGAACGTAACGATAACTGTGCCATTTTAACTAAAAGTTTTAAAGTATTTAGCTTTTATACGCTCAAAAATAGCATTTTTCCTTAACAAAGTTAATCTACAAGAAAACTCCATCTTCCATAAATTTTATAAATTAACAGTAGAAACTTATGTATTTGTATAAAAATCCAGGCCTTTTTCTTCACTATATTTTTTTAATAACTACAACAGCTGATATTTTGAAAGTAATGTTATAACAAACTATAGACTAACTTATCCATAAATAAAATCAACAGGGGTAAAGCTAACTCAAATATTTTATTATAAGAAATGTGTTTGCTTTCATCAAAGCTTCAACATTCCGGCATTTCAAATACTTAAGCTTTAATACATTCTCAAGGAAATACATGTTTGTTACTCGAATATTAAACATTTAAAAACATACAAAATTTATCTGTTATAATGAATCATCAGTTATAATAAATAACTAAAAATCGATTCAATTTTCACCGTTTTTATTTGCTGTTTGGGTTAATTCATTTCTCGGTCCATGTCTTAAATATTTAAAAAAAATAACTAAATAATAACTGGCTTACTATGTAGATAATATTTGAAGATTTCCAATGCTTTGAGTGTTTAAGAAACAAACACAACGTTTCGACATATATAACACACTCTGCCGTCTTCAGGTGTACTTACTAACTTAGCCTACAACTAAAAGAACTTTTTTTTCTCAAATCATACTAAATCAGAAAATACTTATTACTACATTCTAGATACTAAAGATTACTGTTGAAAGTCAAAAGTTCTTAAAAACTATCAAACATAACATAATCATACAAAATATAATATACAATATGAAATGCAAAAGAAATACAAAATATGAAATCAGTCAACAAAACACAGAGCAAGTTATTAAATAGGCCAAATACTCAATGACATACTATTGTAATAGTAATCAATGCAATACCAACTGACGTATAATTACAAGTTGTTTATAAGGTATACAAATAAATTATAAGCTCTAAAATACCTTAAAGTTGGAGGGAAATGCTGCTACGAGTATATTCACTAATATCTTTTGACTAGGAAGTTTTACCTCGACGTTTTATATATTTTGTTTGGTGTTATTTTGGTCAGAATGTAGCATTGTTTAAACAAGATAAACATTAATATTCTAATTTTATCACAAGATAAACATTAATATTCCAATGTTATCACAAGATAAACATTAATATTCTAATTTTATCACAAGATAAACATTAATATTCTAATTTTATCACAAGATAAACATTAATATTCCAATGTTATCACAAGATAAACATTAATATTCTAATTTTATCACAAGATAAACATTAATATTCTAATTTTATCACAAGATAAACATTAATATTCCAATGTTATCACAAGATAAACATTAATATTCTAATTTTATCACAAGATAAACATTAATATTCCAATGTTATCACAAGATAAACATTAATATTCCAATGTTATCACAAGATAAACATTAATATTCCAATGTTATCACAAGATAAACATTAATATTCTAATTTTATCACAAGATAAACATTAATATTCTAATGTTATCACAAGATAAACATTAATATTCTAATTTTATCACAAGATAAACATTAATATTCCAATGTTATCACAAGATAAACATTAATATTCCAATGTTATCACAAGATAAACATTAATATTCCAATGTTATCACAAGATAAACATTAATATTCCAATATTATCACAAGATAAACATTAATATTCCAATGTTATCACAAGATAAACATTAATATTCTAATTTTATCACAAGATAAACATTAATATTCTAATTTTATCACAAGATAAACATTAATATTCTAATTTTATCACAAGATAAACATTAATATTCTAATTTTATCACAAGATAAACATTAATATTCTAATTTTATCACAAGATAAACATTAATATTCTAATTTTATCACAAGATAAACATTAATATTCTAATTTTATCACAAGATAAACATTAATATTCTAATTTTATCACAAGATAAACATTAATATTCTAATTTTATCACAAGATAAACATTAATATTCCAATGTTATCACAAGATAAACATTAATATTCTAATTTTATCACAAGATAAACATTAATATTCTAATGTTATCACAAGATAAACATTAATATTCTAATTTTATCACAAGATAAACATTAATATTCCAATGTTATCACAAGATAAACATTAATATTCCAATGTTATCACAAGATAAACATTAATATTCCAATGTTATCACAAGATAAACATTAATATTCCAATATTATCACAAGATAAACATTAATATTCCAATGTTATCACAAGATAAACATTAATATTCTAATTTTATCACAAGATAAACATTAATATTCTAATTTTATCACAAGATAAACATTAATATTCTAATTTTATCACAAGATAAACATTAATATTCTAATTTTATCACAAGATAAACATTAATATTCTAATTTTATCACAAGATAAACATTAATATTCTAATTTTATCACAAGATAAACATTAATATTCTAATTTTATCACAAGATAAACATTAATATTCTAATTTTATCACAAGATAAACATTAATATTCTAATTTTATCACAAGATAAACATTAATATTCTAATTTTATCACAAGATAAACATTAATATTCTAATTTTATCACAAGATAAACATTAATATTCTAATTTTATCACAAGATAAACATTAATATTCTAATTTTATCACAAGATAAACATTAATATTCTAATTTTATCACAAGATAAACATTAATATTCTAATTTTATCACAAGATAAACATTAATATTGTAATTTTATCACAAGATAAACATTAATATTCTAATTTTATCACAAGATAAACATTAATATTCTAAATTATCACAAGATAAACATTAATATTCTAAATTATCACAAGATAAACATTAATATTCTAAATTATCACAAGATAAACATTAATATTCTAATTTTATCACAAGATAAACATTAATATTCTAAATTATCACAAGATAAACATTAATATTCTAAATTATCACAAGATAAACATTAATATTCCAATGTTATCACAAGATAAACATTAATATTCTAAATTATCACAAGATAAACATTAATATTCTAATTTTATCACAAGATAAACATTAATATTCTAAATTATCACAAGATAAACATTAATATTCTAAATTATCACAAGATAAACATTAATATTCTAAATTATCACAAGATAAACATTAATATTCTAAATTATCACAAGATAAACATTAATATTCTAAATTATCACAAGATAAACATTAATATTCTAAATTATCACAAGATAAACATTAATATTCTAATTTTATCACAAGATAAACATTAATATTCTAAATTATCACAAGATAAACATTAATATTCTAAATTATCACAAGATAAACATTAATATTCTAAATTATCACAAGATAAACATTAATATTCTAATTTTATCACAAGATAAACATTAATATTCTAAATTATCACAAGATAAACATTAATATTCCAATGTTATCACAAGATAAACATTAATATTCTAAATTATCACAAGATAAACATTAATATTCTAAATTATCACAAGATAAACATTAATATTCTAATTTTATCACAAGATAAACATTAATATTCTAAATTATCACAAGATAAACATTAATATTCTAAATTATCACAAGATAAACATTAATATTCCAATATTATCACAAGACAAACATTAATATTCCAATGTTATCACAGGATAAATAGATTAAGCAGTAACTTACCACCAATAAATATAACTATTAACAGCTAAATCTAAATACCTTTTATAATAAGGAAGACGCAAGGACTCCATTAGTACGATTGTAAACAGGATTTTTGGCAAACCTTTCAACCTCTCAAATACAACTATATGTGGACCTCACATCTGTTTCGGTATTTAAAGTATTGTTGGGCCCATTTTTTATTATATTTTTTACACGTATGGTATGTTCAACAAAAACTGATTTCTTACTCTCGTTAAACTGCCAACACTCACAGTGAAAAGGAAGACAGTTTTATTGTTAAGGTCTGAAACAGCTATAAATAACTTCTATAACTGAGTCTATAACACATTCAATAAATATATTAATATTTTATAAGTTACTAAAGGGAATCTATTAAGTAATGCACATATAACTATACTATGTTGGCTGTCACTTTACAGTGCTAAGAAAAGGTTTTGAAAAACTGTAATCAAACCAGTAAATAAAACACTTTAAACATAAATACGTTTGGGTTGGTTCTCATTTATTCACATTAAAAACAAGTATAATTACCACCTTTATTTATTTGTAATGACATCAGAGTCACATGTTATAAACTAAACATAATATGGCCTAAATATAATAAGTTGACGATTACTATAATTTTTTGGACCGATCAAATAACCCCTTTAACATTTTTGAATATAGGGGTTTTAGATGTCTTTTTTTAACCCAAAATATTCTGTATTTTATTAATAATGTAAATAAATAGGGGTTTGTTAAGATTAATGCTCTTTTATAGTTAAATATTATTACTTAATTAAATAATGTGGCCTATACATATTAATTGTTCTAATAATAGTATTGAAAATAATACAGTACAATTCCTATAATCACCTGCAATGCTGATTGAGTGTTTTATTGATCTAATAGACCTCTACTAGTCTCAGTGTGGTCACAGTAATATATAACCAATCTGTGCAAGTGTTTAAGCCGATTACATTTCACCATTAAACATAAAATAGGATTGTTTCTTTCGTGTTATTACTTTTATAAGTAGTGAATAAATAACTGTTATGAATCAAAAAATATCTCAGGTGTGCTAAATTTTGTATTATTTTTTTTTCCATAATTTTCTTTAGTAACAGAATAAAATGGGGCAATAACGTACGGTTATTAGTATAGTGGAATAGAAAGTTGACGTACAATATTTTATACAACAGTTGTATTCCAAAGAATATACCTGCACGTTTTATGTAACTGAAAAATATTTTATTACTTTTATTCTAATATTGCCTTTAAATTAAAGAGAATTCATAAATCTTGTTTTAGCCTACACATAATATTAGTATAGATAAAATATATGGACCAAATAGTTAATGATAGACATAAAATACCACACATAATGGTTAGACGTGTAATACTGTATGTATCATTATTAGGTCCTCTTAATACTGACACGTCGTCCGCTCAGTGGTTGCTATCGGTGTGAACACTACTAGAGAAGTCTGGGGTGTCCATGTTGGATGGTATACAAAGTTCAGATGTTGGGTAGGGAAGAGAACTGAGTGGCCAGACTTGTCAGTTAGCTGAAAATAAATCCAACACTACATGGTTTGGATTCCACGTAAAGCTGTAGCTCCCAAAGTTTCTCTGGCTATTGGGCTATTAACAAATGGCCGTTTCTGAACTAAGTCGAACTCAGACAGTAACAATGACTACACTCATTCATTTACACTTATCACACTCATTAACCCCTCATATTCGCCCATATATCTACGATCCTCGTCTTAGCAATGAATAATGCAGATTATATTTAGTAGAGAAGATTGTCATATCCCTTTTAGCAACTCTAATATAACGAGGCACTGCTTTATTTGATTTAAAAATTATGTAAAGGGTTCTTACACTAATGTCAACAAAATTTGCTTCCCAATTATCGTAGCTAAATATAGCATGGTAAATAATGTCTTTTGGTATTGTTTCAATGTTTTAAAACGTAAAATAAATCAAAACACATCAAAGATAAATTAAGTATGGTAATATTACTTTTTCTATTTTCTTTTAGATAGTTATTTCATCTGTATGGAGTGAGATTTATTTAATTTTAAAACTGATATATTTTTAAGATAGTATATTTTTTATATGCATGTGTATTTGTAAAACACAGCTGATAAACTTCAAAATAATAACAATATAAATGAAACAGCAATATAATAATTTCAGGCTATCAAATAATAATTTACTTATATAAATTACCAAAAGTGCACCGTTATATTTATTAAATTTTATATCATACGCCTATAAATTTTCAAAGCTAAGTATGAATTTATTGAACTCGTATAAATTAAATTGTAATTGAAACAATTGAATTATTTCTTCGTTGCATTATTCATTTTTAGAATCCTTACGTTTCAATAATTATCTTTACAACAATCAGTAAGTTAATATTGCAATCATTTTGAATTATTTAATTGGAAAAAAATAAAAACTTGATATCCTAATCGTCAGTTGTTTGTAAATAAGTTCTATATTACTAAAAAATAGGATAATGATTTTTGGTTTATTAGATAAAATGTTATGTTTTGTTCACATTTGTTATTTATACTCTAATGTATATTATTTATTTAGTAATACATTCTATCACTGAACCTGATCTTCTTTTACGTAGGCTGTAACTAGTCTAATAATAGCTGTTCATTTGTCATTGGGCTATTAGTTAATGAGTCGGCCTTAGTTTGTATTAATGACTGCATTAATCACTCATCTACACTAATTAAAAATCCATATTCGCCCATATCTTGATGATCGGCGTCTTAAGAATAAATAATTAAATAGTAAATATAGTAACAAATACAAGAGATTGGACGCTACCATTGTCATATAATTAACAAGCAGCATAAAGAATTATTTTACTGAAAGGGACAGCGTTACATTGGTAGTGTGTGTTACTATGGTAACTATATGTCATATCAATATGGTATTTAAACGTGAAATTTCACTGTTAATATTACCCTAATGTTTATATCGCAAGTAGAAAAATATTCAAACTAATAGATCTGGCTTGTAAATTAATTTAGATATAGTAAATTAGTAGGCCAATATTATGAATATAATTTAAAAAAGATTTTATTGTAATTTTCCTTTTTAACTTTTAATTCATAACATTAGTTTTTATGTTATGCATAAGATAATTTCAATTAGAAATATGTTAATCCCCAAAGCTGATAATTGTTAAAACATTATGTAGATTTTTGTTATGTTTAGATTTGTTTGGATAAAAAAATAAAATACTCACTAATCTCACAAATTTGAATTGATCCTTAAAAAAGAAGAGTTATAAAATATTCTTAAGCCTAGTGCAATGAATAATGCAGTGGAATTAAGAAAGTTATACGTGAATAGTTATATGTTAGTTATAGTTTTCAAATAACTAACTTATATTTTTACAGCATATTTATTCACGTTGTTACATGACTTTGTGGTGAACAAATTATTTAAAACAATATAGCAAACCTGTATTGGTAATTAATAAAACAATATAAATCTAAAATATATTATAAATATTAAATGTTTTAAAAACAATATTCTAATATGTCATTTATTTCTTCTTGCTGGCAAAATAATTAAAAACGTATTGCAAAAAATACACATTTTTTATTTGTATTTTTTAACCACCATCTATTTTCAATTTTATTTACGGAAAACATTCGAAGATCCTTAATACGTGAAAAAAATGTCCCCTAACTTTTTGCTCGGATGCTCTGAACAAGTCGATATAAAATTTAAAATGTATGATAGCTCACAGTGTTTAACAAAATGGTGATATTTTTTATTCCACCAGTGGCTGTTGGATATTTAATGTTATCGCTTTTTTCAAGTGAAATAATTAGCTGCTTGGAGACACATTTGTATGGAAATTGTAGGTAGAAGGCTCTATAATCGGTCCACTTATACTGACTTGGGGTAGGTTGGTAATGAGCTCTCGTTTTAACACTAGATCAGGTTGTTCCTGTTCTTTTTCTTATCACCTTTTGAGTAACTTTTCATTAAAAATATTTTTTTTGAACGTGTTCCTGTTTTAAATGTTAGATCGTATTATTTCTGTTGATTTTAGATAATCTTATAATGCAGATATCTCTATGTTTTATCCGTACTTCAATTTTAGCGAAAATCAATCCCTAATTTTCTTCTTTAACTTAGTGGATTGATTAACTATTTTATTATCTATTGTCTTTATTAACCTTCTTAATAAAACCCAAAAGTATTAGTCTTTATTTTCTAATTTGGGAATATTTTTCAGAGTATTGACTATTTAAATTTGTTTCATCAAACTGTGTGAAATTGATAGTCAGTATTTAATGGACCCAATATTGTTTCTGATTGTTAATTAAATTTTGTTTATATCTTTCTGTACGCAGTTAAGGTATTGACCTTATAAATTCGTCTTTATTAATTTATTATTAATAATTAGTTTTAATAATAATTGACTGTGTTAAACTGTATTGGATTTACATATTTACAAGTAACTCTGTATTGCAAAGGCATTATAAAATGATAAGTCGATTATAGACATCAAGCTTTTTCTGAAAGGTTTTCAACCCTAAATCTTGTACATATTCAACAACATATTTTTATGTAGAAAACTATTTTATTTTACCGCATTTTTGTCCAGTAATAGTTTGTTGATTTTAAATATGTAATGGGGTTTTTAAAATAAAAGTAAATACTCATCTTTTTTAATACTTAAAGTAATTAATTTTCGTTTTGAACTGTGCATGTAACGAGTCCATGAGGTAGCTAATAAACAATAAATAGCTGACTTTTATTTAGTATACATAAATGATTCAAGTAAGGAACTTAAGTTGGAAGTAAATTGAAATTATTTAATTTACTAACTTAAAATTCAAGCCCATACATCGATCTTGAATATACTGGGTTTATCATTAGAGATATTTATATGTAACATTTTATGAACCAAACTCTCTTATGCCCAAAGAATATGAGGTTAAAAGGACGCATGTATACATACTTATAAAATAAAAATTCATCTATTTTAAAGATATAAAAAGCAACGTACCATGGTCTTTGTAGCAGATCTTTTCAGCAAAACATCGCCTGACTAAGGAAAGTTCCTTCCACAATATATTACAGTTTATTACATTATCTCATGTTGCGTGACACGAAATTTACTTTAATTGCAAGTTAATCCCACCTGGACTTCAGTTGTTCATTTTTTATCATCTTCCATATTCAAGGAAAATTTAATGGTTTAATTTCAATATACTTTACATAAATCCATTAAATAACCTAATTTTTTTTGTTTTGTTTATATACTTTACTATGAACTTTCTACTATCCAAGTTATTATTATTAATATATTTGTTATTGGGAAATACAATTTGGCGCGTTTCGGATGTGAGTGAAGTGGTTTTTTTGTCGTGTGGTTGGTGAGGATGTGTGAATGAATTTTGTCCTCTTATGTGTGTTTAATCATGTCTGATTAAATTGTAGCCTTAGGTATTCTTATAATGATATACAATAATTTAAAGTTCCCATCGAAGTATATTAATAATAATGTATTACGTCAGCTTTATTTTTTCCCTAAAATAGCTATACTATAACTTAGTGCAAGGAGTTTAAATGAGCAAGCATAGTCATTGTCACTAACTAAGGTCAGCTATTCCTTCAAAAGAGCCATTTATTGTAGGGAGAAGTGAAGTTGGGACCACACTCTAGGTCAGTGATTCCCAACTTGCGTCACAAGTGCCCCAAAATGTTTTTCAATACATTTCAAATTATTTTCAATGAACAATTCATCAATGCAAAGTATCATTGAAATATATACTTAAAGCAAAGTATATATTTCAATGCTGTGCTATACTTGTTATACTAACCAACAGTGGTAATGCCCCCCCCCCCCCAACTGCCCATACACAAATAGTGGTAATGGCCTACCCACCCACCCATACACGAACAGCGGTAATGACCCACCTGCTTACACATACAGTGGTACTGTATTACAATTTGTTGACAGCAATCCTGAATTGTAACAATTTTTATGAAATAATAACTAATTAACTATAAATAAATAATTGGTATTTAGTATTACTATTATATTTTAAGCACATATGCATACTTGTGCTTGGTTACGCAACAAGTTATATAAGAATATGTTTAAAATCAAACTATTAATAAAGATTTGTTTCAATTATAATCCAACTTAACTATCCCTTTTTTTCTTTCTTTCGAAAATTCTAAACAAAACATCCTAAACGCATTATGGAATTGCGTAGGGGGAAAATGTTATCAACAAGTGCTGTATTTCCCAGAGGAAATTAAACAAGATTTAAATCCAGCTGTGGCTTTGAGTGGTGACCAGATGTCGTGTCCAATCCCTTTGCGGTTTAACGAGATACATACATTATATAGGTTGTGCAATTATATTTAATTAAACATGAATATCATTTGAAAATTTGTAATACATTTCCTATAGCTTTGTAACTTTAACGATTTATCAGTATCGAACTTAAAGTTATTAAATGGTAGCTAAACAATACATGTTAGTCGATCCCAATCCAGTGATATGTAACTTAAATTATTATAAAATTAAAACTTACGATAAAACAAAAAATCCATGATTATTGTAAAATAAACTACAACATATTTTTTACAAAAAAAAAAGAAGATTGCGTGTGCAATCGATACAAAATATTATAGAAAAATCTCTTTTCTTTCATTAACATAAAAATATCTCTCTTATGAACTTTCGTTCTGGTTCAACTTCAGTTAGAACAGAAAATTGGCAATTACTTGGTTTTAGACAAATAAATCCTTTACATAATAAAATCTAAACTCAAACTGAACCCTGGAGATTTTTAACCTGAATAAAGGTGTCGCCTAGTCAAAAGCCATCGGTTTTTACATATTTTCTTAGCACTGAAAATAAAAAAACATTTAAAGTTGTGTATTTGTAGTTCCTTATAAAATACTGTAAAGCATTGTGTCACAAATATTTCATCTTTTGGAGTACGACATAGACAAGTTTATTTAAACATAATTATAGGTGTAAAATTATCTAATATTTAATGGGCGATAGTCGTGTTTAAGATCTGATTAACTATATAACATATTGGTGCGTTAAATAAAACTGCACTTTGTAAAAATATTAAGTAATTTATTTTAATTTTGTGAAGCAAGTTAGCAATTTAATCGTTAGATTGTATTCAGTGCAGAAACATGTTTTAAGAGAAATAAATAACTTTAAGACATTTAAAACTATAATTGCAATTATATTTAAGTCCTATTTATGCCATATTTATAGCATAATAATACCATTATCTGATTCGGGTGGGTTTTGGTCAACTTTTTCAGCTTGAGTGGAAGTCAATCAGTTGACTAGCCCCTTCTTGTTCTTATTTCCTTATCATTTGAAGCAAATGAAATATAAAAATGTCTATAAATACTCTATAAAATTATTATAGTAATTTTTATAACAAAAACTATATAAACCAATTTGAATACATTCCTGTATAAACAGATTGTAGTTACGTGCGTTGGGGCGCCAAGTATATTAATCTGAAATTCTTACTATAATTAATAGAAAAAGGATGTGAACTGGCCATTAAAGATGAAAAATATCGTACTATATTTAAATAATTATTTTATTAGAAGACTAATTTTAAAATACATTGTGGAATTTTTTTACTAAGCTAAAGTCAGCACATGTCAAAATAACGTGTTTGCAGGTAGTAGGCCAATTTATCATAAAGATGATAATAAAATGTAATGAGCACAAAGGTTAAGAGGGAAATGTAGGTGAAGTGGTGAGTAAAGGTATTTCGCAACCATTCTGTCATATCAGTAAGAGCAATGCTAGAGTCAGGGACGCCGTGACATATTTTGTATAGGCAAAACTGATACTGTACCTAAATTGCGTTCACGAGTGGCAGGCGTTCTTTACCCTCATAACAAGTGTAGCCATTTATTGTGGAGTAGTGGTATAATATATGGGAAGACTAATCCAAAGACTTTGGTATAGGCATATTAATTTTGGAAGACATTTAATCTATTCTAAGTAATTTATTCATAATCATAGTTCAAAATTACATAATATATAAAAAGTACCTATGCACGTTTAAGGATGGGTGGGTGGGTCAGTACCACTGCACTAGTATGTGTGGGTGGGTAGGTCAGTACCACTTTACATGTATGGATGAGGGGGACAGTACCACTGCATGTGTATGGGTGGGCCAGTACCAATGCACGTATATGGGTGGGTAGGTCAGTACCACTTTACGTGTATGAATGAGGGAGACAGTACCACTGCATGTGTATGGGTGGGCCAGTACTAATGCACGTGTATGGGTGGGTGGGTCAGTACCACTGCACGTGTATGTGTGGGTGGGTAAGTCAGTACCGCTTTACGTGTATGGATGAGGGGGACAATACCACTGCATGTGTATGAGTGGGTGGGTAGGTCAGTACCACTTTACGTGTATGGATGAGGGGGACAATACCACTGCATGTGTATGAGTAGGAGAGTACTAATGCACGTATATGGGTGGGTGGGTCAGTGCCACGGTATTATTACACAAATAACTTCGTGACTTTGCTATAGCTACACAAACACAAGTAGATTATAAACATTGTTTTGTATAGGAGTTCATAAAGTTACATTTTTTATATGTCTCTAAATGTTGCCCCGTTTAGGTACTGATGACAACATGTTATGGTCTCGTTTGACCTCACCCTTCCTATCGACTGGTGATTAGAAGAAGTATTGTTAATAGTGAATTCTTGAGTGTGTTCAGACTCTAACAGAGGCTGTCAGAACTATTGAAAATTTAAAGAGTCGTGCAAACCAATGTTCAAAAAACTCAAACTGTTGACTCTACCTTGCTTGTATATTAAGAAAAAATCTATATTGGATGTCTAAATACAACCTGATAAGGAGCAATGACTTACATAATTAATATACTAAAGTCAGAGATGGCTACCATAATGGGCAACTAGAACATTACTCTATCAACAACTTCCCTCACAGGTGGGAGTCAAACTAATTAACAGCTTGCCTAAGGAAATGAAAATAGCTCTAGTTTAAAAAATATTTAAGACTTGCTTGAGAAGTATTCTATTGTACCAGGTGTTTTACAGCGTCGGAGAGTTCCTAGAAAACGACTGGGAGACCAACTTAATTGGCTAGACACATCCGTTAACTGTTGTGGGAGTCTCAAACACTGCAGGTAGTTTTGTATGAATGCCCTCTCTCTATATATGTTCGTGAGTATTTCTTTATATGAATAATTAATTAAATAAGAGCCTCAAGTTAATTAATAATAATATTAACGTTGCGATATTTATGTCTATACAATAAAAGATCGATAGTTGTTTTATTGTTAAAAAAAAATATTTTTATATTCCAATATGTAGCTCTGAATTGTGTAAAATTAATTATATAAATAACTTACTGCCTTACTTGCACAATTCATTTCAGTTTATATAAAAAAAATGTTTGAAGGTTAAGAATCTAATCCGAATTGTTTCAATATTTATTTTATTTTAATTTATACACCACAACGTAATACAGTGTACTAAATTAACTAAGTTTGTGTAGTTTTATATTTTTAGATTCTATAAAGATGGGGTATCCCCAAAATGTATACATTGCAATAAAAACTGAAATGAATTGTGCAAGTAAGGCAGTAAGTTATTTATATAATTAAAATAAATATATGTACAGCTATTCAAAATAACAAATTGGGTGAATGTTTAAAAATATTGAAATATTAAGGATGATTTTTGTTATTAAATTTGTATGTGTCTTCAACAAAATTATATTCCACTTCTAATTACTACGCATATTAATAACACTGAATTATAGATAATATTTATTGGATAAAATAAATAAGAAAATAAATTTTGTTGTTAAGTTTGCCAAAGCAAACTATATAGCTCACTCCATCGATACGAAATGCTGAACAGTCTGACAATAAGGATAAAAATGGCGGATGATGACCCCTATCCTACAGTTCCCGACAAACTCTGGCCTTTCATTTCTTCTCATATGGTTTTTAGGAAATTTCTCAAAGAAATTGTAATAAAACCATAGGGATATAATTTTTAATATCAAGTTGTTGAAATGTAATTGAAACAGCTTAACAAATTTATCCCATTTTTAATGAATGGTATATTTCATAATTATTAAATTGAATACCAAACTATAACAATATTTCATTGTTAAACACAAAATACGAAAGTTATTAAAAGTTGGAATATTGAAATGGCCATTGGATTGGTAAAAGTAAGTTAACATAAGAAGTGATATGCTTTTACCTACAATTCGTTTTAATTGAATTTCACTAAAACACTTGATAGCCCACTCGTCATCCACCTCTGTTACATACACTTTAACATTCTATGACTTTGTGGAGTTAAAAACTACATAAAAACAACAATAACATCTTTTTTTATTTTTTTTAACTAATATTTTTAATATAGATATCACTAATTTAGATAGGTTATTTTTTTGGCAAGTAAACGCAGTTTTAACTAGTATTTTAAATATAATATTAACCAAACACAACTATATTAATATTCTGCAGGATATTATTTTTAAAGTATCACTTATGTGAAATATAAACTGTTTTTTAATGCCCCATGAATGTTAGTTCTAGCATGATAAGGATTTTCATGTACTATCATAAAACGTAGTGCAAGTATCATCTAGCGTACTGCTTACATGAATCTGCAAATTAGGATAAGCTGTAATATGAAAGTAAAATTTTTTTAGTATTATAAAAATGGTTTATAACAATATACAGGGTGTCCCAGCCCCGACTGTCATATTTTATAGGATTGTTTGCCAGGTCAATACAAGCAAATAATGCCATTTAACATGTGTCCTATATTGATTCGTTTTCTCTCTGTGGGTCTGTATGAATTTTTTACAAAAATGTAAATATTGTAAAAAATATATGATATAAAATACTGTATTTTCATATGAAGGGTGATCTTAGAAAGATACAACTTATGTAAAAATACCAAATGTCTAAATTATTAGTTAAAAAATGGCGGCTGCTTAAACATTTCAAAGTCAAATTTCAAAACAATTAAATTGCTTAACCAAACATTTTAGGACACATGATTTAGAGACTATACTATGCCAAGTCTAACGATATGCCAATTAATTATAAATATTGATTGATAAACAACAGAGAAAACTTTTTTTGTGACTGAAAGCATTGTTATCTAAGCACTATTTAGATATGTGCTCACTAGATAACAATGCTTTTAGCCACAAAAAATACCCTTTCACTGTTATTTATCAACCAACCTTTTTACTTAACATATTGTTAGATTTGGCATAATATATTCTATAACTAATGTGTCTAACATTTTTTGGGTAAAAAGTGTTATTGTTTTGATATTTGACTTTGAAATATTTAAACAGCCACCATTTTTAACTGATAATTATAGATATTTAGCCTTTTTACATATAATGTATGTTTCTAAAATCAACCTTCATAAGAACATTAAGTATTGAATGTCAAATAGTTTTCTAGATATTTAAATCTTTGCAAAAAACACATATAGACACAGACAGAAAAAGAATTGAAATACGACAGTGTTATTTGGCATTATTTGTCGTATTGACCTGACAAACAATCCTCTAAAATATGTGACAGTCGAAGCGGGACACCCTGTATGTATATAAAATAATATAATAAAAATAACAATAAACAATAATATAAATAACAATTAGTCCATAAATAAAACTTCTGATATGAATATATAATCATCAATTACTGTATTAGTGATCTATTTAAATACTTCAATTGTACTTATACAGTAAATATTTTATAAAAAGACACAAAAATATAAAACTCTCAGTTTGGCATTCTGCAGATTAAATGATATTTAAATTCTCCCTGTTTTATGTATAGTGACCCTGAATATGGTAAGTAGAATATTTGTTTTAAAGAGCACTCATGTCCATCGGTCTTGTTATGTGAACACTTCTGCACAACGAACAATATTTTTTGTATTTTTTCAATTATGTGGCTCTTTCTTAGGATCCAGCAATTGAGTCACTTGAACATTGTTTTCAGCAATTTGTACTTTGACCTCCACTCGGCTTTCATTAGGGATAACCACAGAGAAATGAAAAGATAATGAAAGTCCTCATGTGTGGTAATACTTTGGTGTTAGTATTAACTAAATAAGTTGAGATAATATATTAGGTTTATTAGTGAACATTTGTTTTAAATATTTTAGTGGTTTCTTGCAGCTACCAATTATAAATGTTAACATTTATAAAAGCTGTGATATATATTTAGAAAACAGTCAAAGAGTGTTTAGATATTAATAAAAATAAAAGTATCAAGTATTCTCCTGTCACAAAGCTAAATACAAACCATTGAGCCATTTAAGACCTACCTCACTGATTCTGTTTATTATAGCTAATACCTCCGGAAAACAGCGCAGGCTGTAACAATATGATCTATTTTTGGGATAGACTTCTTTCAATCATATAAGTAATCTAGAGCCAATCCCCGATTTGTATTTCCAGTGGTTGCATCTGCCCAAGAAAGTTCGGAAGCGACTTAACAGTGTACATTCCCTACAACCACCCACCCATCCACCCAAACATACACGTACACATGCAATGAACCACACACCCACCCACCCAAACATACATGTACACCAGCAATTAACCACCCATCCAAACATACATATACACTAGCAATGAACCACCCACCCACCCACAAACTGATATTGATTTCTATGATAGCACTGTAAATATGTGGGAGAGTGAAATCGTCCATACTAACTTACATTAATGGGTTGGCCGGTGATTCAATGCCTACTTACATGTGTCAGTAGGCATGTGGTTCAATGCCCTAGTACATGTGTGGGTGGGTGGGTCGGTCAATACCACAGTATGTGTGTTGGTGAGCGAAGGATACAGTACCTACGCACATATATGGGTGGGCGTGTAGTTCAATATTACAGTGTATGGTTAGGTGGAGGGGGTGCGAGTCCTCATACTACAGGGCAAGTATATGTATGTGAAATAAAATTGCGTTCTATTAAGAATTACAACAAAAACGTAATAGTGGAGTAAAATATGAATCATAATAAATATCTTAAAACTGATAGTTCAAAAGATAAATTTAATTTCGGTGTTTTAAAATATCTAAATTCCACTCCTGGCCTCTATTGAAAATAACTTTCAACTGTTCTAGTCTCAAATTGAGGATGCCTTAACAAAGTTTTGTACACAGAACATTTAATTGGAGACGTAATTAATGTTTGATTTGTCACCGCACTAATGAGAACTTACCACACGTACTTGTTAGCTCTTAGAACTCGGTTTACCCACTACGTGGCTTTGTTATGTGTTACATTAATTTAAGTTTTAATTAAAGTTAATTGTTACAGTTAAATCTGATGCATACTTTGGAACATTTAATTAGCATTACGTCTAATAACACATTTAAAACACCATAATTTAATTAACTTTCGGAATATATTGTTTTCAGAGTAAGAAAGTGAAACATTAATATTTTACTAAATTTAAATTAAAAAAATCAAATGTTGACAATAATTGTAGTTGTAAATATGAAACCTTTTATTGTTTTATAAATGATGATTGAAGGTTACAACAAAATAAATTGTACTGAAATATTATGAGCTAAGAAAATTTTTAAAAATTGGACATCATAAATCTTTGGTTGCCTTTCAAAATTCATGTCCAGGTTTCTTAAAGTTCTGTCCACAAATTATTTTTGACCAGTGGATAAATCAATATAATTTGTCATCTACTATATCTTTACTTACTAGAATTGATTTTTTGCCATGAACATTATTACTTATTTAAAAATCTTTAATATTTTTTTATTTTACCTCCTTAAGTATTACTGGCGGACACTGAATATCTATTTGCTTAGTCTTCAGGCTTAATTTTTAATATTTTACAATAATTGTATTCCAAAAAAATACAATAAATATCTCCTCTCCAGTACCCTTTACAATTACGTATTAATTTAATAACACATCGAATAAGAAGAAAAGGAAAGCTAATAAGAAGTAAAAGAGTAAAGTAAAACATAGTGTGAAATAACGTCCTAGCTTTAAAACATTTTAAAACTATTTACTTATTAATAGGAAAATATATATTTTAAATAAAAAATTTGTTCATCTTCATCAACGTTTTAGAGTGAATAATAATTAAGCAATGTTTTAAGATAAAGTGCATTTATTTAAAATTTCCTTAAAACTTCTTCAACTAAGCTTACCTGTCAGTTTATTATGTCGTAATAATTATTGCAAATTTTAAATAAACATGTTCAACAATTGACTTTTTTTCAAAAAGTTTGCCTTTTTTTATTTACGATCCAATTATCTGTAACCAAATAAAACTTTTCTTTATGAATTGTGTAATGTTTAATACCTAGTTGTTGTATTTTGAAACAATTATTTTAATTGATACTGTATACTTTTAATTAACTTTATGATTTTTATTTTTAAATACCACTGTACGTTTATAGGTTGGTCAATACCGCTCTACATGTATGGGTGGGTGGGTGGGTCAACACCACTGTACGTGTATGTGTGGGTCAAAACCACTGTATATGTATGGGTGGGGGTTAGGATTCAGATGTTGTGTAGGGAGGAGATATGAAAATAAAGCTTGTCAAATAACTGATAATCAGACAAATACTACGTGGTTTTAATCCCACGTAAAGCTTTAAATTCTTTAGTTACCCTGGCTATTGAGATATTAATAAATGGTCCTTTTTGTGCTAGGTCGAACACAGTTAGTAAAAAAAAAGTTAACTACAACTTTTCAAAAACCTACTTAAATTAACTACATAAAAAGTTCAAAAACATATCTAATATTACTGACTCACTACCTAAAATATGCGTTAAATGAACAATTTCAGCCTAATTAACAAACATAATTAGTCATTTAAAAATATAAACACCTACTCACAAATCAAAGTAGTAAATTTAAGTCCAAACCGTAACAAAATTATATTAAATAAATTGTTAGCCTTTTTTTGCGTTTTTTATCATAACTTTTCTCTAATTATTTTGTTAATGCCAAACTATTAAAATAATAATTCTATCACATAAATGATTAATAATTCTCATGACATAAATTTTATGTGTTCTTAGCTAAAATTTAAAAAATGAAGTTTATTTAAACACTTAATACGGAAGATAAAGCATAAAATAAAGTTTTCTTAGTAATTAATTATTTTTGTTGGAATTCTGATCAAATTATTTGTTATCAGAAATGTTATAGTAATCATTGATGCAATGAAATATCATCAGTACTAATAACAGTGTAAACAACTTGGCCAGATATACAGCTATCTCCAGGAAGCATTGGTGTGCGACAGATTTACTTAACATACCCCACCAACAAGTCCTTGTCATAAACAATGAAGTAGATAGTAGGGACTTTAAGCTTTATATGTAGTAGTCATTAATAATTGTGTTAAAAATTAATCACACACGTGGTTATATAGAGGGACGATTACACATCTTCCCTCCACTGATGACGACTCTTACGTATGGAAAATATCAACACGCAGGTCATGATTTATTTGGTGAAAAGTTAGCAGACTTCTCTTCCTGACACTTAAAAATCTGTGATCACTATCAATTTAATGGACACCAATAGATAAAATAAGATCACTGCCTTAACGAATAGTGAAAGAGTTCTCTAATATTGCCTCTTAAGATGGACTGTACATTTGAGACAATTATACGGAAATGGGAAGAACATATGTTTCATAAATATAGTTAATAAATATAGTTACTGACGTCTGGATTATCAAATATCTTAATTTATTTAATTGCCTATCATTGAAAGACATACAATTCAATATCACTGGCGTTTAATTATGGAGCACAATAGGGTGGTTAGTTTGACCACCAAGATCCATAGGAGTCATATGAGCCAAAATGTACCAACAGTATATACAAGGGTAGAGAGCGCCTGCCACTACAGAGAAGGCAATCGAGGTGCACCATTCATTTTGCCTAGCCACAAGATGTCACGGCGCCCTCATACACTATGCAGTATTCTGTTGGGGTTACGACAAGACGCCTGGGTTTTGTCACATCCACTTAAAATTTTAAATATTATGTAATAAATTATTAGCAAAATATTACTTACATATGATACATGTTAACAATAGCGTACCTTAAAAAACATATACTCGTTATTACATGTCTTTTTAGGTGACATTTGATACATCCTCCAACTTCTTTTTGTATTTTGGACTGATATGTCATTTTATATTTTCAATTCATGGTTATTATATTATATTACACACCTGTGGACGATTCATCCCTATTGCAGTAGGGGTTTACCACTCTTTCAATTAATCAGACACGTTTCATATTGACGCGTCAAGCTGGAAGTGTTAAAGAAATACGAGATCTATCCAAAGGCTACCGAAAATTGAAGGTACATTACCGATTGCACGATATAATATGCTTTAAATTATTGTACATGAAATTCTTAGGGAAAATGTATTCGACATTACTTATTTGTATAATTTTAAATTAGATCTTATTTATTTAATTTTTTTTTTTTTTACATATTTTATTTTGATGATTTTTATACAGGATTTTTGTTATTTTATATTAACAGACCAATTCAAAAAGACAATTTTACGTAAGTATATTTCAATAATTTTATAAAAAAGTTAATTTTAATAACTTAATTATTCTCTCTTTAACTATGATAGATTATTATTAATAACAAATTTTAATAAAATATGTTTGTCAAGTATTAAAGTTGCAGGAGTTGTATTAAAAAGGATTGAACTGTTAAGTAACACTTATTTAAAGGCTTGTAGCAATAATTTTTAATATTTTTATTACTTTACTTATATCAAATGTATATCAGTTTTAAACAGTTGATAAAATAGGATATGAATATAATAAACACATAATAGAATTAGACTATACCTTCTCAGTATTTCAGAATAAAACATCAATATTACTCATCAAAATATCCTTTTTGATGAGTGGTGAGTGATTTTCCTTGACTGCAAAGTGTGGGGAAGTACACACCTGGCAGAAGATTTAATGTGCAATTTACATTAAGTTGAATAAAAATGATGCAAATGTTTTTGTTTTATTATTTGACAAAGATTAACAGTTAAATGTGAAAATTATTTACTAAAATCATATTATAACATTTAAAATAAACCTATATCTAATTCCTTTGAATAAATATAAAATTTCTATTGAATACGATTAATCATTGTGTTATACGTCTACTGAACATAACCAACAGTGAAATTAAAATTAAAGTTTATTTATCTAACTTTTAATTCTTGGAATTTAACACATAAAGTGTCTAAGTAAAATCAAAGTTATTTTTTGTCACTTACTACTTTTTAAACATGTAAACAAATGTTTGTATTCATGTTTACTCTAAAATGGAGCATCATTCTTTTCAGTCAAAAATCAGAAGGTAATCATTTCACTAAATATACAGTAAACGTTAAAATCTTGAAAGGAAGCTCTGCTCTTACAAATCTGAAATGTCTACAAGCAAAGATTGAGTTGGATGTTATTACGTTAGAAATAAAAGATTCTTGTTTATCAATTATGTGTGAAAAAATAAAACTAAGTATGATACAACAACTTTATTTTTAATATAAATTATGTTTTGTTAACGTCCATGTTAATAGATCACTACATAATTTATTAAGGACGATACCATTTCGTAATGTATCATTAAACCATAAGATGATTAATACATTAAAAATAAAATCAATACAATCCACGCCGGTTTATTTTAAAAATTAAAAGAAAGCTAAAAGTATTGTTTTAAAAAATAATTTAATCTTATAATAGTTGTTTGTTACGTCAACCTGCACCACAATCTATATCATCTAACCTGTTTGAGTAAAACAACTCCTATAGAAAACTGATTTATTATTTTAATAAATTAATGGTTTCATAGATTAATTAGCATAACATTTTTACGAAGCTGTTATTTACATTGGTATACTTAGTAAAATATCAAACATTATATAGGTTTCAAAATAATCAAACTATTAACACAGTACTTCAGGTGAAAATTATATTTTTATTAGTTTTATGATCAAAGAGACCTTTTATACTCACAGGTTAATACTTTCCAAAAACATTAAAATATGTGTGAGAGTAAACTGTAAGGTTTAGTTTTAATAAATCTCAATTAATTCGCTTAATTTGTTAATATTTAATAAATAAAGAATCTTACGTAATGTATACTAACAGTTTTAATAAAAAAAATGGTTTCTTATAGGTTTGTTGGAAATATTTACTATATTAATACCATAAAAAAGTCGTTTAAATCATTCATTTACATTATTTAAAGTATTTGTATGATCACGTAGATGTAAAGTATATATTTATATTTAACAATCATAGCTAATGTTATGAGGCTTCCATAAAATGCAAATGAAACACCATCAGTAAATAAAGTAAACGGACCAATATTATGTTTGTTTAGCAAAACATCAACACTCATCCTAGACTTGTTAATGACTATGTCCCTGTTTCACCAGGCTGATTGGTCTGACTAATTTCTAAAGTATTAATTACAAATACATAGCCATGTATGTGTCTGTGTGGGTGGGTGGGTATGTTTGTGTTTGAGCGTACATGAGTGGACGGGAGGGTTATCACAATAGTATGTATATAGTGTGGTAAGGGGTAAAAACCAATGTACGTATTTGTGTATGTGGGAGGGTGGGTCATCATCATTATATGTGTATGGGGAGGTGGGAAAATCATCAGTACTGTACGTATATGAGTAGACGAGGAGATCATCAAAACTTTGTGTGATTGGATGAGTGTTCAGCAGGGTAAAATAGGAGGGCAAGTTGTAAGCACCAATGTATGTATTTGGGTGGAAAGGGTTGGTCATCAATACTGTATGTCTATGGGTAGGTTAAAAAACAGTCATAAAAGTTTTAATCATAATTTTAAACGCAGGATTACACTCAGAGTTCAGTAACCATGTACGTTGTTCCACATTGTGAGCCAAGTTTAATCAAATCCTTATGAGAAGGTAACTAGACTATGTAAGACTCGTAAGGCAAACACTTAGATTGTCATTTGTGCTCTACGTACTGTTTACAACACACGCAGTCTTAACGAGTTAGGATTACACTCACAGTTCAGTAACCGTGTAAGTTGTTCCACATTGTGAGCCAAGTTTAATCAAATCCTTATGAGAAGGTAACTAGACTATGTAAGACTCGTAAGGCAAACACTTAGATTGTCATTTGTGCTCTACGTACTGTTTACAACACACGCAGTCTTAACGAGTTAGGATTACACTCACAGTTCAGTAACCGTGTAAGTTGTTCCACATTGTGAGCCAAGTTTAATCAAATCCTTATGAGAAGGTAACTAGAGTATGTAAGACTTGCAAGGCAAACACTTAGGTTGTCATTTGTGCTTTACGTACTGTTTACAACATACGCAGTCTTAACGAGTTAGGATTACAATGACATTCCAGTAACCGTGTAAGTTGGTCCACATTGTAAAGACAAGTTTAATCTAATCCTTATGAGACGGTAACTAGAGTATGTAAGACTTGTAATACAAACACTTGTCATTTGTGCTCTACGTACTGTTTACAACATACGCAGTGTTAATGAGTTAGGATTACACTCACAGTTTAGTAACCGTGTAAGTTGTTCCACATTGTAAAGACAAGTTTAATCAAATCCTTATGAGATGGTAACTAGGCTATGTAAGACTCGTAAGGCAAACACTTAGATTGTCATTTATGCTCTACGTACTGTTTACAACATAGTAGTCTTAACGAGTTAGGATTACACTCACAGTTCAGTAATCGTGTTAGTTGTTCCACATTGTGAGCCAAGTTTAATCTAATCCTTATGATAAGATAACTAGGCTATGTAAGACTCGTAAGACAAATACTTAGTCATTTGTGATCTACGTACTGTTTACAACATAGGCAGTCTTAACGATTTTGAACTAAAACATAACTATCTTGTTTATATTTTTCCAAACTGCACTTTTATAAAAAAACTTTGGGTAGTATTTGCCTTTTTAGTCATGATTATTTCCTTATGAATATTTATAAAATTATTTATGTGGAGGATCAACACTATCCAGTATTTATAATTAGAAATAACACTTTTACTCTTTTTTAACAAAACTGTTTTTAACATCACACGTTTATAAGAGTATGCAGGACTGTTCGTGGTCTTCATTCAACAAGCAAATTAACGACTGTTAGTTCAGTTAAGGATACGAACCTTAGAACTTGCACTCCGTAGTCCAAAGCCACAATGCCGACAACAAACATTTAAAAACTATACATCACGGATAAGGTCCAGCTACTAACTTATAAATGGGTATAAAACACAAATTATTTACACTTTAATACTAACAAATTATACACAAGTACTTATTAACATTAAAGGGTGAACGTTTTTACTAACAATATACTAGAATTATTGTATTAGATATAAGGTCCAGGAGTGAAGCACTATCGATGGGTTAAAGGGTAGGGAGATAAGACAGGTATTGCAAGATTAGTCACGTTTCCTCTATTACAAAGATTTCAAGATTTATAATTCAAAAATAAAATTTGATCCAGAAACACAACTCATAAATGTTCCCACGTATTTTGGAAATCAAAAAATATGCTATAAAGTTTAATTGAAAGTGAATAATTTAATTCATAGCAGTTTAGTACTATGTACCTTCCCCAACACTAATCATCAAATAACATTATATAAAGGGATCACGTTTTACCAAGTAATAAACAATTAATTTTTTATACCAGGGGATACCTTGGTACACTTCGTGTGCCAAAGACGCCAATCGCTAAGCTTTTGTTACTTCAGCTTTCAGAATTAAGTAATGCCGGTTTAAAATCAGCCTCACATGCTGTGTGAGACACCTCAGCCTGCAGCCTACATTTACATTATTAGGGCTATTAAAAGCAATTTGGCAAATATTTTTTTTAGTTTTGCAATTCTTTATTATGTTGTATGTAAATAATATGGGTTTAAATCCATGCTAAAAATACGTAATAATAACAGAAGCAAATATAATATAAAAAGAAACACAAGTCGTATTTATTATTAAAAACACTATAGTTATGTAAAGATAATTAATTCTCTCGGGGCAATGATATGTCGCAAAGGTATTTTTTACATTAATGTTATTTCCTCCAATAGCCTTGGCCTTCAAAGCTTTAAAATGATTTTAATTAAGATATCATTTCTTCTTGCTCGGTCACATAAATTCATTTTTGTAATTAATCTCGCTATTTTTTTTAATTATCTTCTATACTCTATTTAAAAAAAATACAACCTATAACCACACAAGTGAGGCATAAAATGTATTATTAGGCTCTATCAAATCATATCGTAAGCCTCATCCCTTCCCATCAACATAAACCTAATTAATGTTGAATGGAGAAAGGTGATTTGAGGTAATTTATTATTGTTATTTAACTACGATATGTTCACTCTTTACAACATAATGTCAATGATTGTGAATTGGAATAAATAGGATTAACAAAAACAATACCGTATACTATTTTGTACTTTTTTTTATAAATATTAATGTTTTTAGTATCACACAATGCCAATAACTGTAGAATTAGTATCGATGTAAGAAAACAACTAAGCACGAAAGTGGAAGTAAAACTTTAGTTGACATATAGTTTAAGAAAACTTAAATACCGAACAGAATTGGACCATTGAAATAAAGTACTAGTAAGGGAAATATATAAATAGTTGTTTATTTTCTTTTGTATGCAAATTACTATGTTTTATATTGATTGAATATTTTATCCTGACCATTATAAAGAGCTAAGATAAATTTTGAAAAAAAAAATTAAATAATGTTTTACATTTCAGCAAAATTTAATTTTCATAATTTTCACATATTTTTAACACAAAACTATAGGTAATAATACACTTTCACAGATGCTATAAAAAGCATATTTCGCTACTTTTTAATCACTATTATAATAAAGAAAATTATTATAAACTCCGGTACTGTATATGAATTCACACTAAAACACACAGTACAAACATATTCCCATTGCCAACAAAATTTGAATTGCAAAAGACATAATGGACTTTCTTATACATGACAGGTAGTATACTACCATTCTATAGTGAAAACTGGCAGCTATAAAACATATTTTACCAAATAAAAATAAACTGTCCGCGTATGTTTTATGACTACTAAAACTGTAATAAAAAAACATTTAGAAAAGGGAAGGTATGAAATAATTTCTGTATTTATTTCCTTGATTAAGTCACGCGCAAACAACAAAATAATAAGCCCTTTTGGGGTTTCCAATATAACAGACTGACCGTTGGAAATAACTTCTCTTCGATGTCGTAATCAAGGTTTTGTTATTGTACGTAGAAAATCTCCTTCAATTGTGTAGAAAGTCTAAATTTTTGTTTTAAATATTTGCTAATAATCACTCTTAAAATTGTTAATATTTTTAAAGTTTACCCTAATAAGTAGATTCTGCACATTTTGACAAAAATAAAACCTATTATCAAGGAATTGAGGAAGGAGATGTGTTCTCTATAACCTATATAAATATTTTCATACGTTTTAGAGCTCAGAAGCTGCCGTATCCATCCTCAACCACGTGAATCTTATTAAAATTGAATGAAAAATGTGGTATTAGTTTTCAAGTATTCATTTCACACCTTAATTGAAGTTATTGGAAATATTCCAGACGTGGTTCAAGGAGGTTCATATATTTTTTTAAATATTTGAGTGAACATTATTAATGGGCTTATACTAAGATTAGAAAATATCTCTATTTGTAATTCATAACTAAATAATTAGCTAAACTCAATACGTAGTTAATCGTTTTACAGTAAATAATGTTTATGTAGTTCTTTTAATTTTGCTTGATGAAACAAGTTTATATCATGTAAAAACAGGTATATTTTAATTTTAGAGAAGGGTTTTAAAATAAGCTAGTAATAAATTAATACATAGGTACTCAAGATTATAAACATACATCAATGTAGAATGGGCCATTTATCTAATAAGAGTATTGGGATTGTCATAAACTCCATAATCAAATATTATACAACTACTTAAGAAATCAATTTATTTTGAATTTGTTTATTATTTAAATAACAACTGCACTCACCAGTTGACATGGACCTACAGGCATGTGCGTCAACTTTATTCAACGTGTGAAGTAACGACCGTTGGCTCAGTGGGGACTCGAACCTTGAACCTTGCCCTCCGCAGTCCGAAGCAGTCCTTATCCACTGAGCCACCACGCCGGCATTCGGTGTCGGCCGGCGGCATTTGATAACCCTGCCGATAATATTTATTTTAATTTGATATTAAAATTATAAAATAAATTTAAAATTGGGTTTAGTGCTTATCTTATCAATGAGACAGCTATTAATCAATAATTTAAACTTCCAAACAATTTAACTAAAAAAAATTGTATTTGAATAAAGTTTTACAAGGATATTAATTGATAGAACTTTTAATAACATATATATTTATTTAAATTTTTTTATTCAATATTAGAAGTTTAAATAAATTATTTTAGCAAATAATTAGAATTTCTAACTCATCAAGTATTGTAATTTTTTTATATCTCACCATAATTCTTATGTATGTATATATATTTATATATATATATATATATATATATATATATATATATATATATATATATGGATATATATATCAGTGTAAGACAATTCTGATTCAATACAAAAATACCTGCTCCCTAAATCCTATTCAGCGAGAAACAACCCCCGGATATCTTTATATTTCAACCCTGCCAATATACGCACCACAGCCTTTGTTTTCCTAAAATCACCAATTCCTCCTAAACCAACATCTGATAAAGCTCAATAGTTTCAATAATCCAATTCAATTACAATGGTTCGACACAAAACATTTTATTACTAAACCATAAATGTCTAATATAGTATATTATTGATATATTTAAGTAAATTTACGATGAAATGCCATAAATTACGTTACACGGAGCCTTGTTTCTGGTTCACTCTAAAACGAAATAATAATTCCATACATACGCAAATAAAACGCTATATTACGAATATAATTTGTTACTTCAAGTTAGATTTTGTTGCCTGTACATACAACCATCATTTAGCAAATGACATAACTATAATATGTCTACAATTCCAATTTACTTGAAAACAAAATATGTATATAACATTATCAAGTACAGTTTACACTTATAATATCAGATTTATTACAACTGTCTACATAATTATAGTTAAAGGTCATTCCTTAATTGTAATACTGTAATTTTGTTTGAATAACAAAACTAAAAATTAAAAAGTAACTTTATAAAGAAAAGTAGCTATCAAAAATAAAATGTACATTTAATTGTTAACATGTGGCCCTATTACATATACTTAATATTAAGATAATTACATGTACTTATTAAAATTCCTATAACAATTATATTAATAATTTTATCGTATCGAGCATAACTAACATGCAGCATGTACATCATTGATCATATAAACATTTATTTGTTCTTAATAGATCATTGACATAACCATCATTCATCTCTGATCAACAACTGGCATTGTGTCACATCAGTTAAAATTGATAAAATGTTTCATATATTATTAATAATGATTTATTTAGTTATATATCTAATTAAAACTTGTTGAAATATTTTAAAATAGGAATAAAGTTTGACTAAATTAAAATATTTTGATTCGAAGTATAATATATAATCTATCTAATACCAATACAGATAGACATATGGTAGAAATTTGAAATCAATAATGTATTCAATAATCTACAACATGCAAATTGGCATCTAATAGTCTACAATATGCAATAGACTTTTAATACTCTACAATATTCATTCTTACATTTAATAGTCTACATTATGCAAATAGATAATCAACATTTTATCATGTGGATTGTCATGGGTTTATACTTCCAAAATCACTGTTTGCCATGATTAATTATTCAAATAAAAATTTGAAATAACTCTAAATGCTTCTTTAAAGTACCACCCTTCAACTAAGTTCATCTGATTAAAAAATTAATTGTATCACGAATATATACGAAGCTAATATGTATTTCTCTTGGAACAGTTTCTTCCAAATATGATGTTAATAAATATCTTTCAAAATTTTCAAGCTGCTTAATGAAACTTGAAAATGGCAATACTGGTATGGTTCACAGAGTTATGTAAGCTGAAATCACCAACAATAAACCGTCAAAGTTTAACTTATTTATTAGTAATTTATTGACAGTCGTACATCGTGTTGGTATAATACAATACAAGTGAACGCCACTCAACAAAGACTTCTACAATATGAACAAATTATTGATAAAATAAGGTAATTGATTTCAGCAAAAAAAAAACGGCTTTCATAATAATTTACTTTAATAATACATAGGAATAAATAAAATTATTGATATGTTTGTATATCAGCTGTTTGAAAATAATTACTGAATTAAATTAATAACAATGTTACTCATATATAAAATAAGGAAGTTGAGGGGCTGTTTCTACCCATTGGAACGGAATTTTGTAAAATTATTTCTTAGTGGGTCTCTATTCAATTCAGTGCGCAAATTCAGAGCGCACTAAACATCACTTAAATCTTACATTAGCTATAAACATAGTTATATATACATAAATAATAACAACCATACATTCTAAATATTGGAGCAACAAGAATAAAAATACTTAATAATAGGGTATATTTGGGAATACTTGGGTCACGCACTCACGCAAACACCACAAGCGCGCGCGCGCGCGCGCACACACACACACACACACACACACACACACACACACACACACACACACACACACACACATGCACACGCGCACGCACGCACTTGAGCCTGAATTGCTTTCTTGCTAAAGACACTGCATTTCCCAGAGAATATTGAACAGTTGATTTAAATTCAGCGTTGGCCAAGTGAAAGTGACTGATAAATTATGTTAAATATATTCTCAATATCATAAAATATAAACATTGTTATAAAGGGTTTAAAAAGACATTAAATAATTGTCTGCTTATTTTACTTGTAAATAAACTGTCCAACGACTGTTTACCTTTATCCAAAATAATTGTAACATTTATAAAATTGTTAAACTTGTGGGTATTAGAACAAACTATAAATAAAAGTGACTAATTTATTAATACAATATTTTGTATTTATTCCTTTTTACTATCAAGTTAAAAAAATCATTTTGTAAGCGACTTTTTAATAGTCATATTTGGCCACTTTCATAATATTTGGAATTATGATTTGTTGATTAGTTATCTAATAAAATAAAATCTGGTTTTAAATAGTTTTACCGTTGACTACAGAAACAAGCAGAAGGACAAGGCGACGCAATAACTGTAGGTGCGCTTGTGTGCTGCTATCTACAGTTGAATTCTTGTAAAACATTGTTCGATCGACTGTTCTTCGCACTATTAGCTGCATCATAGGTTCTTTAGTGTGTGTTTAAGAGAGACAGAAACAATAATGAAGAGAGATTGAATAGATATAGAGATGTGGCAACGCTGGTACTACCTATGAAGATAGTGCTAGAATAGTTACTCAGGTCAGGAACATTACCCCCATATGAGCGGACAGTCTTCTTGTTTCCATAGTTATTGGATTTATTTATTGAGAATGGTATTCTCAGCACCAAGTTTTGTAGTCGTTATTGCATGTGGGTAAAATAATTAAAGATATACACCCGGTAATCCTCTTTAACGATTTTATGTTTTAATTGTATAATACTTTTTTATTGCAAACTATGAGATCCTTAAAAACTAAATTGATCTTTGATATTCATAGAATATGTGTTCATTTAAGTAACCAGGTATTTGAATTTAATGGAAAAACATACTTTATTTAATACTTATTAATTAGTATTTTTTTACAAAAATATGTGGAATTTAATTGAACATAATATGTGGTTAATGTAAATTAAATTTCCCAGATAAAATTTTAATAAAATAACGTCAAAAATTAATTAAATTGTTTTAAAAATGTGTTAAAATATTTTTTAGAGGGTTTATGTGATTACGTTAAATTTTATATCATCTTCAATTTGCTTTAAGTCAAACAGTAATAAGTTTTAGAGTATTCTATTGAAATGATGGACATCTTAGATTGTCTGCAAGGTAAAATATCTAGACAATTATTAGTATATTGATAAAGTTGAATTAAATTTTAAAAATAACTATTATAGAACATATATGGAATATATCTTTCACGCCTATCTGAGAACATAGCAGGCAAATATGTATCTTACGATTATTTCTTGATTATACATGTCTTATTTAGAGAACTTATAAATTATTAAATTTACACCGAAATAGTTGTAAATGTAATGGACGTTTTACCTTTTGTACAAAATTAACTAGAAGAAGCAATTCTAAAATGTAGGATGTTTAATGTCGTTAAGCCTTACAGAATAGTGAAATATACTATACATCGTACATGCATTATATTTAGTTATTTAGGGCTTGGTAGCTGAGTAAAATTAAAATTATTTACAGATTTTTTAATTAATAAAACTAACTCGTTTGAATACTTACTTTAAATTAGAACTTTTTGTTTGATTTTTGTCGTCAGTACTACTAGATATTGTAACGAATTTTTTTTTTAAGGAACGAACAAATCCTTTAAATTCTACTCGATCATTGCTGTAATAACATCGAGTCAGAAAATAGTTCCTAAACTCAATGACCTTGCCTTACCTCCAGGCCGTTTACCTCTGAGGACCTCCTTGACACCTTAATGTCCACCTCTACTGACACGTGTCCTCTACCTGACAAAATACAAAGTCCTGACACCTTGGACTGCTCAGTCAATGGATATCCGCTTATACTTTGATATCTAAAATATTCGTACCGATTAGCATAATGCAATTAAATATGTAAAAGGAAATAATTGTGCAAATTAGAAAAAATGTATTATGTTTCTTTATTAAGGAGCAAAGTACATTATCAATTTATTTCCTAAGCAGATATTTTCCACAAATATAATAGAAAAAAGAACAAGCTAACGTGAGATAATTTTTGAATCAACATTAGTTTTTAGTGCAATACACAGTCCTGTTGTAGGCAGTATATATTTGTCAAGATATTCTAAACAAGATGTATTCTAGAGAGAGTTATCCTGGACTGGACGTGAGTGAAAGAATGTCTCCTCATTTATCACAACTCGTAAATTGAGTTATCCTTCACTTTCATCTGGCAGGTTATTCCGTTAAAAGATATGAACAATATAACACTGAATATTTTTGTTCTTGTATTGTGTTAAATATAAATTGAAATGTGTTATAATCAATTCAGTTTGTTGTTTAGTTCATTACCAGACTCACTCAATGTAAGGCATTATAAAGTAACGATTGTTTTAATTCATAACATTACTAGTGTAGAGTTAATTTCTATTCCATTGTTAACCATTAAATTAATTTCAGCAGCTGTTTTCTATTATGTTAATTCTTTTTACTTTTATCTTATTGCTATCATTTTCAACAACTATTTAAATATGTACAACTTTCAGTAATTAAAATAAAATTTTATTTCAATAATGTTTTTCTGTTAACTCATTTCAATAGAGTTATGTTATATTTTTTATATTACAGTCAATAAGCGAAAATTATTTTTAATTAAATATCATTATGTTTTGTTTTTTTTTTTTTTGGTTTTGACATTTTATCAAGCCTCACATCATGTAATTTGTTTTCCACACATCTGATTTATCCCCTTGGTATTTATCCACTGGTATTTATCCCCTCGTATTTATCCCCTGATATTTATACCCCTGGTATTTATCCACTGGTATTTATCCCCTCGCATTTATCCCCTGATATTTATCCCCCTGGTATTTATGCCCTTGGCATTTATCTCCTGGTATTCATCCCCTGGTATTTATTCGCCTTGTATATACCCCCTTGGTATTTATCCCCTTGGTATTTATCCCCTGGTATTTATCCCCTAGTATTTACCCCCTGGTATCTATCCCCTGGTATTTATCCGCCTGGTATTTTCATTACATAAAATAAAGAAATTACAATACTTAACATGTGCTGTCAACTAATCTGATAATAGGTTAGTTAAATAAAGTTATCCTTCAATAGGAGTTAGAGATGGAGTATTATTCGATGAGTCCATCCCTATCGACGACCCTAAAATATTTCTTTCTATAATTAAAGAGTCAAATAACGCTATTTTTTCCCTCGTAATGTTGTTTTCCTCTGGTGCCAAGGGTGATGAGGATTAGGCTCACATTTAAATCTATAATAACAAGCAAATAATCGATTTTCCTAATTAAATTTACCCTTTGTAGTGTTCAATGCCTGGTTTAAGTGAAAACACATTTAGCAGTGCTGACTTGGTCTAATGGTGTAGGCATTTAGAAAGTGGAAGTAAATCCCAGTAACATTTCTCTTGAATGTAAAAGTTTAATTATAGTTTACTTCGCATACAGAAAAAAAATTTCGATTAAAAAAATACAATAATTAACTGAAATGTTGCATAGACAATGTAACCATTAATTGTGAAGTAGATTATAATAATGGTACCGACTTTCTTATATCTGATCAAAGTAGCATTTCTTTCTTGAGAAAAACACGTGATAAATTGTGAGTTTATTTATCACTGAATAAATTCATGAAATTCATAAAATCCAATGAATGAAATAAAATAAATTATTTTATTTTATTTTGATGCTATAATACTTATCTGGCTGTTGCAGTTATATTTTATACATTTTATTACTAATTGGTATAAATAATGTTTTATTGCTGTCTTGAAAAAAAATATTATTTTACAAAGAATATACAATAATTTATTACAAAGAACGCCATATTACGCTGTATTAAACTGTGTAAATCTGAGGATCATTAAATAAAATAATATTTGTTAGAGCAATCGCAAATTACTTTTCAAAAGTCAGAAAAATTAAAAAAAACATGCATGACAAATTTAATACCAAATTTGAAAACTAAATTTATTGTAAATTAAATAACATTAAATGATTAAAAATTTATAAAATGTCATTGCGCTAATTAGGACAATAGTTTACTTAGGTACTAGCTTAATGTGAGTACCTCATTTTGTATCAGAGTTAATTGTGGTTTTTAAAAATAAATTTGTTTAAATCGTGATAAAAACATTTATAAAAACAAAATAAAGTATAACTTAAATTGATTTCTTAATATACATGTTACATTACATACGCTTACAGTTAAGCGTCACTTAAATACGTGAATATTTAACTATACAGAAATATGTGCTGATTTATGGAGGGTGAAGAACAGGATGAACAACATTTTTTACTTTCATTTCTCGATATTTAATTAATATAATCGATTCAATAAGGAAATACAATTGACTGATTAATAAAGCATTATTGTTTCTTAAAAAAACTGTATTTTTTAAATATATATGCTCAACAAATTATATCATACAAAACTTCACTTCCTACTTACTCATTTCTGTCATATTATAAAATATCGAAAGTATTTTTACAAATTAAATATTTTCGTAATTATCTTAATCTTGGTCGTATTCACAAAATTGATGAAATCGTAACAATTCTAGAAAATAAATGTTCTTAAAATTTTTTTAAATGAATAAATGTTCTTAAGTTTTTTTATGAATAAATGTTCTTAACATTTTTATGAATAAACGTTCTTAACATTTTTTATAAATAAATTTTCTTAAAATTTTTTACAAATAAATGTTCTTAACATTTTTTATAAATAAATGTTCTTAACATTTTTGTAAATAAATGTTCTTAACATTTTTATGAATAAATTTTCTTAACATTTTTATGAATGTTATACATTCTTAACATTTTTATTGAATAAATGTTCCTAAGTATTTGTATTATGTGCACAACCGTTATACAAACATTATCGCCGTTCTTTACCTAAAACGAAGCCTTCGTCATCAGTAAGGCAAAGTATCAACATCAGCATATGCTGACTCCGTAATATTGCTCGGTCTTTATCACCATTGATTCCAATATGTAAAAAGTCTCATGTTACAAATATTTATCGTGGGGCTGGAGCATTAGTTTTACTGTAGGTGTTTAAGGTTTACTTTATCAGCACTATGATCACCACACATGATGACACATGAATGATCATGCTGCCTTGAAAATAATGAAAATCCTGAAGTTGGTGTTTAATGTTTGAATCAATTTTGTTTTTATCAGTTGAAAATTTATAAACAACATTTTTTAACTGAACTATAGCACTCTGAATGCTAAGTATGTTTCGGTAAATAATATTTAATTTTAAAAATTCTCATAAATTCTAATAAAATTTGTTTAATTAATTTAAATTAAATCATTATAATAGAATTTTAAAATTACTTATACTCCAATAAAGAACTCAAATAAGAAATGGATATGTTTCGTTAATTGATAATGTTGTTACAGTGATTACTATTTGAATCAATTTGTTTCGTAATTATATGTTTTAATTACTCAATACTTAGCCCAAATTCACATATGTAGTTCTTTAGTTAATTCAATCAACTATAGCATGTTATTTAGTCATTCATTAACCCACACAATATAAATTTTTCAGTAAGTTCAAAATTTCAGTTTAGTTAATGTAGATTTACATTGTACATTATCATTGTAGATATTTTTGTACTATCAAGTATAAATATATTAGCCTTATTTATAGCAAACCTCGTGGTAATTTCTGGTTCTGTAACATTTATATAATTTCCTTTAATTTTAATATATATTTCCCTAAAATATTATTTATGAAAGATATATTTAAAATAAATAAGTATAAAATATAAATGTAATATTTAAATGCTGTTCTTAAATTAATAAGTGTTGTCTTTAAAGTATTAGAAATATCCCCATTTTTTCTTTTATATAAGAATAACTTATCTATTAAATATAATACTAAGCTGGGATATTTTCTTTCCATCGATAATGACATTTGTTATATTCTCTGTAGTTTGTGATAGTGTATTAAGTTATTTTTGTAAGATACTATGTTTTTTGTCAATAATTAGCCATATATACATTTTTTATAAAGTAATTTTAATGTACTACTTATATAAATGATTCAAAATATTGGTGAAGGATTATTGTACGATTATAATTTTTAAACGATGGCTATTTTAAACAGTTACAATATTCATATAATATTAAACAGAATATAAAAAGTACCTCATAAATGTTAATATAATCTAAAACAATATTGAGACGCGATAAAATGTTATATGAGTTGAGAATGTAATAAGGAAAGTTTGTCAAAGGGAATTCACAAATTTCTGACAAAAGTAATCTCCCGTGAAGCACAGAAAGTTATCACTGTTACACATCAATTGTTATATTAGTACTGTTACTATTATTGTTGATGGGTAAAATGAAGATTTTTATCGTGACATGTTAAATCTAGATTTACTGAAAAGCTATAAAAAATGTTTGTTTTTGTAGAAAATCATTGACCTTTTTTAACTTATCTTAAACTTATGATGGTTCAATGTTCCATATGAAATATTTAAATAAATTATTACCAAGATTCAACCGAACTCTTATTTATGGCATTTTTTGAGGTAACCATTTGATCGGTTCCTATGTACAAATATGTTTAATTAATGTTTTTCAATACTTAGAAATTAGCCATCAGTTACGTTTTGTTCAACTTTTTAATTCAGTTCATAAATTTTGTTGGATCCTATTTAATAAGTTCACAGTGCAAGTCACACAACACAAATTTATTACAGTATAAGCACAAAATGCACAACTATATTACAATATAAGTATCACAAAAGAATCCCTCTGGTCTGAGGAAGGTTAGTGTGGTTCACCAAAATCGATCACCACAATATTTGTGCATGTTGTACTTGTATTGTAATATATTTGTGCATCTTGTGCTTATATTGTAATAAATTTGTGTTGTGTGACGTTTACTTGTACTGTATATATACCAACACGTATTGTGCTAATTAAAAAACTAATTGATAAGTTATCAGATAGGTGCAACTAACAAATTATAGCACATAAACTAAATACACTTAAATTTAAAATATACATTTTTTTCATTTTGTTCTTTCGTTCTATAATTCACCTAACAGCTATCACATGATCGATGAAAAATAATTTATTATTTTTAGGGTAACTAGTTTACATAAGTAATTTAGCAGTTATTACAGTGGCTACTTTTAAAAACGTCTTTTTCTGAGGAAAACCTTTTCTAATTACGCTGTTTACTGGATTAGTGGATTTAAAGATTAAATTTAATGGAGAGGGCTAGAGAAAACTTATCTCCAACTGAGTTAAAATATATGGTGAATTTTCCTTTAATACTCTAAGCCAAAATCTTACAACCTCTTGTACTATTTCTTCCATACTATGTTATCTAAACTTCTTTGCGTAAAACACGTTTACCATGTAAATTTAACCAAATCGGATTCACTCTAAGGATCTTCTTGTATTACGAGGTTTAACTGTCTCTCCACACTCATGACGCAGTACAATCCCTCCAGTGAAATTAGTGTCGAATCGAGCTTCAGTATGATCCAAATGGAAGACCCCAGATTTGGTTGGATCGCGAATTCATTAGTACTTCAGCATAATGAACTTTTTTGAATTCGTATGCTTACTCTTTGTTACGTAATGTGTAATTTTGTTAAATTAACTTGGCAGTAACAGTGCAAAAACATAAAAGGGGTTGTAATGATTTGTTTGAATCGTCATATTTTTCCACATAATTTATTGTTTTTTTTATGAATCATTTAATATTTGACAGGGTTTGAACTTTCGGAAGAATATAAAATACTAAGTTAATTAAGCTAGTTATACTTAAAAATAATATTTAATTTGTTACAAGTTTGACAAAATGGCGCATGGATAGGTTTGTTTTATATCTTAACTTATATTATGATGAATATTTATTGTATATTTGATATTTAACTGTAATGAACATTTAATTACTGTATAGCAATAATATTTAGTTTCTCACGTGGTAGGGGTAAGTTTAAATAAAAAAAAAAGAAAAAGGACTAAACGTTTGTTAAAATATCAAATAATCTCTTATATATTAAATTTTTCATAGATAGATCTGAATACAATTTTATGTTTATCAGAGCCCGATAATGAAATAGGATCATTGGCTTTGTGTTTTTGATTTTATGGATTTACTGAAAAGGTTTTTTATGTACTCATATTTCTTGTTTAACAAATCAAAAATTTGCCTCGAAGGCTTAAAATTAGCATTATTTTAAAAGTATATTTACATTTTTTCTCATTATTAATTGTTGTAAAGTCTTTAGTCCAATGTCATTTAATGTATGGAAAATATTTAAAAGATTTACACTGAGATTAATGAAAATATTAACAGTTCTTTAACATTTCGTAATTTCAAAAATAACAGTCTCAAATCATATTGCAGAAAAATTCACTTCTATAATGGGCCCCTTTGTCAGACGAGCATGATTATGTTTCAATTAGAGGAAACAGAGAGCTTTTCAAAAATGTGCGTACAATTTTGTACCCATGAATCTTGTCAATATCCCTCGGTATACAAAACAACCAGTGGCATTCACCCTTCATTTATCACCTCGTTTCACCAAATAATACACATCACTGATTATCTTCAATAGTAAAACAATATACAATCATTTTAGATATCTTCAAACCAATTAGAACCAACAATCCAAAAAGAATCCATTTAAGTAATAATTTGCCTAAAATACGTGTATTGGACAAAGGAAAGGTCTCAACAATGGAATATAAATAATTTAATGTTAAAGCTGTAAGTCTTTTCATAATGTTTGACTTGTTTTGAAGGGTTTCTTAAAACGGGTTCTTCATACAATTCATAAAATAATTATCTCTTTTGAATCCATAAGAATCATCATTAAACATGAAACTTCACTATATTTTTAAGCAATGTGTAAAATTGGGAGTTTCTTTCAGAAGGATAATTGTGCCATTTTGTACTAGAAGACGTAAGTATTACAACGTCCAACTTAGATTTGTTTTATTGTTCAATGAAAATTATTCACATAATAATTTTAGCTACATAGCTAAATCCTCATTTTACCTAAAACTGGGCTGGAAGTTATGGAAACCGGATTTTGAACGGTTTCAAGTATATAAATAAAAAATATATGGAATTATTAAAAATATTGGAAATCGTTTATTTTTATAAGTAAGCATTGATAATTGGGTAACATTTAGATAAAATTACAGTATTTTAAATTAATTGAAATAAATTATCATAAAAAACTGTTTAATCACTACTTACGTTCATAACTGTATCACACTGTGTGTTTATAAAAGGGCGTTTTTATCTATAAATTGCAAAAAAAATTGTTAATGTTAGTCGATATTAATAAATTTGATATAAAAGTTCACACGTGATTATGGTGTACATGTGGAATAGTTTCCATTGTTCGATCAATGTAAATAACTGAGCATCAGTCTTATCAATTAGCTGAAAAAATACTGAATCTACGTAATTCGAAATCCACACTACCCTATTCGTATTTCGAAAAATCTAGGTCCCATTGAGGCCTTATCTTAAGAGTACAAACGATTCCTTCGAAGAATCAGTATGTATTTGTAGTTAAAATGACTACACTCGTTCATATACTATCATCTCACTCATTTTCCACTCGCATTTACCCATATCTTGACGATCAACTTCTTATCAATAATAATAATAATAATAATAATAATAATAATAGGAAGAAGAAAACTAGGTTTTATAGACCAAAATAAAAACAGTAGTCTTACGAGTAACAGGATTTATATTAAGTCGTTTATGACTCATTGTAATTTACTAAGATTCAAACGAAATACGAGTCACTGCCTTAAATAAGAACGCCTCTTCCAATTTATCAGACGGAGAAGTTCGCTGATAAAGGTCTCTCTATCAAACAGAGATCAATGCCATTTGAAGAAACACTGTTTGAAGGTGTTCACACATAATGATTTGCTAATATTTTGTCAATTTGATTTTGCGAAAATCCTTGAGGAGTTTGTAAGTCACGTGGCCAAGTGCGCCGGAGTCAATGGTCCTTGAAGCAGTTTGACGCGTGTGTAACTTACATATGGTAACTGTCAATGACTAGGGGAACAACTACTGGTCCATTAACTTGTGATTAATCTCAAGTTAAATTATGTTAATCTCAGTTCTTTTGTCATTACTTAGATTTTTGGAATCAATGAATATATAATTGGGGGTCGTCTTACATCAGTACGTCTTTTAATATTAATACAAAAGGTTTTTAAAAAAATTAACATAACGGACGAGTCTTGTTCCATTTTAATCTACTAGAATTAAATTTATGAGCTTAAAATGCGAGATACGGTAAATAATATTTTTCTTTAAAAAATGTCCCAAAAGTAGAGGCAAACTTAGAGAAATAGTTATATAGGTCTAAATCAATAGAAAATCAAGAATATTTTTTCCCCAAAGACGCTTCGTTTATCAAATATCCGACATTATGTTTTTGTACAAAAGAATTATTTTTATCACCAAGTTGGCTTAACCGATCTTTATGAAACTTGCTATGCATGTCAAGATAATAGAGACTTATTGTTGAAAAAAAATCAACTTGATCCAATTCAAAATTTCGAAAAAGCGGCCGTTTGTATTTTTTGCCGTTTTTCTTCAATTTCCAGAATTTTTAAAACTTTAAATTCCAGTCGTTTTGAAATGTTTAATTGAATCAAGTTGGTTTTTTCCTCTAGAATAGGTCTCTATTATCTTAAACAAGCATAGCGAATTTTTAAAGATCGGGTAGGCCAACTCTGAGAGATAAAAATTCTTTTGTGAAAAAATGGATATCTGATAAATAAACCGTTTAAAAAAAATATATTCTTGATTTTATCTTTATTTTGAACCATATAACCATTTCCCAAAGTTTGGCACTTTACGTTTGGGACACTGTGTATTTATTATAAAGTTATGATATCTAATGCAGCTAGTAAATTCCGTATCTTAACTACTATTTAATTATTTTACTGCATTACGTGGCTCTATCTTGTAAATTATCTGTAGACAGGACCTATAAATAATTTTTTTCTCTACTTAAGTCTTAACATAATATTTTTACTTAAAGTTCAGTATAAAAACAAAATTTGGGCCTACAATAGTGAAATATTGTATAAAACGATGTAAGGTTGTAAGTTATTTTAAATAATTATATATTCTTGCTAGGAATAGGTATATACTGAAATATTCTGTTTCAACTTCATGTTCTTATGTAATTTCAAACAGTATTTCATGTATTGTAAGCACATAGGTATATATTTCGTACATAAATAAAATAAATTATAATCGATAAACACTTGTATACCTGTAAAAAGTTATAGGTCTTCCAATATCATAAATTATATTTACTTGAAATAAAACTTACCATTATTAAATGATCTTCAATCAACACTAAACATTTAAATTAAACATTAAAAATGATGAAACAATATGATCGTGTTTTTTTTTTTTAATTTAATAAATAATTAATATTTTCAAATATAATAAAAATGTTACAGTCAAATGCATTTTAAAAACACCCATTGGCAACTTTTTTTGTCAGTAGAAACGTTGTTAAGAGACTACGGTCCAAACCATGAAGGAAATGTTGAGTGGACCTCCCGGGACTTGGACCTGTGAACTTCAGCATAGGAAGCAGAAGTTCTAAGCACTAGGCTAGCAAGAGGCCCAATCATTTTATTAATTTTAAATCTCATATTTAAACTAAACAAAAACTCTTCTTATACGTACCAGGATACACAATATATTAAAGAAAAATTATTAAATTATGTACAACGTATTTTGTTCTTTTAGGTGGATTTATTACAATACTATCCGACCAGAGTACATAATAAAAAGTTATTGGCTCACGTTTTATTCCGTAGGTCAAAAACCTTTAAGTGAACAAACATCCTTCTACAATATGTCTGTGAACTCTAGACCAGGTGTCCTTGCTGGAGATGAAAGGGAAACCACTCCTTGCTGTGTCGTCTTGGTCAACGGAACATATCGGAGTCAGTGGCCTCTAGGTGCTATAAACAACCTCTTTTAGTCTTATGTGTTTGTGAACTCTAAACCACATGGCCTTGCTAGGTTGGCAACCAGCAAAGCAGAAAGAGAAACCACTCCTTGCTCTGAACTCTTGGTGCACTCAACAGCTCTTAGAGTTAGTGACCTCTAGGTGTTATAAGTATATGTCTACCAAATGTCTATGAACTACCGACCTGGGAGCCGTCAACCGGAAGAGCAGAAAGGGAAACCTCTCCTGACTGTGACGTCTTGGTGCACTCAACATCTTGGGGTCAATGACTTCTAGGTGCTGTAAACAACCATCTTATATGCCTATGTGTTTGAACTCTATGTGTATATAAAGACCACGTGACCTTGCTAGGTTGTCAACCAACAGGGCAGAAAGGGAAACCACTCTGCCCCAGCGGTTGGAGCGTGGGTGGAATGGAGAAGTTTAACATTGGTATTCAAGGAACAGTTGAACACACCAGATTCCCGAATTACCTCAGAAGCAAAAACGTTTGATAAATGTTAGATTTTTTACTACATTTTAATATACTATGTAAACTTTCATCCTACAATTTTTAAACGTTATATTTCTTATTACTTTTAAAACTAATATCTTAATAGCCCTTAAACTTGGTTTGAAAATGGCTTTCTAAATTCATGAACAATACAATAATGGTGTGGGTTTATAATTTCCAGATTTTTTGCCTGTATTTACAATTTGTTATACTTTGACTAACGTTGTTCTACATCTGGTATCGACACAATACTTGTTAAATCACATATAAGCTAGTATTGAACTAACTATAGCCAAACCCAACGTTTTATTTTCACTTAATATACACTTTATGCTAAACTAAAAATTTGTTAGAAATAATACATCTGTCGTATTTGATATTTATGTGTTATTGATGTACCTAAAGTATACAAAGGATACTTCTTTACTTTTGTCTTTCTATCAAAAGTACCCAGTTTCCTGTAAAGTTACTGTTGCAAGCTAAGTTTTGTACTCTTGAACGAAGAGTACTGTATGTAAAGAAAAATTAGAGTTGTTAAGAAGGATTGAATCAAATAATGTTTTTGAAATAACAGGAATATTCTTACTTATCGTTAGTTAAAATAACAAGATTATTTTGTTATATAATGACAATGACTTTCTGATTCCTTGTTTTATTTTGCTGTATAATTTATTTTAAAGCAATATAATTATCTTATATGTTAGAGGTTTTGCAAGTTTCTCGTTCAATAGCATTTACTTAAATGTTAAAGGTTAATGTGCCTTTAAATTTTCAAAAAAAGAAGGAAAAAAAATTAAAAGTGTAATTGTATAATCGAGTGAAATCATTGGTTAAAATTAATATTTATGATTTTTTTTAAACTATATCATATATAGTAAATTTATTGCATATAAATAATGATTTATAACAAACTATCTACTAATAAAATATCACTGAGAAGACAAAAGGGGGTGTATCATGACATGCTGTAAGGGTTTTCAAATAAAACTTTTAAATGAGTAAAATAAATTAGAATTTATATTGATAAGTCATAAAGTAATATTTAATATATCTGCTTCGTACTATGTTATTTTATTGTTCATGAAGTTGTAATGCATAAGTGAACCCTTTTAAAAAGCATAAATAATTAAAATTAACAAGGGCCCTCAGCCTCAATCTTATTTGTAAAACACCGAAGATGATTCAGTATTAGAATAAATTCCTGGGTTATGAGGAAAGATAACCTAAAGATTTTACTAAAAACCTAACAAGTGGAAAATATTTGAAAAATACCGATCATCAGTTACTATAAACAGTACCAGAAAAATCATAACTCATATACCGTTAATTTTTAGTTAGAAGGTTGTCAGAAATAAAAAAAAAACTCTTAGATATATTTTGTTTCAGTTGATAAGTTGTTATGGTTAAGTTTTTTTTTAAAAACAGTGTTGTTAAAGCCCCAGCTGTGTTTCAATCACGAGGCCTTCATTACTGGGTACAAACATACCAATTGCGAGACTGTGTATTTCTAGTCAGGAGGTTTGTGTGTCCATGATAAGGTTTGTTGTATGTATTAATGAGAACTACCCCAAATATGAGCGAAAAAAATTAATTAAAAATTTTTCACAAACTAGGAAATAAAAATATATATTGTGAGTGGCATGCATATAATTAATTAGCAGTTCTTTGACTTAGAGATTGCACAGAAGAATTTACGAGAGTAATCGATCCTTGTATCGGTCGTTGTCCCCAGACAATTCGTGTACAGAGCGTACTTGACATTACCTTGGCGGTCCAATGACCGCGACTATCTCTACTACGACAGTTACTACTCGAGCGGCCTATCTCAAGCCGGGATCCATTGACCGGCTTCAAGGTGAGTCAGCTGTTTATATACAGAGCCTGCCTTGGTGGGAACTCAGTTAAGCTCTGATGGCTGGTCGTGTGTGAATGGATTTCTGATTTCATACTTCCTTCTTTTAAATATACTACAAAGGTATTTATTTAGTGTTTCTAAATTTAATTCATTATTCCGTATGCAGTAAATAAGTATTTAAATTCAAGAACGTTGTTTTTAAAAATTTGGTTTTGAATGAACAATATTAGTTTAAACATTAAATAATATGATATTGTAAATAAAATAAATTTGATAAATACCATATTTTATTGCATTTTTAGAATATTTTAGATGAGTCAAAACGATACAGTAAGATAATATAACAAATTAAATGAAGATTTTTGTATCGTTTACTTAAAACTTTTGAAAACACACAAAAACCTTATATTTTTAATGAATTATATAAAAGCTATAGTAGACCTAAACGATAAGCTATAATAATAAAGCTTGTGTGTTTTTAATAAACACTAAGATTTACTAATAAATATTTAGTAAATATAATGATAATACAAGATAAATAACAAATATATACTCATATTTTCACTTGGCTGTTAATTTCATATTTTTTTATTTAATTAAGACATAAAACATCCAAAAGACTATTCTTAATCAATAGAGCCATATTATAAAATTATAAATTTACTTAATTCTATTCTACCTGTCCTACGTCAACCATTTACATAATTACATATACTGTGATAGAAAAATTATGTTGTATTATAACAATAAAAGGGTTATTATGAAATAATAAATTTATTCCATACAAGGTTAAATGAATTATCATATTAATTTGTCTTTGTTACAGTTAAAGATTTTTAGATATTCTTATAGTTGATATATATTTAACTGTTCTTAATAAATATTTACCCAATTTAAAAGCGTCTTAATCTTTAATGAAGACGGATTTGAACGGAGCAGATTTAATGCTCTAAAATTTAATGTTGTGCTTTATATCTAATATATACAGGGTGTTTCGCGAGAGGTTGTCACAGTTTCAGGATATGATTAGACATAAAAATAAGCAAAAAGGTTCCTGTAAAAATGTGGCCTATCTCGCCTTGTTAAGTGTTTGTCTGTCTATATGGGTTTTGTATTAAAAAAATTACATCTCAAACATTTATTGAGCTAATAATTTGAAACTTGGCATATTTTCTAGCCTAGTTAGGGGTAGTTTACAATAAAAATGGAACAAAATTATCTTTATCACTTTCAAAATGGCATTCATAAGACATTTTAAAAGTTAAATAACTGTAAAACCATTATTTGTATTGAAAAAGTATCTGATACTTTAATTTTTTAAATTTAATTACAATTACAAAGATATCTTAATTTTAAAAAATTGGTTTTAAAATAAAATATTAAAGCACTTTTTCATTTATGCTTGTTTAGGGTGTTTCACTTGTATGACGTTTACTAACCACATGTATAACTTTATAGTCTTCATAAACAGCTGTTTTTAATTAATTTAAATATCAGCTGTTTTTATGTATGCTTGTTTAGGATTTCCTTCAAAAAAATATTCTTTTGTTAATAACGAAATTTATTTTACATAAAACAAAAACTCAAATTGTATAATTGTCTTATAAATGCTGTTCAATGTGATGCCCTCCTCTATCAATTCGTACTTCAGTCTAAAATCATTAATTAAGCAGTGCATACTTTAAAATAATTATAATTTTAATTATTATTTTAATATTAATAATATTAAAATATTCAATATCTAGCTCTTGCAGTCCGTGATTTAGAAGTTCTGAATCATGTCAACATATCGTGTATTCACAGAAACTGTTGCATCGGTGTAATATTCAAAAAAATATGGTCACTTACTCCAAAATGTGCAACACCCCATCACACAGTAACTCTATGCAAGGGTTGTTCGTGAATTTCTTTAGGATTATAAATTATCTTGACTATTAACGACAATTCTGAGGTTTAAAATTTCCTATAAAATCAAAATGAGCTTCGTCAGATATTATCAAACATTTCTTCATTATGTTTTCTTCATTAATGCGTTGCCTTTTAATTCTGCCTTTGGCAGAAGGTTATGCGAACCCCTTTCTGTGTCGTCAAACTTTTGCGTAACCTGTATCTTGTAGGGATAGAAGTTCAAATCGAGATGTAAAATTCGATGTATACTTGCTCTTGAAACTGCTAATGTAACGTACTTTCTCCTCGCTAATCGTTTTTGGGCTTTGAAGCACTGCTTCACGAATTCTTTCACCATCAACATAGGTACGAGCAGATCTAGGTCTATCAGTTGGTTTTTTTAGTGCAGATGGAGTGTTTCTAAAATTACAAACTCATTTATTAATAGTGTTCTGACAGGAAACACAGCCATGACGTGGAACATGAAAATTGTTACGAAAAAGTCGTTGTGTAGCAGTAACAGACTCATTATTTTTAAAAAACACTTCAATGACAAAGGCACGATGTTGAACGTCCACTATTCATGTGTATTAAAATGGCATAACCTATATTGCCATATGCTACAACAAAGATATATGTAAACAAATGAACTATTTATAAACAACTGTTTAAAAAGTGTTAGATTTTTATGGCCCACCCGTTAAATAACTTGAGAATTGTTTTACATACTATTTAGTTTACGTTCAATGTTATGCTTTCAATATATGTTTCATCATAATGTATGATAATATTTTTCGTTTTATATTTATTGATAAGGACAAATATAAATAAATATTATAGAACATCATAGCTTCTTAACTGTTTTATATATATTTGTCAAGCTAAAGTATTATATCCATTTCATCTAAATATATCAAAGACAAGTCCTGACTCACTCACTGACTGATTCAACATTGCCAAGCCAAAACTATATAAGATAGACAAGTAATTTAGTGCATATGTTAATATTATGCCCTAGATATGCACTAAGAAAGGATTTTTCGAAATTCCATTCCTAAAACAGCTGTCCTCAAAATTTTCTTTTTTCCATAAGAATAAAATTGGGTTGATTTTAGTCAATTAATAACAGGTGTTTTGTAAATAAATAAACACGTATATTTTGTATATTTGACATTATACTATTGATGCATTAAAAGTTTAATTTTCAGCTTTCAAACAAAAAAAGAAATGAACACGTTTGAAAGAGGCTTAGTAATACCAATGGGTATTTACACTAATAAATAGATAGCAACGAAAGTAATTTAAGTGAAATACTGTAAATTAATTGAATATTGTGATTTTACACTATACAGTTAATCTATTATTATTTTTATTAACTATCTTCTATTACAGTTAATCAACTATGACGAAGGCTGAGGTGTATCGAGCACAGTGAGTCATAGTTGGCACGTGAAGCTTGCAGGGGTGTCCTCTAGTTTTAATATATTTATTTAAAAGAACGTTTTTGTTAGTTATTGTAGCCAAATAAACATAGAATTACAAATTGTAATGTGTCATTATTTTAATTTAATTTCATTATTTTTGTTAGTAACCGGGGATGGAACCAATAACGCGTATCCTTGCGGAGTCTGAAGAGGTTGCCGTGGTGGAGGCCTTGAAGAAGTTGAAGCTCTCCTTAAGACCAGAACTTATAACTACCTCGCCAGGAGTCAGTGAGGGGGAAAACTTCATGAGTGACGTCATAGGAATAGACGTGAGGGCTGACAATGAGGATACAGGTAAGAGAGTGATTCTTCAGTGCTTGAAATGTGCATAAATTGTGTCACATTCGTAATGAAACTGTATTTAAACTACATTTAAGTAAACGTACCACAACATTCTACTCTTTATAATTAATTTTATGAAGTTAGGTCAAGGATAAAATCCTCATGCTGGTAGCAGCTCACAGTTTGATGAGTACTGTTTACCAAGGCACTGTAGTGGTTCTCCTCATGCTGGTAGCAGCTCACAGTTTGATGAGTACTGTTTACCAAGGCACTGTAGTGGTTCTCCTCCTTACTCTGACTGATAAGTTCCCCACACAGATAAATATGGGAAATGGGCAGAGTAAGGCTGAATTTCAAATGAGCCTCTCGTAAAAAAATAATACGACTTAGTTAATAGCATTTATTTCTTATTTATCTTTCTTTTTTTTTTTCTTTTGCTTCCTAAAGTTTTTTCAGTAGTAATTAGGGAAAATGTAGAAAAATTCAAATTTATTAATGCTACTTTTGTTAATGTTAAGACAAGTTAATGTTAAGATAAGACTTTCTATTGTTAGGATAAACATTTTTATATTGTTGTCTGATTTGTATTTTTGTGTCGTTAAATAATGATGTTTTGAGAGCTTACTGTCCTGCAACATTAAATGAAAGATATTCTTAATGTCCTTAAGTGAAGGCTCAGGAAAGTTGAAACACTTAGGTGTATAGTAAACTACTTTGATTGATAAACCTAAAACATTAACAATAAGAAAAAAACAACATTTAAGACTTAGAAAAATTAATAGGAGGAAACTAGGGAAAACATCATACTAATTATTGTTTAATATTCCATGAAACAATAATGGAAACGTATATACAGAATCACATCAATCTTGTATACATTGATAGAATGTTATACAATTTTAAGGTAAATTTCATTTTAGGAGAGAATTTGGAACTCAGCTTGATACTAAAGCGCCTACCTCAGTCTAAAGAACGAAGGATGTTGTTTCAATGTGATCTTGCGTTCGCCAATGAAGCTGCATTTTACAGTGACGTGCTTCCATTTCTACAACGTCAGTCCACGAAGAAAGTCTCCCCTCTTCCTTTTGCACCATGCCTTGGGGCGGCTCCTGAGTACATCCTCCTCAGACACCTTGGCCAGGACGGATTTACCATGTGTAGCCGAAGGAGTGGTTTAAACCTACAACATTGTTTGTTGGTTTTGCAGGTAAACGTCATGATTAAATAATATTTTAATTTACAGTAACATATTTAATTTCTGGCAAATATTTTTTCTTAAAATTTCAATTCATCCCTATTTAATCTGTTTGTAAATTTATTTTTTTATTAATTTTATTGTTTAATCCAGACTTTATTTAAATTTAATATTATATTATCATAAATAACTTGGTCTTGATTTTAAAATATCATACTGAAGAGTGACTATTGTACATCGACAGTGTTGTACATGTTTCAGTGGGTGGGAGGGTCATAATTACTGAGCTTAGGGGTGGGTAAGAGGATCAGCGCCACTGTACATGTACTGGTGGGTGGGTATGGATCAATATATAGGCTGATATTCCTTTTCTACTGCAATTAATAATATATCCGTATAGACTAAGTAATACATTTAATTTAAATATTTGTCTTGTTGGTTCTTTGGTTTATTTAAAATACACTAAAATTGTCCACAGATGTTTTAAAATCATCATCTTTGAATTATAATAAGACATAAAAAAATTTGTATACCTTTTATTGTTCAGGAGCTGGCAAAATTCCACGCCACTTCGTACGCTGCAAAGTTCACAGACCCTCTTGGGTTTGCCAAAGTTATATCAACCCTTAAAGAATGGCTTATTGCAAAGCAAAACCCGATTCTAAATACGTCCATTGACAACTGTATACTGATGTCGACCGAAGTCGTCGACGAGAGTTCCCCTACTGCCCAGACAATAAGGAAGGTTCTAGGCTGTGGCTTTGACATCTTAAGTACTCACATAGTCCCTTCTGAGCCTTCATCCGTCGTAGTCCATGGAGATCTTTGGAGCAACAACCTTTTGTTCAGGTACCTCCCATGGGATTCCCAAACTCCTAGAGACGTTTGCTTTCTGGACCTTCAAGTTAGTCGGTATGCCTCTCCAGCGCTGGACATACTATACTTTCTGTTCTCCAGTAGTGGTCCTGGAGTTCTAGATCAGCATTTCCATCGCCTCATTGCTGAGTACCATAGAACACTTTCAGACCACTTGATGATGCTAGCTCCTCAGGCTCCTTGTGTTACGTTGTCAGACATCACACAGGAAGTGAAGAAACATTCCATATTTGGTCTGCTGTTGTCTCTCCTAGTACTACCTGTTGTAACAACGGAAAACAACAACTTTGACCTTGACGAAATTACGGAAGAAATTCTTAAAGATATTAGATTTCAAGAAACATTTAAGAAACAACTACTGGGACCAGAATATAAGAGGCGAGTCAATGAGATCTTTGATTTTTGTGATAAAGAGATCCTTATCACTCTGTAAGAACGACGTTGCTTTTATTATTTCTATTTTAAGTTTTTGTAATATTATTTGGTGCAATAATTTGAGACATTGTATCTTACATGCAGAGTCAAAGTCTCCTTTGTAGTTCCTTGTTTTGTATGTATTTTTTCTTTAGTTAGTATTAACTGTTTTGGAGTTATCAGTCCATTACGTTTAACCAACTATACAGAAACTTTCAAAGGAATCTTTCTTATAGTTCGATGGAATCAAATTATTTTGTAGGCTAGAAATCATACAGTTAAGTTAGTAATTGGTAGCTTTATCACAGTTTTAAATTATTTAGGAATTTATGAAGAAATGATGTATAACTAAATATGTAGACGTTATAGAATTTGTAAGTTAACTGGAAAAAAATTACATAATTTTAACGTATTATAAAATTAGTGTATATAATCGAATGATCAATACCCTGTTTCATTAATTAAATTATTATCAATTATAAAAATTAATCAGATGTTTAATATTTACGGACATAATGTTTTTATAAGAAGTACTTAAATATTAACAAAGTAGTTGTAACTTTTATTTTATACTATGAATAGTTTTAGGTTCTTCCATTGTAGTATATAACTAAACATAGATTCACTCAGGTACAGAACTTGTTGCAACATTACCAACACAGTATTTATATTTTTAATTTTTAGTATGAAGTCCAATTTGTTACCTTGATAAGCATATATATATATATATATATATATATATATATATATATATATATATATATATATATATGAGATATGTGATATGATACACTTTAGTAAATAAGTTTGATATAGACATAAAAAATTGTAAAATTTTTGAGAAATACACCGTCTTCTAAAATAATCTGTTGCGTAATTTCGTTATTCCTTGAAATGTGTTTTGATATCAGTTTATCTATGAAATAATGTATATTTTTATTTTCTTTAATAAAGAAAGAACACCAGGACAGTAACAACACTATGGATTCATCTATTTCAGTGTACATAACAAAAATATTTGAACTAAGTTGAAACTTTTATACATTCCAATCTCCTAGCAATTTGTAAATTCCGACAAAAGGTAATTATATATTAAACCAAGCGTGTTGTATATGCATTCCCTCTTACTTTAGGGGTTTTTATTACCTACTCAAATAATTAATTGCTGAGATTTTATTTACTTACTAAATAAAACAATAAATTTGCTACCTCAAATCAAGCATTCAAAAATATTTAAAATGTTGTGTTTATATAACAGCCTTCTAAAGGAAAAAATCACAGTAAAATTATTTTAGTAATAGAGACAAACAAAATGTAATTTTATAAACTAATGTTTGTTTGATAAATGCCAGAAAAGTCAACCTCAAACATAGAGAGTTATTTTGCTCGTATTTTAAAGATATTATCCCACACGTTATCAAAAGTTCAGTATAATAGTGAGAATAAAAAGAACTGGTAACCGTAGTAGCCTCATAAACTGTTTACGTACGTGAGTCAAGATAACGTATATGTATTTAGACTTTATCCGACTCAGTTGAGGAAAAATAATCATCTAAAAGAAAAACTGTAACGACCTAAATCTAACATAACCTCAATATTTTCTTTATCACATGGTTGTATAATTATAGCTCGCCTATCATTGCCAGAAATTGATCAACTTTAGTTACTTTCTACTTACATAGTAGTTCTCTATTTGTATCTGTTTCAGTACTAATCTACTATTGGTAAAACAATGCTGTTATGTATTGAGACAAAGTATAAGACCATTGGTTGCCTGTACTTTTCTTAGATTCCTAGAACTGTGATATCTATAAACACTCAAAATGAAACACGTTAACCAAAACAATAATTACATATTATTAATAATAATTATACATTATATTTCACATAGAGGTTTGTCACCGCGAACTATCCCTCTCTTTTCCTCGTCGTGTTGAGGGCTAACTCAGCAAGGTAAACTAGTCTGGAAGTCAACAGACACTTAGTAGACAAGGAAGTGTTCTGGTTGGTGTGGATAGGGTAGGTCACATATACAGTAAATAGATTGCAATTTTTGATACTTTTATATCGTACATGTCATTAAATATTGTGTTTAATAAACAGTTATTTTATTATTTGAAATATTCATACTGTGTTATAATAATGAAAATAAAATAAATACATGAGTAAAATAAGATGAGCTCAAATAAAATGGAATGTAATAAAATAATAAAAGTAAAAAATATAACCAAAAAATATACTGGAGTGACATTTATAAAATCAAAAAATATTCTTTATGATATTGTCACTTCAAGCGTACATTCCGTATAGCTGATTTTTTTAATTTCATACAATTGAGTTAAGGTTCAAAGAATTAATTGTTATTCTTATATTCTTCTAAAATACTTTTGTAATATCGGATTAGAATATGAAGTTTATCAGTCGTAAAATAATAGTAAATGAGTATTTACTTATTTTTGGCTATTTGTTGACATTCTTCTGTAATGTTCACCCAATTAAAATTAAATGTAACTATGCAGCCTAAAATAGGCAGATTAATTGAGAAACAAACACTACTACATAAATCTCAACCTTCGTCATACTGTGCTAAGTTTAAAGGGATTTTTTTCAAAACCAAGACGAAGACTAATGGTATACAAGTGAGATAACAATTAATTCAATATGGTCTTAATAAGTTACCTATAGTAAATAAATCGTAAAGAATATCATCCTTTGGTTATATAAAAAACACGTCTTCGATAAGGTGACTAAATTGCACCCTTAAATCTGTATAAATATACTACATTCGAACTACACTATGGTATTTATTTTTAAATTTTTTCGTGAACCTGATACATGTAAAAATAATATAATAAATATTTATAAGCATTTTTTTAGAAATATTATTTGTAATTATTTAGGAAGATAATAATTGCTTGTTTAATGAAATATTTATTACTTAATATTGCATTTGATAACAGAAAATTAAGTAATACAATGACTAAAACCTTGCGTTTAGTCATAGGAATTAAAATAAAAATAAATTACGTCGATTTCTCAGTGTCCAAAATATTGGGAAATACTTATAATTGTTTTTAATTTGCGAGTTTACTGTAGTGAGAATGGAAAGTTAGGTTCACTAGTTCGATGTGTGCCGTCATGTCGGTACAAAGTCTATACGAGGCCCGCTGACCTAAAAAGTCTCAAGGTCATGAGTAAGAGCCGCTAATTCTATCGAAGCCGTCAATAAATGTTTGTGCAAAGGCCTTTCTAATGCCAACGACCTTTAGATCTACTTCTACTTCTACCTTCACCATTAGAGGATATTTAATCAATTATTGGAGCAGATAAAATTACTATAATTTAGCCTAATGCATCAGAGCAATTTCAGTGAGTCCAGTCTTATAAAAAAACATAATATTCAGGTTTTTATAAAATTAACCTGTCCATGGTCCTACATAATGTATTTATTTTAGTATTTCTATACAAACTTTATTGATTTATTGTAATAATAGGAGGTTTTCAAAGGTAAATTACTTCAACTTCAATACCTCCTTGTGGAATTTCCCGACCACTAGCTAGTTTACTCCATTCGATATACTGGAGTTTTAAATGTTAAGCGATCCTCTGGATTCCTCTGTAAATTGATAAAATCATATCCACGCTTTAAGTTCATAAATTTCTTATGACTTTTAGTGGGGGGTATACTCAATTGGGACACAGTTGCCCTCTTCTGGATAGAAGAGTTCATTTTTGTTTTATATTCTGGTGATACAATTTCATACATTTTTAAATGTCTTGGTAGTAAAGGATTTTGTGAAATTTCTTGGTGATTCTTTAAATAAGCATAACAGCCTTTTAATAATAAAGAATGTGTTGTAGTCCATAACAATCCATCTTCACTGTATTTTAAGAAAAATTTTATTTTTAATGGTTCTTTTCTAATATTATTGATAAAAGAATCGTTCTTACTTACTATTCAAACTAAAAACTTGGGTGCTACCCAAGTCAATAACTAGCTATTCATGTTGACCATGGGCTACCCATTTAGGCCAGTGGCTATCTAAGAACTGGAAGTTGTATTAAAGTAATAGAAAACATTACAGCTATGCTGTAAATCATGCTGTCTATGCTGTAGAAAACATAGACAGGTAAGCTAAGATTTACTTTTAAGCAATAAAAATGTATTCAAATTATTGAATTTTCAATTAAAACCAATAAATTTTAATTTCAATTAGGACTTTCCCTAACAAAGCTAGCAACACAAATTTATTTATGAGTTTGCTGGTGAAAGGCCTAGTTGAAAATAAAATTTATTCTTTTTTAATGAAAATTTTATAATTTGAATATATTTAAATAACCGATATCAACTCGATCTCATTTTTCAATAAAAAGTGTTTAAAAATTGATTTTGTATTTTTTTTCTTTAGATTGCGATCGTTCAATCTAAATTTTTTAATTTTTTTTGTTTTCATCTTTTTGTTATTTTAATTTTATTTATTTAAATTTATATTTTGTTTTGTTTACTAGACTATGTTTTTTTTTTTTTTTACTTCTTTGAGAGGAAGTATTTTTAAATCTTTATTGTACGCATCAAGATCCTATAAATAATATTTGTACCAAGTTTCATAGTCTAAGTTCTTTTAGTTGTTGAGATAAGTTAGTCATATTAGACACAGTTAAATACTGAGTTTTCTTCGCAGAGAAAGCACCAGCTGTAACTTAGTTGTGTACTTTAGGTCAGAACAGATTTCAGTTTAAATCAGAATAATTGATTGTGGGTTGGATAAAGAGACTTTTGGAATACGTAAGTACTTCAGTGAGGAAGGATAATAAAATATTTCGTGCTCTGACCTATGTAATGTTTAACGTAGCTATTTATAACTTTTTTATCCCAAAAAATTTACATTTGGTTTTATTCATAAATACAGCTTTAAAATATTCAGCGCTTCTTTTAAATATCTTGTCAAACAATATTACGTTCATTTAACGCATTAAAATATTTTCATTCCGCCTTAAATTAATGTTGTGTAATTTATAATAAAATAAGGAACATTCATAAATAAATGTAGTTTTGAAATACCAATTAGCATAGTATTTGTAGTTCTTATAACGGAATTATCATTTAATAGGATAACTTTTTCAGGTTATTATTGTGTGTTGAAGTGCTAATGAGTACACACCTCAGCCAGATCATGAGTATCCCATTTGGATCAAATATAAGCCCGATCGAAACCTAATTTCACTGGAGGGATTAGATTGTCCATGAGTGTGGGGAAATAGGTAATCCTTGTTTGATACAGAGAGATCCCTAAAGTGAATCTAATTTGCTGAAACATATTTGACTGTATATATCTCCATATATATTTACTCGTAACTTGAAGTTTCCGTCGAATTTGTTTGGTAAAATTTTGATTTACTTAATTTTAAACTATATTTCCATGATATTTACGGGAGGAAGTTACGTAGTTTCGAAACTTTTTGTGAATATCCGGAGTTTTTGGAAAGAACGTAACTTGGGAAGAATCAAGATTTGAATAATAGTCTAAGATACAATATTATGTCATACGATGTAAATAACCAAATATGTAAAGGTATTTCGAAAAATATAGCTCATTAGTCTGTTAATGAACAACAGTGAGACTAATTTTCACTGTCATTTCTTAGCACATATATTTATTAGTTAGAATACTATGTTTCTTATTAGTGTTGGGTTTTATTTTTTGTTATTTGTACCGTTATTTCTTTGCATTATACACATGAACACCGTTGATTTCATTTGTCTTTTGTTTTTATTTATTTCTTTTAATTGTTCAAAGTCCATAAAGTATTTAATATTTATTATTTATTGCCAATTTATAGTATATTTGTTTTATATAGTTATGTATATTATTTATTTGTTTATTTCCATTGTGTTAATATTTAATGCTTTGAGGCTCATGTGGAGTTAGGACTACCAGTTCCCATGGCATACTTATCATTTATTAACACATATCAAAGTGTTGGTAGTTTCAAAATAATGAAAAAAGAGAACATTTATCACGTTATAATTTCAATTCCACTTTAGGAGAAAAAGCCTGGGACCTCGTAAAACAACCTGGAAGCATATGTCAGCACCTTAAGTCTATTTTGAATTAGAGATACATTTTAACTCTAAATAAAAAAGTGAAACATTGTCCCAATACGCTCAAGAACGCCTTAGAAGTGAAAGTATTTACATACAAAATACGAGTAGGCCTCTGTGTACTATCAAAAGTACAATATAATTGATCAGAAACTAAATATACAAAAAACAAGAAAGATTGATGCGATGTAGTTAAACACTAAAATAGGCAATCAGTTAATAATTCAGATTTACTTAAAAAAGGCCTTGTAAGTGACACAGTTTATTAGTAGCAAATAGGCTGCGTTTACTGGAAATAAAATAATGAATTTAAGTTTTACGTTTTTTTGCGCCATTAAGAAAACATAAGCTATCATTGTAAAGGTAGGTTCTTATTTTTTTTTAAATTAATCTTAACCAGTATGATAACTGGGCTACTTAAGACTAACATAAAATAATTCGTTATTTATAAAATATGATGAAGTAAAACGTTCCCAAAATAAAATGAAACTTTCCCAGTTACGAAAAAATAACAATTTTAATCGGGTATTTACACTTGGAATCATAAACAGCAACATTTTATGTCATCTTATAAATCATGTAAGGTTTTGTGTTCACGGAATATATTTCATGACATTTTCTCTATTGTTGGAAATACTAGATCACGTATTCATATAGCAACTAAAACATGTTTTTCAGTCAGTGGTTACAGTAACATAACTTATGAAACAGTTAATGTGGAACAGTTAATGTGGAACAGTTAATGTGGAATAGTGATCACTCTCCATGGATTAAAGAGGGCTTCCGGCTATTTGAAACATCCTTTACATAAACTCCCTATCCAAAATGTTCGATGAATGCGATGTAATAGATTATACTTGCATAGTAAATACAGCATAAAATTATTATTGTTAACGTTAATATATTTGGAAAACATGTTTCATATCAAATTAAATATTATTTGGAAGGAGCAGTTATAAAATACCACTCTTTATAACCATACTTGCTAAAATATCTTCATAGAAAATTTTATTAAAGAAAAGTGTATATTTTATAAAGATTATTAATTAACAATGAATAGGCATCAAACGCTCAAAAACTATTTGCCTATCAAAATTGAGTAATAATTTATATTGAATGACTCTTAATGACTAAAAGTAATCTAAAACCAAATTTGGAGAACATTATTAAACAAGTGTCTTTGAAAGAATGCTGATTGCACTTGGTATTTAAAAAAAAATATTTTCCTTTACTTTGTAAATTTTTGGGATGCACAAATATTGCGTAAATTTAAACTTATATTCTTATCAAATTAGGTTTAAACCACTACAAAACACACAAGAAATTAAAAAAATTTAAAATTCAGACAATGCTTTAAAAATATATTTATTTATTCATAGTAAAACTCCAAATAAAATCATTAACTATACAATTAAAACATCAAATATTTACATCAAATTTTATTTTAATGTAATCTAGTCATATTTTTGTTCAATGCATTTTTTTACTCAAAGTTTAAGATCAGAAATATTTCGGAGGGGGAAACGGGTAATAGCAAGCAAAAATGGATTAATGTTGACAGATAGTCAATCAAATCTGTAAATATATATATATAAAGTAACCAACCCATTAACTTAATAAGGCTCTATAAATAATAATAATAATAATAATAAATGTATTTATTGCTTTCACAGGTACAGATTAGTTTCACAGGCAAAAATATTGATCACAATAAAAAGGCACATTTGATGAAACATAAAAAAAAAAAAAACTTAAATAACTAAAGACACACAATTATAACTTATGAGCCTAAATAAAGTACTCCAAATTATATAATACATTCTTGGTTATAATACAATAATATAAATACAGTTTAAATACAACCAGACATAAGCTAAATTATTAAACATAAGATTAATTTGTAATGAAACAGATATATTAAAAACCAAAACAAACAAAAGAAAACATAAATACTGAAACCTGCGAAAAACAACTGCGACCCCAACAGACCAAGGGCCCAATTATGGGGGCCGCATGAAAAAAAATATTAATAATTATTAAGACCTCCATGCCTGTACAAAAATAACAATACTTAATTTTAAAAATTTAAGGATTAAAAACTCTTGACTCATCCAATCAATGCTTATTTGAATACATTAATAAAAATAAAAAATAAGTATATATAAAAAAAAATCCAAGAAATGAATTTGAATAACTAAATTAATTTAGGTTGAGAAACCTAGTCGTTCCAGCAACCCTTCAACGTATCAAGTCTTTACATGTTGCTCTGAATACTGCCCGTGACATGTCCACATCTACACCACCAGCTATAGAATTAAATAATATGATTGTAAAATTTAGAAAGGAGTTAGCATGAGCGGCAGTACGAGCCCCACCAGGGTATAACATATAGCCAGCACGCCTACCATAAACCGGCACACACCAGTTTATCTTACTTAAGGTCGCTGGGTCATCCACAATACCTCTCATAACACCATGCAGGTAAAAAAGTTGCGCTAATTTTCGTCTCTTAGACAACCTCTCGAAATCAAATAAATTTAACATTTCTTCATATCTAATATGCCAAATTGGATAATTTAACTGACCAAAATACTTAAAATACAACAATCGCAAAAATTTCTTCTGAATTCTCTCAATCATTTCACAATATAGTTGAGTTGATGGGGACCAAACTATAGATGTAAACTCCAATCTGGAGCGAACTAAAGATCTGAATAAAATTGTAAGTGTTTCAATGTCTCTAAATTCTTTTCCAATCCTTGAAATAAAACCCAATGAACAGTAAGCTTTCTTCACCACATTTAACATATGGTTTGAGAAACTCAAGTCATCTGTTATAAGGACCCCCAGATCATTAAACTGGTTCACTCTACGTAAGAGACAATCATTTATTTTGTAAGGAAATAAATATGGTGTTTTCTTTCTATGTATTGACATAACACAACATTTATCAATATTTAAAGTTAAAAGATTACCTTGACACCATTGTGTAATAGTATCTAAATCATGCTGAATGTCATTGTGGTCAAATGCATGTCTAATAATTTTAGAGATTTTTAGGTCATCAGCATACATTAAAGCATTTGATGTAATATGTTGGGCTAAATCATTTATAAATAAAATGAAAAACAAAGGGCCCAAATTACTGCCCTGAGGAACTCCGGACCCAGCTGAAAATAAATCAGACTTATAACCCCGATAAGACACATACTGCCGCCGGCCCTCCAAGTATGAACAGAAAAAATGAATAAAGTTGTCAGAAAAACCATAATAGTTAAGTTTTGATAACAGTACTTGATGGTTTACACTATCAAATGCCTTTGTGAAATCAGTGTAAATTACATCAACTTGATCTCTTGAATCAAGGGCACGAGAAGTGAAATCAACGAAATTAACTAGATTAGTTGAAATGGAGCGAGAAGGCATGAACCCATGTTGGCTCTCAGAAATATAAGGTTTAATGTGAGGGAATATGGTGTCATACAGAATGATTTCAAAAACCTTCGCAGGTGTACTTAAAATGGAGACAGGTCGATAGTTTCTAATGTCTGATTCATTTCCTTTCTTAAAGATAGGCGTTATTTTAGTTACCTTCCATAATTTTGGAAAGGTAGATTTTTGCAAACAAAGATTAAAAATATGGCAAAATGGTACAAGAAGTAATTCAGAGCAACCTTTAACAATATAATTTGGTATATGATCAGGACCAAAAGACTATTTTGACGGAAGCTTTCGTATCGCCATCTCAACATGACGGTTGGTGATGGTGGGTATGCTAAGACACTGTATGCCTAGCATAACCGGGGAGCGCAAGGCAGCAGCGGCATCGAGCCGACCCGTCCTCTCATATACCGACCCAAAATAGTCAGAAAAAGCCGAAGCAATCGATCGCCCATCACTGAATTTTTGTCCATTAAAAGTAAATTCTGAAACTGTACTTGATTTATTACATTTCCTAGACTTAACGAAATTCCAAAACTTCTTAGGTTCTCTTTTTAGCAAGTCTTCGGTATTTGTAACGTAGTCATTATAAGCCCTTCTAAATAACCTCTTAACATTCGCCCTACACTCTTTAAATCTAATAAATAACCCCTGGTTTTTAGTATTATTATATCTCTTTCGTAATTTTTCTTTCTCCTTAATTTTATGTATAATTTCATGAGAATACCAGATAGGATATTTAGGTTTAATTAGTCTTCTCTTGGGAACATTTTCATTAAATATACTATACATATTGTCATAAAATGCATTTAATGCCTCGTCAACATTATCTGATGCCAAGACAGCGGCCCACGAAGTGTTGGACAATGAACGGTACAGATTTAAAAAGTCAGCTCTCTGAAAATTAAAGGATTCCTCATTTTGGTTGACGACTCTAAATTTAGTACGTTCCATATAAAACATGACAGACAATACAGGGTGATGGTTATCAACCATAACTAGTGCTTCAGTCTCGCCTTCAACTTTCACCTCAGGAATATTAGTGAGAACTAAGTCTAGTGTACGCATGTTAATATTACGAACATCATTACATGATATGAATGCATTATACGTTAAAAAGTACTGGAGCTCTCTATATACAGATCCGGCCTGAACTAAATCAAATTTACTATCACATATCAGTGGCAGATTAAAATCACCAACAATACAAACTTTATTCTTATTAAATTCAGGATGATCATCAAATAACTGAAAGAAATTTAAATAAACCTCAATTTTAGTTCTTGGTGAAAAATAGACAGTAAATAGATAAAAATTAAAACCATTAGCGTTAGTCAGTTTGATGCCGATCATATCTAGGTCACATTCCGTGAGAGATAAGAGTTCAGCCCGCCAGTCGGAATTCCTGACGGCCACCAGAACCCCCGCTCCACGACACCTGCCTACACCGTCCCGTCGATAAACAGTGAAATTATCACAAAACAGTTCTGAGGAATGAACAGTGTCATCCAACCAAGTTTCGGTAAGGCACACAATATCGTAATCGGTCACTAAACTGTTTTCATACATCATGTTTGTTTTAGTTTTCAACCCTCTCACATTCTGATAAAGAATCAATTTATTTTGACAATATCCTTTATGTGCATTTTTATTCATACTTCAACGAGTTTAGTACTGTATTATAAATTTCTGAATTAACCACTAATCAAAAATAACAACAAACATCCCTACCATTAATGTATAACTAGGCATATTAATTATTATGAAACAAAGTGACAAACGAAATATGTGCCAATAAACTTACATAAAACAGAAATGAATAAGTTCATTGAAATTGAGCTCACAGTAACTAACGAAATATCAAATAATACGTGTATATTTTATAAAATTAATTTAAAAATAAAAATGACATTTATGAACAATATTTCATTAAAATAGCGTACTTTCTTACTGTTGCTTGAAATTTCAATAATAAAACAAAACTATTTTCTATGACACTGCGAAATAATAAAAACAATCAAAGTAAACGCTTGTGAAATAATGTTGTAAAATATATTAACCATGTAAATGAAAAGCAACTTAAAAATAACACTAACTTCAAAGAAATCGATTATGAAGGTAAATCTTGACAAATTGAGAGCAAATCAACCCTTATAATATTAACAATATATAATAATAAGTTGTAGCCTTCCAACATAATTAAAGGATAAAAAGTTAACTACAAAACAGTTTACTGGTAACATCAGTTTAAAAAATGTTACATATATAGCATTAAAAAGAGAAACAGCCTGCAAAAACTGTAGTAAATAGAAAATAACATCTAGGCCTATAAATAAGTAAAGTAATTAGTTTTAATGTATATTTAAATATTCCATTTGTAACTGATCCACGACCTCACAACGACTAAAAAGAAAATCCAATAAAACCATATCAGTAATTCTGTAATACACTTGTATATACTAACATAATTTGAAAAGTAAAATGTATAATTAATCAACATTTTCTTCTTCAAAATAGCTTACTTTCTTACAAATGATTAAAATTTCAATAATAAAACAAGAAAAATTTCTACAATGACTCTTCGAAATAATAAAAATAATCAAAATAAACATTAATGAAATAACATTGTAAAAGATATTTAACGTGTAAATGAAAAGCAACTTGAAAATAACACTAACTACAAAGAAATTATTTATGAAGGTAAAACAAATTGACAGCAACTTAACCCTTAATATTAACAATATATAGTAACAATTCCTAGCCTTCAAAACTAATTTAGCTGGTAACAAGTTAATTAATAAATAGCAGTTTACTGGTTGTTTCAGTTTAAAAATATTGTTAAATATATGTAACATTAAAAGAGAACACCCTGCAAAAACTGTAGTAAATAGAAAATAATATCAAGGCCTAAAAGTAATTAAAATAGTTTTGACGTATATTTAAATATTTTATCATGTATAATATGATCTGTAACTGTTCCACGATAATAAAACACTTAAAACGTTGATTCAAAAGAATAACATTGTAATAAATTGTTTTGATATTACTGTAGTTAATAAAATAATATTGAAACTAGTTAAACTCATAAAAAAGTGTTTTGCAAATATTTACAGTAAATAAAAATTTACTTTTAGACATACTGACCTCACCTCAATGTTAAAAATTTTACTAAAAATGTATAAAAATAGTTTTTATTTGTTGAGATAAGACAAATACAAAGTAAACTTCAAATCTATTTTGTTTTTCTTTTCTAAGCAATAATTAACTTTAACGACAAGTAGTTTAAATGAAATTATTTCCAAATAATAGAAAAACAATAAAACTTATGTTACTTGACAAGTCCTTGGAGACAGATTATCGCTGCTGGATTGAATTTTCCTCAGCCACATCACCGTCACGATATCCTTGGCGACCTTCCCCGGTCAGCATCCCCAGCTGAGCTCTGGACGTAACGTGGACAACAGCGGCACCCTCCTCTTTGCGCATGAGAATCCTTCCATTTGAAGAGAACCATACATATTTATACCCCAGGTTCCGTCCAGTGGATCTGGCCAGAAAGAATAAATTCCGGATTTCAGAACTCATTGATTAAATCTGAAGTAAAATAAGATATACACTAACAACACTGATTTACTACTAATAAAAACCGTTATATTTTGTTCTAGTTGTATTATTTATACTCTCAAACATATATTTTTACCGACTGACATTCATGTCCTCCCAACAGCGTTCATTAATTTATTTACTCATAAGACATCGATAATCAATTTATGTGTGAACATCGATAATCAATCTTTCAAAGGTTGTATGAGTGTAGCTGAGTGAATGTAGTTATTGTTTCAAACTAAGACCAATTATATTAATTAATTAATAAGTCGTTAATTAATAAAAAAAAGACGAAAGAACGTCGGTGGGTACAGATGAGCCTTATCAAAATGTGTTATGACTATGATGCGATTCGTACTAAGAACCCTCAACGTATGAAGTTGGGCTTTCACCTACTACGCTACTGACCAACATTTTATTAGGCCGTTGTATCTTTTATAATGAATTTGTCTACTTAAGACTTACACTACATAGATGTTATGTAAGTTCTCCCTCCTTAGATATATACAATCACTAGAAAACCTGTACTAAAGCTTTCCTGCCATCACGAGCAAAGTACTTTGTTCAAATTACGTAACAATGGTGAAAGTGGTGTTGGGGGATCTGCAGAACCAAGCTAATTTGCAGTTCACCACCCGTTCGTCTGGAGAAAAGATTGTTGCGAAGGGTCAAGTTCTGGAGACTCAATAATTGAATCCACTATTACAGCTTAAGTAAGTTTATGTATTAGTTAATTGTATTATAATTTAATTGAGGTCCAAAAATTGTACTCAAATAAGCAAAGAAGCTAATAAACGTTTTCATATTTCCAACGTCTTTGTTTTATTTTTCAAATTTGTATTCCTGATTCTATAAATAGCATCTACTGATGTGTGGGGTAAGTAAGGGTATACCGTATGTTCCTTAATGAATGTAATAATCCTACCACCATCATCAAACAGTTAGAACAGCTGTCATCTAAGAAAAGTGGACATATTAAACACAGAAGATAATTACGTAATCAATAACCGTTCAATTTTATAGATTATATAATATATAATACTATATTTTATATATATATATATATATATATATATATATATATATATATATATATATATATATATATATATATATATAAGATATAAAAAAACATAAATCCTCGATAGTTTTCCTGTGGAATATTTTTGTAATAAAAAGTCATTGGATTTCAAACACTTTGTATGAAGGTATATGGAATAGAACTGATGATAATTTTTTTACAGTAATCTATTTATTATTTACTTTAATATAAAATTATATATTCTTTAGTATATAATTTATCTTGATAAAAGGAGAGAATTTATCCTATGGTATGTATTAATTTATAAGGATTATTAAAATATTAAGAATATAAGAATATTCCAATTAATGTTATGACCCATTTTGTTTTTACACTTTTGAAATATATATATGTGTGTAAAAAAATGAATATGTGTAAAGAATAAATTTAAAAAAATAAAAAAAAAATATAAAAAAATTTTCTTATATTCTTAATATTTTAATAATCCTAATAAAATAATACATACCATAGGATAAATGCTTTTCTTTTAACAAGAGAAATTATATACTAAAGAATATATAATTTTATATTAAAGTAAATAATAAATAGATTACTGTAAAAAAATTATCATCAGTTCTATTCCATATAACTTTATACAAAGTGTTTGAAATCCAATATCTTTTTCTTTCAAAAATATTCAACAGGAAAACTATCAACGACTTATATTTTTTTATATCTTAAAACAGGGTTGTATAAATAAAATGTTTCTTTTGTCTTCTTCTTAATTAAACTAGTATACGAAGTGTGATTAATTTCATTTAGTAAACTATGTTTTAGTAGTATAAATATCATATTATTTATTACAACCCACCATCAAAACACTCCAATGTACTCCTCTATAAGGAAAAGTCGTCTCGCTCATAATATTAAACACTACTACTTACAGAAGTCGTATAAAATGTTCCCTTTGAGGGGGCATAAAGGAAGTAATTACGAACTAAATGATTCTTAACATTTGCTTTACGTGCTAATAACATTTTTCATAAGATCAAACTTATATTAATTAAGATTAATTGATTTGAAAATAATACTACTATAAAAAATTAATATTAGGTTGTCTAGTTGTATCTGTTTTCATATAATTTTACTATATCAACCTTTCTTAGCTTTGATATATGAAAGTATTACATACATTACTATAGTATACACATTTTTGGTGCATTGACGTTATTTGTGTTAACGTTATATCGTCCTTAGTCTGAATGCATATTTACTAAAGTGTTCTTCAGCGATCTATATATTAGCGATTTATATAATATTAACTCGCGTTTTATGGTTCACAGACGGGTCAAGAATGGGCAACAAAGCTGGATTTGGGGTCTATACTGGCGACCCTAGAACCAACGCTAGCGTGAGCCTGGGAGCGTATGGCACCGTTTTCCAAGCTGAAGTCGCCGCAATCCTTCAATGTGCCGCCCAGGCGGTCGAGAGAGGGGTTTGCGGGAAACATATCCACATCCTCTCAGACAGTCAGGCGGCCTTAGGGGCTCTTGACTCCTGGAAGGTTTCGTCTAGTCTAGTCTGGGAATGTGTGGAGTCCCTCAGCATCTTGGGTTCAAGAAATCAGGTCTTGCTGGAATGGATCCCAGGACATAGGGGATTAGTAGACAACGAGCAGGCCGATGCCTTGGCTAGGGAGGGTGCTCTCAAGCCCTTCATTGGTCCTGAGCCGGCCTGCGGCGTTTCGACTGCAGCTGTCAAAACAGCAATCAAAAACTGGATCAGCGCCAGACATATGGAAAGATGGTGGCGGTTCCCAGGGCAAAGACTCGGCAAGGTTCTTGTCAGGAATCCCTCTCAGAAGTTAACAAAGTCACTTCTTGGGTTGAGTAAATCGCACGTTAAGCTGGTGGTGGGACTCATCACCGGTCACGGCAAATTCCGGAGGCATCTAAGAACGGTGGGACTCTTTACGGAGGATCCCATCTGTCGCCTCTGTGGGGAGGACGAAGAGTCGGCAGAACACATTGTTCTGGAGTGTGAGGCCCTTGGTGCCAGGAAAAGAGCACATTTTGAAGGCTCACCTCTGGGACAGTTGGATATTACTAATCTAGTGAAGAAGCTCCTTGACCTGGTCAAGGATTGCCAGCCTTACGACAGTTAGGCACCGGGATTGGCACAAAAAGCCTTAGGCTTCGTTGCAAGGGTTGGCTGGACCAACTGCATATCCCCATATCAACTAACTAACTAACTTGCGTTACAATTTGAATTGTAATCAAACAGAAAGAAAGTGATATAGATATGGTAACGGTTTTAAGTGCAAAGTAAAGAGTACAGGCCATGTGTTAAGACAGGCTGCCAACGCCATATATGACTTAATAAATACGTTTGCTAGCACTTGTCTTCCTCATCAGTAAAAACATGTAAAATATTTTACCTCGTTGGTGTATTATAAAAACTGCATCGTCACTAAACAAACTAAAAATATACTCATCATTTTCTTCAATCAGCACAATTTGTTCACAAAGTTGAATCCTTTGTTAAAATCACCTCATTACAACTCGTGGTGAAGTCATATGTTTTGGGATTTAATTGATGTTTTTGACACTGCTGAAATTGTTCATAAGAATTACAGAGATCAGATGCTGCCATACGAAGTGACACATCACAACTTTCTTTGAACTTTGTTAACTCTCCAATTTGATATTTTACTGTGGTATCAGTTGGTAGCCCTGGTCGTGGGGTACAATTTAAACCAAATATAGATGTAAACTGGTTGGCCAAACATCTATTTACGTACAGTCAACAATCGTGTCTGAATATCTTTCGTTAAAAAGACGCACGACTTAGTGACTGTTTCTTTCCATCTCACCATAGCACAATATGTTCAACATTTTCTTTGTTAGATTCAACCATAACGGTATTTCTCAGAAAATAATCATTAAAAAAGTGTGTTTTCTTTAAAACAACCGCCTTTATTACTGAACGAATATTCAAATTTACAATAACAGATACAAATACTGTACTTATTATCACCAATCTTTGTACCAAAGACAAGAGTTACACCACAACTGTTAAGAATGACTTTTTGAAATGTAATGCGTTGAAAGAGTTAAAGCTTTCCTTGTATAATAATTTACCTATTGTTCTTCAAAATTAAATATTTTATTAGCCAATTAATAATACGTCTAAATTATATAGTAAGAATGTATTTCCTGAACTAGATATTTCTTGCTATTGTCCTACTTTGTTTAGAAGATTAGTTTTAAATAATATACATAATTAGGAATTTTTTAACAAGTGCGTAATTATAATTTAATGTTATAAGATTAACAAACACTCCAGTAAATAAATTTTAATTGTGTAAGGCCTTTCGGTAACAAAGTTACCATCTCCAGACAACCAAACTATTTTTTTAAGTGCGTAATTTTTCACATTTCTATGTCATTATTGTTATTATTATTACTAAACTTTTTTGTTACTATTTTATTATTGTTGATTGTTATTGTTAGTTTATGTAATTTATATAATATGTTAGTAATCATATTTATTTTATCTGTTTGTTTATGTTTGAATGTATTTATATAATATTATTCTGTTGTTAGTATTTTTGTTGCTACTATTGTTATTATTGTCATCGTTAAATATCACTGCATGTTGTCATATTACTTTTTTATAGCTTATATTATTATGTTTTGCATGTTGTTGTCTTGTTATATGTTACTATAATTTAATGTTATTTGCCTGTTGAGCAATGTTATGATATAGTGCATGCAATTTGCATTATTTGAAAGACTGTTAAACTATTGACACTGTTGCGTATGAACACTATTGAACCTCAGTTACTATTGTAGATTTAATTAATGCTGCATTGTAATTGGATTTTGTCTGTTATGTAGCATTTCAAAATAAAAATAAAATATAGTATTGATTTTAAGCTTTTTTTAAGATTTGCTGGAGATGTTATGTTGAGAACTTTGTTTGCATAATTGCTTCCCTCTTATAAAGACGTTTAATATAAGATGTCACATAATTTGAAATATTTTACCACTCTAAATCATTCCTATCTTGGTGGTAAATTTTAAAATCTCTGGAATTGAAAACAAAAATATTATTTTAAGACATGTAACGATCCCCCAAAGGATATTGGTCTATTGAAAGGAGGGGCAAGTCTGTTTAGACACCCTATATGTTTAGTCAGAGAGAACAGGGATTACTGGTGGTCGGGCCAGTGGATACGCTAAGCCAAAAAGATAGATAAAACTATCGACATATAGGGTTTACCATTGTACAGGTATTACGAATTATCAAGAATATAAACATTCACCCAATTTCCTGAAAAAATAGAATCATAGTATTTTGTACTTTTATCATTGAATGTTGATAATGTATCGATAACATAGTTTATGTCTAAGAAGCGATGGGCAGATCCAATACACAATGTAAAATTAAATTTTAAAGTATATTAAAATATATTTAATATCCTTTATTTTAAGCTTATTTAAATCTATACAACTAACAATATAATATTATCTGGTTAAATATTTAGATTTACATATAATTTCATCAAGGACAGATCACCTTTTAATATTTTGCCAATGCACGTCAAATTTGTCTTCTTTTATCCCTCCATTGTAGGCATGGTGCTTCGGCTTTGACAGCTCCAAGTCGTCTGCTTGCCTAAAGACAAAACGTCCCCATCATCCTACCCTGAGTTCAAGAGGCTATTAGGTTCGTAACAGCCACAGCTCCCACTGAACCTATCAAGCTTATCCTAACGATATATAGCTTATGTTCATGTAAACATGAGATAAACATATTATTGAGGTTATTGTTACAGTTTTGATTTAGTTAACGATAACTTGTTTTGCCTGTTTAGGCCAGATAAGCGCAAAATCAAAACAAACCACTTTTGAAATTATTTTATAAATGTGACTTTTTTAAGTGACTCCTCCTCAGTTATCTGAGATAAGTTTTTAAGTGACTTATCTGAGGTTATTACAACCACTCACTACACTCACTGAAGGTGTTTACACTTCTCAAAATGTAGGTCAATTTTGTTGTTTTTAAACAAATATAGATGAGATTATTTTGAAGATATACCATTTTAGTGACACACATTACAATTAATGCTTCCCGTACACTTCACGTATTTACTGTGGTTGTGTGAATTAATATATATTGAATTTAAATAACTGTACTTCAAATAATGCATCCATTCTGTCACCAAATTTCAAACCTGTCACATCTACGATATTTCTTGGTTTGGAAGTGGTTTGGAATGTTTGTTCACTTCCTGTGTGATGTATGACAACGTAACACAATGAGACTGAGGGGCCAGCATCATCAAGTGGTCTGAAAGTGTTCCATGGTACTCAGCAATGAGGTGATGGAAATGCTGATCTAGAACTCCAGGACTACTACTAGAGAACAGAAAGTACAGTATGTCCAGGTCTGGAGATCCATACCGACTATCTTGAAGGAGAAAGCAAACGTCTCTAGGAGTTTGGGAAACACATGGAAGGTACCTGAACAAAAGGTTGTTGCCCCAGAGATCTCCTTGGACTACGACGGGCAAAGGCTCACCAGGGACTATGTGAGTACTTAAAACGCCGAATCCACGGCCAAGAACCTTCCTTATTGTCTGGGATGTAGAGGAACTCACGTCGGTGACGTCGGTTGACATCTGGATACTGTTTTCAACGGACGTATTTAGGATTAGGTTGTATTTTGTAATAACCCATTTTTTAATTGTTGATCTAACTTTGGCAAACCCAAGGGGTTCAGTGAACTTTGCAGCATATGAAGTGGCGTTGAGTCTTGTTAATTCCTATAAAATAAATATTTTAGAAACATTCTGATGTATATGATGAAAAATTTAAAAACATTAAACTACTAAGGATTGTAAAGGAATTTCCTAATTTTAACATATTTTTACCCTGTCAAAATGAATTTAAAGTCATAAAGACTATTATTAAGGAGAGGCCGATGTCCCTTTAACCTTCAGCACATTTCCCATAACTAAGTATCTGTGTGGGGACCTTATTTAAACATAGGAAGGGGGCCTTACCAGTACAGTCAATATAAATATAAGTGATAAATACTTTTAGATCAGATTCGGACCAGTGCAATCTCGGCCACTGGCTAGCACACTATTACTTATTAACTGTTTACCCGTGTCTTGTATCATATTAACATCTAAATAGTAATGCTTTGATTTATGTTCAATATTTAATTTCAAGTAAGCGTTACTAAGCCTTATTTCAAAAGTGTTTATATACTTATTTTTATTTAACAGCAGATGATATTCAAATAAATAAAATAACTTATTTATATTACTTATGAGTGTGGCAGACTTCAGTATAATTTTGATATTTGAAATGTCACCTGAAATGAAATTTTCTTGAAAAAACAAACCAAAATACTTATGTTTATAATTACTTTTAAAACAAATTACGTTATTAAAACCATTTTATAAATAATTTTGTAAAGTGGTAGAATTTTAGAAGATTTATAAACTTATATTAATATCAAAATTGTATATTGATATTCATTTATTAACAAAATGCATACATTACATGCATTATAACCCAATTACAATGTTGCATTAAAATAATACATTATTCACAGCTTACAGAAAAACAAACAACAAATAATAAATATATTAAACTTGCAAACAGACGAGATTATGCTCATACAAAATCTATTAGGTTATTTAGTTGTATAAATAAATATAACTAAAAAAAGTAGACTATTGGTAATCTTAACCAATTTAAAGGTGACAGAAGGTATAATAGATACATGTTACTTAGGTCTAGAGGTTAACAATAATTTAAAGTCATGCTTTCAAGTTTGACAATCAGCTGATGACTGATAACTGTCGAAAACTCTGTGTCATAAAATTAGTAAGTCGAGTAAGATTGCTAAGAGATATTTATTACTAATTATGTCCATCCATATTAACTTAGTCATAACAAGAAAATATTTGTGGTTAAAGGTTCATTTAATCACGAACTTAATTTATATATGTATATATATATATATATATATATATGTATATATATATTTTTTTACAATAATATATTATTGAGTTATTATCTCCACTTAACATGAACACTTTCAAGAGGAGGACAAACTGCTAACTTAAACATTTTGAAAATGTCTTAGTTCAGTAACCTGAATGAAAGATTTGCCAGCTGGCTTGCGTGGTTTCGCAAGTGGACCGTGGGTCCCCACCATTGTTAGGTTGTTTTCCTTGACCCAATAACAGCCGTCAGCTAACAGTCATTCACTCCTCACTAGTGAAACTCAACACTCACACAGCATGTAGTAAATATTAAATAGCAGAACGTAATATAAAAGTAAATCTCGCAGTTTGATCACATGACTAGTTTAAAATATCTAATAAAATAAATTCTTAACAGGTTATTTGGAACGTATTGTACAGTACATCAAACTCTCTAATATCGAACATTTACTTAATTTTACTTTCATTTGAAAAGCATTTAGAAATCCATCCATAACTTTATGGACCTCTTACAAAAACACATCTTCTTCAAGTTCTTCTTCTACAATTTTCCTACAAATTCATCTTATACAAAATTAATTAAACGATGATACAACTTACCTAATATTAGAATCAAACATTTGAAGAAATTTTGAACATAAACATTTGAATATCAACAAAAAACCCATCAATAAATATTAGGATATTGGTCAAAATAAATCCTATGTTTACGCAGTAGCTGGACAAACAAATAATGGAGTAACATAAAATAACATTTAAAATAATTTACACGTAAAGAGACCTAAGAGTCTGAAATCAAACGATGTGTTTGTGTAGACATTACTTTATACTTGTTAAGAGTATATATAGCTAGTATAAGTTCACATCACAAAAGACTGAGAGCAAATATATTATCATAAATGTAATTTGTTCACAATGGATCCTTTAAATACAGCGTGTTTCTTTTAAAACGCAACTCTATTTACAGGTACAAAAAAATTTAGATTTAAGATAGTTTCAAGTTCATAGATTGGTAGCATTGGTTCTTCTTCTTCCTTGGCTATCAGCTGATTTACGTTGTTGTATTGCTGTTCACTTTATTTGGGTTTTGTGCAATGTCTTTAAGTTGAGGTTAGAAACATAAATTTGAGCAAAGACCAGAAAGTGTTTATTGTGGAGGAATATTTTAAAAGAAAATTATTGTTTGTTTTATGTCAAGATGCTTTCGAACAGTATTCTGAGCCATTGTATTAATTACACGTATCGTTAATTGTATGTGCAGTATTGGAATTCAACCCCTTAAAAATCATGGGTTGCTTTTTAAAAGAAACACCCTGTATAATACACGTGGTGGAACAAAAATGTGTATGATGAAACTTTTATGGATAAAAATAAAAATATATATTTTCAAATACTTGTTAAATAATATCTTACTCATCCGTGTCCTCACCGTGTTAATTCACGTGTACTCTATGACGGCACTCATGAAGTTTTCCCCCTCAGCGACTCTTGGTGAGCTGGTTATGAGTTCTTTCTTAGGGAGGCCTTCATCTACTTTAGTGCCTCCACCACGGCAACCTCATCGTACTCCACAAGATCACTCAATACTAACGCTTAAATAAATATATATATATATATATATATATATATATATATATATATATATATATATATATATATATATATATATATCGAAAAATCAAAACATTGAAAATAATTATACAATAATTACAACAAAGATTTTTTCTAAATTATATAAATATTATTTAGAGCTTTGAAATATTCATGTATAACATGAGTAAGGATGTTATGTATGATTGTATTGCATTAAAAATTACACTAATGTTTAAATAATCAAATAAATATTATTACAGGAAATCTTGCTGAGTTAACAGTAAACGAAAGTGTTTTTAGTGGAACGTAGATTAATTCAAAACTACAGTTAATACGACTACTAGCGAAAATATTTTATCAATTCGCTTTAAGTTAAATAAAATTAATGTCAAAAAATATATGAATACAAGTAATTAAAGAAATATCTCTTAGCGATCTTACTCGACTTACTAATTTTACGACACAGAGTTTTCGACAGTTATCAGTCAGACATCAGCTGATTGTCAAACTTGAAAGGATGACTTTAAATTATTGTTAAACTCTAGACCTAAGTAACATGTATCTATTATACCTTCTGTCACCTTTAAATTGGTTAAGATTACCAATAGTCTACTTTTTTAGTTATATTTATTTATATAAAATGTTTATATTAATATAAGTTTCTAAATCTTCTAAAATTCTTCCACTTTGCAAAAATATTTATAAAATGTTTTTAATAACGTAATTTGTTTTAAAAGTAATTATAAACATAAATATTTTGGTTTGTTTTTTCAAGAAAATTTTATTTCAGGTGACATTTCAAATATCAAAATTATACTGAGGTCTGCCACACTCATAAGTAATATAAATAAGTTATTTTGTTTATTTGAATATCATCAGCTGTTGAATAAAAATAAATAAATAAACACTTTTGACGTATATCATATAACTGTCAGTTAATTAAAAAAAAACTGTGATATATATATTTTGATCGATCCAAAAGTCATGATAATATGTATATTAATTGATTGAAAAAATTCATCTCCTGTCACAAAACTAAGTCCAAGCCTTTGAGCCATTAAAGACCTTCATTGATTCAGTTTATGCTGTCTAATCCCTCCGTAAAAGAGTACTGAGGTAATCTGTAACTATGTGATACATTGTTTGGATTGAGTCCTCGCAATCACATGACTGATCTAGTGTCAATCTTCATTTATACTTCATTTATCTGCCACGCCATTTCGGAACCAATGCAACAATGCCCACTCTGTGCGAGAAACGGAGTGGGCACTGTACCTACAGGGGGGGGGGGAGATGTTGTTTGCGTCCACAGCAAATCTTTAAAGCTGTACGTTTACCCTAGGTAATTCTAAACGAGCAACAAAACTGGTAGCTGGGCTTTCATGATTCTATAATCTCCCAGCTGTGGTATCTATCACAAAATAATAAAACAAAATAACATTCGATAATACCTAATTATTCATTATGACTCAAATAAATTCGGAACTGTAATGAGAGGCAACCACGTGCATTACTGTTCCAAAACATAAAGTCACCTACAGTTTTGTAAAACTTTATATTCCGCCAGCCAGTTCAAGACATAGTAAAGTTTTGACGTGTTTACAATGTGAAATAGATAGCCTAATTCACATTGTAAACATGTCAAATAGGCTATTGACTGGGTTTCAAAAGTAAAAAAAAATGCTTTACTGTAAAAAAAGTGGAAATCTATAAATAATGCTTGTGTTTTAGATTCCATTATATTAATTTATTGTGTTTTTAATTACACAAAATAAATTTAAAAATGTTATATACATTTAACGAAGGAAATTATATTGTAAAAAAAATGTTTAAATAAAGTAACCTAAACTACTAAGAGGTAATAAAGAAGAATAATAGTCGTGCCATAATACGGTAAAAATTATTGGCAAAATTGTTTAAGGTATATTAACATAAAGAAGAAGTAAACAAATGTTTTAAAGTTATATTCTATATAGAAAATTCTACAAGTAAAAGTTATTTTATATAATACAGTATAACCAGTGATTTTTCTAACAGTCGTTCCAAAATAGCGTTAGCAGCCATTATTTTACATCTGACTGTTAATTTTATTATGTAGATATTTAAATATGTACAACAAAATTTTTAAATTATAAAATAGGCTCAAATAGAGGGGAAAATAATACGATTTAGTCTTTATTTAGTCAAAAGCTTAAAACAATTGTGTCTTTGCTATTGTGTAGGTTATGTTATATACTTAAATCAGCTGAACAATAATATAGAATAAACAGTTTAAAAAAGAACTCAATGTGTTAACAAATATTAGATTTCCGTATGATTTTCTATTAATGTACACTTCTTCATTCATACTTGATTATTTATTGTTAGATACAAACTATGTTTATAATATTTCATAAGATTAACACTGCTAAACACAATATTTTGTTGTAGGGCATTTATTTTTCCAATATTAATGGTAAGATATAAGTAGTTAATTAAGAAAATATTTAAATCAGTACAGTATATATCCTGTTTTCGTTTGAAATGGAACATGCTATAACAATTTCTTAAATTCAAATAAAACTTGTGTTTGCAAATTACAAATTCTAAATGTCAAGACTTCGTTCTTGTTTAAGTGTTAAACTACCATCGTTTTATGTAAAACTATTTTTACCTTACAAATATTTCAACTATTGAAGCAAAATGTCACTATCTCATTCATCTGCTGGCTGAGTGTAACTGAGTTCCCGCCAAGGCGGGGTTCTGTATATAAACAGCTGATTTCATTTCACCTTGAAGCCAGTCAATGGATAGCGGCTTGTGATAGGCCGCTTGTGTAGTAAATTTTAAATATGGATTGCTGTGGTTATTGCACTACCAAGGTGTATTTATAAATAAGTATAAAATTACTACACAGTCAAGTACTCTGCAGACGGGTGTGTTTAGGGACAACGACCGATAAAAGGATTAATTATTCTGCTTAAATTATCGAAGGATATTCAAGTCAACGAACTGTATTATAAACAAGTAATTTACAGTTTCTTATTTTATGTTAACACTGATTTATGTACTACTTTACTTACTGGGTATTTTGGGAAATTCGTTTTAGAAAGCAGTATGACGAATTCGAACGATTTTTAACAATATAACCCATCTAAATTGAATATATACAATTTATTGCATACAGAATAAACCATGAATAGTTCATCAACGTTTGGGAAACTAAAAATAATTCTTTAAGAAATAAAATATAGAGTGTGTTCCTATGTTCTTTCGGTATGATTTTTACCGCAAAATTCGCATTAAAAATTATTAAATCATGAAAATATTGCTAATCGTGTCTAAACAAATTTTTATTTTTGTGATGTAGTATCTTTTGTTCATTTTACAAAAATTACTTTTACCCAATACATAAATACTGGCACTAATTTAGTCACATACGTTTTAATATAGTATAAATATATATTACAATATAGCAAATAAATCCTTCTTAAACAAAAAAGTATCAATTTGTTTTTTTTTCTGTTTTCACTTATCTAAGTTCTGTAGATAACTCACTACGTCAGTGGCCGTTGTCCCACCACTTGGTCGTGTGACCTACAAACTCCTCAAGGCCGCTGGGAGGCCGCTCACCCAATCAGCTGATACCAGTTCGCAAGTTATAGCGTCACAAGCATGTTGACAAGTGTGCATTGAAATGTCATCGACCTATTGTGCTACTTGAACCTCCACCACTTGAGGGGATTCTTCAGTAAATTTCCTTGTAATTATCTAACAAATAATTATAAGATGCATTATTACGTATACCATTAACAGACACTTGAAGGAACAATCACTTGGGTCGATTATATGTAAGGTTTATGAACAGAAATGTTTTTTCATAACTATTATTGTCATGTATTTATGAAAGTTTTAAAAAGTATCGTAGTTTCTAATCATCAGAAAAGCGGAAACTTTATTTTTAGGTTTGATAAATTTATTTTTCAAATGTTTATATCAGATAAACATTTGAGTGTTTTTATAATGATATATTACAGAAGACATTTACTAGTAGTAATTTAAATTTAAATAAAATTTTTACAGAAGACATTTACTAGTAGTAATTTAAATTTAAATAAAAATTTTACAGAAGACATTTACTAGTAGTAATTTAAATTTAAATAAAATTTTTAATTTTCACAGTGTACCTTTTTGTTTCATTTACTTCATTTTTAACAATAATATATTATTTGTGTAAACAGTCAAGTATCACAAACAAACTAACAATGTTCGTATAAGTGTTTGTGCACATAACATATGTAGATCTAATATAAATGAGTTCTCATGTTAGTTTTTTGTTTTTCAAGTAATGAGGTAATTTTTAAAGGTTAAATAATTTATTGACATTCTCAAACAACTTTTGAAGTTATATGAGTCGTTGTGTTTTAATTCACTTAAAATTGTAATATGTTAATATAAATTTATTTTCATTAATCTGTTGCTAAACAAAAGTTCCTCTTTACCTCTTTCTTCTCTACTAAACACCTCCTTAGCCGAGTAAGAGTATTGCAGTAGAACATCCATTCATGAGATAATCAGTCAAACATTCGCAATAAAGACTGCTCGACACACTGAATAGGCAGGAAGTGATTCTCCAACTCTGTGACGGCTAGGTCACCAAATCGCTGACATCCGACATCACAAATACATTCTCTAAGTGACAGGTATTTAACTTGCATGTTTGTAAATGTAAAGGAAATCTTGTGATTGTAGGCTTGTTTTAAATAATTACACAGTGATTTAAAACTGTTTTAGTCATATTGGGAACGTTATGTGTTCCTAATGGGTTCTAAAAGCAGATTCAATATTATTAATATGCTAAATTGCTTGGTTTTTATTACGGTCACTATATAAATTTAATAGTTGGCTTAAAACTGAAGCGACACCCATTGATCCATTAGAATCCATCCAATTGTAGTTACCAAAGGCTGTCTGTTCCAGTCAAATTATTTGTATTTTAAGTCGTAAAGATAAATTTAAAATTGTTTGTTATTGGATTAACAAAATAAAACATTCAAGTCTATAATCTAATATAACACACTGAATATTAATTTAAAAAAATTAAAATACGGAATTATTATTACTTTTTTAAATTACAAACTAACTAGAACCAGTTATTTTTATATTGTTAGATACATATACGAAGTCTATAAGTAAACTAAAAGGTTTCGAAGTTGGTATTGACATTTATACACCAAATTAATTAACATTTTAACTTCTCCTGTTACAAATAAAAAAAGATAACTAAATCACTAGCAAATATAGACTAGTTCATGAACTATTTAGGACTCTGAATATGTACTCAAATAAAATAAAACTAATGATTGTTCTAAAAAAGATACTCCTTTGCTTAAAACAGAATAAGAGAGTTAGTTTTCATAATATCAAAATAAAAATCACATTAAAAAATTGCTTGGATTTTAAGTTAAAAAATGTTTTATTTAAAATTTAAACAAATATTACTGAAATGTTTATTAAATGTCAGTACTACTACAAATGTTTAATTTAAAAGTTATTTAACGTGATTACTTAGTGTTATAAATACAAAAGATAAATACATTATGGACTTACTTAATTGTTTTATGGTAAATTTGTATCTGATTATTTATTAAATAATTCAAAGACTGTACAAAATTAATTAGATTAAAACAAAAAAAAACCTCATTTATATTACTAGTTAGTTCCTTTCAATAATATATAAATTGAAGGGTTTAGTAAAGATTCAAAAGCTGCTATTCATTTCAGAGTAACACTACTCTGTGTTTTGGAGTGATTTAAACTCTATCAGATACTTAATTTCAGTTATATAACTAAGGAAAATATTGTATTAAAGGCAGTAATATCACCTTGCATCCTCTTTAATGGTGTGTCATAAAAATGACAGTTTTTCTTTTGTAAAAGATGCCATTTGTCTACATCTTAAGATTGCAAAAGGAAACCCACTTGATTTGGAAACAGAAAATAAAGTTCATAGTAATGTGTTTCATCTGAGAAATTTTCAGCAGTGAGATAATTATTGTTACTAATTTCATAATATACATTGATGTACTTTATTGTCTGTCTGTTCTGAAAGTGTTATTAGATACTTCAAACTAGCATTGTAAATTTAATATAATTTTACTTCACTAAATCACGTAATTTCAGTATATTAGATACAAGCTACTGGAAAGCTGTTTGGCTCTTATCAAAGTAATATCGATCAATCTTCACTCACTAGTTCACAATAGTCTACGTTGAACTTAATTGAGTATTCGAACCTTGGGATTCGTCTCTACAGACCGAAGCCTTAACTTCGGTGGGGAGAAGGTGGGGAGCCACCACAGCGGCCTCAGTCAAAGTTTGCTGAGTTACCAATATATATGTGTGGGATTTGTTAATTGGATCTTTTCCATTAATTCCCTACCACTAATTTGTCCACTCCTTCACAACCACCACTTTTTTTTATCGCAATTATGGTTAGGTTAGGTTAGATTCCTACTAAAGTTGATCACAAACTGGTAAATCCAATAATTGACTTACCGCCGAAAGCACTCTCCGTCTGTAAGTTCTTGGAAAGCGATAAGATAAGGCCAGCGATATCGGATTCCTAGTGGATAAGGAATAAATGTCACAGAGGACGAAAAAATGTTTAGGAAACAGTTTTTAGAGCAATAAAATATTATGAAGCAGTATTGAATTAACGGAAATGATCCTGTTTATTTTTACAGATTTATAGGGTTCATACAAGCTTTAAGGTCTTATTTAACAATATTAAGACAGTATACGATGATTAGCATTAAATCCTGTTGCTCGCTAATACTAGATTAATGAGTCTTCAAATGATCATGTTCCAGAAAGTGTATCCTCACTTTTCATGCTTGTTAGAATATCCAGTTAGAATGCTTGCTAGTGATTGAATGTCAAGTAAATACAAAAAAATTTAATGTTCTTAATGTTTGAAAGTGGTCTTAATGGTATAGATTTCAGAGTGTTAATGTGTTTCACTATGAAAAATTAATATAATTTGTACAAGTAATATAATAGGGAAAGTAGGCTTCGTAAAAACTTCAAATGTTGCATATGTTGAAACATTCATAATTGTAGTTCTTAGATTTAAAAAAAAAATTCTTTTTCTAGTTCCTATTTAATAACCAATACTTCAGCATGATAAGATATTTTGACTTATTTATTCGTCAGTACTAATTTTTCAAAAAATATTATTTATAATGCATGTTTAACTGTCTACAAAAATAAATTACAGAAGGGATTGAATCTAATAGTTTTAGGATTTAAAAAATAATTGTTTTCCACAAGTCAAAATTAATTTGGAAAAAAGTATAAATAAATGAGATTGTGCTATATAATAATATTGTATAAAGAATACAATTTTAATTTATCAGAATTTATTCTCTAACAGTGCATAATTTTAGTTGAAATTGTTTATACTTAGTAATTATTATTATCAATTTAATTAAATATTATTATTATTATTGTACGTACATATCAAATGACATTTTATTATTTAAATAATGTATCCTTAACAAGCTCTTTATTATTGAAGATAATCTATTTGTAAATGTGGAATAATAAGGCAGTAATTGGGAGATTATCGTTACTGGGTGATCTGGATATAATTGGGGAGACGCTGTTAGTTTGATATTTTCTTGAAGGGGAGATGCTTTCATAAAGTCTTTCTAATGACAATCTACAAGCAAAAAATTTGGTAATTACTAAAAACCAATATCGCAAATTACACCCAATCATTAGTTTCCTTCTAGTTATCCTAGCTGAGGTACTATTTCCGATCCACTTTAACTTTTCATTGACTAATTTTGTCTAAAATAAACATTGCACTACAATGCCACTTAAACTAAAAAATAAAATAAGCATTTAACTCGAGAACTAATTATTTTATTTAAAATTCTGACCGATATAACTATTGGTCGATCATTTCAATGAACATTTGTTTTTAAGTGTAAAAATTGTCGGTGTAACATCTTAATTGGTTGATATTTAAGTTATATCATATAAATTTTTACATGACATTACTCGTTTTTAGTCCAACTGTGACTTAAACAATTAATTAATTCAAAAACAATATCAAATTATCTTAAGAAGTTCCGGGACATTAAAAGGGTCGATTTTTGTATGGAAAATTTTATATCTCAACAATAACAAGTCAGAGTTATCACTTCTTATATAACAATATATTAATAAAACTATTTAATTGTATTATATTGAATATCCATACTGTAGTTAGTTTTATTGCAGTCAATTAAAATCAAAGCAAATAAAATATTATTATTTTTACCATTTCTTTATACATATACAATTTGTTCAAATACAACTGGAACAGTATCATTTTATTGTTTATAACAATTTTTATCTATCAAAAAACAAAAAAAATATCTACATAAAAATTACAACTTTTGGTTGTAAAAACTGTTTTGGAGTTGCTATTACTTAAATATACTAAAACTAAAGGTAGCGAGCTGACTGAAATTCAGATTCCATATTAATAAGACAAAAATACATACAAAATATTTTCTAAATGTTTCAAGCCTTATTGGAGAAAATTTAGTAAATGAAATATTTGTTACTGCTATGAATTAGGAAAATAGATTTAATAATAAAATAATTACGCAAATTAAGCCAATATGTTTTCAATATTTTGGCAAGACACAAGCCATTTTTTAACCATTTTTCTTTAATTTTTTCTTAGAGTTAGAATTATTTATTTTCGCGAGTAGTACATTTAAAATTCTAAGAGCATCGAAAGAAAAGCATTTCTGGAACAATGTCAGGCGAGGCTGTGGCATTGTAACTAATCTAGGATTCCTAAAGCTCAAACGATTGTATGCTGTATTAACTGTATTTTTCTGTTGTACATTAAACTGATTTATTAGAAGCTTATAAACATAAAGCATTCTTACTGGTAGAATTTGTAATTGTTTAAAAAGTGGTTCAGCATGTCTAAATCTATTTCTTTGCATCATTACTCGGACAATTCTTTTCTGGAAATTTAAAACTGTTCTCAAGTTAGTTATATATGTGCCTCCTCAGCAACTGAATCCATATGCTATTTGAGATTCTACCATTTCAAAATAAACCATTCTCATTAATTCCAGGTGACAAAGATTTCTTAAAAGATACATTTTTCTTCTATATGAAATTTTCAACTCTATTGAAATTTAATCTATTATCTATTAAATCAAAAAAAAAAAACTAAAGGCAAAACAGAGAGGTTGAGAGTTATTTACAATATTTATTTTAACTCTTAATGTATTTGGATTACACTAATGGAGAGTGAACTCATGTGTCGTAATCACGAAAAACTAATGAAACGTCCAAACATATTGTGTTGTAATATTTGATTGATTGCCCCGCAAGTGCGTATTTTAATTAAATTACGTTTTTATTTACATCAGAAAAATATCGTAAACAAATAATTACAATTATAATACTGTATATCATAACTACTTCTAACTATACATAGCATACTTACTTTAACCTTGATAAGTATAATAATAGTTTATTCAGGGTGTCCTGTAAGTAACCAGCCAAACTTCTGGTGGTCATTCCTTGGGTTAAAAGAAACAAAAAATTTCATGTGTAGAAATCGTCTATCTCGCACCATTATCCAGCTATCTGTCTGTATATGATTTTTACTAAAAACTTAGTATATCTAAACTTGTTTAGGATAAAACCATGAACATTGGTATGAATGTTGATCTTTATAGTGTTCATGTAATATTTAAATTTCATTTTTTTACAATAATCCTTTTCAAAATGGCGGCCATTTAAAATGTTTAAAGCCAAATATCTTAGTAACCTTAAATTTTACTAAAAACTAGTCTGTTACAAAAAAGTTTTAGATTTTATTTTTACAAATAATTGTATAAAAAGTTTTAAGATTGGACAACTATTGACTGAGAAATTACAATTTTTATCAAATAAAAATGCGCTAGATATTAATAAATTTGGAAACTTTAGTAAAGTGATATTTATTTACTAATAGAGTAGGAGTAGGTTAGAAGTGACATTTATTACAACACAAAAACAATAGTAAAGCACAAAAGAAAAAAATACATGATACAACACAAAAGTGATCCTACAACATGTGCTCAAAGTGCCCACCATCCATGCCTATCCATCGTTCTAGTCGATATCTCATAGAACTTTTCATTTGTTCAAATACACCTCGTTTCTGTCTAATCGTATTACAGCCGTCCATTGGAACCAAACACCTGTTGGAAGTATTGAAATGTTAAGGGAAAGAATAGTGGATGGCTGTAATACGATTAGACAGAACGAGGTGTATTTGAACAAATGAAAAGTTGTTTTGTCAGCATAGTGAAAACATATTTACTATGGCACTATCGTAAAAATCTGAATTTACCCCTCGGTCCTTTAATCATACTAAATTTATATCGTTAATACTAACTTTACAAATGAGATGTTGTATTTTTATTGTAAGATTTATAGATTAAATATTTTTCGTGTGGCTTGAAAAAAAGGTATGATTTCGTGAGACAAAATAAAATCTCTAAAATATTAACCTTATAAATAGTCCGATATATTTCTTATTAAACTATAATATTTCAGAATACAGATAACTACTTTTGAGTCCTATCTAAGCATAACCCATATGTATGCCATAGTTTTTACTAAATTCAAACTTCATAAATTTTTGAAGTATAAATTCGTGCTAATTAAAACTAGTACAACTGTTTTATTTTTATGCACCTCCAACTTAAAATATTACATTAAATAGTTGTGATTTTAGAATCGTTTATTTTACTTAACTTAAATCATATCGTTTTTTAGAACTATAAGGTAGAAACTTAGATTCATAAATTATTTAAATTTGTCTTTGTATTTTATTGCTTGTGATGCCTGAAGTTAACAAGAAGAGAGATACTTGTGCAATTTGAATGGCTAAACTCACCTTTAAACAACAGATTTAAACTTTGCTGAACATTTAACACCCTTCATAAACTACACAAGGAACAACTGTTTAGCAATCCCTTTATCGGATATTTATACTTTGCCGAACATTTAACACCCTTTATAAACTACACAAGGAACAACTGTTTAGCAATCCCTTTATCGGATATTTATACTTTGCCGAACATTTAACACCCTTCATAAACTACACAAGGAACAACTGTTTAGCAATCCCTTTATCGGATATTTATACTTTGCCGAACATTTAACACCCTTCATAAACTACACAAGGAACAACTGTTTAGCAATCCCTTTATCGGATATTTAAACTTTGCCGAACATTTAACACCCTTCATAAACTCCTCAAGGAACAACTGTTTTGCAATCCCTTTATCGGATATTTACACTTTGCCGAACATTTAACTCCCTTCATAAACTACACAAGGAACAACTGTTTAGCAATCCCTTTATCGGATATTTATACTTTGCCGAACATTTAACTGCCTTCATAAACTCCTCAAGGGACAACTGTTTAGCAAGCCCTTTATCGGATATTTACACTTTGCCGAACATTTAACACCCTTCATAAACTACACAAGGGACAACTGTTTAGCAAGCTCTTTTTCAGATATTTATACTTTGCCGAACATTTAACTCCCTTCATAAAGTACACAGGAAACAACTGTTTAGTAAGCTCCTATTAGAATATTTATACTTTGCCGAACATTTAGCTCCCTTCACAAAGTACACAAGGGACGACTGTTTAGCAAGCTCTTTTTCAGATATTTATACTTTGCCGAACATTTAACTCCCTTTAAAAACTACACAAGGAACAACTGTTTACCAAGCCCTTTATCGGATATTTACACTTTGCCGAACATTTAACTCCCTTTAAAAACTACACAAGGAACAACTGTTTAGCAATCCCTTTATGAGATATTTACACTTTGCCGAACATTTAACTCCCTTCATAAACTATACAATGAATAAATGTTTAGCAAGCCCTTTATTGGATATTAATACTTTGCCAAAAATTTAACTCCCTTCATAAACTACACAAGGGACAACTGTTTAGCAAGCTCTTTTTCAGATATTTATACTTTGCCGAACATTTAACTCCCTTCATAAAGTACACAGGAAACAACTGTTTAGTAAGCTCCTATTAGAATATTTATACTTTGCCAAACATTTAACTCCCTTCATAAACTACACAATGAATAAATGTTTAGCAAGCTCTTATTCGGATATTTATATTTTACTGAACATTTAACTTCCTTCTTGAATTAGAGCACTTCCACAAGAGACGACTGTATATCAAGCACTTTATCGGATATTTACACTTTACCGAACATTTAATTCCCTTCATAAACTACACAATGGGATGACTGTTTAGCAAGCTGTTATTCGGATATTTATGCTTTACTGAACATTTAACTTCCTTCTTGAATTAGGGCACTTCCACAAGAGACGACTGTTTAGGAAGCGCTTTATTCGATATTTATACTTTGTCAACACTTAACACGATCCCTAAATATTTAATTGAATAAATATAATTTATTATAAGTTAAGCTTTATTCTGTGTAAATGGCAGAACACACCTTATATTTTTTAAATAACTTAAAAAATAACTTAAACTTTCAGCACTCTTAGCGTTGAAACGGTTAAGTATATCAAAATAATACTTAAATTACAAAGGTATTAGAATTACTATTAAAACCTAAATTGGTCATTAAAAAAAAGGGGTTTATTTAAAAAATTTTAAAGTTTACCACCATATTGGAAATTGGAGATAGATTTTTAAATTTCAACTACGTGATTGTCATGAACATAAAAATTATGTAAAGAAGCGTTTTTAAAGTTTGCTATAAAATTAGTGCTTTCTGAGATCCCAATTGTGGCCACCTTGATTTGATCACCTTGTATATTCTATTATTTGTTATACTTACCAGGTATTTGCAACACTAAAAATATTACCTGGATTCTCTAGAATATGTTTTCTCACAAAAGATTAAAATAAATAATAGTTAAATAAATCAAGTTAAAATATATTCAATGATGAAATTGTCTTTAAAAATTGTAAAGTGCACATCTAAAATATTTTATATTAACCATTCAAAATGTACTGTATGTGAAATTCATTCTATTTGGCTCCTAACTAAAACCATATAATATGAAAGTGGATATGTGGACCATTATAATAATACTTAAAATATGAGAAGAAGAAGAGGAAGTAATAAAAATAAATTAATAATAATTAAATAAATACTTATTTAAAAATATGATGTTTTTATAGTATTTTCATAGAGTTGTTGTATTTCACTTTCTGGAACTAGTTTTTGAGTAAACTCATATATTTTTTATTTAACTGTGAAACTTAGTTTGTATCAGATGAACCTAACGGCTACAAGAAACCAGTCATGTTTACGTTGGCTACAAGGCCAATATATGTAATTAGCCTGAAAGAAGACCACAAATAAGTTTGGTAAGAAAATGAACCTCTGCCTGTCTATATATATATATATATTATTGGTTCATAGAGTTCGGTACCAGATTTTATACATTCCGACTAGGAACTGAAATGGTTGACTGTCAATTAGTTGATAAGTAACTTCATTATATCACATCTTATTATGTATAATGTTAAATAATCTATTATATATGTTGTTATGCATTACATAAATATATATTAACACATATATTACGACTTCGTACGTAGCCCAAAGGCAAATAAGTGTCGGTCTATAGGTTTAGAAGGAGCATACACGAAATTCAATTAATTTCAATAATTACAATTATAAATAAGCCAACTCATGGCTTTGGAAGATCTCAGTCATTAGGTTTATTCATGAACAGAAAATTATGGCAACACCAAGGTAGTAAATATTGAAAAATAAATACAGGTCACACAGGTTTAGATAGGACACTTAGATTGCGACCAACTGGAAACGTCGGGGTGAGGAAGATAAATACCCTACACCATCCATATATTCCATGTTTCGCTGTCGTAAGGATGTGTTGTCATATCATTAGCAAGCCCCACCCACTACGTCATTAGCAGCAGTGACTATTAGTTGGTTTTTTTAACTAACGAATAAAGCTTAGAGTGTTTAAATTAAATTATTAATTGGTACTTAAATAACAATTAATAATAAAAATCACACAGTAAATAATTATATAAACAATAAGTGTAATGATTCTTCTCAGTTATTTATAACAACTAACACCGTTCCAAAACTTAGGTTGAGCAAAAAATGCAGACATGATTTAATAAACCTATTGGGAGGAAGGAGCGAGTAGGTTTTATATTCTCCAATAAAACATGCATTGCTCCTCTATTGAGCAGATCAATTGAGATGTATTGTACAACAAGACAAAAGACTACGTGTAGTGTGAACGTGTAGGCTCGTTGTTTATGGATTGAGAGAGATGTTGGTAGGGTTTACGGATTCACAAGCGTACATTGATGATGGAATCTGTATTCCCTCTGATAGGATGATAACCGTGTTTATTGGTTGATAAAGGTCCATTGCATATATTGATATATTGCAGTTGTACTTTTCACTTACAAATCAGTTAAAAGTCTGATTCTATTTATATTACTGAGCAATACATACCAGTTGATTTGATTTAAATAAAAATTAGTTAGTCACTAATATTTGAGATATTATCTGCCTCATATTCAAAAGCTAATATTCTACTGGATGTTCATGATTGAATTTACTAAAATCATATTTAATTATATGATGCAAACAATGGCAACATTGAGAAACACTTAGTATGGTTCATATATTGTGCATGTACATACTAAACAATTTATAGAAAACTATAATGTTTTATATATATGACTCACAATCACGAAATATTTTGCAATGCAATTTTAGCTCGTACACAGAATCCTGAAAAAATCCACAGGATTTATTTAAATTATAAGTGCTTAATCTTCAGGAAAAATGTAGCTTAAATTATCTTATATCTACTTATACCATAAAAAGTTCTTTCGGATTCATAAAATTAATAAAAAAACATACATTTTTACGGTATTAAATTTAAAATTAAATCAACAGAGAAACTGTTCGAAAAATCACTAACAACTATACAAAATAAATAAGCTTCCAAAAATCGTCCCATTGTACGTGTGTGGGTGTAATGAAATGAAATGAAAAAAGTTTTATTTAGTGAGGCAAAGTTAAGACCGTTAGGTCCTCTCTTACACTTAATCTCATGGATAGGTGGAGGGTTAAGTACCACTGTAGGTACATCATAGAATATTTAAGGGAACACCCCTGCACTCTTCGCTTGCCATCCCCGTCACTCGTTGCGCTCGTTTCACCTCGGCGTTCGGTCTGTGATTTTGTACTACAAATAATAGAAGGTCACATGTATAATGTACATTCACAATATTACATTTATTTAAGTATCTCACTCACATTACGTGCGTTGGTACTTTATTAGTTTAAACTCCCATTGATATTACTCAGCCTGTTTCAAACGTGTTCATTTAATTTGTTTTTTTTTTTTTTTAGTGGCTGAATATTAGATAAATAAAGTAACTGCATTTGATTACCGTTGAAACATGCAAGTCCAGGAGAGTGGAGTCCTCCATTCGATGTGAACCAAACCATGCTTATCAAGGCGTATAAAGGATCCTTTATACACCTTGCATGCTTACAGCCTTCCCTGGATTTCATTATGAAAGATTTAACCTCCTCAATATTACATACACTATTGTTTACACTCCAATTTACAGTAGTAAAACAGCGAAATCATTGTACCATAATTTAACTTAATTTTGCTGTTTGCTAATTTATATCATTTGTCTAATTAAATACTTAATTTCTATTTCAGGATCCATAAACATATCAGAGACTAAATATTAAATAATAAACTTATAGTAACAAAATAAAAGTGCAGATGGAGTTAAGTTAGTTTTTCAATTAAAACGTAATATTCGTTATGAATGTTTACTTTTCTCTTAAAAAAATACAGTTCGTCTTATTTTTAGCAGGCGAAGTTAAGGCTAAGGAGCCCTCTCTAACACTTTACCTGGGTACCAACGGCTTTACGTGACTTCCGAACCACGGGAAAAGCAGGACAAAAACTGGAGCGGCAGTGATCATATCGTGAATCGAACCCGGACCATTTGTGTGACAAGCCAACGCCTTAGCCCCTTTGTTACGGCCTCTCCTTTTCTCTTAAATCCTTTTTTACTTTTTTCTTAAATTAGAGCGTAAGATTTCTTACAACACTGCATTCCTTTCTTAATAAAAAAATAACGTTATCTCACATATTAAGACCACTACAAGTCCTTTCTTTTCACACTACAAATTATATGTATGTTTGACTTATTCATTTATTTATCAAATTAATAAATAATAGTAAAACTACATATAGTAATAAGGGACATACAGAAGTACTTTGTCCCTTAATAACAAGTTTAGTTGGCCCACCAATCAATGCATATTTAATCATAACAATACACGCTTCCACCTCAGGTAGTTATTGGTAACCTTTCCATGCCCACGTCAGCAATTGTCTTTTGAGCCGCTTATCGTTTAATCCCTCTAACTATAATTAACTACTCTATTTGTGAACACTAAAGTAAATCACTAAATGGTATGGCTGTGTTTAATGGTATCATTATTTCATTACAATCTAATAGGTGAAAGACGATTTTTTATCACTAACATTTTTATTTCCCGTTATGTAATAGGTACAAGGTTATTGAACCCTGACAGTTACCTTTTAAATATTGTTGTCCAACCTTAGTCAGCTTGACAGACATTAGACTGATTTTTTCTTATCAATATTTACTAATTCTGAATCAATTATCTAGACGGAAAATAATAATTAGTTATAATTTTTAGTTTGAAGTCACAAAAGAATTAGGCTATTTTTATTTTGAATGCAGTGATTATTGAGCGGTGTTTAAAGTTTTTTATAATACAAATTATTATTATCCTGAGTTATTTCTATCAACTACTGAAATAGACTGTCTGATGACAAAGGATACCAGTCAATAATATTTGGAGGGATGATTAAATAGTTGGTGAGTGCTTTGATATGATGATATGATAAATCTCTTGGTATGATGTTTCTTGGTGATGGATAGAACGAATCAATTAAAAGATAGGGGAGCGTATAAGTGTGTTTTGACATTTCTAATCTACATTACAAGAGGGTTATAATTGATATTATATGATTGGGGATCTTAAGTGTTACTCCAATCAGCAATCCTACATATTTCATTTCTTTAAAAGTGTATTTCTCCTTGAACTAAGGTAGTGCTAGATCCAAAGAGCCCATATACCTGCTTATGATGACGAATACTGTCTTCAAATTGAACTTTTGGGACGAGAACCAAACCTTTGATTGTAATCTAAGATTATGGATATCGGCTTCATTCAGACGGTGGACCTTCTCATAAAATTCCATAGCATGTCCTTTAAAGTTTTTTCTAGCTAGAGTCTGGTATAGAGGAGACCATTTTTAAGTTCACATTTAAACAGGATATCTATTTGAAGATTATTCTCGGAGCCACATCTTTCTGTACCAAGTTTCTTGTACCGAGATTTATTTAAGACCCTTTTAACAAAGTTTCGACACTGTATCAATATCATGAATATTCAACAATGTACAGGGGTTAATGGCTTGTTGGAGTTTGTTTGTGCTGTAAAACTGTTTTTAAATGTGTCCTTTACTATATGTCGTTTAACTATTCTAATATATATAACTATAACAGAATTAAATAGCTTGATGTAGATTTTAAAAAAACCACATAGTGTGTTTTGATGTATTACGTAATCAATAATTCCTATATTGATTGCGTAATTTTACTATATTGTTGAGTAAAACATAGGATTAGTTCAATACGAGCACAGTGCGTAATAAAGGCAATTAATGGACGGGAGAACATGACAAGTGACGGGAGAGTTGGCAAGTCAAATTAGAATCAAAAAGACATTATTTTCTTTAATTAAATTCACTTAAGAAGGTTACTTACCGTAATGTACTAATATATACATTGATTTTATATGATTTTAGATAGTATTGTAAAATAAAGTGTCTATTAGAATTAATTCTAACGATATATGATTTAAAAGTAAAAAATTACTTAGTTACCAGTGAATTATTGAAATGTCATATATTACAAAAGAAGACCTTTTAGAAAATTTCAATCACAATCACTTAATACAGCTCAACATTATTTATTATTTAACCTGTGTTTCGTGTTTTAAAATAAAAGTAGTAAATTATATTAAGATGACGTATACACTTACAACTGGGTTCGTCAAGATTTTACTTTAGATAACACTAAAGTCAATAATTTTGAATTTATAACGTCTATGAATGAGTAATCTACTTTGTTCAGTAACATAATAATAGTTTTATATTTTTTCCCACGTCCCTAAGACTTGCAATAATGCAACAATACAGAATTGTTTGTGACTATTCGTTTTCTTCACAAGTAGGTAAGTTCTTCTCTACTTATCTTTTTTTTTCATTTATGAGGATAGTTAGTGTTTGTAGAGGAGAGGTTATAAGGAAGAACTTTTTCTTACATGAAATGTTGAATTCTGTTAAACGAAGGGAATTTTCACAAAGAAAAGTACCAACTTACTATGTACAAATGTTATACTGCTTGTTTGGTAAAGCATTATTTAAGAATTGACATTATTGCACGGTTACTTAGTGGCTAATGTATCAAAGTCTTGTAAACCCCCTCCCCCTAAGCTCACAATTGGGTGAATTCATTTGCCAAGTGACCAAATGTAGTTTTCCAACTCAAAGAGTTCAATAGCCTATGTTTGTGTTTTTGTATTTATCTAAAATTGTATATAGAAGAATTCGTCGTATGATCTTATAGGTTTTTCGCTCATTTTATGTTCATTTTTGAATTAGTTTTTGTAGTAAGCATTATTGCTTATTATCATACTAGAGAGTCATTGATTTTTTACTATAAATAGCTTGAGAATGTCTATGACGATCAGCCACAATGGTCTAGATATTCACGTAGCTATTAAAAAGCTCTGAGATATAAATAGCAGTTTTATGTGTATTTACTGTTTCTGAATGACCTACTAGTGAAAGATCTTAAGTAATCCTTTCCGATAGGGGGTCGTTACAACAAAGATTAGGCCTTGTTCCTCGTAGACGATAAACCTTCCAGCATACGCTAGAAGTTCCAGTATCATTAATTATATTTGTGTACTTAGTTGGTACAGAAGTGAGCAGTGTTAGTTAGACATAACGATGTAGATTAAACCAACTGTTGAATAACTATGTGCTTTAGATGTTGATCTTAACGTAGTTTCAACATGGCTTCATTTACAACAACACTATGGAGTCCTAGACGCATTGTACTGGAATGTTGGAGGCAGTTTACATCTGTAAAGTAACTGTTGTTGGGATATTGTTTCAAGATTCATTAAGATAAGAAAACTAGAATACTATTTAGTGTTGGATCAATTATTATTTAAGTTGTTTGCAGTTTTGTATTTCCATTTTTTTTTATGTGTTATAAACATTTAAATGGCTGATAATATTATTTAATAATAAGAGTATTTTATAATTATTGTTTACTAGGGGACACCCCTGCAAGCTTTGCATGCCAACCCCAACGCTCACTGTGCTCGATACACCTCGGCTTTCAGCCTGGGCATAACTATTTAATAAAAAAAATAATAGATTAACTATATAACGTAAAATCACTATTATTAATTTTAGTTACAGTAACTCACTCGCACTAATTGCTTTCCTAATTATTTAGCCTACTTCAAGCATGTTCATTTCATTTATTTTTGAAACAGCTGAAGATTAAACTCATAGTAAAATATTAAAAATACATCAATAATATAATGTCAAACATTCAAAATATACATGTTTATTTATTTAAACCAGCTGTTATTAATTTTCTAAAATGTTATCATTTTTAGGGGGTGGTTTATACCCTTAGGAGTACGTTCTCAAGATGAAAATACTTTAGTTGTCCTATTTAATGTATAAAGAAAAAGTATAAAACATTTCAGCTCTCTACCTACATGGGAAGTTGGAGAATTAATAATGAGTGTGTGAGTTAGTCAGTGACGGCTTTACCTTTTATAGGTATATATTATTATGTATTTTTTTTATCCTAGACCCAATGCAATAGATAACAACATTGCTTAGTGAATTTTAACTGCAATAAAATGATTGTCTCCTTTATTAAATAAGTCAATACTGGTACTCTGTTTAATTAATGGCTATCTCTCACTTAGTAATAAAAGCACTTTTATTCAGACATAATTTAAAAGAACTTCAATTATTTAATGCTTATTGTTAATCGTTTCTTAATACAAGTCTCTAATGACTTGTTTTTAGAAATAATTTTGGAAAACTTCTACTATTTACAGCCTCTATAGTTGATAACAGTTAATGTGGAGGTCATTCCCAATATATATTTCTACTGTAATAACGAAGTATGACTCCAAAGTGGAATATATTTTGTGAAAGTGGATTAATTGAATAGTATAGTATGAATATTTAACAATAATTATTTTGTTACAATTTTAATACAACAATAAAATATATAGTTTGATTGAAAAGTAAGTTGCCCCCTTAACATTTTTGTTATGTTAGATATGTGAAATATGTTTTCGATAATCTTACTGGATACAAGGTTTACACTAATAATAAAAGTTATCAAACTTTTAACCGTCAGTGAAAAGAGAGAGAGGAGTAACTCAAAGGTTTAAAAATAACTCTTATAGTTCTATAATATATCATTTTAAAGAGATTGGATAGCCAATAAAGAACACTTAAACATTTGAAATCCACCGACCACTTACGATAAATGTATCCGACCAGCTTCTACAAGATTTAACCTTCAGGGGTGGATTCAAAATGTTTAAATAGCATTTGAAATCTTGTAGTATAAATCACTAAAGATCTTGGTTAACCAATAACAAATTCACTTACAGATTTAAAATCTAACAAATCTACAAGAAATAGCAGCTCTAAAGTAACTGAGCTTTATTATGATTCATATTTCTAATTAAAAAAATATCTGGTTTAACAAATGTTTTTGAAGTATTATTTAAAGCTATTTAATATTAAGTGTATTTTGTATTGGCTAACCAAGAGCTTCAAAATATATGCTGCAAGATTATCTTGAATAACATTTTGTATCTTGTATAAAATATTTTAATCATTTTAGCTAACCCCAAGCCCCTTTTCTGTGAGGGTTAAACATTAAAAAATGTCACTATTAATATAGCCTGTTGTATCTAGTAACATTACCGAAAATATATTTTATATATGATATATCTAAAATAACAAAACCGTTAAAGGAGGGGGTGCCTTTTACTTTTCAATCACCCTGTATATTTTAAATATTAATTATTTTTTTTAAATATTGCACGGTTGTTAGTTTATATTTGGTATTTTTTGTAATATTTTTAATGTATCCGTACACCTTTTCTATACATCTAGGTACAGTGGTTTGGATTACAAGTCATCTTACATCTAATGTTATATTAAAAATTACTATTAGTTTTCTTATTCTATTAAAATTAATTCCTTATATATTTTCACATGTAGAACGTACATAATAATTTATCGGATTTAAAGTCATTTTCATTACTTTGATTACATACTTCAAAAATTGGTAGTAAAGTTCTGCAACTCTGATTAATTTACATAAATTGTTTTTAGTCTGGTTTAAAAAAGGCTCCTTGCAAATAATAAAGTCTCAAAGATCCAATACTGGGGTCTAATTTTTACTAAAAGGTAAAAATCTGATATTCACCGTCAATATTTAAAGGATTGCGTTGCATTCAAATATATATTGATCTTATACTAATAATATATACAAATTATGTTTTTGATAAAATATAAAATATTCATTCTAACGTATTATCATAACTATATAGTTAGAAGTATCACGAAAAGCAAATACAAGTAGTTTTTATTTTGGGAATAGTATTTTGTATAACCTGATTGGATTTACAATTAAATATTCATATTTAATTCACTTTTAACTTATATAAAAATATATTATAATGTATTACTCATATAATTACATTTTATTACCCGATTACCAGGATAAATTGGGGTAGTTTATTGTCACTATATTGAATTTTGATAAAGAAGAATAAATATTGAGAAAAGCAGAGATGTAACCATGATTAAACACTTAATAAGTTTCTTTTTATCAAATTTCTCTTGTGGTGTTAAAGAAGATTAATTAATTTTTATCAGACCGTATTTTAATGAACTTATTACTCTAAGCAGAAGGTTGAACGATAAACTCACTTACGGGGGTGTATTTATGCTCCTTGTAAGATATATGAACAATTCTTACGTAATAACTATAAATTAACACAAAATAAATTTCCGTTCTTTAATATTAGAGGTACGACACCCTATTACAGAAAATTGTACTAATTTATAATCTTTATGGTATTGAAAATACTGAAAGTTTTTATTAGTAATAAATTGAACAAAATTTGTTAAAACATAATTTTAGGTAGTCTAGTTTAAAATAGTCAAGCAATCTGATTTTATAAGGGGCCAATGTTATTTTGGCCTAACTAAGTTACATATTTCTCAAAAACTAACAGAGATATTGTTTTTATTTAGATTTTACTTTCAAATGCACATTTTGAGGTATAATTTAAATTGATAACATTAAAAAATAAGTATTGGTTGATTTGTCGTAAATTTTTCAAAATGCAACTAAAAATCCTCGATCAATTTACATTTTCAAAAAATAAATAAAAATATTTATGATAGATAATAGAATTTCCTCAATTTATTTTACCAAACAAAATATGGGAAACAACATTTTTTTTAACTAATGAAAAATCTCTTATGGTTCCTGAGTTTTTTGTACCTATATCAAAAAAATATACATTTTCGGAAAAGCATATTTAATTTGATAATAACAGCCACATTATGAAAGCTTTATTTTAATGCATTCCAGCACCATATGCAGGGTTGTCTGTGTCTTGCCTGGCTTCATATTCATCTTGCAGCCTCTCCTTAGCTATGGACAGGTTTTTTCTAAATAGTTTATCAATTTCTTGTTAAACGCTTTTTCTGATTTTGTAGTTCTTCTTGAAACTTCGTTTCACGGACACACCTAGAACCCGAATCAATTCCACACTTCTCTAGAATGTGAAATTTGACCATATTTCCTTTGTTATATGCTACAGCTTCAAAAACTCCATGTGTAGGGTATTCTTCATAACAAAAGTTGATTTTGGTCGTCGAGACCAAATAGTATTATTTAGAGACTCGTTCAGATTCTGCGTCCCACCATGGAGGCATTTCTTCAAAAGCTGTTCATTACTTAGGTCTTTGAAGATAGGCTTTATCATCTCCATTACAGCTACAGGTAAACGACTGTGAGAATTTTTGTCAAAGGTTTTATTTTCCAGAATGGCTTTCTGATATTTGCACCAGAATTGCACGTTCAATGTCTTTAGGGCACAAACCACGAGACGGCCACTCATTTGTAGAAATCAAATGATAGTAAGTAGCCCGTACAGCTTGTTTTATTCCTTGTAATCCATCAGTGTTTCTGGTTATGGCTAAAATATAAATGTCAGTTTCATATGCTTACAATGTCTGCCAAAGACAACAAAACAAATACAAAGAGAACAGCACTATTACTATATAAACTGTTATGATATTACATCTGGCAGCGTGCTGGATGAGTGGTATTTATGTGCAAGACCTTACTAAATCATTTATAGATTAAAACTACATAAAAAAAACAAAAAGTAAGTCATCTTGTTATTCCTAAATAACTGTAGAACAAAATAAGCAGAAAATATAAAAAATCTATATTTATCACCCAAAACATGGCCGACCCCCCATAAGGCTTAGGTTTGATATAATTAGAATAAAGTTTAGTCTAATCATATTAATTCCCCTCGTTGTACGTTAATACGAACTTTAAATTACAAATACGTAATATACTATTCTCGTAATATACAAATTATTGTATATTACGAGAATTGATTTCAGGAAAGCCAGTTGATCTTTGTAAATCAATTTAACAATAAAAGTAATTAATGGGTTTTAAGAATTAATTTAATTTAAGGGTAAAACGTTGAAAGTGATTCCTTTCCTCCTTAATTAATTCCAAAATTCCTTTGGGAGTCCCTCTAGTGAAAGGAGGGTAGACATTTTTATTGATATTATTTACCTTCACTTTAAACCTTCTTGTACAGTATATAAGGCTCTTTAATATACATGTGATATTTTAAAATGGTGGCCATTTTTCAAAATATGAAGTATGTATTTTTAATCGTCTCTAAAAACAATTACCTTTAAAGACGGTTTATAGGGTGTCTTTTTAAAATGGGTCACCATTGTGATCTTGGAAGCTATAAGCCTCACAAAAAACTTTAAATGGGGAATATTACCTTGTTTTTAAAGAAGATTAAAAATACATATTTCAATTTTGAAAAAAAAACGGCCACCATTTTCCAATATGGCAGTCAACTTTAGTTTTTCTTATGGAACCCTATATTTATGATTGTTTTAGATAGAAATAGGAATGTTAAGACTTTTTATTTTTGGCAGTTTTCGATTTTTTGCTTAATAAAGTAGACATGAGAGCTTAAAATGTTCAAATTCCTTATGGAGCTTACGATTGAGACAACAACTTTTTTAATATGCATTAAAAAACATGATCTAATCTGCAAACATTACAACATAAATTTTGAAAATGCATGCTTAGCTATTCTTTTTCCACGATTTAACGCATTGTAATTAAACTATAAAACATAAATTGAAACAAATGTGTTACTATTTTGTCACAGATAAATTAATTTTGGCAGCACTGTTAGCAATATCAGCTGTTTAAGTCAAGTTCTAATACCACTGTCGATATGAATTGGAAGTTGTCTTAAACGGATGATATTGGATAGCTGTGTTGCCAACATAAATTTATCTGAGACAAAATAGTACACGTTTGTTTCAATTTATGAGTTGTAATTTAATACACAATGCGTTAAATCGTGAAAAAAGAATAGATAAGCATACATTTCCAAATGTATGTGTAATGTATGCAGATTACGTCATTTTTTTTTTTTTTTAATGTAGATTGAAAAGGTTGTTGTCTTAATGGTGCATTTCGAGATCTCATGTCTCCGTTATTAAGCAAAATATCGAAAGCTGCCAAGAATAAAAAAAGGCTTAAAATTCCTATTTGTATCTAAATCAATCATAAAATATAGGGTATTCCATTATAAAAACCGAGGTTGACCACCAAATTGGAAAATTGTGGGAATTTTTCAAAATATGAAGCATTTATTTTTAATCGTCACTAAAAACAATTCATTACTTTTATAGAAGATTGTTTAAAGAGACGGTTCCCCCTTTAAAGATTTTTGTCAGACATATAGTATGTATATATTAGTTTTGTATTGTATTGCTTATTCCTTTCATAATGCATGAATTTATTTTAAATTTACTACAAATTAAAAGTAAGTTTGGATTTTCAAATTTTGATTTATTTAATTTGTTTATTGATTGCATATTAAGTGCTGGTATTTATACTGATGCATTAAGTAAAGTGTTTATACAATAAAGATTATTGTATTATATGGTTTTTAAATGTAGTTTACTGTAACTAATAAAGATTGAATTTATTTTATTGATGTATATGTATTTTTGGACGAAATGGAGAGAATAAACCTGTAATAATTGTAAAGAAAAGGTTAGGGGGATATTGTATTATTTATTTATGGCTAAATTTTTCCCAAATGTATTTTATATTGACGATTTCATTTATTTATTATTACAGATTGCAAAAGATTAAAACAAGTTTTAGTAATGATATCCCTTGCGTTGATTATGTATGATTACAATAATTGGTAACGTAAAATATGTGATTATTTTTCTGCAAACTCTTTTTTATTTAAGTGATAAAAAACACTCATATACCTTATTGGAGTCAAATATCTATACTACAATATGATTTGCCAGGGTTATACCAAATACCTTTTCAGCTTTAAAGAAAAAAATTATTTTAAATATTATAACATAATGTTGTTATAATTTACTTCAAAAATATAAAGAGATTAATAATAAATAGTAATGATATACCTATTTTTAATGATTTTAAAAACTTAACAACGAAGTTTCTAAACACCAAACAAATTATTACTTGCCTAATATTTATAAAGTGCAAATGTTTATTCAATTTAAACTTCAGCAAAAAAATCAACATACTAGAAAACTACTGTTTTAATTTCTTGTAATGTGTGTGTAAATATAACAACGAAAATTTCACCCAACTATAACGGAAAAAGCCTTTGACTTTATCAAGTGTATTCAATATGACATCGATTCTCAGAATATCTCATTTATCTGCGTAACTTTACAATATTTAGTTTAATGATGTCCGGGTACGAAAATAGCAATATTATACAGAAAACTATGCTAAATAGCATAACCTAACACGTGTTCAAAATCTAAGGTTTTTAAATAATTATTTCTAATAACTTTAAATAAAAATTCTTTAAATATATATTATTTAAGTCCTTATATTTATATGTCGATTTTTTGTGCCATTACTTGTCATAGTTCGGGAAGTTCACTTCTGACTTTCTTTATAAGATAGTCTCCAATGGTCATATATCTTAATAATATATAGGTATTACTCAAATTAAAAATAATTTTAAAAATGATAATCTCCAATCAAAAGCAGAAGTGTCATCTGAGAAGAACGTCCTAAATAAATAAATTACTTTTGATTCTTTTAATAAAATATTTGACTGATTTATATTCTTATTTTAACTTAATACATACAAAAATAATAACTCTTGATATAATTAGACCAGTTCAAAAACAAAGTTTTTAAGTATTTTAAGTATTTTTATGCAAAATAAATATATGAAATAAATATGTAAAAGTATTGTACAACAATTAAAAATAACAAAGTTTATTTGTCATTAGTGTAAAATTAAATTCTGTATTCATTGGTTTCCGGAAATTTAGCAGCCATTTTACTATTGAATTATTTATTCTAGCAAAAAAATATCTTAAGAAGTAAATTTATATTATTAAAATTAATCATATGACTTTATATATACAATTAAGTACAAATAATCATTTTAAATTTAAGATCATAATTTAAAAAATATTCTTACAATTTGGCCTAAGGCCTGATAAAAGTTATAACAAAATATTTGTTTGTTAATTAAATTGTGTAGTTAAGTAATAACAATTATAATGTACGTTGTGCACATTTGTTGTGTACTTCAAATGTCAATAAGTACAATTATTCACTAAATCTTAAAACCTTGAATATATCTTAGGGCAAAACATACATTTAGATGTGTTGAAGATTGTGTTGCGGTAACAATGTGCAGCATGTCAGAGTCAATTTTATCGCCAATCATTCAAACGGCTTTCAGTATTCAATTTTCACTCTTGTGATCTTTTTTTATGTGGATAAACTTAAGTATTTGAATTATTGTTGAGAATTTTTCAAATGTTAAAAACAGTTTTGAATTATCAATATAGTTATTCTTAATATTGAACAACTCTTCATAATTATTGAATGGTCCATTATTCATTTAAAACGTTCCTTATCAAAATTTAAGCAGTAAATTCAATTTTTTTCTGTTTTCATATGACTTTTATTTTTTATCGACAAAATATTGTTTATTAATTAATTGTTGTTTGTGTTTACTTAGAATATACGTGACATGTTTTGTATTTAGTGAACGTATATTACAATTAATACGTTGTGATATTATGCCTGCAATTACAATTAATTGCAGGCATAATATCACAGCACGAAATTTATGTTATAGTTTCATATTTATTCATAGTTGTCAGTTCACATAAATTATATTTAATATATTACAGTACACAGTAATGTCTTTATTTTTTTCGAAATTGGCGCATAGAAAGAAGAATCCCTTTAACACATTGTTTATGTATTGATTTTCATTTCAAAAAACACAAAATGTATTGAAAATCTCTAGTGATATATTTTTTTATTATTATTTATTATTATTTCTACAGGAAAACATAAACAAAAAAAGGATTAGGCATCTGAAAATGTAATAAAGATTATTGATTCAAAAAAAATTGGTAAAATTAGTGAATATTTGTTACAAATGAAAAAATATTGTACTTTACTTCATTTTATTTCATTTTAAGTCATTACGTTCATATTTTTTAAAATTTAATTTTTAAAATAATTTATTACTGTACTCATGGCATGTAAAAGTACACTATAAAATTCTTATGTAATAACAATGTATTTATAGAGTTATAAAAGTTATGTTTGACATAGCTGTCAATAAAGACTTTATAAAAAAATATTAGTTTACAATACGTTGTCACAATACGAAAAAGTAAACATTATTTTGCTGGATAACATATTAGGATATCATCTTACTATCTAAAATTTTAAGATAACTTAAAATAATCAAATATATAGCAGTTAAAAAAAAATTAAAATGGTGATAGGAATTGTGTCTTGAAATCAATTAAACGTACATTAAACATTTGTTGGACACTATTTGTTAATTGTAACATTATTGCCACATGCCTTTCTTTTCCTTCATAATTTTCTATTACAGCTATATTGTAAAGTAAAATTTAATGTAACAGATTAATCGTGATCTTTAATTTATAACTTAGCAGAGCACTGACAAATATATCAGACAAAATAGTGCTTTACAAATAAACTCCCGATTCTGCCGAAAAACTCTAAGTATTTCCAAAACTAACCATTTACTATGAAAATTACCTCTTGGATCCCTTTTCTATAATACATTAAGAAAATCTTATTCCTATTAAGTATTTCTACTACATTTTATATCTTAAACTGTGCATTTTCAATCATTTTCTTACCTGGTGAATACAAACTGTAATTTGGCCATTTTATACAATTTATTGTACATGTTGAATACTGTTGTTATCTCATCGTAAACATTCAAATAATGCGAACTTGATTGGTCTTTGTATTTTAGCAAACATCTTTGACAGCTATTCTTCAATATTAGTAAAGAAACTGAGTTTATCTATTATCATCGTCTATTCTGAGGGTTTATGTATAAGAGAAATTCATGACTCTTCATTCTATTTCTGATTTTGCAATAAACTGGCAGTAAAATTAAAATATATATTTTAGTTTAATTGGGTATCATAATACAAATTTATTGGTCTGTAGGAGTTTTTTTGTAACAATCCTCAAGTAAAAATATGATATTACATAAAGAGCAATCGAGAGTTACTTGAGACCAATTATCAAAAAATGTGATCATATTAAAATTATATGCAATGATTGTTAGGTCTTCCGGTGTACTGTTTATATTATTGTTTTGATAAGTTATTGTATTTATAATGATAACTAAAAATATATCTTTATACTATTAAAAGGAAATAATAAATACTATATATTTTTTAAAGTTAAAAACTCGTCACTTTGAATAAATCATCAAAAGACTGTTTTACTACGGTTAGTGAAACTCGTTTTTCCGCCAAAAAGTTTGGTTTATTGAGTTAAAAGTTAGTTTATTTTCTACAAAGTTAAGAGTTCAGTTTCAATAAAGCAACTTTACGAATCTCCCGACTTTAAATTGACTACAAACAACCTTTGTTTACAAATAGAGTCTAATGTTAGTTATGTGATTCTTACAAATTAACTATGTAACACGCAATAAATGCTTATTTATTTTAAAACAATATTTCAGGGCATAACTGATTAGAGTTTTGAACTGTAAATCATTATCTATATACAGGTTGTTGAAAAATAATGGAACCACCTTCATTTCTCTTAAATGAATAAAATCCAGATAAATAATTGAGATTTCGTATAACTCTGTAGAAAGTGTGTTTCTATCTTTTGATGCAGTTTGTAATGTTTTTCAACCTAGAGGGGAAGGCCAGTGGACGATATCGTAAAAGGTTAAACGAAAGGCTATACTGAGTTCTCCTTCAATGTAAGGCCTATTTTTTTCTTAATAACAGGCCACAAGTTTCAAGTCAAAAACCACCCTATCAGAAATGGCGACTGGTTATTCTTTCAAATATCACTTTCTTAGCAGTGATATTTGACTGGGAATTCGATACGTTGTAAAAGCCAGTTCTGTTCTAAGAGGTAATTTTTATTTTTAAGATAAATTTCTATTTCTTTAATCAAATACCTTGCTTCATAACTGGCTTTTAAACATATCGAATTCCCACTCGAGTATCACAGCTAAGAAAGGTTAACCAGTCACCATTTCTGATAGGGTGTTCTTTAGACTTGAAACTTGTGGCGTCCTATTCAGAAAAAGGGAGGCTTAAAAATGATGGACAACTCATCATAGCCTTTCACTTAAACTACTTACAATATCCTGCACGATCTCCCCTCTAGGTAAAAAAAACTCATAAACTACTCAAAAGATAGAAAGAAATGTTCAACTGAGTTATAATAAAGTATCTAGACCCATTTAAAAGAAATTAAGGTGGTTTCACAAATGTTTAACACCCAGAATAATTTATTATTTAAACTATTAATCAAAGCTTTATTATTTAACTGGCCAAACGCTTTAAGTTAGGTGTAAGTTGAGTAGAAAAAATTTAAAAATTTTATTTTTAAAAAACCTGACCATTTTTTTAAACCTGACCATATTAAAAAAAATTTTTTAAAAATTAAAAATTGATTTCGATACTTAGTAATTCGTTGTACAATCTTAGTAATTCGTATTTAGAATAAATAAAAATATTTACTTTTTAAATTTAAAAAACATTAAAACAACTGATAGTATTTTAGTCGTGAACACAAAACTCTAGTTTTCTCTATCAAAAACAAACATGATAATGCTGCATGAGTTGTTGAAGGATATAACCGAACAAGAACAGGACACATGTTGTAGTCGATTTTGTCAACAATCACTCTATCGGTTTTCTGTTTTGAATCATAGATATCCACAAAGCTCATTGAATATGGATGCTTTTCGAGTAGTGGATCATCACGAGGCATGTTGACATATTTAACATAGAGTTATGTAGCAATCTATGGTTATCTCTATAGTGTTTTGGTATTATTTCATTACGAATCAGATTTCTTTCTGATTCTATGACAACTATGTATCAGTAAAATTAAGTAAGTTTAAAAAATGTTTATTTAAACTTTTGTTTACATATTATGTGAAATTAACTTTAATCAAATAAAAAATAACATTTCTTTATTCTTAACATAAAGTGAAATGTCAATTGAATAAAAAGAGGCATACTATGTGTAATGCTAATTAATGAAGATCACATTGTTCGTAGTTTTCCCATAAACACTTACAAACTACAAACCTGCTCTTAGACGAAAACCTACAAAAGGTGAACACTAAAACTATCAATTTTTACTCAATGTAAATATTAAGTTTATTCAAAAATGAAAATTAAATTTGTTTTATTGGGGTATTGTTTACAATAGTACTCTTTCAGTGCATACTTAACACTAGAATAAATGGACACCATTAAACAAATTCAAAAATTTACTGATTACCAAATAAATTTGCATCATTCTAAAGTATTCCTCCACCACTGGCTTTAGCATCCTTCCTCACCTTAAAGTACAACGTCTCTCTCTCTCTCTCTCTCTCTCTCTCTCTCTCTCTCTCTCTCTCTCTCTCTCTCTCTCTCTCTCTCTCTCTCTCTCTCTCTCTCTCTCTCTCTCTCTCTCTCTCTCTCTCTCTCTCTCTCTCTCTCTCTCTCTCTCTCTCTCTCTCTCTCTCTCTCTCTCTCTCTCTCTCTCTCTCTCTCTCTCTCTCTCTCTCTCTCTCTCTCTCTCTCTCTCTCTCTCTCTCTCTCTCTCTCTCTCTCTCTCTCTCCCCTCTCTCTCTCTCTCTCTCTCTCTCTCTCTCTCTCTCTCTCTCTCTCTCTCTCTCTCTCTCTCTCTCTCTCTCTCTCTCTGTCGCCATTCTCAAGAATCCCGACAGTACTTGTGAGACAGACTAAGTCCTAGAACACCGACCGCCGTCATCCACTGTTTTGAAGAGTACGTCTTCATATTGAAATACCCAAATTAACAAAATATTTCCCATTATATTTACGTAAAAAAGTTTGAGTAAAAACAGAAGTTTTTAATTTTGAAATTGTTATATTTTTTTCAATAAAATATGCATTAGCCAAAATCATATTTTAAAAAATAGTATACAATTACAATAAATAACATGTGGGCCTTTAGAATATAGTTATTTTATTTTTATAAAAATTATCAAATAAATATTTGTATTGATGGCCATAATATAGCAAAAAAATTAAAGAAATGTTTAAACAAATACGCAGAATATTACGTGCACTGTACATATTATTACATCAAAGCCAACCATAGATACATTTCACTTTACAAAATATCCATAAAGTTAACTAAGCCATTAACAAGAGAAACAATGCCATTTCTTTCGTTTATTATATATAGTTTTTTAATTAGCATAATACGTGTTGGTACATATACAGTACAAGTAAACGTCACACAACACAACTTTATTACAATATAAGCACTATATTGTACCATAATACCATAATATTTGTGCATTTTGTGCTTGTATTGTAGTATATTTGTGCATTTTGTGCTTATATTGTAATAAAGTTGTGTTGTGTGACGTTTACTTGTACTGTTTATTATATACGCATATTATTTAAAACACACCATATAATTCATGTAAACATTCATGTTTGATTGCACCGAATCATATGGACTAAATTATTAATTAACAATAAACAAATGTAACAAGATAAGATAACATTAAATTGATAACTTTAACATCAATTCGGTAAAGCGACCATTTAAACCTCAGACGACTACAATTTTCTTAAATTAACGATTTAAAAACACTGCTTTTCTGCCTTTTGAGCACTTCATAAATACACGCTTATTAGTTAATTCTGAAAATCTTAGTAAGTTACTCAAGGACAACAAATTGAGTTCCAAAGTTATTGAAGAATTGGCCAAACTGCTTAGGTTTAAGTTGCAGTGAAAATAAATTTAAAAATAAAGATATTTTGATTTTGATACTTAATATAGTTGTACAGTCTTAGTAATAAGTTTTTAAAATAAATAGAGATATTTAATGTTTTTATTTCAAAACATTAAAACAACTGAAAGTATTGTTTTAACAAGAAAAAGAATTGTTAACATATTTGCTCAAATTTACAAAATATATGAATATACAAACATTTATATACATCTAGGATTTTCTAAGAATATTTACTGTTAAATATTGTTTATTAATATTATTTCTTTAGTACATTTTAGGTATAGCTTATTTATTAAGCAATGAACGTAGAAGAGTAAAAATAAAAACTGAAAAATCGTTACTGCAGGCATGATATATATCGTTAACTATTTACTGTCTCGTTTGTTATATATTACAGTTGTCCGTTTTGTTGGAATCAAATAACCTACTTAGTATAACAGGTACAAGAAAATATAACTGACATTCGTTTGGCATTTAGTTTGGACTAATGCTTAATTAAGACGCAGTTCGCCTCGTCTGTTTATACGAGCCCAATTTGCTTTTAGCCTTGTTGGAGCAACGACCAACGTGACTTGAGATTGTCGTACATTCTAAAGTGCAAGTTGAATTTCAAATACAGTATATTAGCAGTACTTGAACTGAAAAAAAACAGTAAAATGAGGAATAAAATTATGTTAAAAGTTAAATAACTTAAATCAATAACGTCACGTATAGTTTAATTATACATGCAAAAGTTTTTATGTACAACTACACATTTCCAAAGCATTGTGGATGTGTCGGAATTAAATTAAATGTGAATACACGTTGAAAAAAAACTCTTTGTACGTCAATCAAAAAGTGCAGTGAACTGGCTTTGTTGTGAGTTGGTCTACTCGTCATACCGTGAAGCAACACAGTTTCCGAACTAGAATAAATGATCTTAACTTTGTTTTTGAAATTTGTTAACTATGGAGTATCAGATGGGGAAGACAAAGGTTGTTTGACATTTGCCATCATTACGTGAAAATTACCATATGGATTGAATCATCCTCACTTCGTGCCTGGTAGACGTCTAGACGCCATCGTCACTGCGGGTCGTAAGACTTCATCATTTAGTAATATTTGATTATTGTTTGGTTCCTAATAATTGTTGTATTTTCAGGTTAAAATGTAATTGTAATAGCTAATTAGATTGGATAGTAGTCTCAGTCCTTCCCAGTCAGATATATCATTTTTTGTGCATGCTTAATGTTATTTTAAATTAATTGTGTTTTTCAGGTACCATATATTTATTTTATTTATGATTAGATAATGTAATCTTATTTCAGTCTGCTTTGAATACTAATTTAATTGTGTTTTAGCATTTTTTCATTAATATCGTGACCTTGGCAGTACCTAATTGGTTATATTAATTTAACCCTGTTAAAATTTTTATATTTAGCAGTTCATTTTGTTGTACCCCATTCTATTATCTAGGTTAAAATGTGGATAATTGTTCATGTAGATAAGTTTATTAGTTTAAAAACGTAGTTACATAACATGTTTGTGTAGATGTAATTTAGTTTTTAGCACTTGAAAAAGGTTTGGGTTTTACTAAATCGAAACGTCGTGATTGGTAATTTTCACGTAATGATGGCAAATGTCCAACAACCTTTGTCTTCCCCAAATAATCTTACTTTGTTATACTCTAATGGTTAACTGAAAGCATTTTCAATAATATACAATGTCTACGCATATACTAAATGTTTTATAATATATTAAGCTTATGGTCATATAGTCATTATATGACTAAATGATTATCATTATCATATAGTAAAAACAATATATCATTATCACAGAATATGTTGCGATATTATTATTAATTTACTTGATTATCAATTAAATAAATCAACCAGTGAAGTATTAATTTTTATATTCATTGTTTCATACGGCATTTCAAAAAGGTATATTTTTATCAGGTTTGTACTTTATTACTCTTTAAATTGTAAGCATATTAAATATCTATAATTTATTTTGTTTAGTTAAAAACAAATTTTAAAAATATAAATGTTAACTCTGACTAACTTTCCTTCACCTTTTACAGAAAATTAGCTTCTTTATTGCTCTTCAAAATAATTGTTAATACCTTAATAATTAATTTTCCAATCCCTCACAGGAGATCATTATTGCTTGAAGAATATTAAGTAGTCCTTGTTTTGTTTTTAAAAATATTTTATTAGTAAATTTCCCTCTAATGTTGTCAAAGATGTATTATGAAACCAAAATGTGTTAATAAAATGTGTATAACCTTTTCTGTGTATAATCGAAAAAGCTTTATAATTCCGAAGGTTTATTCAGAACTTTGCTTAGTTCAATTATAAATGGAAAAGTTTTATACGTGTTATACTTTTTTTGCTACAATTATTAAAAAATTTTCATATATATTTATTTATATTTACAAGAGAATTGATCATTTTTCAAGTTACGGTAATAATTAGGCTTTATCTTTTTACAGTAAAATGAATTTTATTATATTTGAAATGACCACAGTTAATTGTTATAATAATACTCAGCTAGCCTAAGTAGATGTTATCAACAATGTGGAACAGAGACAAACTGCTGAGTAGAGTAAAATAATCTATCCCTTAACAAAGACTTCCCTTTGTCCTAAAAGTGTTCCATATAAAGGTGACGTCATAGCTGTGTCAGGGGGTAAAATGGACTGAGAAAGATAACAGTCACAAATATAATATAACGTATGTTGGTTATTGTTATAACTCTATTCATTGTTATGGTTAGGTTAATTAAAAATGATCTTATCTACATCATTATTATCTATGTTGATTTGATATCTTTATTATTGTTATCATCAAATCAATTATCAAATAACTACCGTACTATCATAAGAATCAGGCGTTATTTTTTTTCCTATTATTGTTTATTGTTTTATGATTTAATATTACCGTTTACATATATATATTTTTTTATAATTAATAAAATTCATCATTATTTGACTTGTAATTCATTATTAAGATGCCGATCGTCAAAGGAGGGGTGAATGAGTGTAAATGAACGAGTGTAATCATTGATACTATATAAGATCAACTGTTCCTCAGAAAGAGCTATTTATTAATAGCCCAAAAGCAAGGGAAAATAATGGATCTAAAGCTTTACGTTGAATCCGAACCACGTATTTTTGGTCTGATTTTCAGCTAAATGACAAGCATGACACTAAGTTCTCTTCTCCACTCAAAATATAAACTATGACTACCATCCAACATGGACACCCCAGACTTCTCTAGTAGTGTCCACGTTGATGGAAACCATTGAGCGGACGCTGTGTCGGTATTAAGAGGACCGAGCACAAAACATATAATTTCCTCAACACTTTGTCCCCAAGTAGCTGGGTTACATCACTACACCATCAGTGCCGACTGTATTATTATTGGTGAATTATAATATCATTATTCAATAATTATTTAATATCAAAGTATGTTCAATGTCTGATCATTATACTAGCTTGATCTTTATTACATTTCATTTAATCTAATATTACATTTGTGTTGTTTTAAAGTTTTGTTTATTGTTAATCATTAAATCATTTATCAGTTCTTAAATTTATTATTTTTATGCATCTATATTATTGTAATATATATTGGCATAGCCATTGAAAGATAAGTAAATAGTAAAAATATAAAAATGCTTCCAGTAATTTATGACAGGTTCTTTATTATCGTAGTTTTTATTGTACTGAACCTGTTAACAGTACAATATTAATTGCTTAGTAGCAGTTATTTATTAGCAATGGCAATTTATTTGGATATCAGAATAGGGTATTAATTAAATGAACTTAACTTTACAAGCTTACATAGACTATTATTGATGCTGACTTCAATAACTTATTATAGATATACATCATTTTTATTTTTTTCCCCATTAATTTATGTTTATAGAAATAAGAATGTTCTTTTTACAAAAATGTTCTTAGGGTAGATGTAAATAACATCGTAGTAAGAGAAAATATTATTAGGAGATGCTAGGATATTTTAATTTTTTCAAACAAATAATGAGAATTTTAGTATTTACAAAGTGTTATGCGTCATTTAAAGTATTTATTAAACAAGCATAAGCAATGATGGGATCTGTTTATGGATTCAACATTATTGTAACTTATTTTAGATTATTCAAATTTTAAAACTTATGTTTTATGTACTTATGTAAGAAATAAAAAACTTAAGTAAAACATAAAAATGTATTAATTTTTTCTATTTCCTATTTATGGTGGTATTTAAAGTAAAAATCTTTTAATGGAATAAAACGAATAAAATAAAATTTATTTATATATAACTATAAATAATTCAAATTTTTATTTTAAAGTTTATTTAATTGCAGTAAATATTTACAGCTATAACAATATTAACACTTATCGAAATATGATCCTATGGTAATTAAATTAAGATAAATATTAAATATCGAAATGAATATTCATTTATTATGATAAAATATATTTTAATTATCTCAATTTACTATGCAAATTATTTACTATCAACGACTAAACACTAATTACAATATTTATCATAAAACATCTTTTGATTATATAGTAAATAATCGTATTTTATGTACACAAAATAAAAGAGAGAACAATATTTTAAGAAATGTTACTCCTTTTAATTGTAATTAACTGTTACTATCTGATTTAAAATATCCTTTTAAAAGAGATAAAGAAAAAAACATTATGACTGTTAAGTACCACTTAGTGAAAAACAATTTCCTCACCCCTCTTTAGATGACAATCAGTTTTATATCTCCTGGAAGAGGTTATGATATTTTATATTGCAGAGCTGAAGTTTTACACACCTTTCTTTGAGTGCAGTTCAAAATTACTTTTTAAAGTAAAACACTCCCTTGTTATTTTAAATTTTAGTTTATGCCTTATATTTTACACTCCATATAGTTCGTTTGAACGGGTTTGTTTACTCACTAAAGCTTAGCAGTTGTAACATGTCAAATTTTACTCTACTACATCAATAAATTAAATTTAAGAGAAAATGTAATTTTTGCATATTTTAAATGTAACGGACAATATCCTTGATATGATTATTTTGCTAATTAACTAGGAATATAGTAACCAATTACTTTCATATGAATATTACTTTATTTTATCGATAAGTAAGATGTTATCTTAAATCTTCAAGCTTAGTGAGATCTTTCTAGACTATTACAGTTAAGCTATATCTTATTATTATTTTGATTTTTTTTCAATAATCATAATTTATGTTGATATAAATTCATTCATGAATAAATTTCAAACAATTTTAAATTATATTTACTATAACGTAATCAATACTAGTTCTGTTTATGCTGCCTGTCAATCAGTATAACTTTAGATTAAATTACATTTCAAATTAGAGAATACAATAATATTTCTCAAGTATAATTTGTTCAGAGAGATAGTGTAAATCATATTCCAAACAAAATTATTAAAATATAAATTATATCTAAAAATATATTCCTAAATCTGTTTAATACTATTCAGTATTACAGATAGAGCATGATTGTTTTTAATATAACTACTGTGTGGAATATTTTTGTTCGGCAACTTTAACGTTTATAATCATTAAAATTGGGAAACGAACTAAAACAAAGTCGTAAAAGAATGACTAAATTTGAACAAAACTCTCTATAGGCTACGTAAAATTAAATATTTAGATATCCTTATTTTTTGCAAACATATAACACGATTAAATACCTTGATTTAAATGTATTTGAAATAATAACAAACACAGATCGATTGAGAAATTAGTAATTTATCTAAAAGCAGAATTTTTCGATCAAAAAATAAAATAATCAATTTAGTTATAGAACAAATTCAACATCACATTTTAGTTAGTATCCCCGACAAACTTGTGTAAAATAATGATAATGGCAAACAATTCCAAAAATATATAATACATAACAACCATACCTTAAAATGTTTTATTCTAAAATATCGCTATAAAACTAGTAAAAATATAAAAAAATATATTTATACTAATAATATTTTTATAGAACAAAAAATGTCAAAGTTAAGAGAAGATCTAAAGAGAAAAGGAAACAGTAATCCACCACTATGAAACTGCCTGGTTACAATAGAGCGTATATATAAAAGCTTTAAATTATACCGTTAAAAAGTTAGTGATTAAGGTCCTATTCAGTATGCCCGAAGGTGAAAGGAATGATTTTAGAGAAACATTAAGAGAATTTTGGATACATATGTAAAATTAATGTTACAATCATAGTTTTTTTTTTAGGAAAAATTTTAATAATATTTATGGTACTTGTTTGACGATCTAGAATTAACATTAATATGTGTAGACTATAAACATAAATAAAATATTATCTGGTCCTTAATAATGAATAATATAACGAATTCATACATCTGATGCTATTACATCTACTTTCCAGCATAAAAAAATTAAAAATAGCAAATTTAGTATGTATTAATGGTTAAACTAATTCTCGAGAAAATGTCAATAAGCTAACTGTATTGTAATAACATTAAGAATAATTAAATTTAGGTTATTAACAATTTAAAAACATTTTTCGAAATTAGTGTAAAATATCAACTTCAAAACGTTTTATAAATGAAAAACATGTTGTACGCTTTTGATTTATTCGACCTGTTACGATAGAAGTCGTCATCTTAAGGCCAGCATTAAACAGAGCTTTCTCATTCGAGTTTAATTATTCAACTATCACTATTCCATCTGGTACCATCCTATTTCCATGGAGTACTCTCAATTCAATTTACATAAATTAAGCTTTGGAGGGGTGGGAAGCAGGTTGTAAATAAGTACCCGATGATTGGACTTAACGACCTGTATTGTAATGCTGTGTGTTAGTACTTAAGTTGAAAAACTTTTATAAATAAGACTTTAAATAGTCATAAAAGAACTATATAATAACTCTCTCTCTCTCTCTCTCTCTCTCTCTCTCTCTCTCTCTCTCTCTCTCTCTCTCTCTCTCTCTCTCTCTCTCTCTCTCTCTTTCTCCCCCCCTCTCCCAAGGGATTACTCTTGTAAGTACGTGGGCTGGTGTTCACGGGGTCCCGAGCTGGGTCTGGTATTACTTCTATTCCATACCAGACTCTCTTCTATTCCCATCCAATCTTTCCCACCCATCCAATTTCCTCTCCCCCCTTCCTAAGCCAATTTGTAAGGACTTGGACGTTTTTGTACTGTCAACCATAGATTGTTGATGAGAGACTTAGGTCCCAGGGTCTTGTCAGCGGCGCTGCTGCTAGCATGACTATGACTTGATCAGTCACCGCTGATAAAGATGTCCCGGCTTGGCTGGTAGAATAAGCCTGCCTGCCCCTGCCGGCTGGAGCATTATTGTACGGCAAAGCAAGTGGCCGTCAGTCAAAAAGAGGTAGCATGTAAGTCGTCTTTGAAAAACACGGAGATAGTTTGTGAAACCAGGAAACTTGTGGTTTGTCTCGCGGATGGAATGACAATGAATGTGTGTGTGAAAAAAGTTGAAAAATTAAAAAAAGAACAAAACCCACCACCAAAATCACGAAAGATTGAAAAAGAAAAAAAAATCATATGTAAACACTCCATCTGTGTAATTCAGCTGCGGAAAATGGCCCCTGTTCAAGCTCCACCCTCACCAAGGGTAAGAGACCTCCCTTGCACTCTAGTCGGGGTGCCTAGGGACGCTTAGTGGGGACGCCTCACATGTAAACTCCAGACAAAAGCTTGTGGCAGCTGTCGAAGTGATATTGACTTCGGCAGATGGCCACTTTAAGGAAACAGCTTACCACGCGGAAAGCAGTGCTTCAAAATTGTCGAAAACTGGTTGAAAACCCATGGGCATATGCACCGGGCCTGCGACTGAGCTAGGCAGGCTTCAGGGCTATCCGAGGAGGTTTGACCTTCGAGTCTAGGCCAGTGGACGGTGCCGAAGCAATTGGCAAAGCTCCCATGAATCCGGGAGCTGAAAACCCTATTTATGTAAATTGATTTGTAAGGTTTTCAGGTTTTGGCTGGAGACATCATGAAGTGAACGTGTTGTATTTGTTAGTCGTTAATCGTTGGCTAGTCGGCTCGCTGTTCAAATCTTGCTATTTGGCTTGTTTATATTTAATCGTTGGTCAGTTGTTTAGTTCCTTCATCAATCTTAAATATGGCAGAGATGTCGAAGACGGCGGAAGAGATGAATAAAGAAGAAGAATACAGGATAGCGGCAGAGAAGGAGTTTATTAAAAAGCATGATAGGGAATGACAATTAAGTACAGGGTGGCTTGGAATGGTATCTGCGGCAATACAGGGGACTACCAAAACACCCTCGGCTTCAAGTAGTGGTGCTGATTCTGAGTCGGAGCAGGATGGCAAGAAGCAGTCAAAAGCAACGAATAGTCCACCAACAGGAGGAAAAAAGAAAAGGGCCCGGTCAAAGGTATAGGATGATTTTGAAAGCGAACTGAAATAAGAAAATGGAGACGACAAAGATCTATTACAGAAGTTGGCTGAGGTGCTGAACAAGATGAGGGCGTGGTTCTAGCAGTTCACGATTGTAAAGATGGTAACCAAGCTCCAGACTTTGAGATTTGAAAAGTACATGGACATGTACTCAGAAGAGTTAATGAGATCTAGAGAAGAAAGAGCTAGGCTGGAGACGCGAGAGCTAGGAGAGATCTGCTCTAGTTAAAATAGTCAGATCAACTGTGAGACAAGAAATGGAAAAAGGGAAAGTTGACTCTGAGGAAAGAAAGGCACCAGGCTATGTAGAAGCTGCAGCTAAAAGGGTGCCCAAGGTGTCAGGTCTGAGAGGCCCGGTACTGCCACCACCAAACCTGGTGATTGTAAGATAAAATAACAAGGAGAGCGAAGAATTTAAGAAGAAAGTGAAAGAGCTGGTGAAGCCGTTCCAGATAGGGCTGAATGTGAAGAGGCTTAACAATATCAAGAACGGAGTTGTTATACAAACTGAATCGAAGGAAGGAGCAAATAAGCTGCTAAAGAATGAGGCACTTCAGAAAGCTGGAATGAAGGTCAGGAAACAACGAAGAAACCCGTCATCATGATTTATGACATAAAGGCTGAGTTAAAGGATGATAGGAATATGGAAGCAAGTGAAATACCAGAGGAAGAGTTTAAAGAGGAATTTCAGGTGAGACATAGGTATAAGGAAGCTAGTGGAGGCAGGGAAAGAGAAGCTGCCTGTTAGTAGAATGCTCCTTGAGGGTCAGGAATTGGTTAAGGAGGAAAGGAGAGTGGGACACCTGCAGAATAAAGGACTTCGTGGATATAGGTGCTATTGGTGTCAGAGGTATGGACATGTCGCAAAGCACTACAATATTGCAAAGCCCAGTTGCTCAAACTGTGGGGAAGATCACGACTTCAAGGATGGCAAAAACAAATGAAAGCTGTTCTTTCTGTTTCAACTGTAGTAGAGAAGAAAGGATCGAAAATAGACATCTATCCACTTGGAGGGGATGCCCTGTCTATGAGAAAGCGGCGAAGAGGTACAATGCACACATAGACTATAGATTATCTTGTTTTGTTTATAAAATATAAATTTGTGTTGCCTGATGATAGTAACAGGCTATGAATTCATTGATACTTAATTTGAAATCAATAACATAGAGTATATTGTATAATTTTTAGTTTCTCAAACGTTTAAAAGCCATGTTTTTTTGCGACAATATATGTTTGAAGTAGAATGATTCGTTAAATTTTGTACATCTCAAAAACTTTTATGATAATAACTAGCAAATATACGTTAAATTTCTCATGGCAATATAAAATACTGTATTCCCTTGTAACGACAAAATGTTTCAAACTAATAATGTGAAAGAGAAAGAAATAATTTATTGTCATCTTTATGTGTACACTACATTACATTACGAAATTTCATGTGGGCTATATACATTAATAACTATCTTATATGTTTTTTAAAATAATAGTAATAGCTTATCTATCTTAAATCAAAACGTTTGCACGCTGATATAAAAATATAAAATCATTAAGCCAAAAAAAATCAATAGACAATTTAAACAATTGTAACCGTAGCGTTCTTTTAAGAGGTATTGAGGCAAATTGACAAAGTCCTATTTCTTGCAGTTAACTATTTAGATATAATGTGTGTATGCAATGTTACTATTCTATTACAACCACACATGTTTACATCTACCACATTTATATATTAAATGCCTATCAATTTATATATAAATTTACCACGCTAACTAGTAATTTAATCTGAGGTCAGTAAATTGAATTTTTTACACAGCACATTGAATTTGTGCTTCGATTAATTATAATACAAAATAAAATTAGCATAAGGTAAAGCCATATTATTAATTAACTACCTAATGTACAATTTATTTTTGAAATTTGTTAATGATGGAGTATCAGATGAGGGAGACAAAGGTAGTTGGACATTTGCCATCATTACGTGAAAAATAACAATCACGACGTTTCGATTTGGTAAAACCCAAACCTTTTTCAAGTGCTAAAAACTAAATTACATCTACACAAATATGTTATAAAACTACGTTCTTAAACTAATAAACTTATCTACTTTAATAATTATCTACATTTTAACCTAGATCCTAGAATGGAGTACAACAAAATGAACTTCTACTAAATATATAAATATTAACAGGGTTAAATTAATATAGCCAAATAGGCGCTGTCAAGGTCACGATATCAACGAAAAATGTAAAACACAATAAAATTAATATTCAAATCAGACTGAAATAAGATTACATTAACTAATCATAAATGTATGGTACCTGAAAAACACAGTTAATTTAAAATAACATTCAACACGCACAAAAAATTATATATATATGGCTCGGAAGGACTGAGGCTACTATTAAAATTACATTTTAACCTGAAAAGACAACAATTATTAGGAATAAAACAATACCATAATCAAATATTACAAAAATGATGAAGTCCTACGACCCGCAGTGACGATGGCGTCTAGACATCCCAGGTACGAAGTGAGGATGATACAATCCAAATGCAGTGTCTACGAAGTTCCCTCCAAGGTTTAGTAGAAGTTCATTTTGTTGTACTCCATTCTAGGATCTAGGTTAAAATGTAGATAATTATTAAAGTAGATAAGTTTATTAGTTTAAGAACGTAGTTTTATAACATATTTGTGTAGATGTAATTTAGTTTTTAGCACTTGAAAAAGGTTTGGGTTTTACCAAATCGAAACGTCGTGATTGTTATTTTTCACGTAATGATGGCAAATGTCCAACTACCTTTGTCTCCCTCATCGTACAATTTATATCAGTTGTGTTAACGTGCATTTGGGTCAGCAGCTTCCGAATGGGACAAAGGAACACTGAACTATCGATTGAACACAGTCGAATAAATAATAGTTATTCTCTTGACAACACTCGAATTGGAGGCAATTCGATGGAGAAAAATGTACATGAACCTATTCTAACATTATATTTATTTGAATTGAGGTTCCAGTTGTGAAAATGATTTTAATGAATAAGAAATTACTGCCCAAACGTAATTTCGATTGTTTATTCGAGTATTTTATTGAAAAATAATATTTCCTAATAGAACTACCATATACCGTTTGTGTTTAATAAAACTGCATTTATTAATTTTATCAAAATTATATACTTTAAACCTTTGTGGTGGTTGTCCGAGTAATTAAAAATATTAAAACTGTATTAAACCTAAACACTTGCTTATCAGATTAAGTAAATGTGAGAGGTTTGCAGTAAATACTCGTAATTGGGATCGGGGACAGTTATTGCACACAAGTAAATATATCATCTGACATGATTGTTAACATTATGTAGTGGTAACATAGCAATATAATATACATGAACTAAACAGTAAAGTTCCTGAATACCTTATATCATTTGACATACTTACAATATTTTACAACTTAACTGAAGAAGCAAAACTATTTAATGGGATCAAATAAATTATTATTATGTCCTTAATTAATTAGTCAAAAAGATAGTTAATTTTTTCAGTGATTTGTGAGTATACATTAGAGGTTGAGTGATATTTTAGTATGAGAAATATTATATAATATGTATAAGAAGAGTTGTCTAAAAGAATATTAGCCGTTAATAAATTTCATCTTTAAAATTCATGCTTTTAGTTTAGGTAAAAATGAAACTTTTATTGCGTTTCGAATTATAAATCAATTATAAGTTATGTAAACTAACGCTAGTTTGTTATGCAACATATTATATAATTACTTTTGATGGTATGTTTCGATTCACTTCTTATTATTAATAATAATAGTTAAAACTTTTAAAATAAGTTACCACATTTTCTATAAAGACAGATATCTATTTTACCACAACAATGGAAAGGTCAAAACCATAACTCTTCTTCTGAAAGTTTAGTCCGAAATAATATGGACAAATGACTGTCTTGACTTTGACTGATGAATACAAGCGATACAATGGAAGAATTGTGTCGTGCGGATACTTACAGGCAGTTGAAGTTGCCTAAATTTTATGTAACATTTTATTATATTTATGTATTATTATATTATTACGTTAAATACCACGTAAAAGAGTACATTATCAGATTTTAGACGGCAGCACAAATGTATGCGTTCTTGTAAAGATAGATAGGAAAGTTGTATTTATTGTTTCAAATTGTTAAATTAGTAACAAATGTGCTTTTATCACTTCCTAAATATTTATAAGTAATATTTCACTATGTTGAAAATTTATTTAGCATTACTCTATGTAAACATTCTATTTTAAGAGCTATTTTAAAAGCGTAGTTCTTTTGCAAATTAAATATAATTTCTTTCAAAACTATGTTCATACTTTTATTGATACGAAAATATTACAAACTTAACTTAAGTTTGAATTCGTATATCAATAGAAAAATAAATAAAAATGTATTTCTTAGTAGCAACTATTGATTATAAAAAGATCACACATAAATTATATTTTTTGCTAAGTAGTTTTTTTTTAGAATACCTTTTAATTTTAAATATAAAGAAGTTAGTCGATATTAATATTTGTTATTGGTATATATAATATACTGATAATGAAGGTATTTGGAAAATAAACTAGTTTCATACTGATGGAACTCGAGCTATTTTTAATGATCAAGTTGGCTTTGCACCGTAGCAAAACACCTCATTTTAACTTGTTACACTAATTAAAGGCTTTAAAACTCCATAATAGTCTGCTATTTAACTCACCCCCCTCCCATCTAACTTCACTATACTGTTTTTAACGGTGTTCAAGTATGTTTAACACGTACCTCATTAAGATGTGGTTTTAAGGTTTCTATAATGTTCTTGTAAACATGTTACGCATTAGACTAATTAAAAAATTATTAACTCACCTAGAGCACGAAGTAATTATGTATTTATGTAAAAGTTTGTGATATAAAGTAACATTTACCACTCTTGACAAAAATGTAAGTAGTTTATTAGTTAGTGTGTACCGCAATATATTTGAGTCCCGTAACATTTTAGTCGGTGTTGCCATATTGTTTCTGAGAATCATTCAACCACATGTTTCATCTTTGACAAGTATGCGTATATTTAATACTATCAATTCATATGGGTGAACTCAGCTGGTTTGTTTCTACATAAATAATTTCATAAAATTCATAAAATGTAGAATAGATTCATAAATAAATTCATAAAATAAGTTTGGTTCTACACTAAATTCTGAACATAAAAGCATGCAAATAAAATCATGTACAGTGGTAATGACCTAACCGCCCACCCATATACGTACAGTGGTATTGACCAACCCACCCACCCATACACATACAGTGGTACTGACCCACCCGCCCACCCATACACGTACAGTGGTACTGACACTCCCACCCACCCATTTACGCACTGTAGTGCTTACCAACCCACCACGCATACACGTACAGTGGCATTGACCCACTCGCCCGCCCATACATGTACAGTTGTATTGATTTGTATTCTAATTTGTTACTGTATTAATTAAATACTGATAACTAAATCCACCAATTAAATAGAAGCATTCAGCTGAATAGTAAGCAAGTTATTTACCACTTATCAGCTGGAATTATAATTATGAAAATTATAACAGTATGTTTTTGTTTATTTTTGCAGTTTAGTAAATGTGACGCCATTGGAGCTGTGCGTGATCTGCCACAGCTGTCATCGGACTATTTTGGTGTGGTTTACATTAGCAAATTACTTTTTGATATAAATATAATACAAGTAAACCTTACACAACTCTAAATTTATTACAATTTAAGTCAAATTTCACAAATGTTACGTATATTGCTCCCACTTTTGTACGTATATAGTTGGGTGGATGTGTCTGTGTATGGGTGGGTGGGTGATTGAGTGGGTTAATACAACTGTAAGAATCTTTGTGAATCCCTCTGGACTGAGGAAGCAAATCGTAGTTTTCCGAAATCGATCACCATAGTAGTTGTCCCTGTTATGCTATTACTGTAGTAAATTTTGTCTTGTGTGGTCTTCGTTGTATTGTACATAAAATTAGGAAATTGTTTTGTGGGAAAAAATGTTTCTAAATCTCAAGCAAATGACTGATTATTTTGAAAAATTAATGCCTTAAGATCCTATTTAAGATTTATTGGTTAAATGGAATGGATTTAATGAATTTAAATCCCATAAGACCAATGTTAAATGTTGTATATCACTGATGGGTAACGTGTCGACGGATAAATTAAAAGATTTAAATTGCTTAAAAAATGTACAATGTGTTATCAAACCGTTTTTTAATTACAAAAGTATAATTGATTTGTGAAACATTCAAACTAGGTTGTTTATAGTTTTAATTACAATATACTTGATCTATCAACATATTATAGTGGATCACTTAGTATTATGTTATGTTCTTTAAAGATATTCAAAAATAAAATTAATATATATATATATATATATATATATATATATATATAAAGTTAAAAATTAAGGCTACTTACGTATTTTTATGATGTAATAAAATTCAAACTGAGTACCCTTTTTTAAATTTTTATTTAAAATATTTCACACAACGTGTTACAACTTAATAGTAATTTTGAAGTGTAAATTAAATAATTCAACTTGAACATTTTAATTTTCACTTGAACATTGTATCGCAAACATCAGTATTAAAATAATGAAATTTGTATACACTTGAAATTAAATTTTATCAACAAGTTTAAAAATTATATCAACTTTAATTCACACTTGAAAATGGCTATTAAGTTGAATCATGTTGTGTGAAATATTTTAAATAAACATTTTAAAAAGGGTACTCAGTTTGAATTTTATTACATCCTAAAAAAATTAATAAAAATATATATATAGAACTATGTTGCCGTACTATACCGTATTTACATTGCTCTTAAGACATACACAACATATACAGTCATAGTTATATTGATTTTTCATGTTAGGTAAATGCTCACTTATAAAGGTTTAGTAGCCGACATAAAAGGTGCAATTTGCCTAGAAATGCATACTTTTGAATTGTATTCAAATTCTTCTGAACCATAATATCTATTAAAATTGATAACAGAATTATTTTTAATAATGTAAAATGTAATTTAAATCAAATATAATAAATGAATTAGTAATTTCATATTAAATTTGTTTGTCATTCCATTGATATCTGCAAATAACAATAGTGATTTCTCGTTAAATTTTCTGTGAGTCACAGGAAAAGCGCCTGACAAATTCCTCACTAATTGATTCAAGTCGAGTTCAGACTCCTCACGATCTGGATTCATTCAACTATTTGAAGCTCTTGAACGTTACAGTTCGCTCCTAATTAAGTTATGTATGTTTGCTTGATTAATTTTAAACAAAGGACATATTTGAGAGTTTAATTTTTAATTATTCAAGCTTTAATTCTTACAGGATATATAATTTAATGTTATAAGATGAAACAAACACACCAGTATATAATTTTTTTATTTCGTTAGGCCTTTCGGTAAAAAAGTTACCATCTTCAGACAAAGAAACTAAATTAATATTGTTTACATGTGATTGATTTGATAAATACATGATAAAATAAAAATAAAACATATTGAATAATTTAAATAAGAAAATAATATATATATATATATATATATATATATATACATAATTAGATCAATCAAAAATAATAGTGGTGAGTTTTCAAAGGTTCCTGGCTCATTATTAACAATATTTTCATTAAATTTTGTTAAATATAAGCATCTAATTGTTCTTTATTTTTAACTTCTTTAGTAAATTACATTTTGTAAAATTATGGTAGAAATTGTAAAATGGAATTAAAAAATTATTTACTGGAGTGTTTGTTTCATGTTATAACATTAAAGTTTAATTTGTATTAATTAAATTAAGCTTAAAATTAGTACCTATTTATTATTATATATGTTATTCAAAGCTGACAAATGATAGTATAAGTAATACAAGTTTATTTCTATGGTTCAAAAAATATAAGTATTTATTTAAAACTAAGTAATGTTTAATATATCATATAATAAATGGAATGCAATAAAAGGACTATTACAATTAAAACATAAGATTACAAAATAGCAGATGGCAGCAGAGCTTTTTAATTAGTTAAAATGTTATATTTAATACCTATTTTCATAGAGTTTTTAGTAATTTCAGTACATTTAGATTATGGGTATTATTGTACACTTAAAACTGTGACACTATCTACTTTTCAGTTTTACAATAATGCTTTTCAAACCACTATTTTGATATTACAAGTTTAGTTTCACGGTTTAGTAATATAACTAATTGTCAAAGGTAAACTGTCCTTCATAAGTACATAATAACAACACTATTAAGTGGTTAGTAGAAAGTAGAACAAAGGCCAAGCACGACAAACCTTTTACAAACCCTTTTCATCCTTTTTAAAACCCCTAGTTTTAATTTCACTTGAGCTCTATCTCAGTGTTTAAATTAACTATTATGAGAGCACATAACGTACCAACACTATTATTATTACTATAATTGTATTTAAAAATTTACTATTTATCAATAGTTGATTGTGAATATGTAAAGTTGTAATATTTTTATTCAAACCACCTTAGTATTGCCATTGAAGTAGTGTTATAATTAAGTTACCATTGCAGTGGTTTGGTGTTATGAGTGTGATGAGAGTAGATGAGCGAGTGTAGTCATTATTACAAACTAAGGCCGACTATTCCTTAGAAAGTGTCATTAGATAATAGCCCAATGACAAGTGAACAGCCAGTGATTATCAGCTGATCCTTCTCAAAATGTATTGACTCTGATTGGGATCGAACTGAGAACATTTAGCACATGAAGCTTGGATTGAACCAACTACGCTACCGACCGATTATCCATCTTTCCTTAGCAGCTGTTTTTAATTGTTTACAAAAATCTGTTTTAATCGATTCATTGTGTATTTACCCATAAAAACCACAAAATTTATCTTAATGTGATGCCATTTTCAGAATCTACATAGCATTTCCAATCAGAATAATTAACTTTAAATCCATTAAATTTAAATTTAAATGTGATAAAACTTTTAATTATCTTGCCGGCGTGGTGGCTCAGTGGCTAAGGCTTCGGACTGCGGAGGGCAAGGTCCAAGGTTTGAATCCCCACTGAGCCAACGGTCGGTACTTCACTCGTTGAATAAAGTTGACGCACAGGCCTGTATGCCCATGTCAACTGGCGAGTGAAGTTAAAAAAAAAAAAAAAAAAAAAAAAACTTAGTTAAATATAAACTTCTTGACCTTGATACAAAAAAACTAGCTGTACCCGCCCGCTTCACCGGTCAAATTATTGAGTTTTGATTGTATCATTGAAATGTGCAGCAACCTTTCAGTTTACATAGTATCCAATTTACAACAGCTGATGTTTTGTGTAGTTTAATACTATACTCAATTATTTTTAATTTAGAAAGTTTTGCCTACCACAATTTTATTATATTTGTTTTTATTTAACAGCTGTTAATCAAATAAATCAATCAATTAATATAGCTTCACAATAAATCAAAACATAAAAATATAAACAGTATAATTTTGACATATTTAAAACCCACAGCTGATATTCTTTTTATATTTGACTTATTATACCTTCAAGCATCCTGCTATTTGATTAACATCGAAACTTAAGAAGTCCAAGGGATGAATCCCTGAGGGATTAAAGAAACGGAAATAGGACAGAAACCTTCCCTGGGGTATATAGAACAACTTCCCCAAGTTTCATGGCGATCGGCTGGACGGTTTGGTAGCGCATAAAGGATAGACAAACAAACATACATTGGATTTTATATATATAGATAATAATAATAAACGTCCCTTAATTCGATTAACGTATACCTACAGATTGTCAAATAACTTCAAAAACCTACCTAATAAGGTTTCCAATATACCATATAACCTATAGGTTGCTTTAGGTTAGTAAGCAACAAAGTGTGTTAAAGGTGAATAAACACTGCCTCCTTAAATGTGTAAGCAATTTACAATGCAAAGTTAGGTATGTGTGCGTTCATCATAAGTTTTAAGCTGCCTTATTAGAAAAATAGTAAAAGAAAGTTCATTATTTTGAATCGTACTTATCTCAAAATATCATTCTTGAGTGTTTGTATATGTCAAACGTATTAGAGGACAATATACAAAAACAAATGATATCATTCTTGAGTGTTTGTGTATGTCAAACGTATTAGAGGACAATATACAAAAACAAATGATATCATTCTTGAGTGTTTGGGTATGTCAAACGTATTAGAGGACAATACACAAACACGAAGGATATCAATCTTGAGTTATTGTGTATGTCAAACGTATTAGAGGACAATACACAAACACGTACGATATCATTATTGAGTTATTGTGCATGTCAAACGTATTAGATGACAATATACAAAAACAAACGATATCATTATTGAGTGTTTGTGTATGTCAAACATATTAGAGGATAATACACTAACACGTACGATATCATTATTGAGTTATTGTGCATGTCAAACGTATTAGATGACAATATACAAAAACAAACGATATCATTATTGAGTGTTTGTGTATGTCAAACGTATTAGAGGACAATATACAAAAACAAATGATATCATTCTTGAGTGTTTGTGTATGTCAAACGTATTAGAGGACAATATACAAAAACAAATGATATCATTCTTGAGTGTTTGGGTATGTCAAACGTATTAGAGGACAATACACAAATACGAAGGATATCAATCTTGAGTTATTGTGTATGTCAAACGTATTAGAGGACAATACACAAACACGTACGATATCATTATTGAGTTATTGTGCATGTCAAACGTATTAGATGACAATATACAAAAACAAACGATATCATTATTGAGTGTTTGTGTATGTCAAACATATTAGAGGATAATACACTCGATATCATTATTGAGTGTTTGTAAGGTCAAATTTATAAGAGGACAATACACTAACACGAACGATATCATTCTTGAGTGTTTGTGTATGTCAAAAGTATTAGAGGACAATACACTAACACGAACGATATGTCATTCTTGAGTGTTTGTGTATGTCAAATGTATTATAGGACAATACACAAACATGAACGATATCATTCTTGATTGTTTATGTATGTCAAACGTATTAGAGGACAATACACTAAAACGAACGATATGTCATTCTTGAGTGTTTGTGTATGTCAAAAGTATTAGAGGACAATACACTAACACGAACGATATGTCATTCTTGAGTGTTTGTGTATGTCAAATGTATTATAGGACAATACACAAACATGAACGATATCATTCTTGATTGTTTATGTATGTCAAACGTATTAGAGGACAATACACTAACACGAACGATATGTCATTCTTGAGTGTTTGTGTATGTCAAATGTATTATAGGACAATACACAAACATGAACGATATCATTCTTGATTGTTTATGTATGTCAAACGTATTAGAGGACAATACACTAACACGAACGATATCATTCTTGATTGTTTATGTATGTCAAACGTATTAGAGGACAATACACTAACACGAACGATATGTCATTCTTGAGTGTTTGTGTATGTCAAATGTATTATAGGACAATACACAAACATGAACGATATCATTCTTGAGTGTTTGTGTATGTCAAACGTATTAGAAGACAATACACTAAAACAAACAATAGATATATATTACATAAAGTATTAACACTGAGGTAAAAAATATATTTTATTGGCAGATTGGTGAATTTCCACCAAAGTTAATAAATACCTTTGGGATTTTTTTCTATTAGAAAGTCTCCAGAGAAATCAGTGATTCTTGCAATAAATCTCTGAGCTAGGAACGATTAAATAAGGTAATAACAAAGACAAATACGGTCAGATGTTATAAAACTATTTTTGTTTTCGATTCCTAATTCAATCCATGTTTTCTTTGAAAAATCCAGTAATAAAACACCAAGTAAATATTTTACTAACATATTTACTAAGGTACGTATTAATTTCTATATAAAGTTTATATATTATATTTATATAAATAACTCATAATATACGTTAATAATTATGGTTTCTGTTGAAATAAACATTTACTGAAGGATATTGAATGGTCAGTCTACCATTTTTTTTTTTTTTTTTTTTTTTTTTTTTACTTCAATCTGGAACATTAGAAAACTGTGTATAATTGCACTATTAAAACACTTCACACATGATGGATGATTACTAACCGACAAATATATATTTTGTTAGTAATTTTACCATCGTACACAACATATAGGACAAATGATACAGGTCTGCACTTGGTTGTGATGAAACCTCTGCTAAATATTAAGTTACCATTGCAGTGGTTTGGTGTTAAACATTACTGCTAATGGAAACCTACTTATTTCTATTGTACAAAATATTGTTAGTTTTTAAAAGTAATAGTCTTCATCCTTTCTATGTTTGTTTTGTTTAGAGATAAATACATTTTTAAACCAACTCCAATCAATATCTTCATTTTCTATAGAAGACTTATTCAGTTAACTATTAAACTAATGAGTTATACAGGGTGTTTGGCTCGTAGTGTGAAAGTTTTTAACTGGTGTAACTACTTACAAAAAAAAAACAATAAGATGGTGCAATTTTTCTGTTTCTTATTTTTTTTATTTATTTATTCATAAGACGCCGATCGTCAAGATATTGGCGAATATGGATTTCGAATGAGTGTGATGAGTGTAGATGAGCGAATGTAGTCATTGTTACAAACTAAGGCCGACTATTCCTTATAAAGTGTCATTAATTAATAGCCTAATGACAAATGAACAGCCGGTGGTTATCAGCTGATCCTTCTCAAAATGTATTGACTCTGATTGGGATCGAACCTTTAGCACATGAAGCTGGGATTGAACCAACTACGCTACCGACCAATTATCAATCTTGGCTTGGCAGCCGTTTTAAATTGTTTACAACAAATCCGTTTTAATCGATTTATTGTGCATTTACCCATAGAAACATCAACATTTATCTTAATGTGGTGCCATTTTCAGAATCTACATAGCATTTCCAATAAGAATGGTTAACTTTAAATCTACTTCATTTTAACTAAGTTGTGATCAAATTTAGTTAAATACAAACTTCTTGGCTTTTATACAAAAAGTAATAATAATAAATGTCCCTTAACTCGATTACCGTATACCCTACAGATGTTCAAATAACGTCAATATTATATAACATTCATATTTTTCTCAAAACCACTATTTCATAATAAAATGACATATCAACAGAATTATTGCTCCTCTCAATATTAAATTAGCCAAATTATTTACACAACACAAATGAATTTAATAACAAGAAAAATATCCGTTCAATATCCCTTCTTAGTATTTTTAGTAAGCATTGGTTAAAGATTTATATAGAATAATTAGTTATTCAAAAAAGAAAAAAAATCAAATAGTATTGGTCCCAAGAATACAAAATGATATATAACTATCTATTTGACATTAATAAGGATATCAATAGCGCGCTTTCTAACAACAAACGATCTATGTTAATATTGTTTTTATTTAAAAAAGCGTTCGATTTTGTTAAAAGAAGAAACTCGAATATATCTGAGTGCGAGGCGCAGCTTGGGTTGGTTCAACAGATCTCTCAATGACAGATGAGTTAATCAATTTGTAGAGTTAATAGTGAGGCAGTTCCTATTGATTATGTAGTAATCCAGGGTTCAAACGAGAGTCGTGTGTCAATGTTAATGTATACATCAATATTATAGCTAGACTAAAATTACAAGTGAAAATATTCTATTTGCTGACGATACAAAAGTTTATTCCTCAGAATAATAGCAGGGTTGACGTGCTGAGTAAAGAGAGTGTTAGAGAGGATTTCTTAGTCACAACTTAACTTTTTTATTATTATTATTATTTGCCCACTATTATTAACAAGTGTAGTCAGTCACACCCTTTGAGTTAATTGTTATAAAATATAATGTGTGAACATATAATCAAAGCAACTGAAAGAGGACTCCCAACACAGCCCATCCTGCAGGAAAACTTGAACTCCACTCAGAACTACTAAAAATTTAGTTATTTATGGTTGTTTATTTGATAACAATATATTGATTTTATAACAGTGTGCGTTTTATATACAATATGTAGAATATTAAAATTTAATTTTAAAGCTACTCATAAAGTTATGTAAGCATATACAAAGTCAAACTAACTAATACACACATATATATATATATATATATATATATATATATATATATATATATATATAAAAAACAATAACAACAAAATTTAAATATTGATTTTAAAAGAATTTATTATTAAATCTTGACTTTATAACCATCACTTACTACATATAATGTTCCCTATTTTAAAAAAATGACAAATAAAGTGTGTGTAACTAGATAGCGCTGTGTGAAGTTGTACTGAGTGTCCTTTGTCAATGTGCCTTTGTCTAGTCTCGCCCTACAACGACCCAGGACTAAGGAATGGTGCTCGTATTGCTAACAAGAAGCACCTTCGTTGGCACAGATTTATCTATCTTCCAATTTTCTTTGTGAGTTTTACTGTCAATTTAAATTGAATATATTTGTTAAAACAGAATTGTATTGCTAATAGCGTTGTGTTACACCATTAAACGCAAAAGCTGGCTGTCAGTATTATAAAAAGTAGTATTAAAGAAGATAACTCTTATATTATTAATGGAAATTTGAGGCACTGGAATAAATGTAATTTACTAATAAAACTTATTTCCGGAAATATATAACAAAAGGTTGTTGGGGAGATCAAATTTATCAGAACAAACGTGGAAAAATAAATATTATATTTGGCTAAAGGATAGGCAGACACAAGCTTATATTATATTTTAAATACAGACTGTCAAAGAAACAGTATTCAAAAGGCTCACTTTATTTATATTTATACTTTGCATATCGAGTTAAATATATCCCTCAGGTAAATAAACATGTACGATAAAAATATATTAGGTATTTTTTATAAACATCCTGTTTTTAAATAGTTTTTATCTATAATGAAAGTGTAAAATTTAATATCGTATACACTAGTTTCTAAAATTATATATCATTCATTAACATTTTATCTATTATATTTAATTTATTATTGTTACTTTCATTGTCATCTCAGCATAAACTCCAACATAGATTGACACTTAAATTGAACTTATATTAACCTTAGGAGTATGTTCCCTTTAAAATAAAAAAAGAAATGGACAAATTAGTACAAGAATGTTATCCACCAAGAACACAATATAATTGTTTAATGTATAAATAAATTTAGTATTCAATTTAGTATCTTCAATTTGATGATAGCTGCAACCTTTAGCACCAAAAAAGGACAGATAATTACAGTTCAATTTTTTTCTTTTGAAAAGATAGATAAATAGTCTCAAATCGTAATAATTTTTTTAACTTAGTTTTATTCTTGTTCAGTTTAATATTATTAAAAAAAATACTAGAAAATGTAGTCATATTTTTATTAAAATATACGTATAGTAGTTTATACGAGGGTTCATATTTTTAACATGACAACTTTTTCGACCATTCTTAAAATCCATATTTAGTAAATGGCAGCAAGCAATTGTATGTTTATTTCCTAATTAATGTATTTTAAGGAAGTTAAAAATGTGTTTTAATTAATTTTCTAATCCAAAAAGCTTCAAAACTAAATGAAATACTGAAAATAAAGAATATTAATATATACAAAATATTCATGAAAAACCAATATAACTAGAATCTACATTTTCCGGTGACAACCGCGACAATCTTGATCTTTGGGTCAATAATCGATCAACATGTTCCTAGAGAAACAGTGTTCACTATTTCAAACCAATATTCAAAATATTTACTGATTGAAAATCTAAAACTTTTACAAATTTCTTCAACTGACTGCCTTATTATGTATCGTTAACAAGCAAATTCCACCTACCCCTCAGTATGAACATATACTACTAAGGAACTTGCCTCGCTCATATGAACACATACTACTGAGGAATTCACCTACCTAATATTATTTTGACGCGGTTGTCATCAGAAAATGTTGATTCTAGTTATGACACCAGCCACTTAAGCCTTAGTTCTAACATTAAAAAGCGATATATCGGTTGGTCTCGAAAAGGTTCTAAGATCAAATAGTTTTATTGTTGACTGGTGTGGAGAAGGGATGAAATAATTTTATTATTTCCTTTTATTTTCATGAATAACACGAGCTTTTTTTACTTTTCTTAGGTAGTAAGAAAGTATTTAACAGTTAAGCTAAAAATTATTATATAGTTCCCTAAGGTTCAACAGTGAATGCTAATTACCCTCCTTAATCAATCCAAATACATGCTTAATTAAGGGTTATTGTTTATTATTGCACAGGTTAATATTAAAAAAACATGGTAGAAAATACTGTCATATAATTATTAAAAATAGACACAAAACACCATTTTTTATGTAGTGAATATACGAATTCATATTAAACATGAAAACCTTATATTACTCTTAAGCCTTTATTATGCAAGTAGTAACAGAGAAATGTAGGGTAATTTCCAAATTATTGTATATTAACGTACTAAATATGTGCAAGAGTTGGTTTAATGTAATACCAAAATATAGAAAAAAGCGAAACTCGTAAATAAATTAGTTTCCCAAATAAAAACTAATGTATTTGATTCTATTTCGAATAGTTGATAAGATCTAATTTTTTTATGTGGTTTGAATGTAGAGGTGATTAACTTGGAGTTCGTTTTAGTTTATTATACAGGATTGGCCAAAAGTCTGGAATATATTTATTAATTTCAAAACCATTGAAATACTTGTAATGAAACTTTGGAGCTATTTACATGTTCATATACCAAACATATAGACATATTTTACTTGTTTATAGCATAGCCAGGTGATGGCCCATGAAGAATGTCTTAAAAATTATTTTAAAAGTAAGCCTACCTCGAGTTATAACTCATTTTAAAGGTCTTTGTTTGTAAAACACAAGAACGCACTCCCGAGGTAAAAAGGATGTTTCAGTCAGAAAATTCACCACTCAAAGAATTTAATGTCAGGGTTGGGTGATAGTCTGGAGTGTATATATTGAATTTCATGTCCTATTACTAATTTTTCTCAGTTATAAGGCTATTTATTTAACAGTTTAAGGTCCCTGTTGATGATTATGTTGTTGATTGTGAACAATCGTAACAAACAACTGCGTTATAAAAATAGATTTGCTATTTAACTAAGATAAAAATAAGAAACATTTATTAAAACACTTTTGATAGTAGGTTTAGCTAAAATAGTTTAACAATAATATTATAATAATTTATTACTTATTTTTTGTGAAATTTAATTTCAAATATTCAGTTCAGAAAAATCTCTACGTAGCTATAGATAATAACTATCTTAATTTTGTCTTAAGCAGTGTTAGTTATATGACATTAAATTCTTTGAGAGGCTGTATTTTCTGACTGGGTCGTCCTTTGGACCTCAGTTTAGCACTCTTGTGTTTTACAAACAAAGACGTTTAAAATGAAATATAACTCGAGGTAGGCTTACATAGAAAATCTTTAAGACTTCCTTCATGGGCCATCACCTGGATATGAAAAACATAAGTAAAATATGCCTAAATGTTCGGTATAGGAACATGTACATAACTTCAAAGTTACATTACTTTCCTTTTAATACTTTTAAAATTAATAAATGCATTCCAGACCCAACCCTTAAATTAAATTCTTTGAATGGCTATATTTTCGTAATGGGTCATCCGTTGGACCTTAGGTTTGCACTCTTGTGTTTTACAAACAAAGACGTTTAAAATGAAATATAACTCGAGGTAGGCTTACATAGAAAATATTTAAGACGTCCTTCATGGGCCCACCTGGCTATGCCAAAAACAAGTAAAATATGTCTATATGTTTGGTATAGGAACATGTACATAACTGAAAAGTTTCATTACAATTATTTCAATGGTTTTGAAATTAATAAATATATTCCAGCCTTTTTCCCAACCCTGTATATAGTATACAGTAAAAGTTGTTCACTTTTAACCTATAACATATATTACAATAATGTGAAGTTCAATGTTTAAGGCTCAATACTCTCCTTAATCCTTAATACGTGGCTTCCTTAAGGATTACTGCCACGTAATGTTAGTTTATATCCTCTTTACACTGATATGACTGGATTAAAATGGTACATCAGTTGTTTTGCCATCGATATTCAACAAAAAGGAAACGTGGTGACCAAAGCTAAACTCACAAACAAAGTGAAGTTGCTGGTTTGGTCAAAGTTGCAGATATTGGCAATAAAACTTTGCAATCCTTCAAACTTTGTAATCATTTCAACTGTGTGTCTCTCTTCGTCCCAATTCAGTGTAAACAGAATTTCTTGGCGTCCAATCATATTTACTGAATTATTTTAGGAATATAAATCAATCAAGAATATACCTATTACGTTTCTGTTTATTTTCGTCATATTATATAAATATTCATACGCTTATATATTGTAAATACATTGTCATATGTTTATTGTAATTTACTTTAATTAGTTACATCCTTTTTTAAGCTGACAAAATTATCTTGTTTTGTTTATTTAAAAATAAACGTCTATTGTCTGAAGATGGTTACAAGTTTTTAATTGATTTATACTTAGTTTTAAACCAATAACTTAGAGTACATTGTGTAATTTTAGTTTCTGAGGTGTAACTAAACATAGTTGTATCCACAATATAAGTTTAAATCACACTGTTTCTTTTCAATTTCTAAATCTCAGAACGTATTAGCTGACGAAGTTTGAAAATTTTATATTAATACAAAACAAATATAGGTTAAATAGCATGGCAATGTAAAATATTGTATTTCATTGTTATTATTATATTTTAAACTAATAACGTAACAAAGAAATAATTTATTTCCACTTTTTCATGTACTCTACTCTAAAATATGAAATTTCATGTGTCCTTTAAAATATCTTTTATTTTGTGAACGAAATTAAAAAAATAACTTATATGAACAGGAAAAAAACATATTACAATACAAATAAAAAATATAAAATCATTAGGCATTTCACTAATCGTTTGAAAGTTGAAACAATCTACTATCCATGGTTCAGTTTAGAGTTATTCATGGTGTTTAATAAAGTGCTGTTTCCTATGGTTAAATATTAGACATAGTGTGTGTATGAAAACGTTATTAATTAATTACAACCTCGTAAGTTGTATGTCAAATAAATGTATATATTAGATGCCAATCACAGTATATATAGGACACACTATCCAGCAATTTAATCTGAGGTCCATAAATTGCTTTTTTACATTGCATACTAAATTTAAACTTCGCCTGATCATAATTTAAAATTAAATCAGCATTAAGAAATTCAATATTACTAATCTACTACCTAAAGTGCATTATATGTCAGTTGTTGTAATTTATATATAATTAAAATTATATATTGTAAATTATATATATTATTAATTCAATTATTAATAATTTACTACCTAAAGTGCATTATATAATAGTTGTCATTTAGAAATTCAATATTATTAATCTACTACCTAAAGTGCATTATAAATATCAGTTGTCATTAAGAAATTCAATATTACTAATCTACTACCTAAAGTGCATTATATATATATCAGTTGTCATTAAGAAATTCAATATTATTAATCTACTACCTAAAGTGTATTATTTATCAGTTGTCATTAAGAAATTCAATATTATTAATTTACTACCTAATGTGCATTATGTAATAGTTGTGATTAAGAAATTCAATATTATTAATCTACTACCTAATGTGCATTATATAATAGTTGTCATTAGGAAATGCAATATTACTAATCTACTACCTAAAGTGCATTATATTATAGTTGTCATTAAGAAATTCAATATTATTAATATACTACCTAATGTGCAATATATAATAGTTGTCATTAAGAAATTCAATATTACTAATCTACTACCTAAAGTGCATTATATCATATTTGTCATTAAGAAATTCAATATTGTTAATATACTACCTAAAGTGAATTATATTATAGTTGTCATTAAGAAATTTAATATTATTATTCTACTACCTAAAGTGCATTATATAATAGTTGTCATTAAGAAATTCAATAATACTAATTTACTACCTAAAGTGCATTATATAATAGTTGTCATTAAGAAATTCAATATTATTAATTTACTACCTAAAGTGCATTATATATTAGTTGTCATTAAGAAATTCAATATAGTTAATATACTACCTAAAGTGCATTATATTATAGTTGTCATTAAGAAATTCAATATTACTAATCTACTTCCTAAACTGCATTATATTATAGTTGTCATTAGGAAATTCAATATTATTTATTTACTACCTAAAGTGCATTATATATCAGTTGTCATTAGGAAATTCAATATTATTAATTTACTACCTAAAGTGCATTATATTATAGTTGTCATTAAGATATTCAATATTATTAATTTACTACCTAAAGTGCATTATATATCAGTTGTCAATAAGAAATTCAATATTATTAATTTACTACCTAAAGTGCATTATATTATAGTTGCCATTAGGAAATTCAATATTACTAATCTACTTCCTAAACTGCATTATATTATAGTTGTCATTAAGAAATTAAATATTATTTATTTACTACCTAAAGTGCATTATATATCAGTTGTCATTAAGAAATTCAATATTATTAATTTACTACCTAAAGTGCATTATATTATAGTTGCCATTAAGAAATTCAATATTACTAATCTACTACCTAAAGCTCATTATATATCAGTTGCCATTAAGAAATTCAATATTAATAATCTACTACCTAAAGATCATTATATATCAGTTGCCATTAAGAAATTCAATATTATTAATCTACTACCTAAAGTGCATTATATATCAGTTGTCATTAAGAAATTCAATATTATTAATCTACTACCTAAAGATCATTATATATCAGTTGCCATTAAGAAATTCAATATTAATAATCCACTACCTAAAGCTCATTATATATCAGTTGCCATTAAGAAATTCAATATTAATAATCTACTACCTAAAGATCATTATATATCAGTTGCCATTAAGAAATTCAATATTATTAATCCACTACCTAAAGATCATTATATATCAGTTGCCATTAAGAAATTCAATATTAATAATCTACTACCTAAAGCTCATTATATAATAGTTGTCATTAAGAAATTCAATATTATTAATCTACTACCTAAAGATCATTATATATCAGTTGTCATTAAGAAATTCAATATTATTAATCCACTACCTAAAGATCATTATATATCAGTTGCCATTAAGAAATTCAATATTATTAATCTACTACCTAAAGTGCATTATATAATAGTTGTCATTAAGAAATTCAATATTATTAATCTACTACTTAAAGTGCATTATATATCAGTTGTCATTAAGAAATTCAATATTATTAATCCACTACCTAAAGATCATTATATATCAGTTGCCATTAAGAAATTCAATATTATTAATCCACTACCTAAAGATCATTATATATCAGTTGCCATTAAGAAATTCAATAATATTAATCTACTACCTAAAGTGCATTATATAATAGTTGTCATTAAGAAATTCAATATTATTAATCTACTACTTAAAGTGCATTATATATCAGTTGTGTTACGTGCATTTGGTTCAGCATCTTCTGAATGGGTGAAAGGACAGAGACAAACGAACACTAAATTATTGATTGAACACAGTCGAATTGATAATAGTTATTCTCTTGGAAACAATCGAATCGGAGACAATTTATTGAAGTTACATAAACGTATTTTTAAAATATATTTATTTTAATTGAGCTTCCAGTGGTAAAATGAGTTTTGTGAGTAATAAATGGCTGTCCAAACGTAAATTGTTTTGTGTATGCTAGTATTTTGATGGGAAGTAATCTATCCCAATATAAAACTACAAAAAAGTTTGTATTTCACAAAATTGATTCAAATAGTTGTATCAAAATGATATTAGTATATTAATAAAGTCTTATAAGAATATGCTATTTTGATATTAATTTTGAAAAAATTATTGATATTTTTTTAATTATATAACCAAATGCAGCCCAAACCATGCTAATTTTGTTCGGGCTACATCTTGTTTTAATATTAATTATTAAGTATTGATTTTGTCTGATTTTATATTCCTATTCCAAAGGTTTTAATTAGCGTACTTGTTTATTACCTTACTTTTGTACTTGCTGTTCAAGACGTAAGGTAAAGGTTAGTAAACCAATCCATCAAACTATACATGTTCAGAATTATTGACCCACCCACCAAACTATACATGTTCAGAAGTATTGACCCACCCACCAAACTATACATGTCCAGTAGTATTAACCCACCCACCAAGCCATACGTGTTCAGTAGTATTTATCCACCCACCAAACCATACATGTTCAGTAGTATTGATTCACGAACTAAACCATACGTGTTCAGAAGTATTGTCCCACCCACCAATCCATACGTGTGCAGTAGTATGTATCCACCCACCAAACCATACATATTCAGTAGTATTTATCCACCCACCAAACCATACATGTTCAGTATTATTGATTCACGAACTAAACCATACGTGTTCAGAAGTATTGTCCCACCCACCAATCCATACGTGTTCAGTAGTATTTATCCACCCACCAAACTATACATGTTCAGTAGTATTGATTCACGAACTAAACCATACGTGTTCAGAAGTACTGTCCCACCCACCAATCCATACGTGTTCAGTAGTATTTATCCACCCACCAAACCATACATGTTCAGTAGTATTGATTCACGAACTAAACCATACGTGTTCAGAAGTACTGTCCCACCCACCAATCCATACGTGTTCAGTAGTATTGATTCACGAACTAAACCATACGTGTTCAGAAGTATTGTCCCACCCACCAATCCATACATGTTCAGTAGTATTTATCCACCCACCAAACTATACATGTTCAGTAGTATTGATTCACGAACTAAACCATACGTGTTCAGAAGTACTGTCCCACCCACCAATCCATACGTGTTCAGTAGTATTTATCCACCCACCAATCCATACATGTTCAGTAGTATTTATCCACCCACCAATCCATACATGTTCAGTAGTAATGACCCACCCACCAAACCATACATGTCCTGTAGAATTGAATCACCCACGAATCCATACATGTTCAGTAGTAATGACCCACCCACCAAACTATACAAGTTCAGACATATTGACCCACTTGAAATCTTTATAACTTGAAGAGATTAACGTTCATATAAAATGCAGTGTAAAAGTTATTTACATAATTGAATCCATTATATGTTTTTCATATGTATAATTAATAAAAGGCTCATAATAATTTGGAATTAAAATGTGAACAACCGACGTTCGCATTTTTCAACGAAAATGTTTAAAAACGACTTATAATATATATTTCCCAAATATTTTAAAAGTTGATACAGTCTTACATTTACTATAATTAGAGATTCAGTTTAGGTATACATAAAACTGATGCAAATATATTGCTTTTTTAGTATAAAACCATTATTATTTATGTTAATAATGTAGTTTTAAAGAATCATATTTTGTAATTACTAATGCTATCAGTTATCAAAATAGCACTTAAAAGTAATTATAATGAAAAATAGTAGTGTAAACCGCTCCAAAATAGTCCGATGATAGCTGTTGCATGTGAAGGCCCCTCCTCACTTCTCGCCCAGCGATGTTGTCAGATATAGTCATTGAAAATACTAACGATATATCTAAGAATCTCTTGCAGTAAACAAACACTATAATTTGTTACGTATATTTAGTGATATAATTAGGAATAAAACATCTATTTCACTTGATAAACATTATTCAATAAAATTATATATTTATAATAATGTACAATATTACAGGATTAACACAAAACATATTTAAGTTTGCCACTACCTTGTAGAGGACATTAAAAAGAACTATACAGTTGTTTAAAAAAACAAAATGCCAATTAAATTGATGGTATTGAACATATTCATATTTTTCGTAGATGAAACATGTGGTTGAATTATTCTCAGCAACAATATGGCAACTATGCATTTAATGTCAACAGACTGTTATGGTGTGGTTCACACTTGTTACAAAATTAATGCAATTACTTTGAAAATTACTTACTACGTTTTCTATAAAGACAGATATCTATTTTACCACAACAATGGAAAGGTCGAAACCATAACTCTTATTCTGAAGGTTTAGTCCGAAATAATATGGACAAATGACTGTCTTCACTTTGACTGATGAATACAAGCGATACAATGGAAGACTAGTTTGATGCGGACCTTATAGACAGGTGAAGTCGCTTACATGTCATTTCCTTACTAAATATAATATTATGTTGAAAGAGTATATTTTATTATAAAAAAAATTAAGTTATACAAACTTAACAATCGTTCAAAATCGATTATATTCCGAAAAGAGTTTTTTTCTTAACAGGACTGTTATTGTTAGCTTTGAGAATTTCTGGGTGCTTTATAATAACGAACTAAATGTGTTTATATATAATAAATTTTTATATTGAGAATAAACACAACAACACCTTAACAAATGTAAAAGTGAGAATGTAACAGGTTACTAACAAGGCAGCCAGTACTCTAAATGTCTTCCAATATGGCTCCAAATGGGTGTTACTAACGAGGCAGCCAGTACTCAGAATGTCTTCCAATATGGCTCAAAATGTAACAGGTTACTAACGAGGCAGCCAGTACTCTGAATGTCTTCCAATATGGCTCCAAATGGGTGATACTAACGAGGCAGCCAGTACTCTGAATGTCTTCCAATATGGCTCCAAATGTAACAGGTTACTAACGAGGCGGCCAGTACTCTGATTCCAATATTGCTCCAAATGGGTGTTACTAACGAGGCAGCCAGTACTCTGAATGTCTTCCAATATGGCTCAAAATGTAACAGGTTACTAACGAGGTGGCCAGTACTCTGAATGTCTTCCAATATGGCTCCAAATGGGTGTTACTAACGAGGCAGCAAGTACTCTGAATGTCTTCCAAAATGGCTCCAAATGTAACAGGTTACTAACGAAGCGGCCAGTACTCTGATTCCAATATGGCTCCAAATGGGTGTTACTAACGAGGCAGCCAGTACTCTGAATGTCTTCCAATATGGCTCCAAATGTAACAGGTTACTAACGAGGCAGCCAGTCCACTGAATGTCTTCCAAAATGGCTCAAAATGTAACAGGTTACTAACGAGGCAGCCAGTACTCTCAATGTCTTCCAATATGGCTGCAAATGTAACAGGTTACTAACGAGGCAGCCAGTACTCTGAATGTCTTCCAATATGGCTCCAAATGTAACAGGTTACTAACGAGGCAGCCAGTACTCTGAATGTCTTCCAATATGGCTCCAAATGGGTGATACTAACGAGGCAGCCAGTACTCTGAATGTCTTCCAATATGGCTCCAAATGTAACAGGTTACTAACGAGGCGGCCAGTACTCTGATTCCAATATTGCTCCAAATGGGTGTTACTAACGAGGCAGCCAGTACTCTGAATGTCTTCCAATATGGCTCAAAATGTAACAGGTTACTAACGAGGTGGCCAGTACTCTGAATGTCTTCCAATATGGCTCCAAATGGGTGTTACTAACGAGGCAGCAAGTACTCTGAATGTCTTCCAAAATGGCTCCAAATGTAACAGGTTACTAACGAAGCGGCCAGTACTCTGATTCCAATATGGCTCCAAATGGGTGTTACTAACGAGGCAGCCAGTACTCTGAATGTCTTCCAATATGGCTCCAAATGTAACAGGTTACTAACGAGGCAGCCAGTCCACTGAATGTCTTCCAAAATGGCTCAAAATGTAACAGGTTACTAACGAGGCAGCCAGTACTCTCAATGTCTTCCAATATGGCTGCAAATGTAACAGGTTACTAACGAGGCAGCCAGTACTCTGAATGTCTTCCAATATGGCTCCAAATGGGTGTTACTAACGAGGCAGCCATTACTCTCAATGTCTTCCAATATGGCTCCAAATGTAACAGGTTACTAACGAGGCAGCCAGTACTCTAAATTTCTTCCAATATGGCTCCAAATGTAACAGGTTACTAACGAGGCAGCCAGTACTCTGAATGTCTTCCAATATGGCTCCAAATGGGTGTTACTAACGAGGCAGCCAGTACTCTAAATGTCTTCCAATATGGCTCCAAATGTAACAGGTTACTAACGAGGTAGCCAGTACTCTGAATGTCTTCCAATATGGCTCAAAATGTAACAGGTTACTAACGAGGCAGCCAGTACTCTCAATGTCTTCCAATATGGCTCCAAATGTAACAGGTTACTAACGAGGCAGCCAGTACTATGGATGTCTTCCAATATAGCTTCAAATGTAACAGGTTACTAACGAGGCAGCCAGTACTCTCAATATCCTCCAATTTGGCTCCAAATGTAACAGGTTACTAACGAGGCAGCCAGTACTCTGAATGTCTTCCAATATGGCTCCAAATGTAACAGGTTACTAACAAGGCAGCCAGTACTCTCAATATCTTCCAATATGGCTCCAAATGTAACAGGTTACTAACGAGGCAGCCAGTACTCTAAATGTCTTCCAATATGGCTCCAAATGTAACTGGTTACTAACGAGGCAGCCAGTACTCTGAATGTCTTCCAATATGGCTCCAAATGGGTGTTACTAACGAGGCAGCCAGTACTCTGAATGTCTTCCAATATAGCTCCAAATGGGTGTTACTAACGAGGCAGCCAGTACTCTGAATGTCTTCCAATATGGCTCCAAATGTAACAGGTTACTAACGAGGCAGCCAGTACTCTGAATGTCTTCCAATATGGCTCCAAATGGGAGTTATTAATGAAGCAGCTAGTACTCTGAATGTCTTCCAATATGGCTCCAAATGTTACAGGTTACTAACGAGGCAGCCAGTACTCTGAATGTCTTCCAATATGGCTCCAAATGGGTGTTACTAACGAAGCAGCCAGTACTCTGAATGTCTTCCAATATGGCTCCAAATGTAACAGGTTACTAACGAGGCAGCTAGTACTCTCAATGTCTTACAATATGGCTCCAAATGTAACAGGTTACTAACAAGGCAGCCAGTACTCTCAATGTCTTCCAATATGGCTCCAAATGGGTGTTACTAACGAAGCAGCCAGTACTCTGAATGTCTTCCAATATGGCTCCAAATGTAACAGGTTACTAACGAGGCAGCCAGTACTCTGAATGTCTTCCAATATGGCTCCAAATGTAACAGGTTACTAACGAGGCGGCCAGTACTCTGAATGCCTTCCAATATGGCTCCAAATGTAACAGGTTACTAACAAGGCAGCCAGTACTCTCAATGTCTTCCAATATGGCTCCAAATTTAACAGGTTACTAACGAGGCAGCCAGTACTCTCAATGTCTTCCAATATGGCTCTAAATGTAACAGGTTACTAACGAGGCAGCCAGTACTCTCAATGTCTTCCAATATGGCTCCAAATGGGTGTTACTTACGAAGCAGCCAGTACTCTGAATGTCTTCCAATATGGCTCCAAATGTAACAGGTTACTAACGAGGCAGCCAGTACTCTCAATATCTTCCAATATGGCTCCAAATGTAACAGGTTACTAACGAGGCAGCCTGTACTCTCAATGCCTTCCAATATGGCTCCAAATATAACAGGTTACTAACGAGGCAACCAGTACTCTGAATGTCTTCCAATATGGCTCCAAATGTAACAGGTTACTAACGAGGCAGCCAGTACTCTGAATGTCTTCCAATATGGCTCCAAATGTAACAGGTTACTAACGAGGCAGCCAGTACTCTGAATGTCTTCCAATATGGCTCCAAATGTAACAGGTTACTAACGAGGCAGCCAGTACTCTCAATATCTTCCAATATGGCTCCAAATGTAACAGGTTACTAACGAGGCAGCCAGTACTCTCAATATCTTTCAATATGGCTCCAAATGTAACAGGTTACTAACGAGGCAGCCAGTACTCTCAATGTCTTCCAATATGGCTCCAAATGGGTGTTTTTCTGATGGAGTCATTTACGCCACCTAAATTCACACAAATAGATTACCTGCATCTGCGAATGGTTTCCATAGCACCGGGAAACAAGCACGCTAGCACAGACTAGTAGCGCTGCCTCCGCTGATAAATAAGATAACTACGGTACCTTCACCGGCCGGATTGACACTAAATCACTGTTGGTTACGTTACCCCTCACACTATCTTTTAACAAAATAACATAATTTTAGAACACCACAAGTGTATAAAAAAAGGTTTATATGTTGCGGGGATATATAATCGAGTTTGACCTAAGAATCAATAAACGTGATATAATAAATTAATAAATCTCAAATAGCGCAAAGACACAGTGACGGAGAGGAGGGCACATATCTAATGTAAGACCAATTATAAGTGTACAGAAAATAATTTTCAAGGAAATGATACGTGGAAATAGATTTTAACATACGGAACGAATTTCGTAACAACTAATATATTAGAATAATAATATAAAAATTCAGTTTAGTAAGTAGCAAAATAATACGGAAATACTAATAATGAAGAAAATATTCGTGTAAGTCTTGAATATCCTAAAGTAATGTCTATGCCACAGTATAACCTAAAAATGTTCCAAACGTTTCTTTCTGCTTTACTTTTTCCTAGAATTTTCAACATATAACCAGTGGAAATAAAAAAGAGTAGTCTGGGATAAAATATATAAAGAAAAAAGTTTTAAAGAATGGCTGATTATTTGACACAGTTTTGAAAATAATTATGGATTATTTTGCGTGGGCTGTTCCATAGCAAATATATTTGATAAAATAAATAACCTAATAAATTTTATAGTTAAATCTATTCCAAACTTACTGCTGTAACAAAATTTCAAGTTTTACCAATTATTTCTTGAAAATAATTTAGTATAATTAATTATAACTGTATGTATAATCTTTTATATGAAATTTAAATTTACAGCTTCATTTACCTTAGTATTAGTTAATTTAGGTAATAGCAACCTCAAAAACGTTTTTTCCCTGGATTGCTTACTTATTTTATCCATATGTTGTAACCCTTTATGAGGATGTTTAATTGTTATATACCTAAAATATTAATAACAGCATCTAAATTCTGCTGTTTTAGTTTTAATTGAACAGTTTATTGTTAAAATGTTCGTACAAAGAAGATGGTAAAGTAAATAATTTTTATTTGATTTAAATTTGAACAAGTTTTAGAGAAAAAAATTATTGAAACAAAATATGAACAATAAGTTAATTCACCTATCGTTTTTATTTAAATATTTTCTAATAATTCAGAAAAAACTATTGACTTGTTAAAAACATTTAATTACTTTACAAGGATGAATATAAGTTCAAACAAAGCTACGATTGTCAATCGAAGGTACCTTGGAAAAACATATACACTAAAATTATAGACACATTTAAATATACAGTTAAATATTTGAAGTAATGTATACATTTTTACACAACCGATTCCTGCAGCAGCGTACTATTAGATATATTTAAACAATATAGAAAGATAGAGTAAACTTTTTAAGTATGTTTAGTGGAAAAAACTTGAAATTGAATGTATGGAATGTTATTAAATATATTTAAATCTACTCGCATTTTCAGTTACTTACTTTTTATATTTAAATATACAAAACTTTATCAAGGTTAGTTTTGCGAGGATGGTTTCCGTTGATCTGTTACCTTTCAAACAAAGGTAAGTTTTCTGAATAGAGTTAAATTTTAAATCATTAGATATGCCAATTCTTTGTTCACAATATTACAGAATTACATCAATATTTACCGGTAGATTAAGGTCTTGCTGTTTACCAGTGCTTACTTGACGAAAAAGATAATTTGGGATTGCTACAAGACCATCCCTAGATAACAAGAGTTATAGTGAAACATTCTGTACGTAAGGTAGCTTCACAAAGAGCCAAGTCACTGCAATGCAACGTGAACATACAATCATGTACACTTGTCAGTTTCAGGATTTCCTGTTTATCTTGGAAGTAAACCCACCCAAATGTAACGCTTCATAGATATTTTCACCCAACAATGCTGGGAAATGGATTCTTGGATCTTGGGTTATTTTTAGAGGACTCTGACAGGGTAAAAATAAGAAGCTCTATTTGCAGCACAATCACATTCACTGGTAATTTTGAAATTGACTTCAGAAAACGTTCACAAAAAGTGAGCGGTGGGGAGATAACCACTCTATTAACGAAAGCGTTTTTGTGGGACGCGAGCTTTTACAAAAAATAAAAACGTGACTCTTACATAAAAAGTGCATACTAAATAAATCGTACGTAGAAAAAACTGTTAAATTTAAACTCAGTATACTACATGCAAAAATACCTGGAATATATGCAATAAAGCTTTCCAGTTACACAATAGTTTTGTTTTAGCCAACATTTTTGTGTATTTTCAAAAATGTATTTCTTAAATAATCATAATTCTAACGGAAACGTAATAAAAAAGGATAAAACTACGCAGTATAAGAATAGTACTGTATGTATATGTATGTTGATGATTAAATATTTTATATTTTTTTCATTTTTTAAATGGTACTATAAATATTAGATCAATGTTGATAGTATTGACAGAGACGCATATTACTAACTTATACAGTATTTAGTAAAACTTCGGAAATAAGCTTTTAAAACCTATTCCTATTTTTCATTTTATTGCATTTATTGTGTCAAATTGTCAGTGACAAGTATTTTTTAACTAGTTCCTAAATATTCTAAGCAATATTTAATTTTGGTTGGGATATATTTATCTTTATTTTATTAAAACATCCTTTTTAAGAGCTATGTACAAAATAAATCGCTTATAAAGCGTACTGGTTCTTTTTGTAAAAGAAATACACTCCCTTTTATAACTATTTATATATGTTTATAGATACGAGAATATTTCAAACTGCAAAGTTTGAATTCAAATAATATACATTTATAAAGAAATAAAGTTTTCAATATGTATTGTATTCTATAGTATTTAATGAATACTACAAATCTATAGTAATTAATGAATAGTAGAATTGAATGTAGTGATGTAAAATGTGCCTTAAATCAAATCTGTTAAATAGATAATGGATTAGTATTTGCATATAAACATGGATGAGCAAGTATTTGTCATCCTAGTGATGTCTTCAAATAACAATAGTAAAGTACCGTCAAACTTTCTGCGAGTCATTGCAAAAGTGCTTGACAAATTTCTCATTAATTGATTCAACTCGAGTTCAGATTCCATACGGTCTAGAATTATTCAACTATTTGAAGTCTTGGACGTTACAGTTCGCTCCTAATTAAATTATGTTCGTTTGCTTGAGCACTTTTATAACAAAGGACACATTTTAATTATTTATTACATATCGATTAAATTTAGTACAATTTATTTATTATTTTTGCTGTGCAAAGACTGACAAATGTTAATATAAATAATGCAAGTTTTATTTCTACGATCCAACAAAATTAGTATTTAGTTTTAAATAATCAAGGTTTTATTAATATACTGTATATTTGGAATACAATAAAAGTACTATTACTATGCAACTTTAAGGCTACAAAATAGCTGATGGTAGCAGTACGTTTTAGATAGTCACAATGATATATCACGTATCTTATTTCGTATAATTAGAAGTAATTTTATTATTTTTAGATTATGGGTTTCATTGTATGGTTGAAATAATATAATGATAATACAAATGTTTTATACTATTATTACAACATAATAATATTATTTAAATATACTTACAATTAATAATTTTTAAAATGATTCATTCTTCAAAAAGCTCGTTTTTTACTGGATATATAATTTAATGTTATAAGATGAAACAAACAAAGTAAAAAAACGCATTACTGGTGTGTTTGTTTCATCTTATAACATTACATTAAAAAATGTTGTTGAAAATCCATTATAACCTAATGATATACAAATGTTTAGAAACCGTTTGGGATGCAAGCGGTTTGGATATTCTTGGATGCATTATTTAATTTTAATCTGCATACTAAATAAAAGATTCTTTAAGAAATAAAAATTCTACCAATAAGTAGTCGAAAATGAGCCATTACATAAATTGATTTAATGCAAATTCGTAGAAACGTGATGAAATTCAAACAAAAAGTTACCAAATCCCCATACAAAGTGGAATTGAGACTATGTGGCTAAATTGCGTATCAATTAGTTTATAGTATGTAAAAACATTTATTCACAAATAATATAACAATTAATTACATTTTTGGGATGGATAATATACTTAAGAGCTGATTTTTCAACTCAAATCAAATTTTCTTTTTATATTGTCCCTTTCCTTAGGACTCCACACGTTTTTCAATTAAAGCATATTATTAAAAAAATTTTTTCATATACTTAACATCTTTAACATGTTTAAGTATTGAAATGTACATTAATGGAAATATTCTTAATAACAAAAAGTAGAATAAATAATTATATAGCAAAAATTAAAAATGGTTCATTAAATAGCATCTTTATTACAAGGGACCATATCACATATGTGATACATCATTACATATGGCCAGATTATTAGTAATTCTATTACTTTTTGTCAATACTGTGGTGCTTGTTAAAAGAAAATATTTGAAACCAAACTGATAACTATAGCCTATTTGACAGTCACAAAATAATCGTTGTAGAGAGGAAGTAGGACACGTACATAAAGTTATTCCAAGCCTTCGAGGGATGAAAGGATCTAAGGAGATCATCACCTCCGATACTCCCTTAACTGCACGTGCTCGACGATGAGGTATTTTTTATACTCAATATACCCGCATTGTTCCAGGAATACTGTAATAATTCTGGATGGGGCGCATTCTTTATTACGCCTTGGGAAAGGATTTTGACTCAATATGTATCACTAACAACGAAATGTATATACAGGGTGTTTCTTATATAACGCAACTCGTGAATTTAAATAAAAGTGACAAACAAAACATATATATATATAGCATATTATATTTTTATTAACACTTATTACTTCTATTTACATGATTTTAATGACTTTTATTAGGTTTTAAAGTAAACTATTTTGTTTTAAAATATCCTCCTATTAAGTTTTAAAATAAACACTCTCTGGCCTTTGCTCAAAACCATGTTTCTAACCTCAACTTAATGACATTGCACGAAACCCAAATAAAATGAACAACAATGTAAGTCAGCTGATGGCCAAGGAAGAAGAATAACCAGGGCTACCAACCAATGAACTTGTAATTTCTTAAACCTTCATTTTCTGTGATTGTAATATAGTTTAAAAGAAACACCTGTATCTCTAAATTACATCTGGTACACCATTATTAAAAATTAGTTCTACTTGAATTTTTAAAATTGTAAAATAAACATTACAATTTGTGTCCTTTGTATACATTTGGGGGGGACAGGACATGCAAGATAGTCTATAAAAAGTAATTTATGAAATCTTATAATTAATTCTATTATATAAGTGAAAGCAAACAAGTTCTACTCAAATTTTAATTTAATATTTTTATTGTTTTTCATGTATGTTACATCATCTATCCACCATATGATGTATAACAAGCTAACATATGTATAATTGTTATATTTTGGTTGGTTTTCTGTTTTTGATATACACTTGCCTTTAGTTTCATTTTAATTCAGTATTTCCGTAATTTCGTAGAACGTCACTGTGACAGTGGTAAACGAACTAATCACAAGCGTATGTCAAAAACTGGAAAAAATACAACAATTATTGTACATATGTAAGTTTTCAATATATCAGCGGTTAGATAGATTATATGTCATACATGAATAAACAACAAAAACATTAAAACACTACTACATTTTGAGTTTGGACTTGGTTTATATATATGTATCATAAGATTTTTTTCTATGGATATAAATTATTATGAATGAAAACAAGTTAGTAATAATACTTAACATGCAATATTTTAAGAGCGTGGTTTTGTACCGGGTCTTTTGACCGGTAGATGTTTTTAAAATTTTTGTTTTGGTTTGCCAGGTTGCCTAAGATCGCTCTTGCGCTGTCGATATATTACTTTCATGGCCGTTGGCTCGGACTCTGGTCTTTCCCTGATTGTGGCTCTCGGTCTATCTGGTTGTCCAGTCTATTTTACTTGTCTCCTTCAGCTACCTGAACCAGGAGCATATCTGACTAATTGTCTCTAAACGTAAGTTGTTCAATTTTGTATAGTTTGAAAACCTAATTACCCTTTTGGTAAAATATTTTGTTTAGATAATAATAAAGCTTATTTGTTATTTTCAGTATGTTGTTAGATTGTTTGTATCCTTTGTCTAGATGATGGTCAACCTAGGTTCGAGCCCATGTCCTGAATGTTATTTTGTATAATTCATTTCTTAATTATATTTATGTTCTATGTTACCTCTATATCATTTTTATTAAGCATTTTACAGTTTTAGTTACATTTTTACTATATTTCTGTTCTTTGACAATAACCTATTCTACCTGTTTAATTTTGTTAGTTCCTGTATGCTTAATTTATAGTTTCTACCACCCTTTCAGGTTCTATTTTGCATCTACCTATTCAATTTGGTCTTTTCTTGTAAATCTGTAGTTTACTGTAAGTTTGTTCAGAAAATGTTATTTTTGTTTGTTTGTAGATTTTATATTGTAATGTGTGATATTTTTTCTGTACTTATTCTAGTGTGCTGTAGTTTGGCTGTTTAGTCCAGGGTCCTTGAGTTGGACGTTTGACCCTCAGCCTGCTGTCCACCTGAATGTCTGCCATTCTCAACATTGCTGGCCTGGCTTGGGGACCATGTAAAAGTCATGTTGTTGATTCTCCTGCTGCCCTCTTTACGTCTTCGGATGGCATTATTCTGTCCTCCGGTCAGTACTTTCCATTTTTGTTCACAGTGGATGAGCTGGGGGTGGGCGATTAAGTAAAAAAATTATAACAAAATAATATGAAAACAATAAAATCTCCACTAGGCCTCACCTAACAAAAAAAGACTGAACAGTGGTAATTATTTAACACATTAAGCTAAAATTGTTAAAGGCTTGATATAGTTTGTTACATGTTTGACAACTTTATTGTTATTATTTTTAAATAGTTTATTTTATTGTTATATTCTTTTTAATGTTATTTTAGTTAGGCCTAGTGGTTAAGTTTGTTTGTGTTATTTATTTCATTATTTGTATTATTGAAGTAAGTTTTTAATGAAACGGTGCCGTGCTATATTTTCTTTTTAGTTGCTTAATTTTTACACTTTTAATCAAAAGGTGATTATTTAGTAACATTTTTACCTTTCTTTAATTCGGAGCTGGCCAGGGATTCCGGCTGACTCCCTGACCTCGGTGGAATCATAGGATTTGTGCTAAATTGCCGGTTATTTGTTTTGTTAAAATATCTACATTTTCAATGTAAATTCTCTTTAATTGTTTTCTTTCTAGTATTTCTGCAGATAGGCACGTCTGTCATGTTATTTTCGGTATTTTTAGCTTTTTATAATTTGTGTACTTTGTACTTCTTTGTTTATTTTACGTGTTTCTTGTTTGGTTTAAGTGTTCTTGATATTGTGGTCTTCTGCCAAAAATCATTTTTCTTGTGGAATAAATAGTTTTTGCGCAGCTACCGAGTTGTAATTTAACCTGCCGACTGCGACCCGTGATCCTATCGCCTGTCTGGTTTTGAGCCATCCCCCAGTGTGGCACGACTTCCAAATTTGGTTGGGGGGATGGATCTCAGTTTTAGGAAGAAATCGTTTCCACATAAACTATGTAACAGTATTTATAATCATTTATTGTGTTTATTTTAAATTCGAACAGGCTCTAAACAGTACAACAGATGACAAACAAACAATAGGGTGAACCCAGAGATGAACTGTTTGTAACCGTAGTCTTAGATATCACGTCACAAAGTGGGTCTGTCTCACGGGAGCTGCTTGTGCGGAAATAAGACAGGAGAGAAGAAGAATGACATTAATGATTTAACAAGGATTTTATTGTTTTACATTATATTAGTTGCTATACTGTCTCTCTACAGGAATGTAATTTAAAACACAAAATCCAACTGAAGAATGTAGTGATAAATTGTTAAAATTTAACATCTATTAGTATTGGAATGAAAATACAAGCTCTCATTAAATATATCAATATGTATATTTATAACTGTACGTTAATTACATAAAATATGTATTTTAGAAGAATGTGTCTCCAATGTTTACAATGTATTGGCTTTAATTAGGTCTTTTAATTGAAGGTACTGAATAACTGATATGCTTTTTATTTATTAATTGATTTTTCAATCATCTTATTCTGAGAACCGTAGCCTTTCATTATGTTTTCAATTCTATTAAAACAGAAATATTTTTAAGGTTACCTCAATACATGGATTGAGTCTAATTTAAGTTAAAAATGATACATTTTCATTATCTCTTGGAGGCACATTTATATTCAATATTGTCATCAGATTAAAATTGGTATTTTTAAATTTTCACAACTACACTTCATAATTTGCCAATGAGTAGAACGCAGTAAACTCATTGTTTTAAACAATATTAGAATATTTAATTCTCATTCATTCACAACTTTGCACAAATTTGTAAACAAACTTAATATAATTTATCATCCTGTTCCTAAGGTCTTTCCAAGAATATTGATTACCACAACGCCTATCTTTATGTTATCTTGTACGTGGGAAATAACTGTCTTTTGTACTATGAATGTTCTGAGTCAGAGAACAATCTGACCTATTGTACAGCTTATCCTAAAACATGTATTGACAGGGCAGTTAGCAATCCTCACTCCCAGATATTGTAGCAACGAAACACTTTTATATTACAATTGACTAAACTTTATGAATTCGCTAACATAAAACCTTTAACTATTATAAAAAACGATTAAGTATTTCTCACCTCCAACAAAATATATTGAAGGAATCCAGTATTAAATATAATTAGTATTGAGATGGTAAATAAAAAAATATATAATTAGTAAAAGAAAATACAAATACGAACCAAGCAATAATAAAATAATAAATATTAATGTCATGCAACTATTTTGAGAAATTATGGGAATGACAGAATAATTGAAAAATCCATATCAAGGACAAGTATAATTTTTAAAAAAATCATGCTTGCAAATACAATCTTGTTTTAAAAATCTAATCTCATTTATTTCTTATATTATTATTTTTGTAAAAATAAATATATATAATAATTTCTGTTTATATATGTAGTTTGCATGGCCTATAAACTATTCTTTAAACTTTTACAAAAAACTGTATTTGACTGTTGTGAAACCTATTTACTAACTCTCATGAAGAATTGTATTAAATAACGATCAAATAAGAAGCGATTGTTTACTCTAAAAATTGTAATGGAATTGAAACATCGATGCGTTATTGTGAGTGGACAAGTAGATTATTAAATATTTATATTTATACAGTACTATATTATTTATATGATTTTTTATGGAGCTAAATCTCTTTATAGTAAGTTTAAAGAGGTTTAGCTTGATCTCTGAATTGTTGTCATTTTCCCTGTCACTTTGAGTCAGCTATTCCTACCAAAAACATTTTCTTTAAAAATGCTACCTACTACTAAATAAAGCAACCTTTGTTGTTTAACACAATTCCAAGTAAAGCAAATATTTTAAAATTAAAAAGTAAGCAAATATTTTCCCTCAAATAAGACATGAGAAAAGTAATGTTTCCCCATAGAATCTGAACGTCATTTACTTGTAAATGATTCTTACCATCGTCATTAATAAATGGCTCATTCAAAACATTTCGACCATAATTAGTAAGAATCATTACACTCGTACGTCCACACTCATTTTCCACTCATATTATTTATGGTTGGTGACTTACAATATTTTAATGATACACTTACCAAAAATAAATGCATTTTTGACAAGACTCTGACTACCATTACAGGCTCCCTACGATTGGAAAAATTATAATAGTGATTTCAAGGCTGAAGCAAATTTAGTTGTACCCGAAACACATAAATCTCATAGAAAATATATTATTTCTCAACAATTTTCTTGTAGTACGATTTCATGTAACATATATAGTCAAACTAAGATAATATCTTCTGTATTTTTAAGTTTTTCTACAGTGATTTATCAAACCATTATTTTAATATTACATGTTTAGTATTATACATACACAATTGTCAAAGGCAAACTGTGCTTCATAAGTACAGAATAGCAACAATAGTAATTGGCTTATTGTAGGTAGAACAAAGGCCAAACACGACAAACCTTTTAACAACCCTTTTCATCTAATTTTAATTTCGCTTCAGCTCTGTGTGAGTGGTTTAGTTAACAATTTATATATCATTTTACCTATCTCTTAACTAATTTTTAATGTACTTGTATTTAAAAATGTACTATGAATGAAATGTTTATCTTAACTGTAACAGTAGTAAATACCGAATACTTTTAGTCAAACCACCATAGCAATAACCTGATATGAATTATAATAACGTTACAATAACAGCGGTTTTAGTCTAAATATTATGTGAATTAAATTTACTCTTTTCTACTGTAAAAAATATCGTTATTTGTTTTAAATATTAATTTCCATCCTATCTACGTTTGTTTTGGTTGGAAATAAAATATTAATTTTTAGTTTTTCAATTATCATACATATACATATACAGTAAAAGTAAACGTCACACAACACAAATGTATACAATATAAGCACAAAATACACAAATATATTATAATACAAGTACAAAATGCACTCTTTCTTTTGTAAATCCCTTTGGTCTGAGGAAGGTGAGCGTGGTTCACCGAAATCGATCGCCATAATATTTGTGCATTTTGTACTTCTATTAAAATATATTTGTGTATTTTTTGCTTATATTGTAATAAATTTGTGTTGTTTGACGTTTACTTGTACTGTAAATGTTATTTTATCAAATTCCAATCAATGTGTATAAGTTTCTATAAAGGACTTACTTATTCAGTTGAATTTTAAACCAATGTTTATTTAGTGTATGGCAAGAAATTATCACAAATTAGAATTTGTTTAGTATATAACAAACATAATAAGGTATCGATCACTGATACATTAAAAGTAAATAATTGTTTGTTATTTCAACAAAATGTCATTTAAATATTTCTTAGTGACGAACTAAAATGAATATTATTTCAACTAAAAAATTCACTTTTATCCAAAATTCAAGAAAAACAAGACCTCGAAATGTTGTGTATAAAGACAGCTTCTAAAATACAAAATCGCGTATAAGTGTTTATCTTTCTGTTTGTAAAAATCCCGAATCGTATGCTCTTTTACTTAAATTAAATTAAATAAACATATACTGTTACATCAGTATTAGTTCAATAAATATCCCTCATTAAATAAAGCAATTATTATTAAGTTTAATTTAGAAAATATATGTAACTGTCGATAGAAGGAATCAAACAAAACAGAAACGGGACGCTGTAAAACAAAGCATTTAACATAAATTATAAGGAAGTTGTTGGTTAGAGCGTTAAAACGGTGTTACTAAGCATACAATAAAAACATAAATTTATATTAGGCCTGGAAATTGATACATTTATATTTCAAATCAATTTTATAATTTACTCTATTCAAATAATGGAATATATCACAGTATTTTTTTCTCCAATAATGAATGAAAATTTGTATGACATTAAAATATAAATTATATACATTTAAAAAATGTGTTAACATTTAAAAGCCAAGATCTCCTAAAATAAACCTTTCAGAGGCTAAAATGGTATGATGTGACTTTTTAACATCTTTACAATTCAACTTATCTTGTTTGGTATACATTTAAATAATAAATACTGTAAATAGATAATTTAATTACACATCGATACTTTATTTTTTATTGCTCTAAGATTGTGTTTAGTACTTAAATTTTTTTTATACATCGATAATTCCAAGAACATTTTAGATGAATATTTAAGATCTTAGTTCTTTATTTTGTGTATCATCAAGATTAAGAGTAAGCAAAGGTGATGTCCACAGTAAAGCAGAAAAACCATGTTTAAGGGGTCTTATTAAGTAAAGTTTATTATTTTAGTGGGACTTAGTTATTTCATAAATAGTTTAACATTCACTATATGTTAATTACATTCTTCACATTAAAGGTGTTTTTTAAGCAGATGAATATTCTTGCTATAGGAAGTATAACACTTCATATAAAAGTAAAATGTGCGCTATTATAAGTTACCTCTTATACATTGGAACCTCGATACCACGAATCTGAAGGGGATTAAAAATATTCGTGTTATCAATTTATTCGTGATAGTGAGGTTCGTGGTAGTGAGGTTCGTGGTAGTGAGGTTCCTGATAGCGAGGTTCGTTGTAGTGAGGTTCGTGATAGTGAGGTTCGTGGTAGTGATGTTCGTGGTAGTGAGGTTCGGGTTCGTGGTAGCCAGGTTCGTGGTAGTGAGGTTCGTGGTAGTGAGGTTCGTGGTAGGGAAGTTCGTGGTAGTGAGGTTCGTGGTAGTGAGGTTCGAGGTAGTGAGGTTCGTGGTAGTGAGGTTCGTGGTAGTGAGGTTCGTGGTAGTGAGGTTCTTGGTAGTGAGGTTCGTGGTAGTGAGGTTCGTGGTAGTGAGGCTCGTGGTAATGAGGTTCGTGGTAGTGAGGTTCGTGATAGCGAGGTTCGTAGCAGTGAGGTTCGTGTTAATGAGGTTAGTGGTAGTGAGGTTCGTGTTAATGAGGTTAGTGGTAGTGAGGTTCGTGATAATGAGGTTCGTGGTAGTGAGGTTCGTGATAGCGAGGTTCGTGGTAGTGAGGTTCGTGGTAGCGAGGTTCGTGGTAGTGAGGTTCGTGGTGTGAGGTTCGTGATAGCGAGGTTCGTATTAGTGAGGTTCGTGGTAGTGAGGATAAAACTAGCAAAATTTGTCGTATAGAGGTTGGTTTTCATATGAAACAAATTGTTTATTGTTATTTTAATTAATGCACTACTATACTTAACCAAATACATGCACTGTAGGCTACCGATTAATTTTGTAACGTAGTCATTGTTACAAACTAAGGCAGATTAATTCTTAGAAAATTTCATTAATTAATAGCCCAACGACAAATGGGTGTTCATCAGCTGATCCCTTTGAAAATGTGTTACGACTCTGACTGGGATCGAACTGAGAACCTTTAGCTTATGAAGCTGGGCTTTAATAACCTCGCTGCGAACTAAAATTAGCTGTTCGATAAATCAGCTTGACAATCTTCTTCAAGTAGCTTAGGTAATCTCAATTGATTTTGTAGTGTTTGCTAAGACTCGGAAATAGTTCTTGTTATAAAATATGTAGCTTCAACTTTTTTTGTTGTCTATAAATGTAAGTCCTCTATTCCCAACAATTTGAGACATAGTTGAAGCTCAAAATTATTAAAATATTCATTTAATTGCCAATAAATGATGTAAATACAAGTTTTTTATATATATAATTATCTACCTATCTGACTGATTAGTTTGAATCCCTTTTGAAAGATTTCTATAAATGGGTTATTTTGAATTCGATATCGATTAAACAAGCCTTCAACAAACATTTTTAATTTGGTGATTATAATAATTTAACTGTAAATATTGTAATAACACTTGATTTTTGTTGATACTAACTATTGAAACTATTATGTTTCATTCACGTTCTGTTGATTACACATTTACTTTTGTTATGGTTAATACTGTACATTTGATTGTATGGCATTAAAGTTTAAAGACATACTACGATACGATATAGACGTAACTAAAATTAATTAAAAACTTTAAATAACCAATTAATTTTAAGTAACTACTACGCGAAGAAGGTTAAGAAGTGAAAACACGCGCAGAACTGAATTTATAAACATAATTATTTTTTTAATTTTTCACAGGGGGATTCGTGGCCACTCTGGGTTATTCCAGACTATTTATCTAACTTTTCACTCAAGAAATCCATTTTTTATAAATCTCATATTTTAGAGTGTGTGATCCAGTGGTCAGCCTAGCATTGCAAACAGGCTTCACAACCTATATTTTTTCCGAAAATCATAATGATCTGTTTCTATGGATGCCGAAAGCAGTATATGATTCTTGGCTGTGTGACTAAACTCACACATATTTCTCAAGTGTTGAATGTTTGGACGGCCAGTGGGTGTATAAGTAACATCAGTGCATAAATAATTTATCTTTTTATATCGATCATTCCAAGAACATTTTAGATGAATATTTAAGAACTTAGTTCCTTATTTTGTGAGCCCTTAAGCTTATCATCAAGATAAAGGGCAATCATGTCCACAAGATGATGTCCACAGTAAAACAGGAGAACCTGGTCATGTTTAAGGAGCCTTATTAAGTAAAGTTTATTATTTTAGTGGGACTTAGTTATTTCGTAAATAGTTTAACATTCACTATATGTTAATTACACTCTCCACATTAAGGTTGTTTTTTAAGCACTGTTAAAATAAAACTAATAACAAAAGTAAAAAATGTATAAGTGATGTCCCAATACTGTAACAACAATTGTATGCAAGAAGCCTCATCTGAAAATATTTCTTAGCTACATATAATTAGTTAATAGTATATATGTAACACATGTCATCTGAGACTATTTTGTTAGATTTTGGTTAGGTTAGGTTAGGTTAGGTAACTGTTATGCAACTAGAGGCAGGAACAACTGCCGAACACAGAACGGTAGTTCATGAGCGTTTGCCTTCATAGGCAGGAGCCCAATTTGTCACAGTCTGCCAAATTCGATCAAAAGTGCCCCAATGCTCAAGGCATTCAAAACGCGTCTGAAGCAAGTTCTCATTGCAGAAGTATTTTATAGTACAGACGCGTTTATGGCACACAACTGGGAGGCTCTATGAACACAAAGACTAGAGCTGTATATTTGATAGAATTCGAATGGATGACTCTGAATGCAAAATTGTAAGTTTGAAAGTGACTGATGGAATGAATGAATGGAAAATTTTATACTATGTAATTTACTAAGACTATTGCAATACAAAGTACTTTGTCTGACGCAATAAAAAAGGTTATTATTATTAGTATTTTAAGATTCCATTTAACAACAGAAAATTGCACCACTCGTATCTCTTTAGTCTCACGCTACGTATTCTAAATAATTACTAATTGAATAACTAATAACCAATAGTTAACTATTTTACTTATTAGTCTGTACTACCCAAATATTAGTCAAAACTTAGTATGTAAGTTATTTCATCGTCATAAATAATTTCCAAAGACAAGAGTGATTGTAAAGTAGGTGGGAACAATATTAAAGTGGCTCATTGTACCAGGAACAATACCCAATCTCGACGTGCTTTTCGCCCCCTTTCCTCTTTCCGTTTAAATCTTCACCACTTTGATTCATTTCGTAAATACCCTGATTAATTAGTTTAATTAAAATAATTGTTTTTATTTAATATCAAAAAATTTAATACTCTAAAACTGTACTCTTCTTTTATCTTTTTAACGCCTCTATCGGTACTAGAGATGGGAATTACAGTTACTTTTCGATAACCTGTTACGTTATTTCCTTATATTCTGGTAACGTGTTAAAATAACTTGTTATGTTAAAAACTTGATACTCTCGACACTTTGACGTTCTAGACAGTTACTTAACGGCTCGAAGCCTCGTTAAGGCTGGTCTAGACAACGTTCCAAGTTACAAAAGGTTATGCAGTTATACCTTATATTACGTTACGATATTCAGTTACAGACGTTACGGCTTGGCTGTACGTTACAAAGTTACCCTCAAAGTTCGTTATGTAATCGATAATTTAACTGTAATAAGCAACATTCGCAGTTCAGTTGCAGTTCCGTTTACTTCTCAGCGCACTATATTTACTCTCCATTACCACTTGGTGTTACAGTTATATAAAGTTCGTTACAACCTTATATCGTGACTGGGAGTTACAAAAATAACAGGGTATTTTTTCTAACCTGTTAAATCTGTAATAGGTTACATTGCTGTAACCATTTTATTTATCTTGTTTCGTCAAATAACGCCCATGTCTAATCGGTAGAGTATGTTTAGGTTGTATGTAGGATTTTTCATACTTTTATCATTAGAAATACAATTTTATAAACACGTGTATCAATATTCTGCACAGGCTAACGGAGGTAGTCGGCCATATTGGTTTTAGTCCCCTACGAACAATGTTATTTCCGAACCGAACATACAAAAATATGTTTCCAAACAGTTATTTTTAAATGGATTTTTGCCGAACAAATCGCTTTTGATCAAGAATGAAATTTTGCGCGCTGGAATTGCTTAGTGAATTCCTAATTAGCTTTATGGAAAAAGATGTAAAATGTATAGTTTGAAGTTGTTATTTTCACCCATGTTTCAAAAGTAGGCGTATTCAAAATATAAAAAGCAAACCCAATGTGAAATATGATAACGTTTAAAATGACACTTTATACACAGTTTTTGATAAATAAATAACGAAGAAATATGGATTCGCATATAACATTGTTCTTATGGGATTAAAACCAACTCGGTCCACAGGGTCTGTAGGCTCTTAAAGTTTAAATATGTATTTTTAGTAATAAAATATCAACTTATTAATAAACGACATCACACACGAATCTCAACTATTAACTTACGTATTTATTTTTTACTAATTTAGGATGCCTTAATATTAAAAAGTCGTTTATCATAATAGGCCAAAAATCAGGACCACTCATAGTTCATCATGGAATCCAAACCACGTATTATATGTCTGAAATTGTGTTTCCTGACAAGCATATACTCAGTTCTCTCCTCTGGGCAACATACAACACCTGACATGACCATCCTAAACCTCCCTTGTAACTTATTAAATTGCTGGTAACCATTGAGCGGACACTGTGTCTACACAAGGAAGTCTGAGAATGGATCGTACTACCCAATAACTTCCACAACAAGTTCCTTAGACTATTATGAACTTTGAAGGGCGGGGAGCAATTCCGGGTAAAATGAACACTAACCTCAAAACATTTGCTATTCCATGAAGTACTACCACTAAGTAATTCAACTTGCATACTGTATATAACTATGGGTATTGTGATGAAAGATTCATCAGGTGCCTTTGGTTTGTAACATGTTAGTAACACTAGAGCAGTAGCCCAAGTTGCTCATGTTTTAGCAGGTTTATAACAGTAAAATGTTTTATTCTAAAAGGAATAAAAACAGACTATATATATGTATGTATTTCTTAATATAATATGTTTTTTGTAATGGTGGCATTTCACCGTTCCCCAAATGTACTACCATGGTTTCATTATCAGTAATGATGTTTATGTTTGTAATAAAGACTTCCAAACAGCATCACATATGATATGCAGTGTATCCTTTTGGGCCAACTTTGTGATCTTGGAAACCATAAGTCTTCATGGATAGGCTTTCACGGTCGTCACTATCACTAACAAATTCTAGGTCTTCACGGTCGAACCCCGAAGACCTAGAATTTTTTAACCATAAGTCTGAAAAAAACTTCAAGTGGTGAATCTTACCTTGTTTTTGGAGAAAATTAAAAATACATGATTCAAATTTTGTAACATGGTGGTCATTTTCCAATATGGCGAGCAACTTTGTTCTTTCTTACAACATACCTTATATTTTATGATATTTTAGATAGAAATAGTAATTTTAACACTTTTTTTACTCTGGGCAGTTATTCGATATATTGCTTTCAGATTCCTTATGGAGCTTACCATTCAGATAACAATTTTGTTAATATATATTTTTTTTAAATTATATACTCTGCAAATATTACAGGAAAAATTTAGAAAATGTGTGCCTAGCTATTATTTTTTCACTATTTGACAGAATAATGCATTAAATTATAATACAAATAATTTAAACAAATCTGTTACTATTTTGTAACAGATACATTGATGTTGGCAGCTCTGTTACCATTTTCAGTGTTTTAGGTAAATTTCCAATACAGATCGACATCTGTATTAGAAGTTGACTTAAACAGCTGATTATGGTAACAGTGCTGCCAACGTTCGTATTAATAAATTACTATTTATTTGTTACAAAATAGTAACACATTTATTTAAATTCTGTGTATTGTAATTTAGTACACTATTCTGTCAAATCGTGAAAAAATAATACCTAAGCATTTTCCATATTTTTTCTGTAATATTTGCAAATTTGACAATATTTTGAAATATATATTTAAAAAAATGTTTATCTCAATAGTAAGCTCATTAAGGAATCTGAACATTTTGAGATCTCATATCTACGTTATTAAGCAAAATGTCGAAAAACTACTTAGAATAAAAAATTCTTATAATCACTATTTCTATCTAAAATTATCATAAAATATAGGATGTTTTAAATAAAATACAAAGTCACCTGCCATAATGGAAAATGACAGTCACTTTTCAAAATTTTGAATATGTATTATTAATTGTCTCCAAAAACAAGTTAAGGTTTCCTATTTGACGTTTTTTGTCAGACTTATGGTTTCCAAAATCACAATGGTGGCCTATTTACAAAAGACACCCTGTATATAATTGTTTTTAATACCTTAAGAACAGAAAGAAACATTGTGACGTAAAAAGGTGGGTAGTCAACATCTGATTTTGTCAAACGTTTTAAACAAAATAAAATTGTTATTCAAGTTAAATAATCAAGAAAAAGTTATAGTTTTTGTCTTATATTAGATTTTTTACTTAGGCCTACATAAAATTGCTAGCTTTGTGGCTTGGTGAATAAGGCTTCGAAGCAGCAAGTGTGACTGTCCAAGGTTTGAATCACAAACTGAGATAGTGACTGTTACTTAATTTATTTGTTGGATAAAGTTAGTAAAGCTTTATTGACCAACATATGTTTGAAGTATACATATTTTAACTATATTTCTGGAAATTGTGGACTTTACTCTTTACTATAGATATAAATATTGAAGAAAGATGAGTTGGTTTTAGTAAAAATTTCGGGCTTTATGAATCAATAGAATGAATTTTATAAATAAAGAAACGTTTATGTAAGGGCTGTTTATATTAGGCTAAGAACAGGAATTTTTTAAGAACTGGAAAAAGGGAATAAAATATTAAACTAAAATTTGTTTTCTGACATATATATTGTTTAAATATATACATATATTACAATGCTTCATTTATCGATCTTATTTAGCCCTTTTCTATAAATCTTTTGCTCTACGAAAAGGAATTATAAATGCATATAAACTCTACAATTATTGGTTATTTCTGCTACATTTCTTAATAATAAATCTCCATTAAAAATACAATGCAGGTTTTTGGAGTGGTTAAATATTATATTCAAACCTGTGTACCGATTCTAAGGAAGCATTTCCGGTTAAATTAACTAGTGGGAAGTGGATTGTAGTGGACATTCAAAGGAGTCTTAACCTACATCACACAGTACAGTGAACATATTGTAAAGAATATTTGAATAAATCAATGTATGCTTCATTGCTCACTGAAGTACATTTCATATGTTCTGGATAGTTACTGAAATTTGATAAATATTTATTTGGAATTTCGAAATGTATATAAATCAATCTACCATATATATATTGCAAAATGTTTTGTTTTGTCAGGTATCACTTAAATAAAATATTTTGTTATTTAAACATCCAAAAAGGCTTAAATAAAATATTTTGTTATTTAAACATCCAAAAAGGGTTCAACAATAATAACTACATACATCAACGTACTATAATGCTAACACGTGATTATTATTGTATAGGTTGAAACACATAACATTTTAGTATCTCCCAAACATTGAGCACACATAATTCTTAATTCCCCCCCCCCCATATGGTGGTATTGACTCACCCACCCACCCACACACACATACTGTGGTATTGGTTATTGAGTAGATAAGTATATATTATTATGTATATTTATAAACTATCTGACTTTTTATGTTAATGCAGTAAATAAACAACTTTATTCAGTAGTAAAGAATCAGCAAAAACGTGTTGGATAAACTAACTTAAATTAACGATCAATTTACCTGGTGTGCTGAAATATAAATATGGGACGTAACTGGGAAGCTTTGGGTATTTTGCTACGTAGTTTACCTAGCCTTGAGTTCCGAGGTAACCTTGGATATACTTCTTCTTCACCTAGGATGCAGTTTGTTCAATGAGCTTAAAAAAAAAATTAAAATAATACTGTCCTCCTTTGAAAGTTGGCCTAATAGACATCTCTATCCACTAAACTTTTACGATATTTTAGTCAGATTTTTTTTTTTTTTTTGTATAAAAATATAAAAAAATGTTTAACCTAAAAATCTAAATAAAACTTCATAGTTATGCCCCTTTGATTTTGTAGAGACAGTCAAATAATTGTTCTTATCTCCATTGTAATCCAAAATGTTCAACCTATAGTGGTCATATGATTTGAAAATACATTTTCACCCACTGTTTGGTCAATTGGATAAAACACATATGAAATAATATTTATTAACACAGTTTTTAATAAAGATTAGTTCAGAAGGTAGCCGTCAACCGCTCATTTTGTGGTATGTCGATATGTTTGTAAACTTACTATCTTCTGTAGCGTCTTAAACTTCAGTAGTGTTTTATTTGGTTCAGTGGTACCTAGTACAAATATATTATTCGAGTATGACAGTGAATTGTTCTTTTTATATTGAGACACAGCTAAGATTCCATTGACTATAACTGATTTCGGAGTATTTACACTTACAAAATCACAGACTGTATAATATTGGTTAACAGCAATCAAAATCTTGTTCCTTTACTTGGAAAACTTTCTTTTTTCGAAAGAAAGAGAATGTATAAATTTATATTCTTTTCTTTCGAAAGAAAGAGATTGTGTAAAAATAGAATTATAAATATATAAACCTTTCTATAATTCTATATGTTGAATTCAAAATATTATCAAATACAAAGTTCAATATATCATCACCTATGCATAAACAACCAAAAAAGTGATTGCTCTGCATGTAAACAACCACAGAATGAGAAATAAATCCATTATTGTTTATTGCTATTTACATTTCATTCCCATTTTGTAGCCCAACCTGAATCCTTAATTATATGTGGGAGTTGGTATTCTGACCTTTAAAGGTTATGCGTTGTACAAAATATACATTATCAAAGAAATTTCATATTTTCTCATAATTAACGTGGGAGAGTTAAAGTGTGTATGAGTTTATTTCGTGTACATTATAAAATATTTAATTATTAAATAAAGAGAAATGATGGATTATAATTATTATTAAAGAATAACAATTAAAGTTAAAAAAGTTTTCAATACTAACACTAATTATAGTAGTTAAATGTAATTAGTGGATAGAAAGATTCTTTTACATTGATTCTACGGTATACACCTGCGTTACAGGATATTTAAACATGTTCAAACAAGCAAGTTCGTGCTTAAAGAGATCGTGGATGACCGCTCAGTTGGTCTGGAGCGTCCTTTAAGACACCTTTGTCTGTCCACTGGAAGGTCTTAAAATGATTGCAGGTTGGCATCTCGTAGCTCGACAATTTTCTTTTGGTGGTATAACACACATAACGAATAACTAAACTAAGGTAGCAATCCCTAAATGGGTTTTTGCTCCTTTTAAATAAATTAGTTGAATAATTTATAATAATTAGTGTTATAATTTTTTTATATATAAATGTAAATTGACCATAGTTTAATATTACTACTATTACAAAATAATTGTAACTAAATTAGTGCCTTGACTTTTTTTGTACAAAAGAATAAAACCCAAACAAACATTTTAATATTTCCAAGGTGTGATATTTTTTTATATACAAACATACACCCCAGGGAGTTGTGATGTGTCAATTATTTACGTATTATATTAATTTTTAACTCGGGTAGGGATTAACACTGTAGAAAACTTTTATCAGTTTAACTTTCTACAAATAAAATTAAACTAATATGTATAGTTTGGAGAGACATAAAGCTAATCTGTATGATAGACATTAATTTTTCCTCGCAGATTTTACCAAAATAACAAATAAATTAAACAGCAAAATTGTTTTAAATTCTGTTTAGGCTATATTTAAATAACTGTTTAGTTGTAAATTTATATTTTTACTCAGAGCTTATAACAGTTTATTTATGATAACAGTATTCGTAAAATGTAAAGATTCGTAGGTCAGTATTTAATAAAATAATTAATAATCAATATTTATTTTGGAAAAGTAATTTTGTTTTCTTTCCTTCAAATCTTGGTGGACGAAATTTTATACATATTTTTTAACAATTTTGGTTAGCTTTAGTTTACTTAAAATACAAACGCATTTTGATTGGGTTCGAACAAAAATTACTAATACAGTTTTTAAAAATTGGACACGAAAACTAGTAATTGCAGATCAACTAATGCGTAGGAAGAAACTATAGTCAATTTTAATATAGGAGAGAAAAAAGTCTCTATTTAAGGTTGGTTCAACTATAATAAGGGTGTTTGATGGTGGGTGGAAGGATTTACTTTTCAAACGAATTCTCGGACATTTACTAAACTACTTTGGGTACTAAACTACTACAATATAGTACCATAATAGTAATATTTGTCTATATCATTATATAATGAAAGTTTTATAAATTTCGCATATAGACGTAGTTTTAAATAATAACAATAGAACAGTTTTAAATACTTACAAACACGATATTTCAGTGCTTGTAATTATTTAATATTTTGTTTCATTTATTTACTTACAATAATGTTTGTATTGTGCTGCAACGCTTTTTATAGTAAAAATCCAAACAAATCATAAAATAATATTGATAAACAGTTAAACACCCATTTATCTACGTATTGACAGTATAAGGTATTTGATAAATTATGTATTCGTAAATGTTTGTATACATAAGAATTTTATCAAATCTGTCATAGCAATAATCTGCCACAGAGGATTAACCAAAGGTTTTTAATTTCAGATAATATGTTTACTACTACTATAAAATATTGTATGGTTATATTCGTATCCATATTAGTTACTTTTATACTTACAGCTCTTATTATTATGGCTGCTAATTACATAGGCATTGCCTTTTGTTACGGATGCTGGAATTCTAATTACATCTCAATCAGCTGTACGGTTAGGGAGATCTAAATCAGTGACATTTAACAACCTTGTGATCAGGACCTATCAAATCATAACATGTATAGTCTGTGGTACAGCCAGGCATGCTTGATTGCTTTAGGCCATCCAACACAAGTGATTTGCTGTTGCCTCTGTCTGAGCGTATTCATAAAATATAAATTTAAAAAATGTTCTAATTTATTGATGTGTATAATAAGTTTTTTTTTTTTTTATTATAGATTTCAATGTAATATTTAACATCACATAAAACATAAAATTATCTCCTATTTAAAATTCTTAGTACAGACTGCAGTGCCCCTAGGTTCGAATCTTGGTCCATTATTGTTTATCTTATTTATTGATGAAATCACATAGTTTTTATTGAACTGTAATTATCTTCTGTACGCTGATGATTTAAAGGTGTTTAATATTGCTAGCAGATTATTCCCTTGCAACTCAAAGAGGATATCGAACGTATTTTCCTTTGGAGTAAAAAAATTTAAATTTGATATAAACAAGTTTACAACTTTATCATGCACTAAAAAATTGTTTAGCAACATAATTAATTGTTATTACAGTATAGGTGAAGAATTAATTAAAAAACTGTCTTCGAATAAAGACCTTGGCATTTTTTAAAAACTAAATGTACATTCCATGGTGTATGAAATGTGACAATAAATAAAACTGCCTTTTCATTTTTGTGTTTCATTCAAAAGTCAGCAAATTTTTTTTAAAAATATCAGCGTGGTAAAAACGTTATATTGTTCTCTTGTTAGATCAACATAAGAGTACGGCTTTATTGTTCGGTGTCCACATGTTTCTTTATTACCTTTTTCTTTTGAAAATATTCATAAAAATGTTTAGATTTTTATATTTCAAGTCTTTTGGCCACTTCACATACCATGTTTCGTATTCTGAGCTACTTCAAATGTACGAGTTGGAATCACTGTTTAGCAGCCGAAGAGTGGCTAGGTTGATTTATTTGAGGGTCTTTGTTAGAGGGGAACTGGAAGAAATTACTCTCTTATGACCTTTACTTTAACTCGACACGGCGATTATAGCAGTTGTTATGTTCCAATTTCTCCCACACTAATCATGGCATTAACTCGCCAATGAATAAAATAATTAGGCTTTACAACCAATTTTATTTTTCTAATATAGACATTTATTGAAAATAAACATTTTCTGGGAACATACAATTTAAGTGATACTAATTGAATAAAACTAGTTAATTAATATTTGTTGTTTACTTGTGTATTTGTACTTCAGTAGTGGTATCGTTGTTATATATGTTTTATTGTATTGTATTTATTAATAAAGTTATTTATTACAATATAAGCACAAAATGTACAAATATATTACAATACAAGTACAAAATGCACGAATATTATGGTGATCGATTTCGGTGAACCACGCTCACCTTCCTCAGACCAGAGGGATTCACAAAAGAATATACCAACACGTATTATGCTAATTAAAAAACTATTTTTAAAGTTATTTGTATTATTTATTGAAAAAAGTACTAGCATCAGCGTGTTGTAGTTTATTATTGTTTATTTATTGTTCTCTTGTCTTATTTATTGTTGTTTGTTATCTTACTACGTCTTAACTTATTGACTCAGTTATTTAAGGTTTCTAATAAAGTCTAACTTATGAATATTTTGGTATGTTGATTTTGTGAAAAGTTAAAAGTATTTGTTCATGAAGAATTATTGACATTCAACTGATAATAATGCATATTAATTAAAACTTAATGCTATATTGTAGTTGGGAAAATACTATTATGTATCATTTTCAAATAAATAAACAAATAAATACAACGTAAATGTGTTTAAAAATACGTATAAATGTACAAACTAAAGTTATAAATCAAATTAAAAAATCTTTTATTTTTACAGAATTATGTACAATGAGTAATATCGCCATTAATAATACATTAATTTACAGTTTAATATAAAACCCTCAAAAAATATTTTACTATAAAACACTAATGCTGCCACTTCAAATATTCGTCTACACTTCAAATACTCGTCTATACTTCAAATATTCGTCTACACTTCAAATATTTGTCTATACTTCAAATATTCGTCTACACTTCAAATATTCGTCTACACTTCAAATACTCGTCTACACTTCAAATATTCGTCTACACTGTAAACTAAGAATAATTAATTGTTAACGAAATATCTTTGTGTATTGAAGTGAGTTTAATGTTCATCTCTAAAAATTGCATCTAGTTCTCAACGTAGTTTCTTTAACTTCCACTTTTAATATGATTGAAGTTTTAAATAAATTTTGTTGCAGAGGGCAACTGCAAATGCTAATTTCACTTTCACATCAACTTATAAATTTGATTGGTTTTATATACTTTTTTACGGCGTTTAAAAAGTATGTGCACTCGTAACAACGCCTGGTTAAATTTTTTTTAACTTTTATCATAGTTCAAGTTTCTTATCAACTTAGATAATATTTTGGAAAGTTTAATATAAATTTGTTTTCTTTTGACCTCTATAAGATATATATCTCTCAATATATCTGTTATAAAGGGTGGAAAAAAATTAAAATGCTTTCAAGATTTTGTACGACTTCACTTGTAAAATTTGAATCTTTTACATGCTCATAAATATAAAGAACGCCATTTGTGATATTTCATCTTTTCTGGGTGTCCATAAGAAGTCAAACGAAAATCTTCCATGCAAGCCTAGGACGAGTTTGGTATCAAATGGAAGTTCTATTCAAGAAAGATTAATTGGCGCAGTCCGGACCTCGAAAGATTTATCCTTTCCAGAGTAACGGTCACTTGAATGTCAAAGTATCTAATGTGAACAATATTATTTATCCACTATTTAGTGTTTTTAACTAAATTATTCTAATAAAAAATTATACTTAATGGAACATTATTATTTTAAGGGGAGCCGCCAGTAATTTTTTATTTTTTTTTTTATTTTCTGTTTTTATTTTTATATTTTTCTGTATTTCTTTATGAACATTTTGATATCAAATACTTAGTGTTTATAAAATGATTTGTTGGTTTTATTAATATTTCAATGTAGTAGTGTCAAGGAGTAACAGCTCATTTCACGCTTGCATTTTTATTGAAATCTCAGTTTAAACTGCGTTTCCCGAAAGTTTACTTTTTTCATCTTTGGGTACCATTATTTTATAAACTACTCACCCAAATCAAGTAAAATTTTTACCACTTGTTTTTGTAGGTGTATTTAACAATAATAAGATTTTTTAATACGCTACTATAAATACTTTTTGATTTATAACTGGTTTTATGATTTTTTTAAAACACTTTTCAAAAGATTTTCTAAAAAAATCATAAAATGTTTACTTTTGCACATAAAGAATTAAAAAATCTTATTTTCACTGATTATAAGTATGAAAACAAGCAGTGAAAATTTCAGTTCATTTGGTGCAGTATTTTAGGAGAAAATGGTACTGAAAAATTGATAATTTAACATGGGCGAGATAGGGACTAGCGGCTCCCCTTAAAAAAATAAATCCTCTAACTATCTTGAAAAATAACGTTGTTGTGAAATCGTTTCCATAATTTTTCCCCACCCTGTATACATTATGCAGGCTTTGAAAATAATCAATGTACTTGGCTGTTTGAAGAAACACAGTGCAATATTATAATACCTACTACCTGAGGACAGTTAAAGACAATAGGTTTTTATACAATATGTAATGCATATGTAAATTTGTACAATATGTACATTTTTTATGTAATTTGATTCTTTTAACTTATCTATATATATGGTAGTATTGATCTACGACCTAGCTCCCAATGATTAATCAAATAATTAGATATTGCAATTTAATATTTAAGAATACGATTTACCATTTTTAATACATTAGTCATCAATGTGATGTTTTATTTATTATTGGATTTGTACCTCAAACTCAGTAGCATTGTGGGTGTGTTTATTAGTGCTGCGTCCTTATTCTGTCTTTTTTTAAGGAGAGGCAATCTTTTCTTTAATCTCACTCTACACATTCCCCTAGATTATTTATCTGTGTGGGGTACGTATAAAACAAATTAGGGGAGATAACCATATATTAAAATACATTTTGAAAAACTAACATCCAATAGCAGGATTTGAACCTGCACTATATCTAACTCAGGTATAGTCCTAACACCATAGACCACTCGGGCGGTTGCACTCACTTTTATATTCTTAAAAACATATTCTGAAATTGGCTAAAAAAGACAGAAAATCTGCGATTAAGAAGAAAATAACATTAGTTAAAGGGCCGTCTAAAAATTACTTAAGTTCACAAAGGTAGCTGCCAAAATATAACGCAATCTAATGATGAAGAGGAGGGAAGGCAAAAATATACATAGAAATTACAATTTCTAGCAAAAGAAGAAAACAATATTGTCTTTAATGAATCAAACAACATGTAGATGATTTTTTGCAACTATTATTATTTTTGACGTTTAATATCTTGAACTATGAAAATAATATAGAAATAATGTTTTATAACAATCGTTCTAGTGATATACATAAACGTATGAACTGTAATATCTGCAGCAAAAGACAGTGTGAAATGCACCAGAGGTATATATTATTCTTATGTAAATATGTATTATATGCTCAGCTTTCTGAGATATGATTGTAAACTACTGCATCAATTTGGCAAATGTTAATAATTAGTAATAATGCTAACAAATATTTGAAAAGATGGTCTCATTAAACAAAATATTCCTAAGAAGATGTGTAAGAACGTTTAGACTGATAACTATTTAAAAATATGGTCTCATTAAAATAAAATATTCCTTAGAAGATGTGTAAGAACGTTTAGACTGATAACAAGTATTTGAAAATATAGTTTCATTAAACTAAAATATTCCTTAGAAGATGTGTAAGAACGTTTAGACTGATTACAAGTATTTGAAAATATGGTTTCATTGAACTAAATTATTCCTTAGAAGATGTGTAAGAACGTTTAGACTGATATAAAGTATTTGAAAATATGGTCTCATTAAAATAAAATATTCCTTAGAAGATGTGTAAGAACGTTTAGACTGATTACAAGTATTTGAAAATATGGTTTCATTGAACTAAATTATTCCTTAGAAGATGTGTAAGAACGTTTAGACTGATATAAAGTATTTGAAAATATGGTCTCATTAAAATAAAATATTCCTTAGAAGATGTGTAAGAACTTTTAGACTGATAACAAGTATTTGAAAATATGGTCTCATTAAACTAAAATATTCCTTAGAAGATGTGTAAGAACGTTTAGACTGATAACAAGTATTTGAAAATATAGTTTCATTAAACTAAAATATTCCTTAGAAGATGTGTAAGAACGTTTAGACTGATTACAAGTATTGGAAAATATGGTTTCATTGAACTAAAATATTCCTTAGAAGATGTGTAAGAATGTTTAGACTGATATAAAGTATTTGAAAATATGGTCTCATTAAAATAAAATATTCCTTAGAAGATGTGTAAGAACATTTAGACTGATAACAAGTATTTGAAAATATAGTTCCATTAAACTAACATATTCCTTAGAAGATGTGTAAGAACGTTTAGACTGATAACAAGTATTTGAAAATATAGTTTCATTAAACTAAAATATTCCTTAGAAGATGTTTAAGAACGGTTAGACTGATTACAAGTATTTGAAAATATGGTTTCATTGAACTAAAATATTCCTTAGAAGATATGTAAGAACGTTTAGACTGATATAAAGTATTTGAAAATATGGTCTCATTAAACTAAAATATTCCTAAGAAGAAGTGTAAGAATGTTTAGACTGATAACAAGTATTTAAAAACATTGTTTCATTAAACTAAAATATTCCTTACAAGATGTATAAGAGTATTTAGACTGATAACAAGTATTTGAAAACATTGTCTCATTTAACAAAAGCATTCCTTAGAAGATGTGTAAGAACGTTTAGACTGATATCAAGCATTTGAAAACATGGTTTCAATAAACTAAAATATTCTTTAGAAGATGTGTAAGAACGTTTAGACTGATAACAAGTATTTGAACATGGTTTCATTAAACTAAAATATTCCTTAGAAGATGTGTAAGAACTTTTAGACTGATAACAAGTATTTGAAAACATGGTTTCATTAATCTAAATTATTTCTTAAAATAAGTATAAGAACTTTTAGACTTATAACAAATATTTGAAAACATGGTTTCATTAAACTAAAAGATTCCTTAAAAGATATGTTAGAACTTTTAGACTGATAACAAATATTTGAAAACATGGTTTCATTAAACTAAAAAATGCCATAGAAGATGTGTATGAACTTTTAGACTGATAACAAATATTTGAAAGCATGGTTTCATTAAACTAAAAGATTCCTTAGAAGATGTGTAAGAACTTTTAGACTGATAAAAAAGTATTTGTAAACATGGTCTCATTAAACTAAAACATTCCTTAGAAGATGTCTAAAAAAGTTACCTTAAATGTTTTGGACTCTCGTATACCTCCCTCGTAAAATAAAGAAATAAAAATGTATCGCTGAAATCTGTCGATTATAACACTTCTTAGAATATAAAATGTTTACTTATCATTTATTTAAATAGGAAAAGGTTGTGACAATTGTATGCTTAAGATTTATGTTAGACTGTATCTTTTTAGAATAAGTTCTTTGCAATATTCTGTCATATCCACAATAAAATTTTCTTCAAAACCAGATTTTAAGAAACAAAACTTCTATTTATTTTTAAAAATATTAAATAGTCATGTTCAAACATTTTTATATTCACCATTATACTAACCATAAATATCCTGTTAACTATTTAGGATAGAACTCGAGGAAAGAGATATTTTCGGTTAAAAGTGTCTGTCAAATTGGATAAAGAAGAAAAAACAGACAATGAAAATACGTTTAATGTCATGTTGTGACTAAAAAAGTATGGTGCACTCTGATGTCACTCTTAATTACATGACTTACCTTATGTACCGATATCAAAGATAGCTAGAGTAATTGCTATTGCTTTGATATGGCAAGTGTGCTAGGGGAGGGACGTGGGAAGGTAGTGCCATTCCTACACAAACATTGGTTTTAGATCACCACACTCCAACCAGATGGTTGACCCGTGTTGGTCAACAAACCATTGTATACAACATAACTTGGATACGTGTTTTGAAACTGAACAGGCCAGATTAGGTTATGAAAATAAAAAAATGGCATTTAATATAGTTTATTCATAGGATGAGTCATTTAATATAATTTATTCATAGTAGAAGAGTTCATTCAAAGATCATAGTGACGGGCAATATAAGCAAATTTACTTAGTCATAAAGTAAATGTATGTAGATTTTAATCAAGGCAGACGATAAGTTGAATTATGGTATGAATTAGAGAGTAATAGCATTATTACTCATTTGATCAAAAACATAAAAATTAACTTATAAAGAAGATATGTTTTGACACATTAGTTTAGGTAGATAACGAAACCAATTGTGCTTAAGATCAGATAGTTAACAGACTAGATCTCAAATAAATTTGTGTTTGTTTATTTTTATTCGTAACTAAAAAAATATTCTTTCCTAGAAATTAAATTCCTTTTATTTTGTTTGTTGTGAGCTCCTATTTAACAACCCACTGATCCTCCCACTCGCCAATAATACTGGAAGACAGATTTAAAAAAGAAATCCTGATGCCAAAACATGCAAAAATCCAAAATGCTTTAACTAACGTAGTTTAATATTCACCAAGAATCCACTACGTCTAACTCCATAAACACCATTCACTCTAGAAACTCTCTATTATTGGCCATTACTCACCATTATTCCACCATTATATCACCATTACTCTAGATAGCCTTTAATAATGTATCAATGTGAACTCGTCCATATTCCAAAAAACAGTGGTATAATCAATGTGACTTAAAATCATTGACTTGTAGAGCGTTGACACAATCATGTCGGGTGATCCACATATCCACGACACGATATACTTTCCATGTTTAGGGCTTCCATATCTGAGAGCATGCTTCATTTTTATTCTGCAATTACTAATCCTATAAAAGGAGAATAAGAACTAATTGTAACTCTTATTTGTTATTGTTCTTCTATTGAATGTATTATCATTTATTTCCATATGCTACAGCTAGATTATATATGATTATATCATATACGTTATTTACAATGATAATTAGTTGTATAAATTAAAAGGTTTTGTAAATTATTCATGTACAATTATAGCTGTACAACAATACCAAATAAGAATAAACCTCGTAACCTTAGACCACACAGCTCTAGGCTGTTATCAGTGGAACGTAGCCCTCTCTAATGGATTTTAATTATAAAACTCATTCATTTATAATTAGACTAACAAGTTCATTTATCCTTATTAACACAAGACTTTAACAAGATAATTAGAAAATATTAATAACATAACTAACCTCATATGTCCATTGTATTTTTAGGAATAGCACTCTACAACTGGATCTAACGATGCAAACACAAACAAATCAATATAATAAACAATATAGCACAATGTAAAAACGCTCACATAGCTAGTCTACCCATGAATAAAATTGTTTTATGGTCTGAAACCCCTATAGAGGAACGCAAAGTAGTGAAATCATGTCAGAGATGTATAAACGCGCTCAAATATTTCACAATGAAAACCGAATCAACTCAGCTTTTGTGAGATGTTTTCATTGTTCAAAATAAATTATTAAATTCAACTAAAGCCGATGTTATCCTTAAGGAGGTAAATGTTGAGGAATATAATTCTTTCTTAGTGAATCTTTTTAAAACAAAAGTTAAATTCTCCCCTCCAAATCTTATCAAAAAGTCCATTCAGTAATTACGGATATTTTAAATGAATTACTATATCGTGTCTGGATTGTATATTTATTGAACCTGAGTAAATAAGGAAAGAAAATTCTACAATTTTTAAACATTGTTTATTTCTTTTATGACAGTGAGATTCTGTTGAATAGTTCATTGTTTTAACTGATTTCTAAATATAAATGCTGCTTCACAAAAGCAGCAGAAATATTGAAGTGTTCATTGTAACAGAAACAAAAGTCCAAATCATGACGAGCTACTGCTCACTATTCCGCTCCTATTTAAAACTAATTACTTGCACTTAATTATACTTAAGTTCTACATCGATATGATAATTTTTTTAGTTCACTGAAAATTAAACGAACTATAACGTAAAAAAGGTGTATTATTTTTACATCCACTTACATTTTCATAAATATTTTTATTTTTCAATGTTCTTATCGGATACATTTCTTATCGCTCAAATAATATCACAGGATAGTATAATAAGGAACAGTTTTTATTTCTTAGTTAAGGTCACATTTTTAAGCACTCCTTTTAAATGTAAAACTTGATACACTATATTCAAGTCAAATGAAGGCCAACTTTGATTCATATTTATTACATTTAAAGATATATTTTACGTTTTATACAAACTATTATTTTTTTGTATTATTATGTGTAACGAAGAAAATAAAATACATAGTTGCTTTTTGTGTATGTATAATATTTTGTAAATTTGAAGAACCAACAGTAAGAGCATTTGGATACTTATTTTGCCACCTTGAAAATTATAATTGAAGTACCTATGTACCATATTCATGACAAAATTTAAAATTTTCAAAACCCTATATTTTTTAATACTCTTCATACACAAACATATTAAGAGTATTAATATTTTTAATTATTATTAAATATTATTAAAATTAATATTAATATATTAATATTTTAAGTATTAAGAGTTTTAGTTTTAGTTTAGTTTTTAAAAAAATCAAATTGTTTTAGTGAAATTTGTATAAACAATTGTAAAAATAGTTTCGATGTTAGGATATTTATTATTTTAATTTGCGGCAAATTGATTACAGTTATTTGAAAAATATTACGTTACAAATTGTCATAAAACAAATATTCTGAATAGTTTTATGAATAGGCCATCTGGCTTAGTTAACAGATTAGTAATATTATCAAATAAGTTTCTTAATCTGAGATATATTTAGTTTGAGGGACATATAATGATTTTAAATAATGCAAATAGTAAATAAAACGTTTAAACATTAATAAAAAAACAACACCACATTCTAATACATAATTAATTAAGTAATTTAATTTTGATACAATTATTTGACGCAATTTTGTAAAACAAAAACTTTTTATTTTAGTTTGGATTAGGATTGATTATTTCCGATTAAAATACTCGAATATACAATCCAAGTTACGTTTGGGCAGTCATTTCTTACTCACTCAAATCCTTTAGGAAGCTCAATTGAAATAAGTATAATGTATAAATGGATTAATGTACATTTGTCTTCATCGAATAGTCTCCAATTCAAGTGTTGTCAAGAGAATAACTATTATTTATTCGACAGTGTAATCGATAATTCAGTCTTCCTTTGTCTCTGTCCTTTGACCCATTCGGAAGCTGCTGACCCAAATGCACTAAACCACAATTGAATAGTATTGTACTTGTGACATTTAATTAATAACATAACATTCATCAGTACTGCTTTAATGCAATATTATAATTAATTCAAGTATAAATTTAATTTGCTGTGTACAAAATACAATTTATGGACCTTGTATTAAATTACTGGACAGAGTGGCAAATTTTGATATAAATATATAGAGATTGAAATTTAATACTTAAATATATTTTAAATATAAATTATTTGGATGTAATTATTGATACACGCATTAGATCTAAATATTCAACTATTCGATAGCACTTTATTAAATTGTTTGAATAACTCTGAATTTAGCGCAACAATTACAGTGTTAAGTAATGGAACCTTAATCAGGCTAGTGCCTTTTAGGCCTTATGATATATATATGTGCCTAAAAGACACAAAAACGTTAATTGTTTTTGTGTCTTTAATTCAGCTCGCTGTTGTGCAGTGATAAGTCTTAAACTCTTACCTATATGTACCTGATGAGACGTAATTGGTCGGTAGCGTAGTTGGTTCAATTCCAGCTTCATAAGCTAAAGGTTCTCAGATCGATCCCAATCAGAGTCATAATACATTTTGAGAAGGATCAGCTGATAACCACCGACAGTTCATTTGTCGTTGGGCTATTAATTAATGACACTTTCTAAGGAATAGTCGGCCTTAGTTTGTAACAATGACTACATTCACTCATCTACACTCATTCTAAATCTATATTCGCCCATATCTTGACGATTGGCATCTTATGAATAAATAAATATAAATAACAACGTCGAAACACTTACATACGAAGGCATTTGTCTTACATCTCAACTAAGCTTTCACAAGGGAGCGTCGCATAGCAGGTTACCCCCAAGGTTCCTATACAACAGGTTGTCTGATTCGCATATGGTCTATATAAGCCGAGTGGTGACGTCAGAGGGAGACCTCCAACCACAGAGTAATTGTACTACTTACTCTGTGCCTCGAACACAGCGTTCTGAACAATAAAAACAGCATACTAAAAATAACTACTGTATTGTTCTTAAGATTATTTTAAGAGTTTTATTTATTTAATAACTCGTAGAATTATTAAAATTTTCGGAATTTTAATATTAATTTAAAGAAGCAAATTTTCTTTTTACATATTTTTGTATGATATATTTATATTCATATTAGCATCATAATACGTCATTCTTCAGTAGATATAGGTTATTTCTCTTATTTTTCATACATAATACAAGGTAGTTAGTTATCATATACCCACATGAAATTTCGTTATCTAACATAGTGTACATAAAAAAGTTAAAATAAATTCTATCTTTTTTTATATCGTTATTAGTTTTAAATATTTTATCTTAACAGTGGAATACGATATTTTCAATTGCCATAGTACTTAATATAAATTTGTTTAGTATTATTATAAATGTTTCACTCTTCATCGGCCAGAACATTCTGAGATATACTTAATGTAATGAATAATTCTGCTTAAAACTTATATTGAGGGAACAAACATGGGTTTTAAACTGTCGAGCAACTATTAATTATAGAATATACGTTATTTAATTAATTTCAAATAAATTAACAATAAATTTAAAAAGTCACGATCATCAGACAACACAATTATATTTTTTTATGAACAAAAAATATAATTTAGTAGCTTGAAAAAGAATGTATGTATTTAAGGTAGGCTTCAATAAACTTGATTATACAATTTAAATACATAAATGTGTAAGATTATTAATAAATTATAAGGACATTAATAATCAGTCTAAGTCTGAATGAATACATTTAATGTGTTTTTCTATATATGAATGTTTTCTTAAAATGATAATAAATATTATCAGATGTCAAGAGATTCTGTTGACACTAAAGGGATGAAGACAGCTACAAAGTTGAAATGATTAAAAAGTTTGAAGGATTGCCAAGTTTTATTGCCAATATCTGCAACTTTGACCGGAACCAGCAACTTCACTTTGTATGTGAGTTTTGCTTTGGTCACCACGTTTCATTTTTGTTGTATTCCATTTACAAAATATTTAATGGACCATTTTAATCCAGTTACTTTAGTTTATGTAGAGGATGTGAATTAACTGTACTTTGCAGTAATCCTTTTAGAGTTTGGATAGATTAAAGACAATAGTTTCTATAACATTTAGTGTTCAACATTGAACTTCAGGTTAGGATGTACTAAATATAGCCTAATATTTAAAGCTTTATAGTTAATGAAAATAAAACAACAATACTCACGTTATTGTTGGAAATAAAAATTACAAAATATATTTTATCACAGCTCAACATTCAAACCACTTACCAATGCGATTTGATTTAGAATCTTTCAGACATCGAATCAAAGATATATATATTTTCCCTTATAATTTGTTTTGAATTTTTAACACCGTATTATATTATTAGATTATTCATTGATTTTTAATATTTAGGAATTAAATTAAAATAGTTTTAGCACATAGTTCATTGAGTTATCAAATAAGTGTTAAAAATATTTAACGGGATTCGTAACATGAACATTAATTACGAACGTTCACATTAGATGTAAATAAAATTTTTTTATATAATCTGTATTAATTTATGTGTATTCATTAAATTACTGTACAGTGTGTTATATTTACATTTATTTACATTACATTACATATATTTACATACAGAGATTAGGATTTAATGTATAAAAATGTTTCATAAACATTGTATGTGGTTGTATCCTTATAAATGCTATTAAAATATATTATAATTAATATTAGTGTTCTTACTTTAATACAAAACTTTTCCCTTTTGTTTTTTTAACTGAACAATAAAAATAAAAAAACCTGTTAAAAAATTTACTAAAATATATGCGTTTTTTTCATTCTAAAATAAAACAAAGTTTTTGATTATACCTGGAATAAACTGTGATATAGGATTTACTAATTATAGCCTAATAGTTAAAGCTTTATAGTTAATTAAAATAAAATAAGAATGCCCAAGTTATTATAGAAAATGAAAATTAAAAAATATCTTTCATCACTTAATAATTAAACCAATTAATAATGTGGTTTAATTTAGAATATTTCAGACATCGGATCAAAGATATCTATTTTTCCTTAATATTTGTTTTTATTTTTTAGTAACGTTTAATTGTAATAATAGATTATTGCTTGATCTTTAATGTTTTGGAAAATTAAATAAAATTAAATGATATTAAACCTTGCATATGTTATCAAATAAACAAAAATTAAAAATTTTTCACTACATCATTTTTACATAAACAAAAGTATTGGTATCTTACTGTATATCTAGCCTGTATGATTTGGCTCATTTCTGCTATACCTAAAGTGAAGAAATTATAACTTTTAATCTAATCTAAGTTAACTTATATTTAAATTGTTAGGGTTTATGTTGAAATTATAATAAAAATTCAAATAAATAATTCACAATGTAATAGATTCAATTAAGAGTAATCTTACATAAATTTAAACACATTACATAACTCTTTTTTATATATAATATAATACACAAATTTTATATAATAATAAACAGTACACTTACACTGCAGCTAAATTTATCTTCGAAAAAGTTTTCCTTTTTTATATAAAGCTTACCTTTTATCATATAATTGTACTTGTTTATGTACCTGAGAGATCTTTAGAATTCGATATTGAAGAATAAATACAAAAGAAGCAAACCTCTTGAATATATATTTCTCGACAGCCTGTACTTAAAACATAACAAAAGTTTGCCTTCAGCCAATCCTCCAGCCAAATCTATTGTCTCTTTTTCCATGTTTGTTCTGATGAAGTGTCTCCAACCAAATCTTTGTTATCCATTTTCAGAAACCAGTTTTATTAATAAAATAGGTTAAATTTATCCTACTACTTTGAATTTCCACAGATGACATTTGATAGATATATTCAAAATGTTGTATTTATATCAGTATTTTGATACAGTAAAAATTCATATTAAGTTCATTTCCAAAAATAAAAAAATTAAATTACAAGAAAATTATCACAAACGAAACCTTTTGAAACTAAAACCCATAAAACAAATTAATATCATGTTTTATAAAAATGTTATAAGATATTTATTTTGATAGACCATGTTTACCATCTGTATATTACAGATCACAAAGGAATCTGATCTTTGTTTAAAAAATCCAACATCATTTCATTTTTACATTTTATATCAATATTATAATTTATTATGTATGTGACATTCACTTATACAGTTTTATTCAATTTCTATGAAAACGCATTATGCTTACTAAGGAGCAGTATTTTAGTTTAAAGCTGTCTTAAAAAGTTGTTTTCAAAGTATTGGCATACAGCTATATGCTTTCAATTTAGTAATATACAGCTTTAGTGATACTATTCTATTTATGACATATATATTCAATTTAGATTGGCTATAACACTCACAAATGAATTGGAAGATGGGAAAATCTGAGCTAACAATGGTACTTCTTGTTAGCAATACGAGCGCCATTCCTTAGTCCTGGGTCGTTGTAGGGCGGGACTAGACAAAGGAACTTTGACAAAGGACACTTAGTACAGCTTCACACAGCGCTATCTAGTTACACACACTTTATTTGTCATTTATTGATAGTACGAAATGTTATTTATAGTAAATGATTATAAAATTACGATTCCATAATAAATTATATAAAATGTAACATCTTTTTTCGTTGCAATACGAAGTCAAATTTATCCGAAAGATAGGTAGGTGGTCTATTTTCAGATAAGTTGATTGGAAGTCCACACTTTATCTTTTATGATATCTAACACAAACTGTGTGTTTTGTAGGGTTTAAATAAATAAGTACAATCACCTCAAATCTAGTTCACGATAATGAAAATAAGAAATATATAGGGATTGGTAAGATATCACCCCACGTGGAAAAAGGAACCAAAACACACTATATAAATTTATAAAGTTTGCATCAAATTACACACTTTAATAAAATTCTACCATGTACCTTTGAGTAAATACGAGTATAATTAAAATTAGAAATTAACAGCAAATATACCTAAGCTATTTAACAACCTTTTACACTCCTATTGGGAAATAGTTGTGAAGGAAGATTTGTATATTAATTATGAGTTTGATAAGCTTAAAATAATTCTAGAAATACGCATGAACAAACAATAAAAAAAAACACACAATTCAAATGAAAAAAAATATTTGAATATTTATTATTATGTCTTCTTTCACGATTAGTTTTTGTACCACTTCACAATTAAAATTTCATAGAAATTATTTGTCTATAAAATGTATGTATGTATGTACTTTAATAAACTCTCGACTAAAACACCATCTATTGAATTGATGTAAACGTTTTATTACGTAAATTTTTATAACTTTATAACCAGTTCATCCAAACGAGGTAAGTGGATTAACCTCCATCGATGGGGTTTCTATGGATGTAGTATATTGATAACACAGGTTATCTCTAAGGTTGCATGTTCTGAAATTACGTCAGGCATGGGATGAGCAAATTACCAATATCAGACATGGAGATGTAATCAAGCTTGGTTGGTCGTACCACAGACGTCGTGTTATAATTGGATATCTTGTGGACACACGTAGATATCAAAGGTCAGTGATTGAGCTTTGATTAGTTAAGCAATCATACAAGCAGACATGATATGATTTACCTTCTTACTCAGATGATAAAAGTGTTATTTTTGATTATATCTGCATTTGTAACTTATGAGAAACTCTATTTCTTTCACGAACTGATTTAAACTCATATATAATCATTTTATATTTAATTATGATAAGTATCCTCCATATTGAAAATAAATATTCAGAGGTCGAGTTGGTCTAAGGCGTCAGGACTTTATACCTAACTTAGAAATAGCGCAGTTTCGAAGTTGACACAGTTCGGTTCTCCTTGACTTTCGTAATGGCTCTCCCCCTTAATCTGCCTGATAAATTCCCCACACATATCAATTATTGTTAGCCTACTTTTGGCAGGATAGTTGGAGCAAAATCTGAAAAATTTACATAAAAACGTTACGTTTTGTTGTAAAAAGAAGGTTCCTTCAATAATTACAGGAATATGTTATTAAAAATTATGAAATGGATATATTACCTGTTACTTGTTATAGGAGGAATAGTTTGAATAAAAGCTGGTATTGTTCATCATTTTTTATCTTACTGTAGCTAAGAAGTAAATATTAAATACTAGTATAGTGTTCTTTATTATATTAAAATGATCTATAAATTTATGACAACTGAATAGTACCAATTATAAATTAAAAGTTTGAGTGGTGCTGAAATACAGTAAATTTACATATTACTATAGATTTTTTTTTAAAGTTAAATATCGAAAATATTACAGCCAGATAAAACTTTAGTATAATTAAATCCAAGCAATTACTTTATAATAGGAGCGGAATAATGAGGGTGGCAGGTGGTGATTGGCCTTTTGTTTCTGCTACACTTCAATAGTGTTGCTGCCTTTGAATCGGTTATGAAAATACGTCTCACTGTAATACAATGTAGAAGCAATATTTAAACTTTCTTTCAATGTTTCGCTGTTTATGTATTATGAAAACTAGAGACCTGGATTTTAATGATAATTTAATTATGAAGGCAGTTTCAAAAATATTGACCGAATATAACCATTTTCAGCCACGATATTCTATTAATATTATAACAAAAGTTGTCAGGAGCTTCTCTCTCTCTTGGCCTATTAAAGTCTACTAACCTTTATCGTATAGGATATTTTTTAGACCATCCCCTACTCTACAAGACCCTTTCTACCCATTATTATTAGACTTCTAAAACTCCCAAGTACTAAAAATAGTTATTAATGTTTTTTACTAATAAGAAATGAATTATCAATTACGATTGTAAGAGATTACTGTTTAAAAGCATTTACATTTAAATTATAAATAAAAATGTAATAATGTAAATTACATTTTAAATACTAAGTAAACAGGTTCAATGTTTACAGTTGTAACTAAAAAAGTAGAAGATTAAAATATATGAATGCAATGAATCCTTATTCAAATAAATAAAATAATATTTATATATAATATCCGACTTTTCAAAACGTCAAGAAAAACCTGATGATTTAGCATTAACCATCTTTATTATAGTTAACTATAGCCTAAATAGAGTGTCTTGATTTTAAATGTAAAGCCTAGAAACAGAGACAATTTCATTTTGAGACTTAGCGTTCTAAAAATAATATTAATATTTGTTTTTAATGTATACATTTTAATGCTTAATACATTATTTTAATCAGTTATATGTCTTATTTTGTTAAACCAAAGTTATACTAGTATTAATTAAACTGTTTTTTGAGGTTATATCCATCAACAAAATGCCAATTTTAATAAATGTTAATGCGTTGTATAAAATGTATTCTTTTTTATAATTTTTTTAGGGAAAACATTAAAACCATTATGAGAGTCATTAATGTTTGGTTTATATGTGAATCTGTCCACTTTGTTGTCAAAGTTGATGTACTTGAGTACATATTGAGCTTGAGCACAACTGATCACATATCGTCAATCGTCAATCAGTATTGATGACTTTATTGATGGATTGACTTTATACGTTTTAAATTAAAAAAACTGCAATAAAACTTACACTGCATTGAGTTACAAGGGGGGTTAATAGTTGAACAATGTTTATAAGATAGCTAGTTACTACATTATAACTTTCATTACACTTAAGTTGCCCTTGGACGTTACACATTCTTAACTGACCTTTCCATTAACACTTCACTTATTGTATAAATGTACAGGGCTGCAATGTGAAATGGCAAGTGAAGTTTTTGAAATTTTTTTAAAATTATTTTATAAGTAGAATAATTAAACAAAACAAAGCATCAATATTGTATTAAATCTCTTTGACTAATAGAACATACAATGTAAATAAATTGTAATTTTACGGTTTAAAGTTCTTATATTATATAAATAAATACATAATAGCAGTAACACAAAACAAATAAGTATCTCAGCTTGTATAGCGTGTGGAAGACAGACAAATATTTTGTTAGCAATTGGAAAACATTAAAAATTGTCAATGTGTTCAGTTTTTAATGTAACATTTGAACTGTTGTTGAACATCAACATTTGAAATGTTTACCTAAAAGCAGTTGATCAATAAACATTTCGTTTTTATTAACTCAATATTATATTTATTTATGACAGTTATACATAGTTATTTGGGTTGGTGATGCATATTTCCTCTCATGTTTATGAATTGTTAGCCATCTGAAACAAATATATCTAAAGTTTAAAAAAATATTACTGCATTTTTAATATACACTCCTTATATAAAAGTATCTATATAAAAGTGGACAAAACGTATATTTAAAGTCGAATTTAAATGATTATATGATTAAAGGATGAGTTTGGATTATCTGTGTAGTCTTGTTACTAACTGAGTTTGACTTATGCTCAGAAAGAGGTGAGGGACGTGGGACGCCGAACGTGCTGCATAAATGCACCAATGTGAACTCACCACACGCTTGGCACGCACGTTCTCAAAGACCTTCGTGGTTATCTACAGAATCCCAGTTTTTGATTTAATAGAACTAGGAACGCAGCGCGTCTGCCACGCAACGCCGGACGCGTAGCTTAGCACCAGTCTATGGTATCATGAGAATAAGGCAGGACAACAGAGAAGTGAGAAAGTTAAGATGACACTGAAATATATAGTAAATCCGACTCACATAGAGCTTTTTATTTCCAGTATGAAACTTTTGTACCATAATGTCAAATACAATTAATTATTTTATGAGTCAACAACTTTATTTACCTATATAAATATTGTTTCTTAAAATTTGCATAAATAGTCAAAGATAACGCTGTTATCACTCGAGTGAAAAGGTAAATCATATCGCGTTTGCTAGTATGATTGCTTAACTGATCAAAGCTCAATCACTGACCAACAACACATCCAATTATAACACGACGTCTGTGGTGTGACCAACCAAGCTTAATTACATCTCCATGTCTGATATTGGTAATTTGCTCATACCCTGCCTGACGTCATTTCAGAAAATACAACCATAATAGAGGAAACCCTATATACTAAATCCATGTTAACGCTATTGATGCATTCAGACACAATAGTTATAAATATAACACAAATTACGTGTACTTCATATTAAAATGGGTACATCAGAAACATGAATGGTTTTTCAAGCACGAGTATACCAAATATATAGTCTGTGATATAGATAGTTCAAGAAAGGGAATCTAGAAAATTTTGGGCGTTATTTCAAGATGGATCTGGCTTCACCAGTGGACGAATTAACTATTACTATACCTAATTTTAGGACCTACAGGATTGGCAGGAAGTACCTCCCCCCCACCAAGGTCAGGGAGGTTGAGAAATCACCTGGGTGGCGCTTCTGGCAATTGCCATGACACGTAAAAATATATAATATATTAAAAGGTATAATTTAGTACTTAAATAATGGGTTAAATTTTACACAAATTGTATGTTTCTCCGACAGCAGTGCAAATGTTATTTTCATGTTGGTGGGAAATCTATTCATGTACCTTATTTTCTTTTTTGAGAGTTAGACATGAGATACCTTACGAAGCCTTTATGTTCTTTATCATCAAAACCAATTTCCGAAGATACTTTAGACATATTATACTACACAACCTACTTGGAATGTAATATAAATCCATTATGTCAAGATCAAAGATAAATCCCAACTTGTGCTTATCCTCTTTCGTGTCTCTCGTCTAAACACCAATCTCTATTACAAAATACCTTTCAGTTAACCTCAGGCGTATTTTTATAACCTAAAATTACATGCTTGGGTGTAAAGGCTGACCCCCTCTCCCCTACTCACAAATGTACATTGCCATCGAGTACATACAGTGGTAATGAACCACCGTACAAATGTCTGAAATATTAAATAAGATAGTGTTCCGCAGTCACAGACTTAAGTTCCGCAGTCACAGACTTAAGTTCCGCAGTCACAGACTTAAGTTCCGAGGTCACAGACTTAATTTCCGCAGTCATAGTCTTAAGTTCCGCAGTCACAGACCTAAGTTCCGCAGTCACATACTTAGTTCCGTGGTTATGGACTTAAGTTAATACATGTATTTATATATTAGTTATTTTAAACTAAATGTTCTGAAGAGTTGAACAATTACTAAACCCTTAATAAATGGGTGTATTACTTTAAGGAAAGTTAAAGGTAAACTATGATGGTTGGAATATGCAGTTGCAACACCATTACTCAAAAAAGGAGGGACTAGATGACATAAAAAGGAAAGAAAAGATAAAGGAAATCCACTGACCACAAAAGACAGAAGAGGATGCAGTGTACAATCAAATAAAAGCATTGGAAATATGCATACATGGAAATGGGCATGGAAAAGATAATACAATTCTACGGACATATAGGAATGATTAAAATTACATTTTTAAGTCAATTTAAAGCAATATTTACTATTAAATTAAAGGCAATGGGTGAATATAACAATTACTACACCAGTCTAACCCATCCTGCTCTCCATGAAATGATGTATAAAATAAAACACACACATATTTCACTATCAATTGTTATAAAATAGCTATTAAGTTGCTTCAATAATTTTATTCTTTTATGCATTCAAATTTATCATATTGACGGAAATGTAACAAGCCCTCTTCCTTATTAAGGCTATACTCAAGTACATTGTGTTATAGAAACGGGTATTATATCCGAAAGCACAACTTATAATTTGTGTAGAAAAAAAATTACAATAAAAAATATAAAATAATAAAAATCATGTATTTGACAAACATATGTTATTCCAGTATTATTTGCATTATATAAATATATATATATATATATATATATATATATATATATATATATATATTTCAAATAAAAAATATGAATCTGGTATAGTATGTTTTTTTATATATATATAATACATTTAAATATTTTCAGCATTTTCGATTACACCAAACCAAACTACTTTTTCCTTAAATTTCGTCATACAATTGGATGCAATTAAATAATCCAAAACATAGCATACGCCACTATATTTTTTTTAAACAATTAATTTAGGGTTATAACGCGAGTTTTTAGTTTCAAATTAGTTGCATGGACAGACTATTAGTCTGTTATATTCATTATATCTGTCAAATGACGTCATATTGCTCAATGGAGACTTTGCTATATAACAATGCGTATATCCATAAACCTAATAAGTATTTAAAATGTGTACAGGAATGAAATATAAAACTTTTTGTTGGTGTGAGATTAGATTTGCTTTTCTTGCATTTACCCCCTACATTGTTAAAATTGTAAATAATAAAAAAATATAAAATATCTTAAATAAATTTTAAATCAGGATGTGATTTTAAAAATGTTAATTATTATGTATAAGACTCACATCACAACAATTTGTTGTGGGATAATCAAAATAAAATGTATTTTTCAACTTAACTTTATAAGAAAAAATGTATAAATGAACACGTATGGGGCTGTAACTCTTATTTATTTGAAAATTAACACTTATCACTGGATGTCCAAGCCAATCTAGTAAATCCAATTAATTGTTTCAATGTTATACTAAACATTTAAAATACTCACTCACTACAATGGACACACAAAAAGTGTCGTGTTAATTCCCTTCCGATTTATTGTTGTTGTCAAAATGTCATTGTAAAAATTAAAAAGTAATAATCGTCTTATTTTACCAGGTGAAGTTAAGGCTAAGAAGCCCTTTCTAACATTTAACCTGGACACCGATGACTTAAGGGTGACTTCCGAACCACCACCAGTGACTGAGCAGGCGGACTGCATGCAAGGACGGGATCGCTCAGACGGTCACCCATCCAAGGGACAGCCACGCTCGAAGTTGCTTCACTTCGTTATTTTGCGATAACATCGGAACCCTTCGGTCAAGGCCACTGTGATTTAATTATTTTTATAACAGAACAAATATCACAATATAAATATATTTACAAATAATTAAATTAGTTTATAATGTAGCTTGTATAATCTAAGACTTCTAACGCATTTTTATACTTTGACTCACTGAAAGACTACAACCTATCTTCAGCAAAGAAGGTAGCTGAAAAACTTACATCTTATCTTGGAAGAACATCATCAACAGCAACGTTTACTTCGGCAAACTGCCCACAACAATCTAATACCTATGATTGTGGCATTTTCACTTGCTGGGTAATTGAATCCTTGGTCGATGATGTGGTGAATAATAATAAACTTAATATTAAATTTATTGAACAGGCCATTTTATCTGATCCAGAACTCATTGAAAGACGATCATTGATGGCGTACATCCTACTAAATAAATTAGATATTAGTAACACTATTTTCTATTCTACAATGATTAAGAAGAGGGGTAAAGAGGCCACATACTCGGTAACAGAATCTGAAAATGGAAAGTCAAATCCTCACCCTAAAATAAACTGTGACAAAAACAAGAAGACACATGAATCAAACAACTGGGTCAAAGTAAAATCACAAAGTAATTCCCATAAAGGCACTAAACAATACAATTCACAGTCTACAGTGGTGGTAGAAAACAGATTCAATATTTTACAAAATGTAAATGAGGGTTCTGAAACTATAGTTTCCTTACCAGAAAAATACCATAGAGATCCAAAGAAATCTAAATCACAGCAAAACAAAGATCACAAGAATTCTAATAAAAATTCACGTCCTAAAAAAATACCAAAAGAATCCAAGCCGCTATGCCCAAACCTAAAGTTAACACTTTGTTCGGATAGTCAAGGGAGAGGTGTTGCTAATAAAATTGAATTGTTAAGCTGTGGAAGAATCAAAACTTTTGGATATATAAGAGCTAACACCACTTTAACCCAAGTCATCGATTCAACTGATATTGAGGACTCGACTCCTGTTATTATTGGTGGAACCAATGACAGCCTTAATGATGACCTAGGAAATATTTACTCACATGTAGAACAAAAACTTAAACTTAGAAGTAAGGAAAGACCAGTATTTATTACGACTATACCTACTAGATATGACAAGCCCCTAAAGCATCCTATTAATATTGATTTAAACGCCACAAATCATTAAATAAAAGAACTGACTGCAAGAATTGACAATGTTTATTTGATAGACCTAAATCAACTTGAGCGATGCCACTATACTAGACATGGTCTCCACTTGAGTAGTCAAGGCAAGGTGAAATTAGCAGGTATTATCATTGAAGCGGTGATAACCTGGGCTGGGAACACCACTCTTACTTTCAATGAAGACATTAAATTAGCTGAAGCACACATGAGTGATGTAATTTATACATTTTGTCATGATCCTCACGTAGCCTTTGCTCACTGCATATCTGCAGATTTCAGTGATGAAAAGCAAATGAGTCAATGAGTAGCTAATGTCTTTAAATCAAAATTTGGTAAACCATGCAGACAAGATTACTGTGCAGAAAATCTAACTTGCCAGAAAACTACAAATGGAGCATCGATATATGGGCTAGTAACAAAACCCAAATACTTTCTTAACTCAGGTAACTATAAAAACTATATTAATGACTATGATAGAGCCTTCAAACAGTTGGAAAATGAATTCAAAAGCAAACATTTTAAGAAGCTAATTTGTTCTCCTATGGGATGTGTGCGAGATCGGCTACCACCCTGCCACTTTATTGCTAATCTTAAAAGGTTCAAGAGCAAAACAAATGATTCCATCCTCATTATCACCTACAATGAAACCTCAACAAGGAAGTTACATAATGGTCTGTCCCACCCAGTTTTTATAAGATGTCTCCAGGATCTGATCACTGCGCCATCACACTCTCAACTGTCTTCAACCCACCAAACATCTCCCACAACACCTGATGTTCACCTTGGAATTGCATCAGCCAAAAACCAGCCTGGCACTACCACTCAACAGCCAATGATGACACCCACAGATAACTGCTCTTCTGCTCACCAACCGCTTCTACAGTCCACTGTTGTGATGGGTGATGGGGGGTGTATGGGCCTCAATGGGGTTTCTATAGTTCCTGGTCATTTTGACTACAGTGAGGTGGTGAAAGTGTGTGAAAAAACTCGGCCCTGCGGGCCTCGCCAGGGGGCAAGCCCCCTGGACCCCCGGATCTTTTTGCTTAGAGCCTACGGCTAAAATTCAAGAAACATGGAACATGCTTTAGCTGCGCTTTTTCTGTTTGCTGGCTCCTTTTTAATAATTTCTGCAAATGTATTTCTCCGAAAACAACGAATTTTAGATTTCATGTAAGGAATTACAAAAAATATAAACATATCTTAAAAATATAAATATATCTTTACTTTTTAAATTTTATTGTTCCATACAATCATTAGAAGTTGTGGCCAATCTGATCCAGGACACAACATCACCGGTGGACGGCTGGAGGTAGACTGATATGTAAATGAGGACTGGATTCTCTAATTAGGACTTAATTTTGTATATTTTTAACAAGAGTTGTCATGGAAACTAAAGATGTACTTTGATCAACGCTTGCAAATAAAATCATTATTGAAGTCAACACTGATATGTCATTGTGTTTTCATGGTTACGCGTCACCCTCCCGCGTAACGTTTTCAGACAGTTAGGTCAAGACTAAAGCATGTTCCATGCTAAAAAGCAGAGTATTAGTGTCAATGGGGCCGACAGTAAAGGGTTTACTCCAGTGATTGATAATATGCGGGAGGGCAATGACAAGTCGGTGAGTGTTGCGTCACTCGGTAGTAATGCTGTTGCATGTAATGCTAGTTTCTTTAATGACAGTGTTAATTTTTTAGATTTAAGTCAAATTCACCAAGAACTCAAGTAAACCCAAGTGTACATGGAAATAATCTTCATTTAATTTGTAGCTCTAAGCCGAAATCACGCCTTAAGATTAAGGAACCTACCGTTAGAAACAAATTTAATTACATTTCTATATTTCATCAAAATATTCAACATCTGCCATCCCGTATTGATTTACTAGACATAACACTATCTGAATTCCATCCTAAACCTGAAATATTATTTTTAACAGAACATACATGCTCCGAAAATGATATTGTATATTTAAATATTCCAAATTATAAAATTAGCAGCTATTATTGTAGGAAAAGCACAATAGGTGGGGGCACAATGATTCTAATTCACTCAAACAGTACTCTTAAGATAAAACCAATTATTCAACCTCAAATTCAGTCTTTACTTAGAGATAAAGAATTTGAATGTTGTCTTTCACAAATTTCCTATGAAAAATATTTATATTTATTAATTTGTATTTACAGATCCCCACCAAAACACCATGACAAACCCTTTCTAGAAAAGTTGAATTCTCTTTTTGAAATTATAGCTAATAATTATGGTAAAATTAATGTTGTAGTGGGAGGTGATCTTAACATTGACGTACTTAATCACAATAACACATACCGTGAATTTGTAAATATCTTGAAATCATTTAATTTCTGTTACCTTGTTGATTTTCCAACTCGAGTGACCGAGCACTCTAAAACTGCCATAGATAATTTTGTAACTAACCTAGACATAAAACTCACAAAGACAACTGGTATAGTGACAGAAATTTCCGACCATGATGGCCAATTATTAAAGCTGTTTAGTATTAGGATAAAGAATAAATGTAGGCCTAATAGTGTTTATAAATTTAGTAGGAAGTTCAGTGACAGTAATATCAACGGTTTTGTAAGGATGTTGGAAAAAGAACTCTGGTTAGAAGTCTATTGTGACCCTGTTGAGGAGAAATTTAATTCATTTTACACTACTTTTATGTACCACTTCAATGTATGGTTCCCTTTAGTAAAAATTAAAATAAATGAAAATAAAAAATCTTGGATAACCAATAGTATTAGAAATGATAAAGCTACACTAGTTAGTTTAAGTAGACAGGCTAGGGAAAGGACAGGTACTGTTACAAAAGAGATTTTAAAACATAAAAGAAAAGAACTAAAGCGGAATGTTATTCTAGAAAAGAAGAATTACTTTGACTGTAGGATTAAAAACTCAAATAACATTATGAAATCAACCTGGAAAATAGTTAATAATGAACTGGGTAGGAAAACAACAGGCCAAAGTTCGGGGATAATTTTAAATGTGAACAAAAGACAAATTTCAAATCCTATATACGCGGCTGAAGCATTTAATAACTTTTTCTCTTCAAGTATCGAAAAATTGATTTTACCAAATTTATCAAAAATTAATGACTCATTTGTAAAGGAAAAGTTTCTTGATACAAAAATTAAAATAAATAATTCATTTCCTTTTTAAACCAATAGACGCAAACATAATTATTTCCGTTATTGATTCTTTTAATAATAAATTATCATCTGGTCATGATGATGTGCCTCTTACATTACTAAAACAATGTGGGATAGCTATCAGTAAACCTTTGGCTCATTTATTGAATTCATCGTTCATTTCGGGCATGTTTCCTGATCAAATGAAAATAGCCAAGATAGCTCCGATTTTTAAAAAAGGTGATACCCACGACTTGTCTTGCTATCGCCCAATTTCACAGTTGTCAGTTTTCTCTAAGGTTTATGAACGTGTAGTATTCAACCAATTCGCTTCTTACTTAGAATCAAATTATCTATTAGATAAAGAACAACATGGCTTTCGGTCTGGAAAATCGGTGGTAACTGCTGCAACCGATTTTGTTCAGTCTATTATTGAAAATATTGATAAAAAGAAAAAAGTTGCGGCTGTGTTTCTTGATCTGAGCCGAGCTTTTGACAGTGTGTCCCATCCAAAATTGGTAATTGCTCTTGACCAACTTGGTGTTGATAAAAGAGCCTCTGCTTGGTTCCAATCTTATTTGACTGGCCGCAAGCAATATGTTGAGATAGTTGAAAACAATGGGAAACAGATTAACAAATTTAAATCAAGTATGCAATTAATTAAATATGGTGTTCCTCAAGGGTCCATTTTGGGCCCTTTATTATTATGGTCTTAGCATACCCACCATCACCAACCGTCATGTTGAGATGGCGATACGAAAGCTTCCGTCAAAACAGTCTTTTGGTCCTGATCATATACCAAATTATATTGTTAAAGGTTGCTCTGAATTACTTCTTGTACCATTTTGCCATATTTTTAATCTTTGTTTGCAAAAATCTACCTTTCCAAAATTATGGAAGGAAACTAAAATAACGCCTATCTTTAAGAAAGGAAATGAATCAGACATTAGAAACTATCGACCTGTCTCCATTTTAAGTACACCTGCGAAGGTTTTTGAAATCATTCTGAATGACACCATATTCCCTCACATTAAACCTTATGTTTCTAAGAGCCAACATGAGTTCATGCCTTCTCGCTCCATTTCAACTAATCTAGTTAATTTTGTTGATTTCACTTCTCGTGCCCTTGATTCAAGAGATCAAGTTGATGTAATTTACACTGATTTCACAAAGGCATTTGATAGTGTAAACCATCAAGTACTGTTATCAAAACTTAACTATTATGGTTTTTCTGACAACTTTATTCATTTTTTCTGTTCATACTTGGAGGACCAGCGGCAGTATGTGTCTTATCGGAGTTATAAGTCTGATTTATTTTCAGCTGGGTCTGGAGTTCCTCAGGGCAGTAATTTGGGCCCTCTGTTTTTCATTTTATTTATAAATGATTTAGCCCAACATATTACATCAAATGCTTTAATGTATGCTGATGACCTAAAAGTTTTTAAAATTATTAGACATGCATTTGACCACAATGACATTCAGCATGATTTAGATACTATTACACAATGGTGTCAAGATAATCTTTTAACTTTAAATATTGATAAATGTTGTGTTATGTCAATACATAGAAAGAAAACAACATATTTATTTCCTTACAAAAATAAATGATTGTCTCTTACGTAGAGTGAACCAGTTTAATGATCTGGGGGTCCTTATAACAGATGACTTGAGTTTCTCAAACCATATGTTAAATGTGGTGAAGAAAGCTTACTGTTCATTGGGTTTTATTTCAAGGATTGGAAAAGAATTTAGAGACATTGAAACACTTAAAATTTTATTCAGATCTTTAGTTCGCTCCAGATTGGAGTTTGCATCTATAGTTTGGTCCCCATCAGCTCAACTATATTGTGAAATGATTGAGAGAATTCAGAAGAAATTTTTGCGATTGTTGTATTTTAAGTATTTTGGTCAGTTAAATTATCCAATTTGGCATATTAGATATGAAGAAATGTTAAATTTATTTGATTTCGAAAGGTTGTCTAAGAGACGAAAATTAGCGCAACTTTTTTACCTGCATGGTGTTATGAGAGGTATTGTGGATGACCCAGCGACCTTAAGTAAGATAAACTGGTGTGTGCCGGCTTATGGTAGGCGCGCTGGCTATATGTTATACCCTGGTGGGGCTCGTACTGCCGCTCATGCTAACTCCTTTCTAAATTTTACAATCATATTGTTTAATTCCATAGCTGGTGGTGTAGATGTAGACATGTCACGGGCAGTATTCAGAGCAACATGTAAAGACTTAATACTTTGAAGGATTGCTGGAACAACTAGGTTTCTCAACCTAAATTAATTTAGTTATTCAAATTCATTTCTTGGATTGTTTTTTTTTTTTTTTTTTTTTTTTTTTTTTTTGTTTATAGGGCCTACTTATTTTTTATTCTTATTAATGTATTCAAATAAGCATTGTTTGGAATAGTAAAGAGTTTTTAATCCTTAAATTTTAAAAATTAAGTATTGTTATTTTTGTACAGGCATGGAGGTCTTAATTATTAATATTTTTTTTTCATGCGGCCCCCATAATTGGGCCCTTGGTCTGTTGGGGTCGCAGTTGTTTTTCGCAGGTTTCAGTATTTCTGTTTTCTTTTGTTTGTTTTGGTTTTTGAATATATCTGTTTCATTACAAATTAATATTATGTTTAATAATTTAGCTTATGTCTGGTTGTATTTAAACTGTATTTATATTATTGTATTGTAACCGAGAATGTATTATATAATTTGGAGTACTTTATTTAGGCGCATAAGTTATAATTAATTGTGTTTCTTTAGTTATTTAAGTTTTTTTTTTTTATTTTTCATCAAATGTGCCTTTTTATTGTGATCAATAATTTTGCCTGTGAAACTAATCTGTACCTGTGAAAACAATAAATACATTTATTATTATTATTATTATTATTATTATTATTATTATTTTTATTATTATTATTATTATTATTATTATTATTATTATTATTATTATTATTTATATGCTACTTAAAGGGATTACCCTCCGTAGTGATGCCATGTGGAAAAATATTTTTATACGCAGATGACACTAATCTTCTTGTCACAGAAGACAATATAAATCAACTTGAATTATCATCTTTTCTAAATGTTTCCTACTTAATTCAAAATTTATCCCAAAATAATCTGTTAGTAAATTATCAAAAAACAAAGCTTATGCAGTTTTTTACAAAGCAAAATACAAATAATGCTACAAATTTAAGAATTGAACTGGAAAATTATGAACTGGACCAAATTGATAGCACAAAATTTCTCGGATTAATTATTGACAAAAATTTAGATTGGACTGACCATGTGAATAAGGTTCTCTCTAAAGTATCATCTGGTCTATTTGCCCTAAGAAGAATGTCAAAGGTTAGCAACCTTAAAACTCTAAAAACTATATATTTTTCACTTATTCATTCCCATATTAATTTTGGATTAAGTTTGTATGGGGGTACAACAAAAGCTAATCTCAACAAAATTTTAAAACTGCAAAAACAAGCGGCTAGGATAATGTTGAATCTAAAACCTAGGGACTCTGTAAAAAATGCGTTGGCCCAACTTCAAATTCCTACAGTTTTTGCTCTGTATATTCTTGCTACTATAGTAGCTGCAAATGAATCAGTGCAAGGCTCAGACCAAGTTACTCAGCCATACAATACTAGAAATTGCAGATATAAAATATCAAAAAAACATAATCTTGAATTTTACAAAAAAAGCCCAGTCTACATGGGACTTAAGTTTTATACAAAATTACCAGATCACATAAAATCAGAGCTAAAATCATTAAAATTTAAGAAAATTTTATCAACGTATTTGACTGAATTAGCACTTTATTCATTAGAGGAATTTCTTCAATAAAATATAATAGTATTTTAAATTTCAACACGTTATAAATCAATTTTAAACATGCACACTCATGACTAACGATTACATAATGTTATTATTAGTTCAATTTATTTTTATTCATACATATATATTAAATACAAAATATTTTACTGGAATTAGAATTAGGTAGTTAATTTTTATTATTATTGATGTATTGATCATTATTTTCGTAAAGCTAGAATAAGTAAACGTATCGACACTATTCATGTATACCATGTATATGTTTATGAATAAAGACATTCTTATCTTATCTTATCTTACCGTACTTAATTTCACGTTATGTATATCTGTACTGAAAAGATGTGTTTGAAACATTTTAAACAATCGCAGAAAACATGTTACTGTCTTATAAAAAATTCTAAAATATATATCAATACAAACCAACTAGTTTGATTGGTTTTAAATGTTGAGGGAATACATTTTGTTATTATAGAGCCCACTAAGACAATATATTTTGAAATTCAATTCTCAAAAATTATTCACAATGTATAAAATATACCAGTAAATATAAACTCCATCCAAACAAAAGTTGGTGCTAAATCTTATACTCAGTAAAATCATTTAGATCGTCTCAGTTCATGCTTTGTTATTATTTACTTATTTAATTATAACGGCCCATAATCTGTTAGCCTAATTCTAACAGCCCATAATCTGTTAGTCTAATTCTAACAGCCCATAATCTGTTAGCCTAATTCTAACAGCCCATAATCAGTTAGCATAATTTCTATAACGATATAGTTCTTCAGATAGTGTATTATTATCGGATACATTAAATTTGTTCTGTCAAAAATCAATGACAGGCTGATGCAAACAGAATTATAGACACCATCTATTTCATGAAATAGGTTAGTCTATTACAGGAAATAGGTTAACCTATTACTGGGGATAATAGTGGGCTAGTATTTGGTTTCTATGAAAAGGTACGAACTTTTTGGTAAATGATGGTTACTCAATCCCCACTGGCCACGGCCTTGTTGATTCAATATTGATGACTGAACGGGTGGGTTGAGTTTGTATCTTTGACTGTATTATAAATGTCAGATGTAGCTACCTAGGTGTATAATAAATTAGCTATCAAAACATATAATAATAAAAAATACTATTGTAATTGTAGGATACAAAAATTTAGTTCGTTTTTCAGTTGACAAAAAGCTACATACTCCAAACAAGTACAATCTTAGAAGTCAAAATTTAAATATCACAGCTCAGCTGTCAACCCAGAAACATTATATGCTGATGACATTAAAAAATATCCTTAACCCTTGATATTAAAAAAGTTGAAGATAATTTATAAAATAAAGACAAATAATGAAAAAGTTACTTGACTTTCATTTACAAAGCAAGTAAATAAAATTAGCATAAAATAAAAATATCCATTACGAGATCAAACAACTCTCGTACTTTGTGGGAAAATAAGGATGAGTGTATGTACTCATATCTTTAGGATGAGGAAAAAATATTTACAAAACAAATCTTTGACCTCTTTAACTATGGGAGGAAATGGTTCAAGAATGTTAAGGCTTTAATGAGTTATATAGTACAGAAGTAATTATTATATAGTGAAAAAACGTTAAAAACAAGCTAAAGAGCCAGCATTTGTAGTTTTAAGAAAGCCCTAATCTCAAGACTAGAGGGAAAATGAGTCAATAAAGAAAGAAGGCCACAATTGAAAGAGTGAAATAATAGTGCAACATCTTAGAACTCAGAACTCAAGCTTAAGCGGCCGGTGTTATAACTAAAATCTATACGTACGGCGACAACCGTGTCAAGGTGATATGTACATTATTTTCGCCCATACTGTGATGTGGCTTCTCAGTGGTATCTCTGACACTGAGACTGAGTAGGCTAGTATATAGATTATAATACTGGATAAAATGAAAAGGAGCAAATAGGTAGTGTACAAAAAATAATAATTGATTTATCGTACAACAAATTTGGTTGGTCATAAAAAAATAATAGTTTTAATATACAAATTAATAATAACTTAAGAAGGTACTCAAACACATTTAAATAAACATGTTATAGCTAAATATATAACACATTTACCTCTTTTTATCATATTATGATCAAGTGTACAGTTAAAAATGCTTAAAATCACTACAGTACAATATAACAAACATTATAATAAGGTATCATAAGTGTAACACAACACTGTTCATACACACGAAGGTTTCTGTTCGTAATTAACACAATAGAAAGTAATACAAAGTTCCAAAATGTCTTATAGTATTAAAACTAGACTTTTACTGTATTCATGGATTTCGCTTAAAGTAAATGAATTTGAAGCTTAAATTTTTGTTCTTGAAAAAGAATGTATTTACTTTTTAAGTAAATGAGCAGTTCTACGTGGGACTATTCCCACAGTGAGTTCTTTATTTGTACAACTTGAGTGTTTGGGGACACGGCCTGCCACTCTCTTTCAAGTGGCTTATACACTTCAAACTACCAAAGGGGTTGGACGTGGTCTGAAAGTAGAAAACATTCTTTAGACTAAACCTAGCATTAAAATAAACGTACGAAATGGCAATAACTGTACACCTTGTCATCTTTTTTTAGATAACCGCTTATTATATGAATATATTTTTATAATGTTTTTTAATGTTCAACTGTCAGATTTTACACTGAAATTCAGTAAAGAATTTGAGCCTACAGGGTGACAGTCACAGCCTTCACCAAACGAGATATGGCAATCGTGATATACCGTTATAAGTGTCTCCAATACTTCACAAAATATAATGAATACATGATATTGGTCGATAATTCTCTTCTTTTTACCATTTTTGGAAACTAGTTTGGGTATAAATAAACAACAATAAATCATTACTAAAAGAAATGTATATATATATATATAAAATATTAAAACAGAAATAAAATTCTCTAAAAACACAAACATCCGTCACACATACATAACACGCTAAAACCATGACCACTGATTGCAGTCCCCACCCCAGTTACATGTCTTGCATAAATAAATCCTTTACCTCGGCTCCGAAGTTAAAGCTTCCACCTATGATTTTGATATTTCCCGGTAGAATATTCTATAAATAGCAGGACATTGTAGCCACTCCCTTGATGAAACAAGACTTTAAGAAAGATTAACCACTTTAACCCTCCAAGTGGCGGTCAGAAACACTCTCAGTGGCGGGCTAATTAGAGTGAATTTGCATACTGCGACTAAAAGGTTCGTATAAAAGTCTCAAGTAATCAAAACAGGTCATATTATATATCAAATTAAAGCTTATAACATGCACAACACAATAATAACATAATAGAAGTATATACCAAAAACTGGAGTGAATAATCTTGTGTTGAAAATAAAAAATGTTTTTTTCCAAAAGATTTTTTTTAGAGTGCCCAATTAGAGTACATGTCGAAAATTGATACAACAAAAGTGAGATAGCCATTTTTTTCTAAATGTTATTGTGAACAAGAAAATGTATAGTTTGTCAATACTACTATATATAATAAAAACACAAAAAAATAATAAAAGAACTATGTACACAAAACGAGTCTCATTGACACATTTTAGCACCCTTCTAAGATGGTGGCCCACCCACTTCCTCAATAATCTACTGTCGTGGTCACTTGTCCAACTACTTTTATGAGTAAAATAAGAAAAATATAATGCATTGATCCACCCCCTCCTCAATGAAAAGTAACACACTTAAGCTTTATAATACACATCTAATACATGTTCCATATTATAAATAATATAAACCCCAGTACGAATAAATTGTTACCCATTCTTAAATCCCGAAAGATCTTAACTAAATATTTTCAGTAGCTATGACCAGACGGTTATCATGAGATAGCGGCGTCAAGCAATATTGAACGTGGTTGTTCCTTGGATGGGTAACCGTCTAAGCAATCCTATCCTTACTCATAGCCCAACTACCCGGTCACTGTTAGTGATTCGGAAGTGACCCTTAAACCATTGTTTCTCACATAAGTATTTTAGAAGGCTTCTTAGTCATAATTTCGCTTGGTAATAAAATACAAACTTAAGACATACCGTACTTTATCTTAAGCTCTCACAATTTACCCTGAAATCTTAACGTTAATTGATCTCTTAGCACGTAATGTGGATGTTTGCAAACATAATGATATTGTTTGAATCGTTTCGGTTGTAAAATATATAACACATACACTATTGTATATTATTATCATTGAACAAATATACATTCATAAGTTCAGTTAGTGCAACAAAAAAAAAATAGACGATTCTTTGCTACATTACCCGAGGAATAAGTGCAATACGATTGTTGCATGAAAAAGACGAAAAAGACATGAAAAATTTATATTATTAGTAAACAAATACTTGTCACTCAGAATATTATCATAACGACTGTACCAATAGTAGTATCAGCGTCCCTCTAGTTTGTTTGCTTTTGAATTACAAATCAAATTGCGTTGACAACAACGTAAATGTAAGGTACAACGACCTTGTTCATTTCGTGGGACATAAGTATTTTGCTGTTGATCACATTGCACAGAATAGGCCTATAGATCACAATTATGTTAGTTTATGTTATTACATGCTGTTTATTATCTTCTTATCTAAAAGTACGTACGTATTCACAGCTTCTAAGAAACACCGCATAACATATATTCTTAGTTAGTAATATACATATAAGTAAACTGCATGCTTTAAATATTTTTATTTAACTTTTTTAATATTTTCTATTTCAGTTTTTTATGTTTAACATTTTTAATTTACAACCACATATAAAAAGACAGGTTCATCTTCTTTTATTACAGACTGGCTGTTTATCAGTGCCTTGTTACAGGATTAACATATAAAGAGTAATGTTTTACTTGATTTTAAATGTTAATTTTTAATAGCAACACTTAGCCTGTTTTAAAAGTATTTTCATTTTATTTTTTTTATCTAACAGCTGATATTTTCAAGTAAATAATACTATCATTGAACAAATATCATTATACATTATCATTGAAACCTTAAAGGCCACTGTGGAGGAGTCCTTGAGTTGGAAGCGAATGAAACCATGACAGAAACCTTGCCGAGAGTGAACTCTACAACTTACCAAATTTTCATGGCGATCCGTTGAGTTTAGTAATGCATAAAGGACAAACACACATTCGCTCGTTTTTATAAATAAATATAGATTAACAAATGTTTTGAAGGTGATTTTTGTCATATTAACTTTTTAGTCCTACATTAATTTAAGTTTTCAGTTTATATGCATATTAGTATGTTATTTATAAATCTTTAATATGTTATAGTATTTTCTTATACTACCGTATATTTATTTTGTACAGTTCAGGAAATAAGTGCACATTTTAGGCTTTTAGGATGAATAGCACAATCCTTATTCATCACAATTCTTCTTACAGCAAAGTTACTACATATTTTATTTTTTTTTTTATTTTTTTTAACTACTCGAAACGTAGATATGTTATGTATTTTTAACATCGAACTTATAAACTCAACAAAAACTTCTAATAACAGTGAAAACAAATTATAATAGCCACACTTGTTAAAAATGTATATTCTACGTGTTTGTGAGTAAATAATATTTATTATACAAAACATTGTTAATTCGGTTCTGGGGGTAACATTTTGTTCTGGCTCACCAAGGAAAATAATTTGGTTGCCTTAAATGTTATCAAAATTTTTAAAAATTGAACAAAAATATTTTTTAGGCATTTATTCATTTTCTTAGCACATTGTTAACACTGAAATATTATTTCTTTTAAACTTTCATTACCTAGAAGTATCAAAACAGCCAGTACAATAAGCCAAGTGCATGTTTTATTCTTATATGTACATATTTCATAACTATGTTAGAGTACGACAGACAGTTTACGTTTTAACATTTATCATTAGATGTTGCTACATATTACCACAATCATAGATCTAACTGTTTTTATCGTATTATATTATATCATTGTAACATTTTATAAGATAAATTAACTATTTGGTTGTTCTTATTAATAATATTTATTCTTGTTCTCCATTGAAATAATGGAATTAGGTATTCTTATTTAACGATATTCCATAAGTTTTTATAAAAAATAATGAAAGGTCTTATGAAAGGTATAACAATCTGTACTGTTCTATACTGGTTTTAACAGTTTTAATTTTAAACATACATGTATTAACAGGGCTGTTTCATACCAGACACACACACACACACACACACACACACACACACACACACACACACACACACACACACACACACACACACACACACACACACACACACACACACACACACACACACACACACACACACACACACACACACACACACACACTGGCCAACATGGCCGACAGCCTCTGCAGACTTTTTTCACTCCTCGTTCGGCCCGGCAACCGGCGGCCCATCAGGAAGTGTCATAGTACCACCGTACGTGTATGGGTGGGCGGGTGGGTTAGTACCACCGTACGTGTATGGGTGGGTGGGTGGGTTAGTACCACCGTACGTGTATGGGTGGGCGGGTGGGTTAGTACCACCGTACGTGTAGTCATGAAGTATTCACTAGAACAGAACAGTTGATAACCTACATGGGTATGAACCCGACCGCCATCTATACACAAACAGTGGTATTAACCAGCCCACCCACCTATACATGTACAGTGGTATTAACATTATTAGTAGGATAACCCTGTTATACAGTGGTATTGACCCACTCATGCACGTACAGTGGTTTTGACCCACCTGCCCACTCATGCATGTACAGTGGTATTGACCCACCTGCCCACTCATGCACGTACAGTGGTTTTGACCCAACTGCCCACCCATACACATACAGTGGTTTTGACCCACCTGCCCACTCATGCACGTACAGTGGTTTTGACCCACCTGCCCACTCATACACATACAGTGGTTTTGACCCACCTGCCACTCATACACATACAGTGTGGTATTGACCCACCCATACACATACAGTGGTATTAAAATTAGTTTAATACATGTACGTGTCCAGAATGTAAACAATATATACCCTTGTATCATCTGTTTAAGGACAGCTCATTTGCTGATCCTTTTCCGTTAATTCACTACCACTTGATAAATATTATATTGCTCTAAAAACTGTTCCCCAATCATTTTTACGTCCAATGTGATATTCCTTATCCACTAGGAATCCGATATCACAGGTCTTATCTTATAATTTTCCAAGAACTTATACACGGAGGGCGCATTCGGTGGTAAGTCAATCATTGGATTTTTCAGTTTGTGAACAACTTAAGTAGCTCCCTAACCCAAACTAGCATGACCTAACCAAACCTCACAGTAATTGCGATCAAATTGGTGGTAGTGACGTAACGGAAAACTTAGTGGTTGTGAATTGACGGAATATATTCCATTTTCTATTCATAACTATCTACACCTTATGATACTTTGGGTTATTTTTAATTATTATTAATAATAATAAAACTATACCCCTAAATGATAGTAATTATTATGGTTCAGTAATAGTCTTAAAGTTATAAAATAATACTGTTTTATATTCTAACAAGTTTTTATTCAAAATCGCATGAATAGAATAAATTTTATTTATTATGATTGTACCAAATGTATAATTATACTAACTATTTTGGCTTTTGTAGTAGGCTTTGTTATTTCCAGGAAAACATTATAAAATCCAAGGTTATGTTCAGGAAAGATTAGCAAATTCAATACATACGATATTAGCCTATAAAAATTATTTACTTAACTTAGCAACTTAACATATTTATGTGTGTAAGACAGTGGATGAACATTTAATGACCCCGCCACTCCTTCAACAACTTTGTTTTTTCTCATACACCCTAAATTATGAATTCCAATAGTAACTCATTCTTCTAGTGTATATTAATTATTCATTGAATACATGACAACATTATGAAGGATCTCAAAACTCAAATGAATTATTTTAAGAGTAAGATTTTATTCGAAGGAATTGTACTTATATGATGTTTAGAGAAGTGCACAATAAGCCAACAGGCTGAGAGGCAACTACCAGGATGCACATGCACAATCCTGGCCCTCATATAAAAAAAAAAGTGTTTAGAGATTATTATTATAACAAACTCTTAATACATAAAATAATAACTGAAATTATAGATATTATAAAAATATCATAATTAGAGAAATATAATATATTTATAGGAATAATACTCATGATAAATAAAATGTAAAAATTTACATGTATAAATGTAGTAGTTTTGTAAAGGATCTTCTTTTGCAAACCCAATCGATTTCTGCTTTGATATCTTGCATAACCTCTGAGACAAAAGTCTAACAAGAATACACCACAACACATTTAAAAGTTCATTCGGTCAGTTTCCGTTATACGCGCCCAAATACAATTAGGTTACGTTAGTGTAGGTTAGGTAAGGTTAGGTTACATGATTACAGCTGTATAACATATAGTTTCTACTTGGGGGGCATATAACGGAAACTGGCTGTTTATTTCAATATATAAATTTTTAGTGATTTTATAATGTCTAATAAATTAAATTTTATATTAGGTTTAAAAGGATTTTTTTTGTTTCAGGGAATGAGTTTCGGAATGCCTGCTGAACTAACAGATCTAGCGAAGGGACCTATCTTGACTAATTTAGATAAAGGACTGGATAAGAATAATGTTTTGGGCGCTTTGTCATTAAAAAGCACAACTAAGATGGCAGAAAGTACAATACGCCCTAACTACTCAACCAAAGAGTGTTCCACTACTCAAGCCCCTCAAACTACATCAATGGCACCAAAGGTGATAGCGAAGGGTAATATGTTTAACCTACCACCGATAGGAACGGATCAACAGTCAGAAATGCAAAGTAAAGCAAGCGTTCTGGAAAATAACCTCATAAACTTTGCCATTTTGGAATCGTTGAAGTCTTTAACCAATAATACTATAGGTGTCTCCAACAAAACTTATCCAGCAAATGGTATAATAGCTGGTGCAGGTCAGAACGCAGTAAATACAATAGGCTCTTTAGGAAACCAAATAGATTTAAATAACCCAGCAGACTTAGAAGAAATTGTAATTGAAAAATTAGGAACTTCAGATCTCTTTAAAAATATAGGAGAAGGTATACAGTCTCCCCCATCTCCTAATGCAAACATGAACATGTTGACTTCATTATTATTTAACCCAAATATTCTTTTAAGGAGTCTGATAAGTAGTACGTCGTTTGACAACACTACAAGTAATCAATACGTGGCCATCATAGTGAGTTTTGTTAAGTTCTGGCTCAAATTTGTTAGTCAAGTATTTAGTGTTTTATTTTCAACACAAAAAACTGAATTTATTCACTCGCTATTAACAAATGCATTGAAATCTTTGCATCTATCAAAGTAGTTTTACTTTGTCCCGAACAACAAACAACAGAGGATCAACTTATTTCATGTGCAGTAAAGTCATAGTAAAAGATAATTAAATAAATAATGTTTTCGTTACTATGAATTCTTTATTTCACCTATTCACAAACTCAATTGTAATTTGTTTATCCTAGTATCTGCAAAGTAAAAATAGTTATTATGTTAAAGAAGCTCTTTTTCACTAAGTTAGGTTTACGAAGCTCTATCTAACAATGAACCGACCAGTGATCGAGAAGGTGGGCTAAGTGCAGGGACGGAAGGCCACACAGGCCACCCACCCAACGAACAGCCACAGCCGATGTTGCTTGAATCCGTCATCTTGCGATAACTTCGGAACTCTCCGTTCAATTTCACTTAAAAAGGAAATCAGTATTAAATAATTTGGATGGTTTTAAACAATACATTTCCACATATGAACTAATACGATTAACATAGTAATCTTCCAAAAATACATGGATTTTCATTACGTATAAACATATTATAATAAAATCAAATCAAATCTTTTACTGCTAGAACATAACAATGTATAGCAATCGTCATATTAGCAAATCTCAAATTTTAACAATCATGCCACACCAAAACCCCATTCGAACATAAAGAATCTCCACTCACACCACATTCATACTGCCAATGTACCCACTTCCAGCGTCGGACGTCAGTCTTCTGATTACGCGGTCACCCAGTCGAGTTCCACGAACTCGTCAACACTGTGAAATTCTTGGGACGCTAAAAAGCGTTTCAAACGAGTTTTTAACGCCTTGGACGTCGGGGCGCTCTTTGTTGAATCAGGCAACTTGTTGATGAAACGAATCCCTGCTTGTGAGGGCAGGTACATATAAACCCCCGTCCTGAGTCTCCCAGTTCGGTAGGTATTCCTACTTCGTGTGTCATATGTGATATTGATATTACAATCCCTTCATTTAACCATATTATTTGGATATTTTGTTTGGATAGTAGGACATTTATAAATACACTATAGAATATACTGCTAAGGGAGTAGGGTAAACGAATGGTCATTAACATAATAGTGAGAATCATCCAGAGTGGAGATCTACAGATCATTTATGCATCGTAGACCTGCTTGGATCGAGGGCCACTGCAGTCGTAAAAGCATGACAGCTGGGAGCTTGCTGAGTCGGTACTACAATAGTCCAAAAAATCCGAGACAGCGTAGTTCTTCTAGCTCCACTTAAAATTCAGGTACTGTCTAAAGGAGTCTGATCAACATCAGACATATCAAAATATCTTATGGATATCTTACGAACCCTAAACACCAACCTGATTTTTCCAGACCCCACTAGTACCAGACAAATCCACTTTTCAACGTGTTGCCTGATTGATAAACTCCAATTATCTCTTATCCTTAGACCACAATCATTGTCTGAATCCTTTGCACTCGTTATAACTGTCCGCACAGCAATTATGTACACCGAGTCTTAATGTTGTTTTCTACGAACCTAAGATGCCTATTAAACTCCAATCATACCGTTGTTTTTTTTGCTTAATTGTGCTTTATGACATATTACTTTAAAGACTTTATTATAAGTTCTAATAATTCTTATCTTACCTGGAACAAAAAAAAGTACCGAAATTTTACATAATGTTCACTCAATATCATATTTACACCATTATTACTCAACAACCCACCCATATAGTGCTTTTATACAATAATACGTGGTTCATAGGAATGTTTGCTATAAGTTTTATGAATTTTATAATTTTATATTTTCAACACGTTAAACGTAGCTCTATAACGGGAGATATATGTTTGAATACAAAGCCATAATACTTTGTACCATATATTTTATTATTGGCTTCGATATTTTTTTTATATATTCTTGTTCACTTTGGTGCTAAGAAGAAAAATGCTTATAATTTTTTTTAAATACATTGTTTGTGCGGTGTTGTAACCCAGCTACTTGGGAACAATATTTTGAGGAGATTGTAGACGATAAGTACCTCTATGAATCATTTTAATACCTGATTGGCGTCAGCTCAATAGCTGCCATCGACGTGGACACTACTATAGAGTGTCTGTGTTCAGCATTGGGTCAGGATGTTGGGTAGGGGGAGAACTGGACTTTTTCCGTTAATTCACTACCACTATTGTTTTATCGCAATTACGGTTAGGTTAGGTCAGTGTAGTTTGGGTCGGGCTTAGTTAGGTTAGGTGGCTATTAGAGTTGATCACAAACTGGTAAATCCAATTATTAGCTTAACACCGAATGCGCTCTCCGTGGGTAAGTTCTTGGAAAGCGATAAGATAATTCCACCGATATCGGATTCCTAGCGGATAAGAAATACCACAGTGGAAGTAACAGCTAGTATCAGGCTTCCAGCTATTAAAGTTGATCACAAACTAGTAAATCCAATTATTGACTTCCCAATCTCGGTGGGCTCCTGGCGACTTTACGCCGCGCGTTCCCAACTTAAACACCGAATGCGCTCCCCATGATTAAATTCTTGGACAACGATAAGATAATTCCAGTGATATCGGATTCCTAGTGGATAAGTAATACCACAGTGGACGTAACAGGTAGTATCAGGCTTGTTATTAGCAGAAAAGACGACCGTGATTTGGAATCTATGTAAAGCAGGACGTAACTAAGTTGCCCAGGCTTATAACCTATTAAATGGCTGATCCTAAGAAACAATAAACTTAAGTTAGTAACCAGACTACACAGGTAATCCAAACTCAAACAACACTAATATAACCATTCATGTTCGCTTTAAAATATGCACAAGCTGTTCTCTTATGTAAATGATAATTTGAAAACAATTTACAGTAAGACAAATAATTTTTAAAATGTATGCTGTAATATGTTATAATGAGGAAATTATGATGAAAACGTTTGGAAGTAATAATAATTGATAACATAATGTTTACATGAGGCTTATCAAAACATACCTAGTAAATATTACAATGCTGATAAGAATAAATAAGTTGCATAGCCTTTAGTTTTGTTAGTACTACGTTTTTGTATGTATCATTGGTTATTATTAGCAAGAGTGTTCGGTTTGGATTGAACAAGTAAACAATAAAATGACTGTGAAGGGGTACATGGTTTTAGTTATCAGTTTATATTACATATCAGTATGTATAACTTTGTTCTATCTACCTTTTACCACCTATTTGGAGAAAGAAAGTTTACAATTTAATCAAAGCAATAACAAGTTATTTTTTTCAACACCTATTTACCGTAAACTAAACAATATTTAAACTGTACATTTCATAATATATATGTTTAAAATTAAAAAAGTACCGTTTACAAAATCAGTTCTGATATTTGTAGTTTATTACTGCGTTTAATTGTTACATTAATAAGTTACATATAAATCAATAATACCTAAAACACCAATCATATATTGAGATATATATATATATATATACTTTTTTTTATTTGTTCATTTTGTAATTATAATACCATACATGGCAGCAAAACATAAAAAAGTACGACAGTAATAATTTTTCTGTCCTTATGATTTAATAAATTCTTAGTGCTGGCACGGAGTCCACAAAGACTTCAGAGAATTTTGCTTTATTATCATTTAGAGTGGCAACACTGATGACATTGAAAATCTTTAGTAGTAATATAATGGATACTATTAAAACTATTTTGTCCCATCCCCTTTTTGTTAATTGTGAGTTCCTTATTAGTTGTTGATGACATTTTTGATTATGATGGTTTGAGCCTTGAATATCGTATTTAGAACTGTTTCTATAAATTATTTCACATTCCATTATATTTTTAATCTTACTCAAATTAAAAATATTTTTAGTTTCACGCCAATATTGTCAATATATTTTGGCTTAAAAACCAAGAAAAGGACGTTTCTTTTAATTGATAACCCATTTCATGTGCAATAACCACCAAATAATTTAAACTTTTACAAAGATTTAATTTTATGGCATCAATATAAAGTAAATTTTTTTAAGAATTCAAGGTTATCAAGAACGGAAAGCAGTCCCGATGAAATAATAAAACATTATGTTGTGTTTTCTAAAATGTTTTTTTAAAACCAATGAGTGAACTGTTGAATTGTTTACTGTCGGAATGAGTTTAATTCCCATGTATGACCAAAATGTTTAGTATTTATCTTAAATTTTTTAATAACTACATTCGTCTTTATGTAATTTCAGGCTATAAATGTTATATTAAATTCAAAAATGTTAATAGGATATTCCGAAATATCTTAGTTTAGTGCTCTAAGATAAAATTAATGTTGTTAGATGATGGATTATGAAAATTATTTAATATCAGTTTATTGAGTGTTAAATTTCATCACAACAGAATATATTGAAGAGTGTTTATCAAACAATAGAAGTTTGTTACAAGTGTTGTATGATATACTCGTATAATAGTAAAGATAGTCATGCTTAAATTAAATTTGATTTAGTTGTAGTACAAAGTTGCCTCCATTCTTGATCATTGGAATGGAGGGGACTTTTGAAAAAATATTTAATTTACATATACTATTAAAATGATCTTTGCATGGTAATAATTAATATTTATTACCAACAAACTTATACTTCCTTATCCTACACTTTATCAAAATATATAGTCTCAAACTGTAGACTTTACTATAAATATACAGCTTAGAAAATGACGTTTTCAATGCAATGGTGCAAGTGAGAGGCAAAAAGTGGTGCAAGTGAGACAGAGAATTACTCTGCCCTCACTACTTTGTAATTTCAATAAAAAATATTCATAGCAACCGGAGTGATAAACGCTTGGTGACCGCCCCTAATACGTCATTAACAGCAATGACCTTGGTTTTTAATTAGCACCAACGAATCAAGCTTAGAACGATTAAATAAAATCATTATTTAGTGTTTAAATAAAAATTGTTCATGGCAACCGGAGTGATAAACGCTTAGTGACCACCCACAATACGTCATTAACAGCAATGACCTTGACCTTAGTTTTTGATTAGCACCAACGAATCAAGTTTAGAACGATTAAATAAAATCATTATTTAGTGTTTAAATAAAAATTGTTCATGGCAACCGGAGTGATAAACGCTTGGTGACCACCCACATACGTCATTAACAGCAATGACCTTGGTTTTTGATTAGCACCAACGAATCAAGCTTAGAACGATTAAATAAAATCATTATTTAGTGTTTAAATAAAAATTGTTCATAGACACCGGAGTGATAAACGCTTGGTGACCACCCACAAAACGTCATTAACAGCAATGACCTTGGTTTATGATCAGCACCAACGAATCAAGCTTAGAACGATTAAATAAAATCATTATTTAGTGTTTAAATAAAAATTGTTCATAGCAACAGGACTGATAAACGTTTTGTGACCGCCCACAATACGTCATTAACAGCAATGACCTTGGGTTGTTTTGATTAACACCAACAAATCAAGCTTAGAACGATTAAATAAAATCATTATTTAGTGTTTAAATAAAAATTGATAATAGTAATACCATGAGGAATTATAATGTGGACAATGAAGAGCAACTAAACAAACTTCAGTTAATTACAGTTAAAACTAAACACTGTTGCGCAAGTTGAACACTTGACGCCGGATGTTAGTCAAGGCAGCACATCGTTGAAAAGATTGCCATCTGCCGCTAGCACCCCTATAGTACTATATATAACACGCAAGACATTTCTATCCGACCCAATAATACCAATACTCTGCCACTATAATTTTCCATAAACGATTACTAGGAAAGGTAAACTTATGTTTACAAAGAAGTCCCTCTTTAAGCAATATTTTCCAGGAATGTAAGTAACCAAACAAAACTTAGTTAAATATATTTGTTACTATAGAAATCATAAGATAAATTTTTAATACATTATATTCATATTATTTTCCATTTATTACAACACACTAAAAATCCAGCTACACTATAGTGTTGTGCCACACTAAATACAGCCCATCATTGGTGGAAGTTAAAAATATGTCGTTAAGTATTTTTCAATGGTTCTACATTACATTTCAAATGTATAAAATAATAATCAATGTATACTATACATTACGAGACTAGAAATCTGACAATCGTTTGTATTAACGTTCATTTAATTGAATATTGACCTTGAATATGGCATAGTATATTTGATTATATAATGACGGTTTTTTTATTATTATTATTATTAATCACCTAACAATTTACATTCTAAACACTGCGTTCCGTAGAAAATAAATATTTGTAGAGAGATCTGGTCGGAGTATTCAACCAAACAAAATGTAGATTCCAATGTATTATGGGAGAGCCAGTGGCCAGTAGTTTAAGAGGTCAGCACTAAATTCTGGCCGTTAATCTTAAAGAAATTTCAAACACTTTTAAGAGCAAACAAAGCCTACCCATACACGTAAATTGGTATTGACTCACCCACCCACCCATACACGTTCAGTGGTATTGACCCATCTGCCCACCCATACACATACAGTGGTATAGACCCACCCTCCCACACATAAAGGTATTGACCCACCCGCCCACCCATACACGTACCCCATACAGTGATGATGATGTATCAGTAATATTCATCTTGTAATGTTTCGGTTCTTCTCCTTACTCTGTATCATTTATTCTCCACATAGATCAATAATCTATGGGGATCTGGCAGAGTAAGGTTAAAGAAACAGAAACACCAAAAGTAGCCAAAAAGAATAGTTTTTCACCATTCTTTGCAGATTGAACTTTGATCTTTATCAGAGTCTAGTCTCCCAGCTAAGATGGTCAGTAACTAGCATCGATGGTAACAGGCCATGGTTACGCGGGACTTACGTCATACAAGACAGTACGTCTCTTGCACAGTTTGGAATTTGTGTAAGGAGAGTTTGCAAAGTTTCCACATAGGTCCCATCATAATTACCAGATTAGTTATCATAGTAAAAATATGTTCTGGAACTTTTAGATACGTATTCCAATGAAATAAATTATGGAATGATACAAAGATATTAATGGTTCATTCCAGGATATTTAAAAAACTCTATTATGAAGAACATATATATATTTCTTCCATTTTTATTTATTTATTTTTTTTTTCAGGACGAAGTGACTTGTCTTCCTGCAAATGCATTGTTTAACTCAGATCTCAGCAGTGCAAGTAAATTACTAGGAAACCAAGTGGGTAATCTCTTGCCATTTAATCAAAAAAGCGCCGCTTCATCGACGTCAACAACTACATTAACAACACCAAAAACCACAACAACAGCAACAACCCAAACAACCACTACGACAAAATTGCAAAATCAAGGCCCGGGAGGTATTATAAACTCTCTTTTTGGAAGTGTAACTAAATCACCTGCAAGCCCTTTAATACAAAGTATTTTCAACGGTGGAGGTTTTAAGGATATACTGAGTCAAGGTAACGTGATGGGAATAACTGATAAAACAACATCGACGATCGTTGGTTCCACTCAACAAAAAAATATAAAAGATACCCCAACACAAGTAACAACCCCAAGTTCTACGACTAAATTGCAAAATCGAAGCCCGGGGGGTCTCATTAACTCTCTTTTTGAGAGTGTAACTAAGTCGCCTGCAAGTCCTTCAAAACAAAGTATTTTGAACGGTGGAGGCTTTAAGGATACACTTGGTCAAGGAAACGTGATGGGAATAACTGAAAAAACAACATCGACGAGAGTTAGTTTCACACAACAACAAAATATAAAAGATACCACAACACAAGTAACAACCCCAACAAGTTCTACGACAAAATTACAAAATCGAGGTCCGGGGGGTCTCATAAACTCTCTTTATGGAAGTGTAACTAAACCACCTGCTATCATTTCTACACAAAGTATTTTTAACGGTGGAGGTTTCAAAGATATGCTAAGTAAAGTTAACGTGATGGAAATAACTGAAAAACCAACTTCGATAACTGTACGTTCAAACCAACAACAAAATATAAAAGACACCACACCACATACAACCACATCGTTATTAAGTAAAGGATTTGGAAATATAATAAACTCAGGTTCAAGCCTAATAAACAAAAATACTCTGAGCTCAGCTAAAGGAAATATCACCCAAACTGTATTAGATAAAACAATTGGACTAGGATCTTCCTTAGTTAATGATAAAAGAGGAATTGCACAAACTATTATAAGTAAAACTACAGACACAGCTAATTCCTTAATTGGAGATAAGGTGGACATTGCACAAAGTATGCTAAATAAAGGAGAACATACCTCTCTAGTTAGTGATAAAGAAAGCATTGGACAAAAAATTATTAGTAAAACTGCAGATACAGCGAAAACCTTAATTGGGGAAAAAGGAGACATTTTAGAAAGTGTGCTAAATAATGTAGAGCCTACTTCTCTAGTTAGTGACAAAGAAATCATTGCACAAACTATTATAAATAAAACTGCAGATACAGTGAATGACTTAGTGGGAGGAAAGGTAGACATTGTACAAAGTGTGCTAAATAAAGTAGAGCCTACCTCTATATTTAATGATAAAGGAAGCATTGCACAAACTATTATCGGTAACGCTGCAGATACAGCGGATTCCTTAATTGGAGAAAAGGTAGACATTGTACAAAGTGTGCTAAATAAAGTAGATCCTGCCACTAAGGCTAGTGATAAAGAGAGTATTGCACAAAATATTATGAATAAAACTGCAGATACAGTGAATGATTTAGTTGGAGTAAAGGTAGACATTTTACAAAATGTGCTTAATAAAGGAGAACCTACCTCTCTAGTTAGTGACAAAGAGAGCATTGCACAAACTGTTATCGGTAAAGCTGCAGATACAGTGGATTCCTTAATTGGAGATAAAGTAGGCTTTGTAGAAAATGTGTTATCTAAAGTAGACCCTAACTCTATAGTTAATGATAAAGGAAGCATTGCACAAACTATTATCAATAAAACTGCAGACACAGTGAATGATTTAGTTGGAGTAAAGGTAGACATTTTACAAAATGTGCTTAATAAAGGAGAACCTACCTCTCTAGTTAGTGACAAAGAAAGCATTGCACAAACTATTACCGGTAAAGCTGCAGATACAGCGGATTCCTTAATTGGAGAAAAGGTAGACGTTGTACAAAGTGTGCTAAATAAAGTAGAGCCTACCTCTATAGTTAATGACAAAGAAAGCATTGCACAAACTATTATCGGTAAAGCTGCAGATACAGTGGATTCCTTAATTGGAGAAAAGGTAGACATTGTAGAAAATGTGTTAACTAAAGTAGACCAGACCTCTATGGTTAATGATAAAGGAAGCATTGCACAAAATATTATCAATAAAACTGCAGATACGGTGAATGATTTAGTTGGAGTAAAGGTAGACATTTTACAAAATGTGCTTAATAAAGGAGAACCTACCTCTCTAGTTAGTAAAAAAGAAAGCATTGCACAAACTATTATCGGTAAAGCTGCAGATACAGCGGATTCCTTAATTGGAGAAAAGGGAGATATTGTACAAAGTGTGCTAAATAAAGTAGAGCCTACCTCTATAGTTAATGACAAAGAAAGCATTGCACAAACTATTATGAATAAAACTGCAGATACTGTGAGAAACTTAATTGCAGAAAAGGGAAATATTGTACAAAGTGTGCTAAGTAAAGTAGAGCCTACCTCTATAGTTAGTGATAAAGAGAGTATTGCACACACTATTATGAATAAAACTGCAGATACTGTGAGCAACCTAATTGCAGAAAACGGAGATATTGTACAAAGTGTGCTAAGTAAAGTAGAGCCTACCTCTATAATTAGTGATAAAGAGAGTATCAAACACACTATTATGAATAAAACTGCAGATACTGTGAGAAACTTAATTGCAGAAAAGGGAGATATTGTACAAAGTGTGCTAAATAAAGTAGAGCCTACGTCTATGGTTAGTGATAAAGAGAGTATTGCACAAAATATTATGAATAAAACTGCAGATACAGTGAGAAACCTAATTGCAGAAAAGGGAGATATTGTACAAAGTGTTCTAAGTAAAGTAGGGCCTGCCTCTATAGTTAGTGATAAAGAGAGTATTGCACAAAATATTATGAATAAAACTGCAGATACAACGAGTTCCTTAACTGGAGGAAAGGTTGACCTTGTACAAAATGTGCTAAATAAATTAGACCCTACCTCTCTAGTTAGTGATAAAGGAAGCATTGCACAAACTATTTTCAATAAAACAGCAGAAACTGTGAATACCTTAAGTGGAGGAAAGGGAGTACATGTTGAAGAAAGTGTAAAAACTGAGCTGAATAAGAAAATTGTTGATTTTTCCCCTCTAGTTAGTAGTACAGTAGCAGGTACAGGAGACATTGCACAATCGATTGTTATTAAATCTGGAGAAGCAGTAAAGACATTAAGTGAAGGAAAAGGAATACAAGCTATAGGAAGTGCACAAAACATGCTAAACAAGACGATAGATCAGGTGACCTCTATAGTCGTTGATAAAGTGCGAGGTAAAGGAGACAATGCCAAACCTATTGCCAATGAAACAGTTGGAGGAAAAATACAGGGTGTAAGTGGAGGTAATGCACAACCTGTAGTTGATAAATCATTGATTGAGTCTCCTAGAATTCCACATATATCTGGGGATCAATCTGTTATCACCATTGGACCAGTAAAACCAAATATCGTAGGACACCCTCCAAATGTTGAGGGCTATGGTAGAACTCCACAAGTTGGGAACCCTTTGGTAAACAACAAAATGGATGGTTTCACATCACTACCAAACGGAATTGGGATGACACCTGTGAAGTCAAAACTGGGAACTTCCTTAGGTACTATTGCTTCTTCAAACTTACTTCTTGATATTTTAGTTAATATTATTAAATTGAAATTAATTCCATTTGATGTATTACAATTCTGGCTTAAGTTTATTTTAAAAATGGTTGAAACATTGTTTTCCACTCAAAGTAATGACTTTCTCAGATCACTCTTTATTGAATCTTACAACAATTAATCTTTTTTTATAGTTTCTAAAAACATTTTGTTTTATATAAAAGTGTTGATAGAAACATATGACATGTGTTATATCACCTATTTAAATAAAAAATATATACATAATTTAATAAAATGTTTGTATTTTCTCATAGTAAAACATATTGGAATACTATATTTTCATCTGAAACACAAACATAAATTAGCAGTTATAATAAATACTTAAAACACACAATTTTAAATTGTGTTAGGTAAGATTTATTTTATGTTTAATCTATGCTTTAGGGCAGGTGCAAGTTTTGGCTAATATTAACCAGAGTTTAAAGTAGAATGTAACTAAATTGGTGTTAAGACAGGCAAAATCAGATCCCAGCTCTGATAATACATAATACAAGAATAGATTATCTCGATTGATTAAATAATATTTGAATTACTTCACCAAATGAAAGTAACAAATAATCTAATAACATTTTATATTTTTAATTATTTAGTGCTTTTTCATTCGATATAGCCAATAAATATTTCTACCTTTTATAAGAATTTTTTTTTCGTGTTATTGATTTTCTGTTCATAATATAGATACATTAGGATTATGTTGTTAAAGGAACACCCATTACAACTAAAGAGTTTTATGTTTTTATTTTCATTGTTTTTTATAGTGTAAAGGAAGGTTTATATATATCTTTAGAAAAGTAAATCATCCCTGATAGTGCTTTATGCTGGGAGAGAACAGGAATAGAATGCGGCTCTAAAATTCTAGGTATAATTCAGTTTAAACAAATACACACAATACTTCTGTAAATGTATTTATTTTCTCCAAATACTGCTTAATTTTTATTAAAATTTAAAATACCTAAAAAAAAAATACTATAAAAATTAAGAAGGATTTTTAAAATACATTTCTGATGCATAGCTAAAACATAATTTTTTTTTAATAAGAGGGAACTTCTATTATTATATTGCATTATTAATCAACATGGTGGTTTTGTTTGGCAAACTTACCGTCTTGTTTTATATTTAACTTCGAACTAAACATTAACCATGCACAGGCAATGTCATTAAAAAGTTAAATTCGTTTATTATTCAATACTTTTTAATACAAATTTTTTATTATTTTATACGTACGTTTCTTAGCATGAAAACTTACAGCAAAATGAGAAAATGTAATATTTGCGTTAAAGGTTGATCTAAATAGTTATCATATTTTATATCCTAAAACATATATTCTTGAATATATTTCATTACTGTAATTGATTATTTTTTCCTGTGTCCATTCTCACAAAGTAACTAGTGAAATCTTGTAAACGTACAGTTGATGTCCTCATGAGGGTAAAAAGGCATATCACAATGAATAAGCTTAAAAAATTGAATAGGTTTAGAAATATATTCTAAACCTAATATATTCCTGTAATGACAAAAACCTACGCATTTTCTACAATGGAAGTAAATCTTCATTCATCACTTATGTGGTTCACTGAATTTGAATTTTCGACATGTGTTATTTTAGTTATTTAAGGCTTCTCACTGTTGAATGTTAAATAAGTTAATCATTGTGTTTTTAAAATTGTAAAATATTGTTTTTACAATGTTTATAGTTTTGTTTGTGTATTTTTTTCAATGGTACTACATATTAGGGTTCCAGAAGTTATTTTAACCAGATAACAAATATATCTTTTGAAATATATGTTTTATGAACATACATTTAAAATTTGAACATGTAATATTTGTCAAGTATTTAATGCTCTTACACTAATTTTAATCTTTTCCTCTTTCTGTGATAACTTCTTGATTTGAATGCATAAAAATATAAAGTATCATAAAAAGAATGTTTTAAATTGCAAGTCAAATAACTAGAAAAGGATATATACTGGTTAAAAAACAACGCTTGTAAAATACTATTATCATAATTTCATCTTAATCCCTTAACATCTTAACAAACCGTATTGCTCCAGTTATAATTAAAGCTGGAAGAGCTGATTTCCAAAGACCCTATTTATTTTTTTAGGTCCTGGCAAGCCGGATCCAGCATGTGCACGATGTGGGGTCAGGCACTGCCCCAAACTGGTATCGTATCGCAATCCAGTCTTGCGAGTGTATCCATTAATAGTACCTGGAAATATATATAATATACGTATAAAATTTGTTAACAATATATCAATACGTTTATTTTGCTATCTCACAAATAATTGTTTAGTTCAATATTAAAGACTGTAAAAAAACAAAACCTTTACTTCTTCTTTACTAATATCAAATAAATATAACCTGAAAATGTATGTATTATACCGGAAATGGCTGTAAGTAGGAGGCCGAAGAACGTATGACCTTAAAATTAAGATATTTCCAAAATCTGGCCAATTTATATGGAATACCTTATAAATATGGTATCAGAATAACTACATTTTGATTTGTCTTTTTTGAATCAACATTCAATTCTCTTGTTCTGGAGTTTATGTGTTTAATTTTGGTAAGACGCTTGGTAAAAATTTTTTTCAAGGTAAAAACTAATGATAAGTATTAATTGAAGTCTATTTTGAGTCTGAAAACAATATTTCATTTTATAATTATTAGAAGATATTTTTTATGTTTAAATTGTTTCTCATGATCTGCTCAATAAGTATCAAATGTTTTATTATATTACTTTAAGTTTTTTTCCGGAAAGTAAGTAAGAATACGGTTTTTTTTTATGAAAACCAAACATATTTTATAATTTTATGATCGATGGTTAAAATGTAATGGACTATTAGGAAATGATTGTTAATACATTATTAAAAGGTTTGGTTAAAACTGTGGTTTTAAAGTAAATGATTCACCTCCCACGACTCCAAATCGAAGAGTCCCAGGGCCACAAATGTAACTTTTCTCTATGAGTCCTCCCACTCATCCACAACACACAAGCTTGAATTCCCCCCTACCAAGACATGAGTTAACGATGCCTGAATAATTTGCCAATCACATGGTAAAACCCAACTACCGAACATTTCAGACTTACATCATCTACTTCACCATCGTCATGGTATCCCAAAACAACTTCCATTCCGCAGATAAGTACTGTGCTCAGCTGTGTGAAAGGGATGAAACTATAAGAATCATGCGCACGTACAAACATTACATAACAGTTCATAGCACCAACGTGCAGTCACAGACAGGGTGAATGCCCCCATTTTGTCATGGGCTCTTTATACTGTATCGATCCCTTGCATGCTGATATGTTCCAATGTGCTTAGAACATTTAGTGAATTTTTGCAGTGATGATATATTTTTAAGTTAAACAAGATTATTTTTTTTGTTAAATCCTAAATAACATAAAACATTGTTGCAAAATTTTAGACGTATTTGATATGTATTTACTGCTCTAAATTATTATATTATCCTGCTACATTTCATCGGAGGCTTGGAAATTTGGGTATAAATAAGAAACCAATGTAGTAAAATGCCTGACCTTATATAAACATTTTTCATTTGCTAGATCTATCTAGATGGGACCAAGAATGCTAAGAATGAACGTATTTAGCCTTTTGAAAGGCCTACGAACAATAAAATATGTAACTGACAAAATTGCTACGTCTCTATAATTGTAATTTTGGGTATTACTGTTAAATATTGTAATTGTTATTTAATGACTAACTGTAAATTAAAAATTAAAGATAACCAATCATGGTACAGTTCAGATGTAAGTAGACCACAAAGATTCGTCATTTAAAATACAAACGGCAGTAAAAGAATATTTAACAAAAAGCACGTTTTTAAATATATCTTTAAATCAAGGGATTTACAATATTTTACCGATTGGTTGTTAATTTAAACGTAATTTGAATCAACGTTTATTGCACGTATTAGTGTAAGAACAATTATGTAAAAATTACGTGGAAAAGAACTTCTCGTTCTGTAACAACTTAGTCATTATAGCTTACTTTAGATTTTATTTTACTTGTATTGAAGATATGTTTGCTACATTTTTTAACATGACTCACTTATTTATATCACCATATTATCTTGAATGTACAAAGATGTTATTTTGTAATTGGACAGTGTAATATGAACAGATTCTATTACAATGGTTTTAAGATAGTTAATAACTATTTTTTATTCTTTAATAATGATATTAAATTATATGACAGGACTTCAAATATACATTTTGTAATTGCTTATTCTTTTAAGGGGAGTTCGAGGTCCTATTTAGTGTAATGATAATTTGATGCCACTTTTCTGATGTTCTGTAAATTATAGCTCTTTAAATAAGATCTTGTTTTGGAGAACACTTAATTGTCTAGTTCTTGATACAGGGGTTTGTAGATATTACTGAAAAATAAAAAGTTATGGTAAATTTAGTAAAACATTATATTTTCACAATTTTTATTGCATACAATATTTTTTATATAACTTTATGTTTACGTTTATTTCATCTACTTAACGCTGTAGATGAAAAAAAAATCTCTCTCCACAAAAATAAGAGAGTTTGATACAATTATTTCATACCATAACACAAACTTTTCACATGATATGATAAACTTATATTTTAGAATGTTTGAATGATTTGGACTTAAATTTGAAGTCTCAATTTAAGCACTGTCAGTTTCAAAATAATAATTTTACAAGAGATTGAAACTTAAAAAGGTGTAATTTAATTTATTCTTTACCATTATAAATTTGGGAGCATGCCCTGGAAAGGTAAAATGAGTTTTTATCAATGCGCGACATATTTATCTTCTTGAAAGCATACTTTAACTTCTTCCCTAACACAACCGATGTTGATCTTAACTGGTAAGTTGTAATTTACATGTATCTATTGCATGTATTCATACATGCATTCTCCGTAAACTTGTACAAGATTAAACTACAATTAGCTATAACATAAGAAAATTCAAATTTACTTACCAACTATAAAAACCAATTAAAGTTATAAATTCATGAACAATAGTAATATAATGAGGTAATATAATTTGAAAAATTGATATATTAAAACGAATAACAGCGCAAAAATTCTTTCCATTAAAATAAGTATGATTATTAATAATTTTTTACTATTTCAATATTATATTATATAAAGCTACTCGTAAAGAATAGGTTTTAAGTTATGTAAATTGGGAGCATTGCGTGCGTCTTTTTAACGACTTTATAATGTGATTAATCAGATAGATTGAATCAATAAAGTAGAGGTTAAAATACCAGTTCCGTCTAGTATTTCTTGAACATCCAGATGGATGATGAGTTTCGAGGACATTAACTCATCATCAATCCTTTACAAGTTAAGTTGAATGACGTCACATGAAGTCGATGTTACAAGGAGGTGTTTAACATCGACTTCATTTGACGTCATTCAACTTAACTTCTAAAGGATCTAATGGTCTGGTAATCACCATGAAACTAAGTCATCCATCTACATTTACAAGAAGTTCTTAAGGAAAAGGGTATTTTAACCTCTATTTTACTGTCTTGTTCACTTCTGGAAGCTATAGAATGTTTAGTTAGATTGTGTGACGAATCTAATTGGGATATAGATGTCGGATATATTGATTAAATTAATAACTAGATTAGGGTTAATTATTGATTTGTTTGACCATATATAGTTTCAATTACTTTTTTCTTGGTTTTAACAAGCCGAAGAGCGCTAAATTTAGTAAAACCTTCGGAAGCTTCAGTAAACCCTATTCGCATGTAAAAAATGACTCAGTGTTGGATAAATCTCATTGTAAATAAATCTATCTTGAACTTATAAGTCACGAATTCATGAGAAAAGTGAGTTAGCTGATTTAAGTTCTTTTAAATAATATTCTTACTTAGTTAAACTATTAACCTAAGCACGCATTTTTTTTAATGTTTAGTAATCCTATAATTCATCTTTAAGCCCGTGTGTTGGCTCAGTGGATAAGTTTTTCAACTGGAGATGGCATTGTCCAAGGTTTGATTCTCCAACTGAGTTGGTCGGTAACTCACTCACAGAACAAATATGACGCAGAGGCCTGCATGTCCGTGTAAGCTTTAGTGAAGTTAAAAAAAAAATTAAGAGTTCAGAAGCAAATCTTTTCTTTTTCTATTTTATTTTGAGTACTAATGTTGTTAGGATATTTCAGACATCCAACTAATATAAAAGTACTAAAATAACATTAACAACCATCAAAATGTAACTATTTATAGTGTGTATTGTTAAGTGAAGAAATTTTTTCTAATATAAAATCAGGGGGTACATTATTGAGGCAAGCATGAACTGTTGTTTTTATCACGTTGTGCGATTTTAATCGAAGGGCCAAGAAAATACCAACCTGATTTTACCAGACCCCACTAGTACCAGACAAACCCACTTTTCAACATGTTGCCTGATTAATAAAATCCAATTATCTCTTATCCTTAGACCACAATCATTGTCTGAATCATTTGCGCTCGTTATAACTGTCCGCACAGCAATTATGTACACCGAGTTCTAATGTTGTTTTCTACGAAACTAAGATGCCTATTAAACTCCAATCATACCATTGTTTTTCTTGTTTCATTGTGCTTTATGACCTATTAATTTAAAGATTTTATTATAAGTTCTAATAATTCTTATCTTACCTGGAACAAAAAAGTGCCGAAATTTTAACTAGTGTTCAATGTATATCATATTTACACCATTATTACTCAACAACCCGCCCATATAGTGCTTTTATACAATAATACGTGGTTCATAGGAATGTTTGCTATAAGTTTTATGAATTTTATAATTTTATATTTTCAACACGTTAAACGTAGCTCCATAACGGGAGATATATGTTTGAATACAAAGCCATATCACTTTGTACCATATATTTTACTATTGGCTTCGATATTTTTTTTATATATTCTTGTTCACTTTGGTGCTAAGAAGAAAAATTCTTATAATTTTTTTTACATACATAAATAAATTATTTGTGTGGTGTTTAAACCTAGCTACTTGGGAACAAAATTTTTAAAGATTGTAGACGATAAGTTCCTCTATGAATCATTTTAATACCTGATTGGCGTCAGCTCAATAGATGCCATCGACGTGGACAATACTATAGAGTGTCTGTGTTCAGCATTTAGCAGGGAGACTTTTTCCGTTAATTCACTACCACTATTGTTTTATCGCAATTACGGTTAGGTTAGGTCAGTGTAGTTTAGATCGGGCTTGGTTAGGTTAGGTGGCTATTAGAGTTGATCACAAACTGGTAAATCCAATTATTAGATTAACACCGAATGTGCTCTCCATGGGTAAGTTCTAGGAAAGCGATAAGATAATTCCAGCGATATCGGATTCCTAGTGGATAAGTAATACCACAGTGGAAGTAACAGGTAGTATCAGGCTTCCAGCTATTAAAGTTGACCACAAACTGGTAAATCCAATTATTAGCTTAACACCGAATGCGCTCTCCATGGGTAAGTTCTTTGACAGCGATAAGATAATTCCAGCGATATCGCATTCCTAGCGGATAAGAAATACCACAGTGGACGTAACAGGTAGTATCAGGCTTTCAGCTATTGAAGTTGACCACAAACTGGTAATTCCAATTATTAGCTTAACACCGAATGCGCTCTCCATGATTAAATTCTTGGACAACGATAAGATAATTTCAGCGATATCGGATTCCTAGCGGATAAGAAATACCACAGTGGAAGTAACAGGTAGTATCAGGCTTGTTATTAGCAGAAAATCAGACCATTACTCCGTGATTCGGAATCTATGTAAAGCAGGACGTAACTAAGTTGCCCAGGCTTATAACCTATTAAATGGCTGTTCCTAAGAAACAATAAACTTAAGTTAGTAACCAGACTACACAGGTAATCCAAACTCAAACAACACTAATATAACCATTCATGTTCGCTTTAAAATATGCACAAGCTGTTCTCTTATGTAAAAGATAATTTGAAAACCATTTACTGTGCTAAGAAAAAAAATCTTTGAAATGTATGCTGTAATATGTTATAATGAGGAAATTATGATGGAAATGTTTGGAAGAAATGATAATTGATAACATAATGTTTACATGAGGCTTATCAAAACATACCTAGTAAATATTACAATGCTGATAAGAATAAATAAGTTGCATAGCCTTTAGTTTTCTTAGTACTACGCTTTTGTGTGTATCATTGGCTATTATTAGCAAGAGTGTTCCGTTTGGATTGAACAAGTAAACAATAAAATGACTGTGAAGGAGTTCATGGTTTTAGTTATCAGTTTATATTACATATCAGTATGTATAACTTTCTTCTATCTACCTTTTACCACATATTTGGAGAAAGAATGTTCGCAATTTTATCAAATCAATAACAAGTTACTTATTGCAACACTTATTTACCGTAAACTAAACAATATTTAAACTGTACATTTCATAATATACATGTTTAAAATTAAAAAAAGTACCGTATTTCTTTTACAAAATCAGTTCTGATATTTGTGGTTTATTACTGAGTTTAATGTTGACATTAATAAATTACATATAAAGGTATGATATCTAAAACATCAATCATATATATATACTTTATACAATTTATTCATTTAGTAATTTTAATACCAATACATGGCAGCAAAACATGAAGTAATATCAATAAACAGTAATAATTTTTCTGTCCTTATGATGTAATAAATCCTTAGTGGTCGAGCGGAGTCCTCAGAGAATTTTGCTTTATTATTATTTAGAGTAGCAACACTCATGATCTTGAAAATCTTTAGTATTAATGTAATGGTTACTATTAAAACTATTTTGTCCCATCCCCTTTTTGTTAATTGTGAGTTCCTTATTAGTTAGTTGTAGATGACATTTTTGATTATGATGGTTTGAGCCTTGAATATCGTATTTAGAACTGTTTCTATAAATTATTTCACATTTCATTATATTTTTAAGCTTACTCAAATTAAAAATATTTTTAGTTTCACGCCAATATTGTCAATATATTTTGGCTTAAAAACCAAAAAAAGGACGTTTCTTTTAATTGATAACCCATTTCATGTGCAATAACTACCAAATAATTTAACTTTTACAAAGATTTATTTTTGTGGCATCAATATAAAGTAAATTTTTCTAAGAATTCAAGATCATCAAAAACGGAAAGCAGTCACGATGAAAAAATAAAAAAAATTATGTTGTGTTTCCTAAAATGTTGCTTTTAAAAACGAGTGAACTGTTGAATAGTTTACTGTCAGAATGGGTTTAATTCCCATGTATGACCAAAATGTCTAGTATTTATCTTAAATTTTTTAGTGACTACATTTGTCTTTATGTAATTTCTGGTTGTAAATGTTATATTATATTCAAAAATGTTAATAGGATATTCCGAAATATCTTAGTTTAATGTTCTAAGATAAAATTAACGTTGTTAACTGATGAATTATGGAAATATATTTAATATCATCAGTTTATTGAGTGTTAAAGTTCATCATTACAGAATATATTGAAGAGTATTTTGCAAACAATACAAGTTTGATACAAATGTTGTATGATATATAATAGTAAAGATAGTCATGCTTAAATTAAATTGGATTTAGTTGTAGTACAAAGTTGCCTCCATTCTTGATCATTGGAATAGAAGAGACATTTGAAAAAAACATTTAATTTACACACGGTATTAAAATGATCTTTGCATAGTAATAATTAATATTTATTTCTAACAAAATTATAATTTCTTATCCTACACTTTACTAAAATATATAGTCTCAAACTGTAGACTTTACTATAAATATACAGCTTAGAAAACGACCTTTTCAACACAATGGTGCAAGTTAGATGCAAAAAGTAGTGCAAGAGAGAGAGAATTACTCTGCCATCACCACTTTGTGTAATTTCAATAAAAAACTTTCATGGCAACCGGAGTGATAAACGCTTTGTGACCGCCCACAATACGTCATTAACAGCAATGACCTAGGTTTTTTTTATTAACACCAACAAATCAAGCTTAGAACGATTAAATAAAATCATTATTTAGTGTTTAAATAAAAATTTATAATAGTAATAACACGAGGAATTATAATGTGAACAATAAACAGCAACTAAACAAACTTCAGTTAAAACTAAACACTGTTGGCAAGTTGAACACTTGACGCCGGACGTTAGTCAAGGCAGCACATCGATGGAAAGATTGCCCTCTGCCGCTAGAACCCTATAGTACTATATATAACACGCAAGTCATTTCTACCCGGCCCAATAATACCAATACTCTGATACTATAATTTTCCTTAAACGATTACTAGGAAAGGTAAACTTATGTTTACAAAGAATTTAAGAATGTAAGTAACCAAACAAAGCTTAGTTAAATATATTTGTTACTATAGAAATCATGAGATAAATTCTTAATACATTATATTCAAATTATTTTCCATTTATTACAACGCACTAAAAATCCAGCCACACTATACATCACTGGTAGGAGATAAAAGTATGTCGTTAAGTATTGTTTAATGGTTCTACATTACAGATTAAATTTATAAAATAATAATCAATGTATAGTATACATTACGAGACTAGAAATATGACAATCGTTTGTATTAACATAGATTTAATTGAATGTTGACATGGAATATGGCATATTATATTTGCTTATAATATAACAGTTTTATTATTATTAATCACCTAACAATGTACATTCTATACACTGCATTCCGTAAAAAATAAATATTTGTAGAGAGATCTGGTCGGAATATTCAGCCAAACAAAATGTAGATCCCAATGCATTATGGGAGAGCCAGTGGCCAGTAGTTTAAGGTGTCAGCACTAAATTCTGGCCGTTAATCTGAAAGAAATTTCAAACACTTTTAAGCGCAAACATAGCCTACCCATACACGTAAAGTGGTATTGACTCACCCGCCCACCCATACACGTACAGTGGTACTGACCCATCTGCCCACACATACACATAAAGTGGTATTGACTCACCCACCCACCCATACACGTACAGTGGTATAGACCCACCCTCCCACATATACACGTACAGTGGTGATGACCCACCCACCCATACACGTACAGTGGTATTGACCCATCTGCCCACTCATACACGTACAGTGGTATAGACCCACCCGCCCACCCATACACGTAAAGTGGTATTGACTCACCCGCCCACCCATACACGTACAGTGGTACTGACCCATCTGCCCACACATACACGTAAAGTGGTATTGACTCACCCACCCACCCATACACGTACAGTGGTATAGACCCACCCTCCCACATATACACGTACAGTGGTGATGACCCACCCACCCATACACGTACAGTGGTATTGACCCATCTGCCCACTCATACACGTACAGTGGTATAGACCCACCCGCCCACACATACACGTAAAGTGGTATTGACTCACCCGCCCACCCATACACGTACAGTGGTATAGACCCACCCTCCCACATATACACGTACAGTGGTGATGACCCACCCACCCATACACGTACAGTGGTATTGACCCATCTGCCCACTCATACACGTACAGTGGTATAGACCCACCCGCCCACACATACACGTAAAGTGGTATTGTCTCACCCGCCCACCCATACACGTAAAGTGGTATTGACTCACCCGCCCACCCATACACGTACATTGGTATTGACCCATCTGCCCACCCATACACGTACAGTGGTATAGACCCACCCTCCCACACATACACGTACAGTGGTATTGACCCACCTGCCCACATATACACGTACAGTGGTATTGACCCACCCTCCCACACATACACGTACAGTGGTATTGACCCACCTGCCCACACATACACGTACAGTAGTATTGACCCACCAGCCCACCCATACACGTACAGTGATGATGATGTATCAGTAATATTCATCTTGTAATGTTTCGGTTCTTCTCCTTACTCTGTAATATTTATTCTCCGCATAGATCAATAACCTATGGGGATTTGGCAGAGTAAGGTTAAAAAAACATAAAAACCAAAAGTAGCCAAAAAGAATCGTTGTGCTCCATTCTTTGCAGATTGAACTTAGATCTTTATCAGAGTCTAGTCTCCCAGCTAAGATGGTCAGTAACTAGCATCGATAGTAACAAGCTGTGGTTACGCGGGACTTACGTCATACAAGACAGTACGTCTCTTGCACATTTCGGAATTTTTGTAAGAAGAGTTTGCAATGTTTCCACCTAGGTCCCATCGTAATTATCAGATCAGTTATCATAGTAAAAATACCTTTCTGGAACTTTTAGACACGTATTCCAATGAAATAAATTATGGAATGATACAAAGACATTAATGGTTCATTCCAGGATATGTAAAAACTCTATTATAAAGTATATATATACTGTATATATATATATATATATATATATATATATATTTGTTCCATTTTTTTTTTTTATTTATTTATTTATTTTTTTCAGGAGGAAGTGACTTGTCTTCCTGCAAATACACTGTTTAACTCGGATCTCAGCAGTGCAAGTAAATTAGTAGGAAACCAAGTGGGTAATCTCTTGCCATTTAATCAAAAGAGCGCCGCTTCATCGATGTCATCAACTACATTAACAATACCAAAAACCACAACAACAGCAACAACCCAAACAACTACTACGACAAAATTTCAAAATCGAGGTCCGGGAAGTCTCGTAAACTCTCTTTCTGAGAGTGTAACTAAGTCACCTGCAAGCCCTTCAACACAAAGTATTTTTAACGGTGGAGGTTTCAAAGATATGCTGGGTAAAGGTAACGTGATGGAAATAACTGAAAAAACAACCTCGATAACTGTAGGTTCAATCCAAAAACAAAATATAAAAGACACCACACCACATACAACCACATCGTTATTAAGTAAAGGATTTGGAAATATAATAAACTCAGGTTCAAGTCTAATAAACAAAAATACTCTGAGCTTAGCCAAACAAAATATCACCCAAATTGTATTAGATAAAACATTTGGACAAGGATCTTCCTTAGTTAATGATAAAAGAGGCATTGCACAAACTATTATCAGTAAAACTACAGACACAGTGAATTCCTTAAATGGAGAAAAGGTAGACATTGTACAAAGTGTGCTAAATAAAGTAGACCCTACCTCTATAGTTAATAATAAAGAAAGCATAGAACAAACAAATATCGGTAAAACTGGAGATACAGTGAATTCCTTAATTGGAGATAAGGTGGACATTGCACAAAGTATGCTAAATAAAGGAGAACATACCTCTCTAGTTAGTGATAAAGAGAGCATTGGACAAACAATAATCGGTAAAACTGCAGATACAGCGAAAACCTTAATTGGAGAAAAGGGAGATATTGTACAAAGTATGCTAAATAAAGCTGAGCCTGCCTCTATAGTTAGTGATAAAGAGAATATTGCACAAACTATTATGAATAAAACTGCAGATACTGTGACAAACTTAATTGCAGAAAAGGGAGATATTGTACATAGTGTGCTAAATAAAGTGGAGCCTGCCTCTATAGTTAGTGACAAAGAGAGCATTGCACAAACTATTATGAATAAAACTGCAGATACTGTGAGAAACTTAATTGCAGAAAAGGGAGATATTGTACATAGTGTGCTAAATAAAGTGGAGCCTGCCTCTATAGTTAGTGACAAAGAGAGCATTGCACAAACTATTATGAATAAAACTGCAGATACTGTGAGAAACTTAATTGCAGAAAAGGGAGATATTGTACATAGTGTGCTAAATAAAGTGGAGCCTGCCTCTATAGTTAGTGACAAAGAGAGCATTGCACAAACTATTGTTGGTAAAACTGTAGATATAACGAGTTCCTTAACTGGAGGAAAGGTTGACCTTGTACAAAATGTGCTAAATAAAGTAGACCCTACCTCTCTAGTTAGTGATAAAGAAAGCATTGAACAAACTTTTTTCAATAAAAAAGCAGATACTGTGAATACCTTAAGTGGAGGAAAGGGAGTACATGTTGAAGAAAGTGTACAAACTCCACAAGTTGGGAACCCTTTGGTAAACAACAAAATGGATGGTTTCACATCACTACCAAATGGAATTGGGATGACACCTGTAAAGTCAAGACTGGGAACTTCCTTAGGTACTATTGCATCTTCAAACTTACTTCTTGATATTTTAGTTAATATTATTAAATTGAAATTAATTCCATTTGATGTATTACAATTCTGGCTTAAGTTTATTTCAAAAATGGTTGAAACATTGTTTTCCACTCAAAGTAATGACTTTCTCAGATCACTCTTTATTGAATCTTACAACAATTAATCTTTTTTTATAGTTTCTAAAAACATTTTGTTTTATATAAAAGTGTTGATAGAAACATATGATATGTGTTATATCACCTATTTAAATATAAAATATATACATAATTAAATAAAATGTTTGTATTTTCTCATAGTAAAACATATTGGAATGCTATATTTTCATCTGCAAACACAAACATAAATTAGCAGTTATAATAAATACTTAGATAAGATTTATTTTATGTTTAATCAATGCTTTAGGGCAGGTGCGTCTTTGCTCATATTAACCAGAGTTTAAAGTAGAATGTAACTAAATTGGTGTTAAGACAGGCAAAATCAGATCCCAGCCCTGATAATACATAATAATTCATAATACATGAATAGATTATCTCGATTGATTAAATAATATTTGAATTACTTCACCAAATGAAAGTAACAAATAATCTAATAGAATTTCATATATTTAATTATTTAGTGGTTTTTCATTCGATTTAGCCAATAAATATTTCTACCCTTTATAAGAATTTTTTTTCGTGTTATTGATTTTCTGTTCATAATATAGATACATTAGGATTATGTTGTTAAAGGAACATCCCTTATAACTAAAGAGTTTTATGTTTTTATTCTCATTATTTTTTATAGTGTGCAGGAAGGTTTATATATATCTTTAGAGCCGTAAATCATCCCTGATAGTGCTTTATGCTGGGAGAGAACAGGAATATAATGCAGCTCTAAAATTCTAGATCTAATTCTGTTTAAACAAATACACACAACACTTCTGTAAATGTATTTATTTTCTCCAAATACTGTTTATTTTTTCATTAAAATTTAAAATACTTAAAAATAAAAAATACTATAAAAGTTAAGAAGGATTTATAAAATACATTTCTGATGCATAGCTAAAACATAATTTTTTTTTATCAGAGGAAACTTCTATTATAATATTGCATTATTAATCAACATGGTTGTTTTGTTTGGCAAACTTACGGTCTTGTTTTATATTTAACTTTAAACTAAACATTAACCATGCACAGGCAATGTCATTAAAAAGGTAAATTCGTTTATTATTCAATACTTTTTAATACAATATTTTTATTATTTTATACGTAAGTTTCTTAGCATGATAACTTACAGCAAAATGAGAAAATGTAATATTTGCGATAAAGGTTGATCTAAATATTTAACATATTTTATATCATAAAACATATATTCTTGAATATATTTCATTACTATAATTGATTATTTTTTCCTGTGTCCAACCTCACAATGTAACTGGTGAGATCTTGTAAACGTACAGTTGATGTCCTCATGAGGGAAAAAGGCATATCACAATGAATAAGCTTAACAAATTGAATAGGTTTAGAAATATATTTCAAACCTAATATATTCCTGTAATGACAAAAACCTACGCATTTTCTACAGTGAAAGTAAATCTTCATTCATCTCTTATGTGGTTCACTGAATTTGAATTTTCGACATGTGTTATTTTAGTTATTTAAGGCTTCTCACTGTTGAATGTTAAATAAGTTAATCATTGTGTTTTTTAAATTGTAAAATATTGTTTTTACAATATTTACAGTTTGTTTGTGTATTTTTTCAATGGTACTACATATTAGGGTTCTAGAAGTTATTAGAACCAGATAACAATTATATCTTTTGAAATATATGTTTTATGAACATACATTAAAATTTTGAATATGTAATATTTGTCAAGTATTTATTGCTTTTCCACTAATTTTAATCTTTTCCTCTTTCTGTGATAACTTCTTAATTTGAATGCATAAAAATATAAAATATCATAAAAATAATGTTTTAAATTGCAAGTCAGATAATTAGAAAAGGATATATACAGGTTAAAAAACAATGCTATACTATTATCATACTTTCTTCTTCATCAAACTTAAATCTAAACAAATTGTATTGCTCCAGTTATAATTAAAGCTGGATGAGCTGATTTCCAAAGACGCTATTTATTTTTTAGGTCCTGTCAAGCCGGATCCAGCATGTGCACGATGTGGGGTCAGGCACTGCCCCAAACTGGTTTTGTATCGCAATCCAGTCTTGCGAGTTTATCCATTAATAGTACCTGGAAATATATATAATATTCGTATAAAATGTGTTAACAATATATCAATACGTTTATTATGCTATCTCACAAATAATTGTTTAGTTCCATATTAAAGATTGTAAAAATACAAAACCTTTACTTCTTCTTTACTAATATCAAATAAATATAACCTGAAAATGTATGTATTATACCGGAAACGGCAGTAAGTAAGAGGCCAAAAAACGTATGACCTTAAAATTAAGATATTTCCAAAATCTGGCCAGTTTATATGGAATACCTTATAAATATGGTCTCAGAATAACTACATTTTGATTTGTCTTTTTTGAATCAACATTCAATTCTCTTGTTCTGGAGTTTATGTGTTTATTTTGGTAAGACGTATATTGCTTGGTAAAATTATTTTTCAAGGTAAAAACTAATGATAAGTATTAATTGAAGTCTATTTTGTGTCTGATAACTATTTCATTTTATAATTAATTATTAGAAGATATTTTTTTATATGTTAATTGTTTATCATGATCTGCTCTATAAGTATCAAATGTTTTATTATATTACTTTAAGTTTTTTTACCGGAAAGTAAGTAAGACAACTGTTTTTTTTATGAAAACATATTTTATAATTTTATGATCAATGGTTAAAATGTAATTGACTATTAGTAAATGATTGTTATTACAATATTAACAAGTGGGGTAGAGGGGATATTTACTTTTTGTGGTTTTAAAGTAAACGATTCACCTCCCATGACTCCAAATTGAAGAGTCCCAAGGCCACAAATGTCACCTTTATCCATGAGTCCTCCCTCTCATCCACAACATACAAGCTTGAATTCCCCCTACCAAGACATGAGTTAACGAGGCCTGAATAATTCGCCAATCACATGGTAAAACCCAACTACCGAACATTTCAGACTTACATCATCTACTTCACCATCTTCATGGTATCCCAAAATAACTTCCATTCCGCAGATAAGTACTGTGCTCAGCTGTGTGAAAGGGATGAAACTATAAGAATCATGCGCACGTACAAACATTACTTAACAGTTCATAGCACTAACGTGCAGTCACAGAGAGGGTGAATGCCCCCATTTTGTCATGGGCTCTTTATACTGTATCGATCTCTTGCATGCTGATATGTTCCAATGTGCTTAGAACACTTAGTGATTTTTTGCAACATTTATAAGGTAAACAAGATTATATTTTTATGTTAAATCCAAAATATCAAAAATATTTTAACATTTTAGACGTATGTGATATGTATTTACTGCTCTAAATTATTATATTATCCTGCTACATTTCATCGGAGGCTTGAAAATTTTGGTAGAAATAAGAAACCAATATAGTACAATGCCTGACTTTATATAAACATCTTTCATTTGCTGGATCTATCTAGATGGGACCAAGAATGCTAAGAATGAACGTATTTAGCCTTTTGAAAGGCCTACGAACAATAAAATATGTAACCGACAAAATTGCTACTTACTAACGTCTCTATAATTGTAATTTTGGGTATTACTGTTAAATATTGTAATTGTTATTTAATGACTAACTGTAAAATAAAAATTAAAGATAACCAATCATGGTACAGTTCAGATGTAAGTAGATCACAAAGACCTGTCATTTAAAATCCAAAAGGCAATAAAGGAATATTTAACAAAAAGCACGTTTTTAAATATATCTTTAAATCGAGGGATTTACAATATTTTTACGTGTGGTTGTTAATATAAACGTCATTTGAATCAACGTTCATTGCACGTATTAGTGTAAGAACAATTATGTAAAAATTACGTGGAAAAGAACTTCTCGTTCTGTAACAACTTAGTCATTATAGCTTACTTTAGATTTTATTTTACTTGTTTTGAAGATATGTTTGCTACATTTTTTACCATGACTCACTTATTTATATTACCATATTATCCTGAATGTACAAAGATGTTATTTTGAAATCGGACAATGTAATATGAACAGATTTTATTACAATGGTTTTAAGATAATTAATAACTATTATTTATTCTTTAATAATGATATTAAATTATATGACAGGACTTCAAATATACATTTTGTAATTCATTATTCTTTTAAGGGGAATCCGAGATCCTATATAGTGTAATGATAATTTGATGCCACTTTTCTGATGTTCTGTAAATCATAGCTCTTTAAATAAGGTCTTGTTTTAAAGAACACTTAATTGTCTAGTTCTTGATACAGGGGTTTGTAGATATTACTGAAAAATAAAAAGTTATGGTAAATTTAGTAAAACATTATATTTTCATAATTTTTATTGCATACATATTTTTTATATAAGTTTATGTCTACGTATATTTTATTTACTTTACGTTGTCCCAAAAAAATAAGAGAGTGTGATACAATTATTTAATACCATAACACAAACTTTTCACATGATATAATAAACTTATATTTTAGAATGTTTGAATGATTTGGACTTATATTTGAAGTATCAATATAATGCAAAATAATAATTTTTCAAGAGATTGAAACTTAAAAAGGTGTAATTTAATTTATTCTTTACCATTATAAATTTGAGAGCATGCCCTGGAAAGGTAAAATGAGTTTTTATCAATGCGCGACTTATTTATCTTCTTGAAAGCATACTTTAACTTCTTCCCTAAGACAACCGATGTTGATCTTAACTGGTAAGTTGTAATTTACATGTATCTATTTCATGTATTCATACATGCATTCTCCGTAAACGTGTACAAGATTAAACAAGATTATATATTATATTATATAAAGCTACTCGTAAAGAATAAGTTTTAAGTTGTGTAAATTGGGAACATTGCGTCTTTTTAACGACTTTGTAATAATTTTAATTTTATTTATTTTATTTATTATTAACAATTTGTTTAAAATTGTTTGGCCCCACCAAGTTACAAAAAACTTGTCGGTGGGGTCCATTTCTTACTCTTGAAATATACAGTACAGTATTGGAATTTGTAACAATTTTAATTACTGTGGTGGTTCAGGGGCAGGCAACTTATCATAATTTTCTCTTTACAAGCAACTGCAGATCTATCCTGCTGCAAATAAATACCTAGCAATAATAAAGTAACATATGATATAAATAAATTATTAATAACCAAATAGATTGATTAATCAGATAGATTGAATCAATAAAGTAGAGGTTAAAATACCAGTTCCGTCTAGTATTTCTTGAACATCCAGATGGATGATGAGTTTCGAGGACAACATCGACTTCATGTGACGTCATTCAACTTAACTTCTAAAGGATCTAATGGTCAGGTAATCACCATGAAACTTAGTGATCTATCTGGATTTACAAGAAGTTCTTGAGAATAAAGGTGTTTTAACCTCTATTTTATTGTCTTTTTCACTTCTGGAAGCTATAGAATGTTTAGTTAGATTGTGTTGTGAATCAAAGTGGGATATAGCTGTCGGATATAATGATAAAATTAATATCTAGATTAGTGTTAAATATTGATTTGTTTAACCATATACAGTTTCAATTACTTTTTTCTTGGTTTTAACAAGCCGAAGAGCGCTAAAATTAGTCAAAGCTTCGGAAGCTTCAGTAAACCCTATTCGCATGTAAAAAAAGACTCAGTGTGGGAGAAATCTCATTGTAAATCAATGTATCTAGAACTTGTAAATCACGAATTAATAAGAAAATTGAGTTAGCTGATTTAAGTTCTTTTAAATAATATTCTTACTTAGTTAAACTATTAACCTAAGCAGGCATTTTTTTAATTTTTAGTAATCTTATAATTCATCTTAAAGCCGGTGTGGTGGCTCAGTGCCTAAAATTTTCGACTGAAGAGGGCATTGTCAAAGGTTTGAATCACCAACTGAGTTGGTCGGTAACTCACTCACAGAACAAATATCACGCACAGGCCTGCATGCCCATGTAAACTTTAGTGAAGTTAAAAAAAATTAGAGTTCAGAAGCTAATTTTTTTTCTTTGTCTATTTTATTATAAGTACTAACGTTGTTATTGAATATTTTAGAGATCCAACTAATATAAAAGTACTAAAATAACATTAACAACCATCAAAATTTAACTATTTAGGTGTATTGTTAAGTGAAAAAATGATTTCTAATATAAAAACAGCGGTTGCATTATTGAGGCAAGCATGAACTGTTGTTTTTATCACATTGTGCGATTTTAATCGAAGGGCCAAGAAAATACAATGTCTAACTGATGATGAATGTCTTTGATGTCCTTGAATTGTTCACGTCATATATACTGATTTAGTCTTTTGTTATGAAATTGGGCGTATTTCAAACATAGATTGAATGGCGTAGCCATTTAATCTATGTTTTAGCCTCACACTTCCATTTATTGCTGTAGACTATTTTTATTGTTTTTTTATAGAGTCAAGTCCAAACAAAATTCGAATAGTGCTAAAATAATACAAATTTCTGGTATTTAACGTGATGCTTCTGTAATCTTATATTTATAGGACATTTATAATTACAACATTATTGCAGTAAACGAGTAAATATTAAGTTAAAGTATCACATTTTAGGAAAGATATCAATTTCTCAAAATACATCTCTCACCTGGTGGATGTGTAGGCTGCAAATGACGACCTTTCCCTACTTAAAAAGCACGTAGTTCCAAATAGCCATAAACCTGCAGCAAAGCACCGGCCGCATCTGTTTTGAATGTATATGTAACAGTTATGAATCCAGGGTCTGTACGTGCACATGTTACAGTATTCAACGGATTATGCAGGGGTCAGATGGGTGAAAACCCCCATTTTTTCATAGACTCCCACTCGACTGTGTTTATTTGAATGGGATACTTTTTCGTACATTATGTAAGGTTACAATTAAAGAGCTTATTTTGTGTTTCGATATATATAAAATGTTCCAATTACACATTACCTGGTAATGTAATAAAATGTACTGTATTTTATTAATTCAAATTGTTTTAAATCAAACAGTTATTTTCAAACAGAATTTTCAAATTTCTGTTTGTTTACGACTCATGTACATATGCATATAACTTACTCCTAACTCAAGAAGCCATATTTTGAAATTTTAAACCATATCATGTAACCGTCAGATTAGGTAAAGTTTCTTGATTTATTTGGTCATTTTAATAAGATAAATCACTCACTGATAATATAATTCTTGGTAAAGGAGCTTGACTCCTGATGGGTCTCCCGACCTCTCAGAACACTATTCTTGATTGAGGATCAAGCCTCCTAATGGGCCTGCCAACCAGTCATGATGCATCTCTTGAAAAAGTATAATGACTCTTGTTGGTCTTCCCAACTAACCGGAACACAAATATTCGTGAAAAAACATGACTTATGCTAGCCCTCTAACAACCAGTGGTACTTCTCTTGACGAAGAGTTATGGCTCCTGATTACCCTCTAAACCACCCAGAAAAAATCTCATGATAGAGATTTGTGATATGCCTTTATAAAGGCTCCTGATGGCCCTCTAAAACACTCAAAACACGACTCTTTATGAAGCAGTTGGTCCACCGATGACACTCTCAACCACCTTACCGGCGTGGTGGCTCAGTGGCTAAGGCTAGAGACTGCGGAGGTTGTGCAAGGTTCGAATCCCCACTGAGCCAACGGTCGGTACTTCACTCGTTGAAGAAAGTTCACACAAATCCCTGCAGGTCCAAGTAAACTAGCGAGTGAAGTTAAAAAAAATTAATTAATGATATATTGATAAAGGATCTTGACTCATCCATGCCCTCTCAACCAATAAGGATTCATCTCTTTAAAAAGATGGATGACTTCTGATATTACTTTTTCAAATGACGATGGATAAATTTGTCGATTAAGGAAACTTTACTAATGGCTCTACTCACCACTACTAAGGTGACTCGTAATACAATAAGATTATTAATTAATTGTGCCCTGAACGTTAACAGGTATCCTTTCAATTAATTCCCTCATAATGCCTCTATATATGGGATAGCCAAGCTGATTCTTTCGTAACTACCATCCTTATTTTATTCCAAAGCATAAATATAACTCTCAGTAAAGACTCTCATACAAATCTCTTTTATGGGTTTTTGTAACAATAAAGGGTGAATTCTCTGTGAATTGGGAAATCCCTCGGCATCATTATGCAGAGGCCAGATGCCAGACAGGTAATAGCCCTAGCTTAGGTAATAGGCTCTCCCTCCATTGTATTGAACCCTCATGTACTAATGTCTCTAACCTATTTAAAATGATAATAATGTTGAAATGTTATTTTTATACAGATCCCACAAAAACGTAAGCTGCATTATTAACGTAATTAAAATGTTGTCGATATCGAAAAGTTATTTAGATTTTTAAATTTATTCTTACCATTCATTTTTATTTTATTATTAGTATAATAGTAAATACTTAAATAATTTATTTAAATTTAATAACGTTGTATTAAGAGTTAACTATGAAGAAGTAACCATCGTTCGCTATTTGATATAATTAAAAATAAAGAATAATAAATTCAATAGTAAAACTAAACAAAAATTAAAAAGTCAAAGCTTTAAACTAGCAAAAAATTACACGAATATGCTATTTAAAAAATTTATATAAATATTATCAATACCAAAACCACAAACCTACATATGTTTACCCCGAAAATATGGTTCAATATGAAAAGATAACGGGTTGAAATTCAATAATAATATTTGAAAACGGGTTGAATTAAAAAGTATAATAGATTTTAGTATTATTTTACGTAAATACAAATAAATGTTACCTTCTTCTCTCCAGGGTATATTTTTAAGGAAATAAGGTAATTTACCATATTATACATGTAATTTCAAAGCAAATTACTAGTTTTTAATCTTAAACATAAATGTAATCTTCACTACCATCTGTAAAATGTACAAATGAGGTAATCGCCATTATTATCAGACCAGTAGTTAACATAAGAATACAATTACTCGATTACTCTTCACGAATTGTAAATATAAAATACGAGTTTACTTGTATGGTTTCAAAATGTCAGCCCTTGATTTTGCCTATATGCTTACTTCCATAAAATTAGATACTTTTGGATGAGGAAGACGCTTTTGAAAGTAAAAGATCGTTCTAATGTAATTCCTACAGGCTGAGAACAGTTTTAAGTTAGATAGTTTCTGGGTCCATTATACGAGCACTAGCAAAAAATTACACGAATATGCTATTTACAAAATTTATATAAATATTATCAACACCAAAACCACAAACCTACAGTAGTTGATTATAAGCAGTGTTGTTTTAATGAAAATGCGTATGCCTAATGTTTATGTCGTATAGAATTATTTTTCCAGTTTATAAATAATCCTGATACACATTATGTAGTTTTTTTATCAGTTTTGTTTACTTTCAGCCTGAATTCTGAACATAAATAAAAATAACATTTGCATATTTTATTGCGTAAAGATTTTGGCAGCATGGTCTTTGAATTTTAATGGAACAGTTCGAAAATTGAAAATGTGCTGTATGGGCCTGAAAAGTATTTATCTGCAGCCGGCCTTATGTTTATCAATATTTTTCTTTTGTCGACTTCAATGGCACTGTAAGGAAAAACAAGGAATCAAAGAAAGTACTAAACTAATTGAAGGGAATTGTTGTCTAAAGTGTTTTCCTAAAATTAAATACTGTTAATCTTATCAGTTCTGTAGAGTTTATATTTTGTATTTTTCCACATTAAAATGTTAAGGAAAAGCACATTTTCACAACACATATGAACTAGTATGAAATAGCTCTGGTTTTCAGATATAGGCTGTAATCTCCTATGGATTAAAATTTACTACACTTGCAACTCTGTTACTTAATGTGGCAATAGGCTGATAAATGTACCTATCTTAAAGAGTTTTTTTTGTTTTCAAATGGTGTTTTCTGTACGTAGTCAAGTGTTAAATTATAAAGCATCATTTTTTCACATACTAAGTGAAAGTTAAAATAAGATATATATACTTCTATGGGAAACTAGATTTTTACCATACTAATTAAACTCTATAAAATTACTTATACTTGGTACCGTGTAAGGTTTCATACTTGGGGTACTCAATAGAATGCGGTGAACCTGGTCCCTCTTTTAGTCTTGATTTATTCAATTTAGAGCTCATGAATATCAAACAAATTGCTTCAAACCTGGTCCAATATTAGATGCAAATTAATTCTTTTGGCTGGTTTTATTACACAATCATAAAAAGCAAGTCTTTTGATAGTAGAGGTAATAGAAAATATATATATATATATATATATAATAGAAAAGATTTAATTCCTAGGGCTGCTATGTTTAATAAAGTTATAATATAAAATAACAATTCAGCACCCATTTTATTAAATCATCACCGACCGGCTTCGGCAATTATGCTATTTTCATAGGTGTTTACTTTTCAAAACTGTTACAAAACAATTCAAATGAAATAAATAATTATCATAAAGAAAACATATGTTAAATTGGTAAATATTTGTGATTTGGTGGTTAGTTGTCATTGTGTGTGTTGTTTCTTATATGTATAATTGTTTGAATAGCAGCTTGTTGGTTACGGCTTGAATATTCTTGTAGACTTTCCGACAAGGTTAGGCGAACATTCAGATACTTGTTTGGATCTTTCTATCTCAAATGTAAATGGTAACATATCAGCAACAGAACCCTCTATCTCTGACCACTTGGCATTGATCTTCGAGGTTCCGGTTTTTCACTTACAAGATAATAATGTTAATTATGTACTAAGTAGAAATTATTCTGATAATAATATTAAGGAACTTAAGTTTAGATTAGGCAGAGAGGATTGGAGGGAGGTTTATGATGCTCCGTTAGTTAATTGCCAATATGAGAAATTGGTGGAAATATTTTCTTATCAGTTAGATTTAGCCTGCCCTCTACGAAAAGTTAAAAAAGCACAATCCAAAAATATCAAGTGGATAACAGATGAAATACGGTCAATGAAAACAGAGTTATTGGACATTTATTCTCTTTGGACAGCAACAAGGGATAACACTGTTAAACAACATTACAACCAAATGAAAAGAAAGTGAAGAGACGCTATTACAGCTGCTAAATCTAGTTTTATTAAGTATGAGATAAGCACCTCAAATAACCCGAATAAAGTCTCATGGCAGTATTTAAACTCATTAAGAAAGAAAACACCTAGATTAGAACAAAACATCACTCTTAAAGTAGATAATGTAGTTGTAAGTAATCCTGATGCCATAAGTAATATTTTTAATGATTTTTTCTCCAATCTTCCACATTGTAACCCTTTTGTTGATATTAGTAGTTTCTCTTGTAATAGTGTGAGTCAAACAACTTTTGAACTTGATAGATTTCCACCCATTGATAGAAAAGCACTTGTTAAAGTAATAACTTCATTACCAAATAAAAAGTCACCGGCTATGACGGTATCTCAATGGAAATAGTTAAAAAGTGTTATCCAGAGTTGATAGATCCTTTACTTTTTCTGATAAACAATTCAATATAAAAGGGTGAATTTCTAGAAGCGGCTAAAGTGGCTCTGATCAAGCCAATTTTTAAAAGAGAAGATCCCCATTCGCCTGAGTACTACCGCCCTATCTCACTCCTCCCATCAATATCAAAGATCTTGGAGAAAGTCGTATGTGACTCACTGGTCGATTATCTGGGCGTCCACTCAATCCTTTTTAAAAATCAATTTGGTTACCAGAAGCATAAGTCCACCAAATTGGCATTGCTCAAATTCATTAATTCATGCATCGACGCCCTTGACGGTGGCGAGACGGCCATGGGCTGTTTCATCGACCTGTCCAGGGCGTTCGATTGCGTCTCTCATCAGATTCTTCTGAAAAAGTTAGCAGCCATTGGTATCAAAGGGACAGCACTTAGCTGGATTAGCTCATATCTTTCTAATAGACTTCACAAAACCAAAATAGACTTCATTGATAAAAACGGCATCAAGAAAACTTCTTACTCAAATCCAAAGGTAGCTTCATTTGGCGTTCCACAAGGGTCAATATTAGGGCCAATCTTGTTTCTCCTTTATATTAACGACATTTCAAACTTCTTACCTGGTAACATTTTTTCAATTTTTGCAGATGATACCTCAATCTTAAATTCCCACAGAAATCTTAATATTCTAGAACAGGAAACTTTCTTCAATCTGAATATCCTTTCACAGTATTTTTCAGGCATTAATCTTCATATAAATCCCAAAAAAACACAATACATACATTTCATGACTGATCAGAAAAGAAACCGTCTTGTCAAAACAGGAACCATCCTTCCGTCCGTAGTACTTGTCGAAACGATCATTGAAGAAACCCAGTATGTCGATTATTTGGGGGTGAGATTGGACGGTGGTCTCAGGTGGAATGAACATATCGATAAACTTGCTAAACAGCTGGCTACATACATTTTTGTTCTGAAAAATATATCCTCGTTAAATAACATATCACTGTCTAAACTGGTGTACTTTGGCTTGATCGAGAGTCTGGTTAGGTACTCAATCATCCTTTGGGGTTCCTGTAGTATTAGTAATTTAAATAGGATTTTTGTCCTTCAGAAAAGAGCAATTAGATGTATGTTGAAACTTAGACCTGGTGACTCATGTTTTGAACATTTCAGAGAACTGCAAATTTTAACTGTACCTAGCATCTATATGTTTGAAACAATAGTCTATGTAAAAGAACACAAACAAATCACTGCTCATCAGCATTCTTACAATACCAGAAATCATAATTTTAATCCTTCTGTATATCATAATCTTAAGCTCTTTGAAAGAAAGCCGGATTACATAGATCTCAAGCTACTTAAACAACTTCCTCCCAACATAGCCCAGATTAATAATATAAAAAAGTTTAAATATGAGCTCAAAAAATATCTTGTAGACCAGTGTTTCTATCAGATTCCACCTTGCCTAACCTGACTCTCATTCCTGCATTGGTTACAACTAATCCTACCCCCTCCTGATTATTTCTGCCATGAAGACAAGCATCATGAAGATGTGTCTAATATGAAACGAGGAAAAAATAAAGAATGACTGGTCCTATGCCAAGTGGTCAATCAGGACGACGTGGGATATGTATGTATATGTATGTAATATTGGGTTTCGTTTTTGTATTAACATGGTGTTGATTAAATTGTTAGGATCTTTTTGGTTATGTTTATAAATTTCAAGTTCTTCTTGAGAATCTGATTTTTGCTTTTTGAACCGAATTTTAGAATTTTCATGGTGAGTTTCATATTTGTATGTGAGTGATTATTGTTTAGTAAGTGTTCTGCAAAAGAAGATTTCATTGGAGTTCTGTTGTTTGATTTTAGAACTTGTATGTGTTCATTAAATCTATGCTTAAATGATTGTGTTGTTTGTCCTATATAATAGTTTGGGCAGTCTGAACTTTGTAAATTCCTGATTTGTCAAATATTTCTTGGGTTTTATGTAATTTTGAGTTGGATTTCTTTTGTATTAGGTTAAATATGTTGTTATTTGTTTTAAAACCAATTTTGACTTTTTATTTTTTTAACGGTTTTTCTAATTGCTTCATTAAGTATTGTGTTGTGGGGAACACAGATGAATGCTCTATTTTCTGGTTCTTCTTGACAAATGTTTCTATTTTTTATTTTATGTAATATTTTGTCTATTGCGGAAGGTTTGTAATTCTGTATAAAATATATATATTGTAATTCTGTAATGTTCATACAATTAACATATTTTAGTTGTGATCAATGTTCCATGAATTCGCTGTTGAGTTTTACATATAACATTTTTCAATAGTTTATTTTCTTTTAATGTATCATGTTCATGCAATATACGAGTATACATTTTTATTTTAATGTGCAGTTATTTTTGTATAATACATTTTTTAGATATGATCATGATAAATGGGGTGATTTATTAAGTTTTCCCACTTCTACAGGGCTTTCTAATAGAGAAATTAATAATATACGTTTTTTAGACATTAGTGCAAAAATGCTCCGTTAGCGAGTTACAGCTAGCAAAAAATTCCAGCACGATTCCTGAGTAAAGAGTGATGAAAAGGTAAATTAAATTAAATATTTGGTTGTTTTTGATATATTTTACTTACAAAACCTGTTAAAATTTATTTCTGAACTGTACATTTAGTAGTTTTTGAGTAATTCGGGATTAAATGTAAGAATATTTGGGATGGAATAGAGTTTTTAAATTGTATTAATATTTCCACAGAAATCATGGTGAACTCTTTTGCTAGCTGTAACTCGTTATCGAGGTAATTTTAGACTTAGATTATTTTAAGTGTTTCCCTTCCTTTTGCAAGTAGAATGTTCTGTACAAATGGTGGGGCCCTCATGAATCTGTATTTCTATAATATATATTCTTTTTATAAATAAATTATAATCTTTTAAACTTGTAGGGGCCTATTGCAATTTAAATTATTTTTATCTGATCTATATATTTTAATGGCATTACTAAAACCTAGGCCATTCATGTTTGTAAAAAGGATTAAGCTATGTATTAATTGTCAATTTTTAGGGTAATTTATTGAAAAAAAGTGTTTGTATCAACTAACACACAAATATAAATTTGTATTCGTACGATAATAACATTTATAACTTTCTAAACTAAAAAAATCAAGAAAGGATCTGATAAAGAAAATATTTTTCTCTTATTGGTCACTAAACAAATATTTAAACTAACGTGATATACTTTGAGGAATCCTATTTTATTATATAACAACTGATATCTAGACAAATCCACTTATATTCTTACTATACTGGAAGATACCCTCGTACATTCGTCCAATATAGGAATTACGTATTTTCTAAAGCACTTTCACCCAGGTGCCTCACACGTACAGTAAATATTAGCTTACGTCTCTGATAGAAAACGTGAAACCAATTTGGTTCTTTTCGACACCAAATCATGTACCAAATACGTACATTTTCTAAAGCACTTTCACCCGGGCGCCTCACACGTACAGTAAATATTAGCTTACGTCTTTTATGGAAAACGTGAAACCATTTTGGTTCTTTTCGACACTAAATCATGTACCAAATACGTACATTTTCTAAAGCACTTTCACCCGAGTGCCTCACATGTACAGTATATATTTGCTTACGTCTCTTATGGAAAACGTGAAACCATTTTGGTTCTTTTCGACACCAAATCTCGTACCGTACACGTATATTTTCTAAACAACTTTCACCCAGTCGCCTCACACGTACAGTATATATTAGCTTACGTCTCTTATGGAAAACGTGAAACCATTTTGGTTCTTTTCGACACCAAATCTCGTACCGAACACGTACATTTTCTAAATCACTTTCACCCAGTCACCTCACACTTACAGTAAATATTAGCTTACGTCTCTTATGAAAAACGTGAGCTATGCTCTTATGAAAAACCAAAAAAAAATTTTTGGTTCTTTTCGACACCAAATCTCGTACCAAATACGTACATTTTCTAAAGCACTTTTACCCGGTCGCCTCACACTTACAGTAAATATTAGCTTACGTCTCTTAAGAAAAACGTGAAACCATTTTGGTTCTTTTCGACACCAAATCTCGTATCGATTACGTACATTTTCTAAAGCACTTTCGCCCGGTCGCCTCACACGTACAGTATATATTAGCTTACGTCTCTTAAGAAAAACGTGAAACCATTTTGGTTCTTTTTGACACCAAATCTCGTACCGAATACGTACATTTTCTAAAGCACTTTCACCCGGTCGCCTCACACTTACAGTAAATATTAGCTTACGTCTCTAATGAAAAACGTGAAACCATTTTGGTTCTTTTCGACACCAAATCTCGTACCGAATACGTACATTTTCTAAAGCACTTTCACCCGGTCGCCTCACACTTACAGTAAATATTAGCTTACGTCTCTTATGAAAAACGTGAAACCATTTTGGTTCTTTTCGACACCAAATCTCGTACCGAATACGTACATTTTCTAAAGCACTTTCACCCGGTCACCTCACACGTACAGTAAATATTAGCTTAAGTCTCATATAGAAGACGTGAAACCATTTTGGCTCTTTTCGCCACCAAACCACGAACCAAATACGTACATTTTTAACACCAAAATTATTGTTTTGATATAAAATTCTATAAAATGAACTGAGTTCTAGTTATTATTTGCCTTGTTATGAAACATTTAGGTTAAAATGATACGTCAGATTTGGGTTCTAATAGTAGGCAATATATACTAAGATGGTCACTATGAAAAACTAAATACCATACAAAATCATGATTTATGATACTAAGTAAAAGCAAAAAAAACAATTAATTGAAAATTGCTTCTTTTTCATCAATTAAATCGATTAAATCGTTAAAAACATTATTATAGAAAAGAAACAAATCGAGAAAAAGAATAATTTTCACAACAAAACTGGTTTCTTATGTTCTATAAACTATATAAATGAAATTAAATCACAAATAAAACATCCATAAAAACAAAGTATTTATTAAATATAAGTATAAACCAGGGATAATGTTATCCTTAAATTAAGGAGATAGTAAGTTAATGATAATATTTTTTATATATATGACAAAATTGTTTAGTCGTAATCATCAGTAAATATAAATCACACGGTATGTTCATAACTTTTCCGAAAATCTTATAGCAAATAAAGACAATCAAATTGTTGTGAGCTCTAAAAATAACAAGGTTTTATAAATAATCACATTACGTAACAAGATATTTTTCAAATTAACATCTAACTGTTAGCTTGTAGTTGTATTTAATTAAATAAAAATATGTTCCTCCAAAATGGCTTGAATAGTATTTCAAATGGCTTATATGTAATATAAACTTTGAATATACAAGATCAACAAATAATTGGAGCTGTTTCAGTATACAACTTTTGTTTAACTCGTAAGACTTTTCTTCGTTAGCAATCATAATTTTTATATAATTTAAAATTAATATTAATGTGTTTTATTCTACATGAATACTTGTTTAACTATGATTGTTCACTTATATACCTAACCTAACCAATAGTACTAGCTGGTGAGATCTGGGCCCGTGTTCTTGGTAATGTCAGTTGGTAATACGTCTTAATATTAATGTGTTGCATTCTACATGAATACTTGTTTAACTATGATTGTTCACTTATATACCTAACCTAACCAATAGTACTAGCTGGTGAGATCTGGGCCCATGTTCTTGGTAATGTCTGTTGGTAATACGTCTTAATATTAATGTGTTGCATTCTACATGAATACTTGTTTAACTATGATTGTTCACTTATATACCTAACCTAACCAATAGTACTAGCTGGTGAGATCTGGGCCCATGTTCTTGGTAATGTCTGTTGGTAATAGGTCTTAATATTAATGTGTTTTATTCTACATGAATACTTGTTTAACTATGATTGTTCACTTATATACCTAACCTAACCAATAGTACTAGCTGGTGAGATCTCGGCCCGTGTTCTTGGTAATGCCAGTTGGTAATACGTCTTAATATTAATGTGTTGCATTCTACATGAATTCTTGTTTAACTATGATTGTTCACTTATATACCTAACCTAACCAATAGTACTAGCTGGTGAGATCTGGGCCCATGTTCTTGGTAATGTCTGTTGGTAATACGTCTTAATATTAATGTGTTGCATTCTACATGAATACTTGTTTAACTATGATTGTTCACTTATATACCTAACCTAACCAATAGTACTAGCTGGTGAGATCTGGGCCCGTGTTCTTGGTAATGTCTGTTGGTAATACGTCTCAATATTAATGTGTTGCATTCTACATGAATACTTGTTTAACTATGATTGTTCACTTATATACCTAACCTAATCAATACTACTAGCTGGTGAGATCTCGGCTCGTATTCTTGGTAATGTCAGTTGGTAATACGTCTTAATATTAATGTGTTGCATTCTACATGAATACTTGTTTAACTATGATTGTTCACTTATATACCTAACCTAACCAATAGTACTAGCTGGTGAGATCTCGGCCCGTGTTCTTGGTAATGTCAGTTGGTAATACGTCTAAATATTAATGTGTTTCATTCTACATGAATACTTGTTTAACTATGATTGTTCACTTATATACCTAACCTAACCAATAGTACTAGCTGATGATATCTCGGCTCGTGTTCTTGGTAATGTCAGTTGGTAATACGTCTTAATATTAATGTGTTGCATTCTACATGAATACTTGTTTAACTATGATTGTTCACTTATATACCTAACCTAACCAATAGTACTAGCTGGTGAGATCTCGGCCCGTGTTCTTGGTAATGCCAGTTGGTAATACGTCTTAATATTAATGTGTTGCATTCTACATGAATACTTGTTTAACTATGATTGTTCACTTATATACCTAACCTAACCAATAGTACTAGCTGGTGAGATCTCGGCCCGTGTTCTTGGTAATGCCAGTTGGTAATACGTCTTAATCTCTGCACAGTGACATTACAGCCTTCAGCCTCAATATGTGGATCGTGATTACATTAATACATTTATGTCAAAAGATTTGATAATTGACATCGCGTCGCTAAGTTTTGGAGGTGAGTGTCGGTTCTAACGTAAAACACTGGGTTTTTTTTACCATTGCACGTGTATAGGTGGACGCGTGGGTATTATAATTCCTATAAGCGAACATAAGTATTATTTTAATGGTTGAAGGTGAGTGAATCATACATATCCATAGGTTGGTTCATACATTTGATCATCTATATCTATCTGCAGATGTGTTGATTGATAGAAATATATTTGGTAGGGTTAAATATGAAGTGTAACCCCTTTTAAATGTTGATTTTTTTCACTGGTTTAATTAGCTATAAAAGTTGAAAAATTCAGTATTTATTTAGAAACATATAACATTAATTTGTAAATTTATTTCCTTTTGTAGCTGTTATTATTTATTATTATTCCTGTTATTATTGTTCCTTACTTATAAATTATGGGAAACTTAAAAATATCACTTTCTCAATACAAACATCACTTGTTAGCAATATATTATCTTAATTGTATTATTATATTCAAATTGACTATTGTTAATTAGGTGAAACGGTATGGAACTTTTTTTGAGTTTCAATGGGTGTTTTATTCATTAAAGTGTTATACCTCAGAGGCTAGGATGGTTTTTCTAGCAATTCTAAAAGCCTTGACTGATTATAAACTGTACGCAATACACAGAGGTATATAAAACACGTTTGGCACAGACATTAGAAAACCGGCATAATTTGTGTTTTCGTGCACTTTTTATATAAATTTGACTAAAATAGAAAAAAAAAAACTCATACGCCAATGACGTTGACAGCATTTTCAAGCTTGTTTATTTCATTTTAAATTGTTTAGGTTTTTTAATTCGTCACAAAATTTTAACATAATTAACATTTTTAAAGACACTATCAGTTTTAAAATGCATGTAACTCATTTAATATAGTTAAATTTATAAAAATTGTATTGAATTTGTTAAAGAGAATATACTAAAAGGACAAACTAATTCTCACATTAGAAGACACCAATGAGGAATGCAATGACAAATAACATATATTTAACAATGTTGTATAGCATTTTGGAATATTTTAACTGCAATTATGATATATAACAGAATCCAGAAGTAACAGCCAATAGGAATTAGAGAGTAATATCATAGAAGTCGCCATTCTGACAATTCCAGCCAATCGGGTCACGTGATCATAGCAGTGGGGACAATTTATATAATCCCCACACATTTATACATGGGATTAAATTGTTTAAAAAAAGTGGATTCAATAAGCCACAGTAAACTAAGTTGTTGAACACCATTTTCCATTCTTTTGTGAATCCCTCTAGTATGAGGAGGGTGAGCGTGGTTCACCGAAATCGATCACCATACTATTTGTGCATTTTGTACTTGTATTGTAATATATTTGTGCATTTTGTGCTTGTATTGTAATTTATTTATTTATGGGGGTAAAATTATGTAATTTTACAAAATTACAAAATTGTTCAACATTGCATGCTTATAAGTTAAGTAAATATTCCAAATGCTACTGTACTAAAAAAAAATATGAATATAATATTAGTTTCATTCATGCTATAAATGTAATGTTTGTGTTGTGTGACGTTCACTTGTACTATATATTATATGGCCCAATAATTATCACTAGTAAAAAATATGGGTTTCCTTTAGTTAGTACTGTGTAAATGATATGGTGATGGTTCTTAAACACAAGAAACATGTATATTAGTCAGTCCATATTACTATTTTGAATACTATAATCGTAACTTTGAAATTTTACAGAGAAGAAAAAAAATAACATGTACTTTGTTAATTATATTTTCGTTAATTTCTAAGAAATACTGTATTTCATTAAATCATGTTAGACTACATAAAAATCTCCCAGAGAGTCTGTAAATTGTATCGACCACTTACGACTTAAGTGTCTGACAAAATGATTTCTGGTTGTTGAAAAAGGTTTTAAATTAATATGTAAATATCACTTGTATACACTAATACCTAACCTAACCTAACCTAACCTGATTATTTTTAGTCAGATAAAAATTAAATATCTGATAAAAAATAAAGTTAATAAATAAATTAACTTTGTTTTTATTTATTAACTTTCATTTATTAACCGAGGTGGAGCAGCTCGGTGGCCAAGGCTTTGGTCTGCGAAGCGCTAAGTCCAAGGTTCTAATTCACAACTTAACTGGTAATTGATAATTCAATAAGCAAACAAAGTTCTCACAGAGGCCTGCAAATATGTGCAAATTTTAAAATATTTATTACATAATTATATTGATATAAATGTATTAACGTAATATTAAAAAATTAAATAGGAATATATAATTAATAAATGCTTCAAAACTGGTCAAATTTTGTTTCTGTTATTTGAAAGTTACTTTTGTCAATTATCAAATAATTGTATCTGTTTGTGAATTTCCATATCATTTTATTTCTTTTTTAACCTTTAAGTTTAATTTATTACTTTACTGCACTATGATTAACATTTGATGGATGATTTCTAGAACTGTAACAGAACTACAATATACAAGTAAAAACATACTTAAAAACAAAGGACATTAGCAAAAAACTATTTTTCTCTAAACATTTTAATAAAATCTTCAGTATTAACTCATAAATCTCTAAAGGAAGTTTATAGTATCATGAGAGTAAAAATTGTATTATGAAAGTACACTTATGAAAGCACTCACTGTCAAAAGTATTTTTATTTTAGACACCACAAATAGAGTAATTACTTTCCTTGTTACACTTGGAATGAGTTGGTGAAATACTCACTGGCTAGGAAAATTATAATCTACAAAACAAGTAAATGATTCAAATATTTTAGTCGAAAAATTTAATAATTTAAAGTAAGATAATGGGCCATCTTTAGGAATGCAGGGTATTTTAAAGTAATTATGGTTTGAATCCAATTTATTTATGGCTAAACTATGTTTTCCATCACCACTAAACATTTACACAAATAAATCAAAATATAGTATATCCTTCACTGCTATGTACTGTACATATAACTTGCCAATCGTAAATGAACATTAGTAACCATGGGGAAAGTGTTCTAAACATTACTTGGACATAATATTAAATTGCACCAACCAATGGTTTATAGAGGAGAGGGAAGAATAAAAAATTCTTGTTTTATTATTTCACCAAAGGCAGTGGCATTTTTACTTTGTCTACAAATGTTGGTAATAGAAACGGTCCAAACCTCTTAACTACAATTTTTGGTGGGTCTCCAGAATTTGTTTTGAAGATATTTTAAAAATTATTTTTTAATAATTATTTTCTAAATACGTACTAAACATCCTAACTTTAGGTAAGTTAGTTTGAACTGACTATATTTTATCAATATATTCAAATAATTAAAGAAAAAATATGAAAACTACAAATATGAACTTAAAATTTACATCTTAGTATATTTTTGAGAAGACTCAAAAATTATCTGAATGTTATCACGAAAAATTATACATTATATGAAGACCCAGATGTTTTTGCAAATCATAATATATTTAGAAGAGGTTATAGATTTAATTTTTTTGAAATTTAGAAAAAAATCTAGTAAAGTATAATGAACATAGTTCGGTGGACTTTAGTCACATATTTTGTCAACCCAACACCATAACATAAATGCTTGTATGTTCGTCAACACTTTCCGTATAAGGGGTGGGTGGTAATATATGATATCATAGGGATTTACATATTCCCCACACATTTATACATGGGATTAAATTGTTTTAAAAAAAAGTGGATTCAAGCCACTAATAGCATTTGTTTTTAATCTGATTAAATTTCAAAAAAGAAATGAGCGGTGGTCATAGTACTTAAATGAATTGGAGAAATATAACTATATTTATTCTTAATTTATGTGTATATAATCAATGAAATTCTATTTTAACATGGACAGTAAGAATGACACGACCATTTCAAAGATTCTCATTCCCTGTGTAAAATATGAACAGTATTACAAAAGAAATTCTAGACAACAGCCGACAGTAAAACAGTCTAGAGAACAGCCGACAGTAAGACAGTCTAGAGAACAGCCGACAGTAAGACAGTCTAGAGAACAGCCGACAGTAAGACAGTCTAGAGAACAGCCAACAGTAAAACAGTCTAGAGAACATCCGACAGTAAGACAGTCTAGTGAACAGCCAACAGAGTCTAGAGAACAGCCGACAGTAAGACAGTCTAGAGAACAGCCGACAGTAAGACAGTCTAGAGAACAGCTGACAATAAGACAGCCTAGAGAATAGCCGACAGTAAGACAGTCGAGAGAACAGCCGACTGTAAGACAGTCTAGGGAACAGCCGACAGTAAGACAGTCTAGAGAACAGCTGACAATAAGACAGCCTAGAGAATAGCCGACAGTAAGACAGTCTAGCAAACAGTAAGACAGTAAACAAATCATCATCTCCACATTTAAGTCTGTTTTGAATTATGAAATTTTACATGAAAGTAATAGACTCCCTTGCAAAATAATCCCTGACCAGAACCATTGTGAAATTGTGACTATAAATTAAAAATCATTTTCATTTTATTTGATGAATTGCTACAACCTTAATATCAGCATATTTCGTTTGGTATCCATTATAAATGCAAATTAGGTGACAAAAGCTTGGTCACTAGATTGTTTTCTTTGATCTTACTTTATAAGCTTTATAAAAAAGTAAAAGAACTACATTACAATAACATTTTATAAAGAAGGGAGTGTTAGTTTCCAACTATGAATACATGCATCGCAAATTATAATCACTTTGATGAAACGATCTATAAATTAAAATGAAATCGTTGCATAAAAAACAACCATCGTTTATGGAAGGAACTCATATTCATTTTAATGGTATATTGAAGGGAAGAGTGTGTGTATATAAAATATATATTAATATGACTTCATTTTAAGTTTATATTTGTAATTGTTTCATAATTTTTAAGGAATTAATTGAATTGATTGAAAAAGATTTACAAGTATCTGGTATTCTCGATTGAGTAATGTTTTAATTGAACAAACCACAACACGCTTGATGGGTTTCCCACTGTGATCACCCATGGACAGCACTACAAGTGCCTCTACTAATTAATGGTGATGAGCTGTATATTGATCAAGGCTCCCAGGTCATTGCGTGGTCTCGGATTGTTTGCTGTGAGTACTTGTAAACGAGCGGTTTAGATGTACATCAACACAGTCACTTAGTAGATGGATGTACCTCTGTGATCACCCTTAGCCAGCAGTACAAGTGCCTCTACTAATTAAAGGTGATGAGCTGTATATTGATCAAGGCTCCCTGGTCATTGCATGGTCTAGGATTGTTTGCTGTGAGTACTTGTAAACGAGTGGTTTGGATGTACATCAACACAGCCACTTAGTAGATGGATGTACCTCTGTGATCAACCTTGGACGGCAGTACAAGTGCCTCTACTAATTAACAGTGATGAGCTGTATATTGATCAAGACTCCTTGGTCACTGTGTGATAATGTGGTGTTTCTCATGACAGAAACACAGTACCTGATAGCATATATTTCAGTGCCTGACAATACGTTCGCATACTGTGATACTTTCTACTCTCCCATTTCGAGGGAGAGAAGAAATGTATAGTTTGACTCTTGATGCTCAAAAAGCCCTTAATGTGAATATAGATTTGAGAAACTCTCTTTCTAGCTCGCTCAATAACTGAGTCTTGTGTGCAAGCATGACGTAGAAACTTTGTATCGGTTGTTTTCTGGTGATACTGTAATACGATCTCCGTATTTTACCAACACCTTGGCTATGATGGTCGACTGGAGTTTTTCAATAACTGAATGATTTAATTCATCAATATATAACTGTAAGTCACTATTATCCTCAAAGCTTAAAAGATATTTATCCATAGATTCAGTGATGCAAAATATTTTTCAAAAATGTTCCATACAACATGGTTTCACCAAGAATAATTAACTTCATAGCTGGAACCAAATCAAATAATATATTGAACTAAAACTATCTGCTACTATTTTTGTGATGTCTCCTTATATTATTTGTTGCTTATAATAAAACTTAAAATTATTTTAAAATATCTGTTAGTTTTTTTCCATTAGATAACAGTTTCAACGGTTTTTTAACCAGCTGTTAAATAAATAGCTAAGAGTTAAGATAAGCTGTGACAACTGACCATACAATGAAAGTGCCAGCAACCAATAAACAAAACATGTGATATTAGATTAGGTGACCGACAGGTAATAGGTTGTATTTCACGTTCCTGAACACATATTCACTTTCACCGCTTTAGCAGTAATTTCTCTCTTGTGTTCCTACGTCTGCATGTATCAAGTATTTAGTAGTTGTTGACACACCCTCCTCACCACTTTATCTGTACTTTCTGTCTTTTGTTACTATGTCCCCATGTATCGTGTATTTAGTAGTTGTTAACACACCCTCCTCACCACTTTATCTGTACTTCCTGTCTTTTGTTACTATGTCCCCATGTATCGTGTATTTAGTAGTTGTTAACACACCCTCCTCACCACTTTATCTGTAGTTCCTGTCTTTTGTTCCTATGTCCCCATGTATCGTGTATTTAGTAGTTGTTAACACACCCTCCTCACCACTTTATCTGTACTTCCTGTCTTTTGTTCCTATTTCTCCATGTATCGTGTATTTAGTAGTTGTTGACACACCATCCTCACCACTTAATCTGTACTTCCTGTCTTTTGTTACTATGTCTCCATGTATCGTGTATTTAGTAGTTGTTAACACACCCTCCTCACCACTTTATCTGTAGTTCCTGTCTTTTGTTCCTATTTCTCCATGTATCGTGTATTTAGTAGTTGTTGACACACCATCCTCACCACTTAATCTGTACTTCCTGTCTTTTGTTACTATGTCTCCATGTATCGTGTATTTAGTAGTTGTTGACACACCATCCTCACCACTTAATCTGTACTTCCTGTCTTTTGTTCCTATGTCCCCATGTATCGTGTATTTAGTAGTTGTTAACACACCCTCCTCACCACTTTATCTGTACTTCCTGTCTTTTGTTCCTATTTCTCCATGTATCGTGTATTTAGTAGTTGTTGACACACCATCCTCACCACTTAATCTGTACTTCCTGTCTTTTGTTACTATGTCTCCATGTATCGTGTATTTAGTAGTTGTTAACACACCCTCCTCACCACTTTATCTGTACTTCCTGTCTTTTGTTCCTATTTCTCCATGTATCGTGTATTTAGTAGTTGTTGACACACCATCTCACCACTTAATCTGTACTTCCTGTCTTTTGTTACTATGTCTCCATGTATCGTGTATTTAGTAGTTGTTAACACCCTCCTCACCACTTTATCTGTACTTCCTGTCTTTTGTTACTATGTCTCCATGTATCGTGTATTTAGTAGTTGTTAACACACCCTCCTCACCACTTTATCTGTAGTTCCTGTCTTTTGTTCCTATGTCTCCATGTATCGTGTATTTAGTAGTTGTTAACACACCCTCCTCACCACTTTATCTGTACTTCCTGTCTTTTGTTACTATGTCCCCATGTATCGTGTATTTAGTAGTTGTTGACACACCCTCCTCACCACTTTATCTGTAGTTCCTGTCTTTTGTTCCTATGTCTCCATGTATCGTGTATTTAGTAGTTGTTGACACACCCTCCTAACCACTTTATCTGTACTTCCTGTCTTTTGTTCCTATGTCTCCATGTATCGTGTATTTAGTAGTTGTTAACACCCTCCTAACCGTTTTACCAGTACTGCCTATATTGTGTTCCTGTATCTTAATATATCGTGTATTTATTACTTTTTGACACTTCCTTCTCAGATTAGATAGTCCATATACGAGTAAAATGTTACAACACAATGATGAATCAAGACATAAACACATGTATTGTGGGAAGAGTCTACTAAGATGTAAATTTAAGACCCATAACCGATAAACAAGAAGATACAATAAAGATAATGTTCTGGAGCAATCTTGGTTTCTTACAAAGGCTACAAACTACCTCAGAGCTGGAACATGGATTGAGCAAAATTGATGTTCTATTATTCAGAGAGAAAGCACCTTTAACATTGCCTTTGAGTAAAGTTTTATTGGCAAAAGAACTACAATGTTCAACTTTCGATCATTGTTACTTTGTTCTTTCATATTTCATAGTTGAATTCATAGTGGTAGAATAGCTATTGTTCAGCATTAGTATATATATAAATTATCCTTAGTTTAAAAATATTTGTTTTATAATTTAAAATTTAATTACTAAATTTTTTTATCGAATCACGTTCTGCAAATTTCTTGTAATATCCAAAACTAAACTTAAAAAATATTATATTTCTGGAAAATATGGTTTTAATTATTTGCATTTAAAAATATTAGTTTTAAATTTTATTTTTAATAATGTAAAAGTTAACTATCACTCCCAAAACTTTCTTTTTTCTGATTCTATTACAGTCTAACATTTTATATAGTTCCTAAGTTGTAGAAAAAACTTAAATTATCAATTTGTACGTAACATCATACATCCCTGGGATTCCTATGTAAGTTATGTAAAATAGCTTCCGAATCGTAATGAAAGCTATTATGACGAGTCGTGTAATTTTCGTAATTCATTTGTATCGAAAACTTCTATAATTTTTCTACTTTTGTTTTCCTTCATTTAGCAAAGACGAAATGTGCTACTTGCTACATGTTTTTACTTACAACTTCTTTAAATAAAGAATTTTTGATAGTTTCAATCGTTGAGTGATTTGATCTCAATCGATATAATTACAATAGACTTACAATAAATGGGCCATCAATGATAGCTCTGCTGATTGACTTTATTTTGGTTATCTATAAATTATTATTACTAAGATAAAATAACTATGCAAAAACAAGTTAATTTTAATATTGTATTTTATCAAATATTACACACTTTCTATGTATTTTGTGGGTATTCGTTATATGTTTTTGAACAGACAAAATGAGCAATCAACGTTCTTCACTGGAGTTACATAAACCAAGTTTAGTGACAAGAGATCGTGACTAGGGATGATTTAAGGGAATCGATTCAGTGGAGTAGGAGTGGCTGCAGCCACGAGGGGTTGTTGTTTCCTGAAAACAGTAACACAAAGTCACTTTGAAGCTTGCATGAATATCATACCAATAGGTGTTTCAAAATAGTGAACACTAATTTTAAAATACGACGTGCTTTGTTTATCTAAGAATTTCAATTGATGTACTTACTTGTCAAAATGTTAAGATGTTTTAAAAGAATAGGAACTCTAACCGAAATATCAGTATTTGACTTTAAACGTAGACATATTCCAACCCAACTATTCACATATGTTTGTCATACCGACTTCCCCCTTGTCCAGTATTTATATTTAAGAGTAAATAAAGCAGTTAGCATCTTATTTCTTATAAGGGATTACGAGAGTTATCTGATGTTTTATTTTTCTATAAATTCTTCTTCAACAAAAATGCAAAGACAGTTAGGTAGTTAAATAACCGAGGTCGTTGTTGATAATATTTAAATTGTCAATGTTTAATACAATCCGATTTAATCTCCAAGAATTAAACTACTGAGTAAGACACTGCAAGTTTCTAACCAAAGAAACCAACTTACCTGAAATAGTGACTGTTTAGATTTCTGAGCAGTGATGTTTGAATGGAATTTGACATAAAAGTAAATTACAAAGTTAGGTATTTAATTAAAGAAATTAAAAATTATTGTAAAAATATATAATTAACATAACGGTAGGAATAAATTATCAACAAATCTCAGTTAAAGTTTAAAAAATACAAAAAGTAAAAACTACTATGTACTTCTTACTAACTAACTTACAATCTGTTACTTACAAACAGTTGTGTAGTCTAGTATGCGAGCTATTTTTTTTAAAGCTAATCTCCTATGACTGTTATTAGCCTAAAACAGAGAAGAACAGGTCGTGACAAGAAGTGATTAAAAGAAATCGATTCTGTGATCGATGGTGTAGAGATAGTTAGATACAATGTGATTATTTTGTATTCAGGGAACAGTATCAAACGAACCACTTATTACTAACACAACAAACTTAGGTATTCGTTTTATCAAAAACTCTTTTCATATTTTAGGGATATCCATTTTATCTAAGAAAATTAAAGATAATTATTCAGGCACCATGTTAAGTACACCAAGGAATTTAGTTCCAGATTTCACCACAAGAGTCACTAGTAGTAGCAAAGAGTCTGCCTCACTAACAGGCATTCAATTTGTTTCCCTTCCTTCTCTCTCCTTCACAGCTTCCGCATTCCCCACCCCACAAGTTTTACAAAAGTACAAAAATCCCTCAAGTAACTCTAGTAATGAAGGATTTATACATTGTTAATATACTCTTTCAGCTTATTATAATTTCACATCAAAATTTTTACGGATGTCATTTATAGAAAAATAGGGAAAATCACCAGTTGGCACTTTAAGGGACGCAACTCCATTCAAGTTCGTCTACACTTCACAGAAACACTTAATGTTATCTAAAATGTTTTTTAGATAACATTAAGTTTTATATATATAAAACATTAAGTTTTATTTTTTTTTAATATATTTTCATGTCAAGTGTATAAGTGTTATATAATGGGGGAATTGAAAAATCAACATCTGTTATCATATAATATTTTTTTATTGATTTGAAGTAAAAATAACTTATGTCAGTAGTTATTGGCATCCTACAGCCAGTTATTAGCACATAGATAAACTAGTTATTGGCACCCATATGTTTTAAATATTTGAGCTGTTACCTATTACTAATCATACATAGGCTATCTGCCTGTTTATATAAAATGCTTACTAAATTTAAAACTTAAAAAAAGATAGTGCCAATAATCAGTGTGTGCCAATAATACCCCCCTTCACCCTACTTGGCATGCCAATAATACCACTAATTGGCAGGGCCAATTAGAATAACATCAAAGATCCAGTTATTGGCGTGCCGATAATACGAGAACTGCCAGTTAGGTGCCAATAACTGAAAATAAACACAAATCAGAACCATCTGTTGGAACCCCCCTTTGACTCATAATTGGCAGGTAAAGACACGAAATCTTTGAGGTTATGGGAACAATATTACTTAATGAATCCATACATAACATTCCCAATACAAAAGTATTTACAGAGGGTGAGTATACTGAAGTTCAATTCACTTATCATTTACTAGCTGTACCCGCCCACTTCGCCGGTCATAATATTGAGTTTGATTTAGAACCTAATAGCCGAAAGAATTCGAGCATTTTTGCTTCTTCTACCAATATTAGATTTTTTAGGAGGCATGTCATAAAAAGTAAACTGCAAATAAAATAATTATTTATTTTTTTATTTTCACATTTCACCACATGTTTTAATTACCGAGGAAAAAAGGTTAACACCAAATACAGATCACCTGATCAAGTAAAAGTAGTGTGTCCTACACTCTAAAGGTGAAATGTAAAACTACAATAAATCAAAACATATACAGTGCTGTTGTTGTGAGAACTTCAATCTGCTTATGGCATGTGAAACTACATTAAACCACACCGTCATATGTTTTTTGTAAACAATTCAGATTCTCCATTTGAATAACATGGGATCTTTAGGAGCTCGTGGGGCGGGACCCTGTGGGCGGATCTGCATCAAACTTTACAGAAACCATCTCGGGAGTATACAGAACAACATCCTAAAGTTTCATGGTGATCGGTTGGATGGTTTGGCAGCGAATAAACTTCAAACATACAAACATCCTCTTTTATAAATATAGATATGCTAAGAAAAGAAGCTAAATTTCTTCTATTATGATACGTATTTCGTATAACTTTATAACATCCAGAACAGAAGTTTTTACTGCACTGAAACAGACTGCAAGTGATAAGATGAAGACTAATGGATACATCAGATAAGTTTTTGGGATTTTAAATGTCTTTTTTTATTCACAGGAATAATTTAAAAAAAGCGGGTGCCAATAATACCTGTCTTTGTCCTATTTGGTTGCTCTGTAAAAAAAATTAAGTTTTACCTTACACTAGGTTGATTATTATCTTTTTTACTATATTATCAACATTTTAATAAAATACAAAGCTCCGTATCTTAATTACTTGAGTACCTTAGCTTTACGTAATTAATTAAGGTACTCAATAATTATAGGCTAACACACAATAATTATGGATGTTAGCCCATATTGTACCTTTATGTGTGAATGGGTCAATATCAGTGTACTTGTACGGGTGGGTCTTATAACTAATGTTAACCAATACAAGTACTCAAACTTTATTCTGGAACAGCAACATTTGTTGATACCAACAACTGTGTCCAACATTTGTTGATAACAACAACTGTGTCCAACATTTGTTGATACCAAAAACTGTGTCCAACATTTGTTAATACCAACAACTGTGTCCAACATTTCTTGATACCAACAACTGTATCCATCATTTGTTGATACCAACAACTGTGTCCAACATTTGTTGATACCAACAACTGTGTCCAACATTTGTTGATACCAACAACTGTGTCCAACAAATGTTGATACCAACAACTGTGTCCAACATTTGTTTACCAACAACTGTGTCCAACATTTGTTTACCAACAATTGTGTCCAACATTTGTTATACCAACAACTGTGTCCAACATTTGTTGACACCAACAACTGTGTCCGACATTTGTTGATACCAACAACTGTGTCCATCATTTGTTGATACCAACAACTGTGTCCAACATTTTTTGATACCCACAACTGTGTCTAACATTTGTTGATACCAACAACTGTGTCCAACATTTGTTGATACCAACAACTGTGTCCAATATTTGTTGACACCAACAACTGTGTCCAACATTTGTTGACACCAACAACTGTGTCCAATATTTGTTGATACCAATACAACTGTGTCCAACATTTGTTGACACCAACAACTGTGTCCAACATTTGTTGACACCAACAACTGTGTCCAATATTTGTTGATACCAATACAACAACTGTGTCCAACATTTGTTGACACCAACAACTGTGTCCAATATTTGTCGACACCAACAACTGTGTCCAACATTTGTTGACACCAACAACTGTGTCCAATATTTGTTGATACCAATACAACAACTGTGTCCAATATTTGTTGATACCAATACAACAACTGTGTCCAACATTTGTTGACACCAACAACTATGTCCAACATTTGTTGACACCAACAACTGTGTCCAACATTTGTTGACACCAACAACTGTGTCCAACATTTGTTGACACCAACAACTGTGTCCAACATTTGTTGACACCAACAACTGTGTCCAATATTTGTTGACACCAACAACTGTGTCCAACATTTGTTGACACCAACAACTGTGTCCAACATTTGTTGACACCAACAACTGTGTCCAATATTTGTTGACACCAACAACTGTGTCCAATATTTGTTGACACCAACAACTGTGTCCAACATTTGTTGACACCAACAACTGTGTCCAACATTTGTTGACACCAACAACTGTGTCCAACATTTGTTGACACCAACAACTGTGTCCAATATTTGTTGACACCAACAACTGTGTCCAACATTTGTTGACACCAACAACTGTGTCCAACATTTGTTGACACCAACAACTGTGTCCAATATTTGTTGATACCAACAACTGTGTCCAACATTTGTTGACACCAACAACTGTGTCCAATATTTGTTGATACCAACAACTGTGTCCAACATTTGTTGACACCAACAACTGTGTCCAATATTTGTTGACACCAACAATTGTGTCCAATATTTGTTGATACCAACAACTGTGTCCAACATTTGTTGACACCAACAACTGTGTCCAATATTTGTTGACACCAACAACTGTGTCCAACATTTGTTGACACCAACAACTGTGTCCAACATTTGTTGACACCAACAAGTGTGTCCAACATTTATTGACATCAACAACTGTGTCCAACACTTGTTGACACCAACAACTGTGTCCAACATTTGTTGACACCAATACAACAACTGTGTCCAACAACTCTGTTCACTATTTTAATAAGCTTAATCTCAATACAAACTCGAAATCCAATGTGTTTAATTTCAATTTACGTGCTGTACATTCAATTGAGTTATCATCCGTGATATTAGCAGACACATTGCTGGGGAAAGTCAGTAGTGCAACATTCTTTGGGATATTCCTTGACCAATGGTTGACTTGAAATGACCATATCGACAATATATAATCCTAGATGTCGTCAGGAATTTGTTATCTGAGGACCTTAGCCAGAAACTGCCCTAGTCATGTACTGACGATGGCATATTAGGCCTAATTTACCCACATCTCACCTATGGATTGGTGTTGTGGGGAGGGGGAGGGGTCTGCAAATAGTACATTTTTGAGAGTGTTTAGACTTCAAAAAAGGTGATTCTAATAACCGCACAAATGAAGTTCAGAGAGTCATATAAACAATCTTTTTAATATTTGCAACTTTTGATTTTGCCATGCATCTACATTTTGGAAACTACTTTAGTACTTCGTTTTGCTTGTCGGAATGTGCCTTAACAAGGCGCCGAGACATACACACTCACGAGACAAGATACACAAATGAATATTGAATGGGAACTCACAGAGTTTTAGAAAAGCCTTAACAAGTCGGTATTCGTTTCCTAAAAAAACTGACAAAATAAAAAAGTCTAAACGCTTAAGCTGCTAACAACTCGTTTAAAACCTCTTTTAGCATCAAAATCTTGCTATAACGTCACCAATCGTATGACATACGACTGGAAGACCGTTCATTTAGAAGACTGACTACGAAGTTGGAAGAGGGAAAATTGACGAATGCATGGAGTGTGAAGGCATGATAGATTTGTGAGGTTTTAATGCGGTGTGGCTGCCAAAATTAGAATTTATTTATATTTTGCCAATTGCCATGCATTGTTCAATTTCAGTGCAATAAAGACTGATTTGGTTTGAAATAAGCCACTTTACTAGGCATATCTCCATAAAGATTTTCTTTGAAAATTGTCCTTCAACCTAACTGATTCTTTACATAACACCCTTATTTATATACTGCAGGAGTTTTATGTCTCTAATTTTTTTTTTTTTTTTTACCGAAATTTAATAATAATGACATTTTCATTAATAGTTTCTTACAGATTTTCGATAGTAAATAATATAAAATACCAAGTACTTTAAATCGTATTCCAGAGTAGATCGTCTAAATAAAATGTTATATAGTAATAACATAGTCCCTTACTGTTGCCTGCTTTAGCAAAATGAGAAGGATTTTAACTAACAACTTGTTAAGTACAGCCTTAAATGTTGTTAGTAAAGCTCAAAGTATCCTTGAAACTTCAGCGACCTTTCCTTTATTGTTTTCGTCATAATTTTTAATTAAAAGTTAAATCACAAATTAATGTAAAGGGACGTTTTTAGATTTTAAATATTTAACTTTTATGCATCTACCAATCTAAAAACTTCAGATTACTGTTAATTTAAAAAAATAAAGAAAGGAAGAAAGAAAATAAAACGTGATTCGAGTTGTACTGTACATATTTAATTACAAACACTTATTCACATTTAAACCTTTAATATATTTATGTTCTCCAAACACCAACTTTTAGTTGCTTAATTACTTTTTCACATTTTTACTAAATAATAACTTAACTAAATAATTCATAATCATATAAGACATTTCTTACCACTTTACTGCCTGAATAAAATCAAATTATATATCTTATTTATTTGAATCTATCTTTATATAATGATAGTTGAATGATAAAATCATAATCAGTACAAGTAAACGTCACACAACACAAATTTATTACAATATAAGCACAAAATGCATAAATATATTACAATACAAGTACAAAATGCACAAATATTATGGTGATCGATTTCGGTGAATCACGCTTACCTTCCTCAGACCAGAGGGATTCACAAAAGGGATTCATAAGTAAGGATGATCCCTCACTCATCACATTCATTCGAAATCCATATTCGCCCATATCTTACGATCGGCGTCCTATGAATAAATAAAAATAAATAAATAAGGCTTAAATCCATCAAGTTTTTAACGTCTTGATCTAATGTATTGTAGACATTAATTAAACCATCTGGACAGCATATATTAATCCTACCACCCATTTAACCTAAACACGTATTGTTGTTATGATTATCCCACCCAACCTACACGTATAGAGATGATGAACATGCATAAATTTACATTATATTCATCCATATGTATATACCCTACTGGGCCGACAAAACATCTTACACAAATCCACTGAACTAGATGAAATTTAATTTCTTTTAAATTTTTTTTAATTTCATATTAAATAAATTTACATTCCTACACAAATTGTATTATAATACCTAACCAAAAAATCTAATATAATGTATCATTTTTATGATTGGATTAAGAGAATCTTTTAAACCTCCTTAGTCACCTCAACATTATAGCATGAGGTTTATTACCTTTCCTCAAGTAACCCAAATGTTGTCTAGGCAAAGAGTTTTGACTACAAAAATTATATTACAAGTAAAATGTCACACAACACAAAATGTATTAGAATATAAGCACAAAATGCATAAACATTATAGCGATCGATTTCGGTGAGCCACGCTCACCTTCCTCAGACCAGAGAAATCATCCCTCTGGTTATTCTTACTTGTGAATCCCTTTTGTGAATCCCTCTGGTCTGAGGAAGGTGAGCGTGGTTCACCGAAATCGATCACCATAATATTTATACATTTTGTACTTATATTGTAATATATTTGTGCATTTTGTACTTATATTGTAATAAATGTTGTGTTGTGTGACGCTTACTTGTACTGTGTATATATACCAACACGTATTATGCTAATGAAAAACATACAAAAATTAGTCACATTGCTTGTGTCATTCAAAATGTGTATAAGAATGTATTTAAAAATAATTAAAAATTAAAAAAATGAACTATTTAATCAAGGTTTTTATAACATGTGTAGATGTATTTATTTTATGTCTAAATATGATATTTACAATATAAAAATAACAATTTATTCATTTTGTTTTATTAGCCTCCAGAACGTTTTGTCTAGAAATGTATTGTACTCGTGTTTTAATATGTATAAATGTTTTATAATTTTAGTGTTTTAATATTTTAAACAGTGACTTTTTTGGAAGCCTGATAATGAAGATTTATATGCTTTAAAATGTACATAACAGTAATGTAATTGAAGAGCTGTTACGACAGAAAAAGGTAATCTAAACCAGTATTATTTCTAAAATAACAATATTTGCAAACAGAAATTATGCATTAGGTTGTATGAAAATTACAATATGTGTTTTACGTATGTTGGGTAATGTCATTTACATTTTAGTTTTAGGATTAACAGGTCCTACAAGAAAACAATAATTTATATTAATTTTACCCATCACATACTCAAATAAAAATGTATTAAGAGCTATATAAAATATAAGCTAAAAATTAAACATAGTAAATGTATAACAAGTGCTTTAAATAGTACTATCGTAAATCCACAGGTATTGTTTATATTTAAGATATTTGAACTCTGTTACGGAAACCCGTTTTAAATTGATATTTTTAATTATCTTCCCACAAAATCTACAAAACGTGATCTAATTAATTTTGAAATTAAATGAGAAAATTAGAATAGAATCCAATCAGTCAAGTTTTAATTAGATGTGACTTAAATTTAACTTATATATATATATATATATATATATATATATATATATATTGTCAATAATATCTTATAAAATTTTATATTTCTTCGATCAGGAGTCTGTTATTGGGTTGAAGAGTGTTTATACGTAGTGTTTTAAATAGAGTTTAATAAACACAAATTTATTGTTGTTACTCAATTTGAAACACAATCTCCATGATAGTATGAGTGCTGTGTATGCCACGAATTCTTACTCAGTAAATATATATATAAAACTACAGTTAATATACCTGAGTATTATTTTCTTTCCTTGATTTTTTCAATTTAAGTTTCATGAATAACAACGCCTATTTGTACCTGTCGAACCTACTTCTAAATGCAAACTCAATTATATTACTTCTTTCAGAGGATGTCCGTATTCAAGGGCCTTCGGAGGACTGATAAATAATGCATTAAATTTACTTATTTATAAATCCGGGACTGTTGGCACAATGCTGTAACCCAAGTAGCTCTTGGGGAAAAGTTCTGAGGAGATTGTAGGCGATAGGTTCTATGCTCGGTCCTCAATACCAACACGCCATCCGCTCAATGGTTACCATCGACGAGGACACTACTAGAGAAGTCTGGAGTGGCCATTTTGGATGGTAGTAAAGAATCAAATTTTGTGTAGGGAAGTGAACTGAGTGTCAGACTTGTCAGTTAGCTGGAAATCAGACCGACACTACGTGGTTCAGATTCCACGTAAAGCTGTAGGTCCCATAGTTGCCCTGGTTATTGGGCTATTAATAAACAGTCCTTTCTGAGCTAAGTTGAACTTAGATAGTAGCAATGATTACACTAGTTCATCTATACTCATCACACTCATTCACCACTCATATTCACCCATATCTCTACGATCGGCTTCTTAGAAATGAATAATGAATAACAATAATACATTTTATCAGTCTGAATGAGACCGATCTGACTTATTTATTCAAATATTATTTATTTATAAATCAAACTAAATGAGACCGAGTGTATTTACTCAAATGAAAATCGTAAATATTTCATTATGATTTAAGTGAATTTTAGTTAAAAATTGTTGTCTTAAGTGCAGACGAAAGAGTTAAGTTTTTGTTACTAACTTTGGTCACTGACACCAAGAAAAAGCCCAAATTCAAGGGCATCTACGACACACAAATAGCTTGTCGTGGCATTTTTACCATGAACTATTTTAGGTTTACTAACAGACGATATTACTTAATGTGTTTAAGTAAGCTCTACTTTGTATTTTAAATTTTAGACAAATAGGTTAGATAGTTAAATTAATGAATGAAATACACTTAAGATATTGTATTCATTCTAACATAGGATAATGAAATCTGGGATAACATAATCTAACATGACCCAACCTACTGTCGGCGCAGAAATTGTGCACCCGAGTTTGAAGGTTGTTTTCTAAGGAACTAAGAGACCTACGACCAATATAGTAACACGATCGTTTTCCTCGTGTAACTGTACGTCACGATACATATGTTTTATATTATATTACAAGTTTTTAAAATTTTATCCCAGTTTGAAGAAAAGATTACCAGAATTTAAACTAGTTTTCACTATATATATATTAAATTTACGCTGTTATTACTTAAACACCCACCAATGAATCACTCATACACTTTAATACCTGGTGTATAGGAATGTTGTCTGCAAGTTTTTATAAACTTTAGGATTTTAACTGTTCGATAAAAAAAGTTACTTTCAATTCCATGAAACACTGTTTTCTTAGCTTCTAGAGTTCATAAAATTAATGAGTTGGTATTTTTATAATCCTTTTGACATGTATAGTAACGATATATTACTTTTATTTCTGTAAGTTGATGCAGTGATTTTCGATTTCAATCAATTAAAAATTATTTGAAATTGATAGATTTAAATATATTTAAAGCAATATAAAACCACATCATTTCTTACACAAAAGAAAGTAATCTATCGTAACTATACAAATCAAAATGACTTCAAATTAAAAAGACTATTTAATTAGTTTTATGAACTCTAGAAGCTAAGGAAAGAGTGTTTCTGGGAATTGAAAGGGACTTTTTGTGTCCAAAATTCAAAATTCAAAAAATGTATAGAAACTTATAGAAAACATCCCAATCAATCAGTCATTAAAATAAAATAGTGATTCATTGATGGGCTTTTTTAGAAATAACAGTGTAAATTTTATATACAGTGAAAACTAGTTAAAATTCCGTAACTTTTTTGTTTCCACTGGGATAAAAATTATTAAAACTTGTAGTAAAATATAAAAATCATTTATCATAACGTACAATTAAAAGGGAAACAATGGTGTGAATAGATTTTTTGTACGTCTACTAGTTTCTTAGGAAACAACTTTCAAAATCGGGTGCACATAATTTCTGCGCCGACAGTAATCTAACAATAAATAACCATATAAAACTAAAATATACGCGTTTAGTGCTAAAAATACATAATGTTTCACCCCATATGTGTACGTGACAGTTTTTAGCTTAAAAATAATGTTTTATTCTTATAAGTCCTAGTAATACAAATCAAATAAATTTAAATGTTGAATTTTTAGAAAATTTACTGTATAGATACTTTTCATAAAATAAACAGATAAATAAAATAAAGTAAAATAAAATAAAATAATAATAAATAATAATAATAATAAATAAATATAATTACTAACATTTAATCATAACAATATAAAAACATTTATGTTTTACATTAAATTAGAATAGGTTTGGATTAGAAATGGTTAGTTTTTTTTTTTTTTTAGTTTTTAATTGTGATATATTAAAACATTTTAAGTCCTAATTAAAATAGTTAGTCATTTGATTAATAGGAAAAATTAGGGCAAAAACATCTCGAAGTATAACAAGATGTTCTGAAATTCTTTAAATCGACTGCAGTAAATTTTGAAATTATTCAAATCATGCTTTACAGCCTGGAAAAACAAGATACACATTGTTCAAATCCACATTCACTTCGATGGTAATTTTATACCTCTAAAATAGAATAATTGCTTATGAAAAATTGTCCTTGTATCATTATATAATTTAAAAATAGTGTTTTATGATCAATACAAACTCTTGATTACATATTTTTACATATAAATTTCATTAACTTAAACAATACGGTTGGATAATAAATCAATTATCACAGCTTAGATTAAACTAGGTAAAAACTCGTTTGTCTAAAACTTTCTTTTTAAGTTTAAACCTCCGAGGTAAAGTGTTGTTCTTCCACAAGAGAAATCCATTTATTATTTGAGGATATATTTTTGCAACCCTATGAAATTTATCGGATAATACATTGTAATGATACTTACATATCCAAAACCTAAAATTAGTTAAAACTTTATCCTGAGATGGATAGCATGTTTAGTTACTATTTAATTAATTTTAATTTAAAACTAGTAATTAAAATGTTTAAAACTTAAATTTGTATTGTCATTATTACCTTTTCTTGTTATTAAATAGTCATATATTAAAAATCTCTTTTTTCTTTAAGATTATAAATTTGTATATTTAGCCAATTTTAATTTCTTTGATTGTTTTTGGAGCTATAAAGATATATTTTCTTTTTCATACAGAAGAATTTGATGAATGAATAAGGAATGGTCATGATAAGTGGTATAACATTTCTCTACTGAACAACGGATAGAAATATAATTTGTTTATGAACCAGAAGAGTAAGTTTTGAAGAAATATAAATAATAATGTCTACCAACGGTTTTGTTTAAAGCAATAGACAGAGTTTTTCTAGATAGATGATCATTTTCAATTAGAATAAATCCCTACCATTCCACGTGAACACCTCAGTCAAAGAGTCCGTCTTTGATCAGGTTTAGACGTAGATAATACTGTTGACCTTTGTGATTACCCTAATGACTTTATATTGACCAAAGTGCCTTGGTCCGGTCTCCAGTGACGTTCCATTAACCAACAACGTGGTTTTAATACAATTAGCATAACTCGGGAATCCCCAATGTGGCAATCATTATGTGATTCTATGGTGTTGTTTACGGAATTTATACTATTTTTTTTTTGCAAAAGTTTCTTATTTACATTTATTGGAACACAAGATCACTTAGCTCTTCGTATAAAAGAGCATTCATATCTAAGTACAAATATTAGGGTAAAAATAATAATAAGGTGAAATATTTTGTATAAATGAGATAAACATAAGGTTTTCGATTATAAAAGGGATAATTTCAGGATTTAATTGGGCGAGCCGGTGGCCGAGCGGTCTAAGGCGTCAGGACTTTGAGCTTGGGTTAAAAATAGTGCTGGTTCGAATACGGCCTAGACTGGAACATTTATCAGTAATATTCACCTTCTACTGTACTGGTTCGCCTCCTTACTCTGTCTGAATAAGTTCCTCGCACAGATCAATAGTCTATGAGGAATGGGCAGAGTAAGATTAAGTAGGAGGACGACCTCTCCTTAAAAAAAAATAGAATTTTGTGAAAAGGAACAAGAAATGTGAGGCAAACAGGTAAATATTATTATTAAATACTTTATTACTGAGATGTCTACGTGATATATTAAAAAAATGGTCTCTTATTTATTCATTCTTTATTTATTTTTAAACATTGTCGTCAAGATACAGGCGAATCTGAATTTCGAATGAGCGTGATGAGTGTATATTAGCGACTGTGGTATTTTTTACTAAGGTCGACTATCCCTTTGTAAATGTAATTAATTAATAGCCTGATGACAAATGTACAGCAGGTTGTTATTAGCTGATCTCTTTAACAAAATGTATATTTATAAATTTAAACTTTAATCTGATCAAATAAATAGTTATTTCTTTCGTTTTTCAATAATTTACTTAACAACCTCACCGACACTTGTTGTTTGTAAAGGGATAAAAAAATATCACCTTTTGCTGGGCAGAGAGATTTTTTAGTCTGCTCTTCGGAATTGGAAGAGAGAAAAATAAAAGTTGGCGATATTGAGTCACCCACTCATCGGACAAAGTTGATGAAAGCTGCTTACTCGTCCACTCCTCACACCAAAAAGTCAGACTGGGAACAAATTCTACAAAAATCTCCAGCCAAGTAAATACGTTTATCAGGCAATTTATCATTTAAATCATGCTAAATAGCTATAACGAAAATTTCAATTATTTGATTCGTGTGAGAAAGTGAGTGCGATGTATAAATTGTGAATATATATAACATAGGGGGGACTTTCTAATTCTAAGTAGTATGTACATATACTGAGAAACCCTGGTGGTGGCTCAATTAGTTTTTCAGACTTTCATAGTTAGTGATTTGTAGACGTTGAAGCGTAGTTTTTTCCAGTTTTATTTTAAAATATTAGTTTAACAGCTCTATAGTATTGTATGATGCAACACGTGTTTCCTAACAAATATTTTAAACAATGTGATGTAATTAAAATTAAAAAAAGGAACTAAAATATTGGTACATTGGCTTTAAGTATAAAGACATTATATATAAACACGTTTATTGTCGAAACAAATTAAGTTTTGGAAGCCGTTGGCAGATTGCGTCCGGCCTGAGGACTAACAACAATCGATTCCGGGAAACGTCGTCCTGTTACAGATACAGGAACTCCAGGATAACATCAGGCCATTTCCAATTTGGGTTTTAAAGAGGACCTGTTTAATACACTCAATACGATTGAAAAATAAAATATGTTCATCTTAAGTGTAAAAATAGAACAGAGTATCAAATCCATTGTGCTGCATAATAAAATAATAGAAACAATTAATTATAAACAGTATATGTGTACGTAACAATGGGTGTTATACAAACTCATTTTATGTTACTCTTATAGAGTTGAAGTCATTGATTATTGATGCACATTTATCAGAACTTATTACGTGATTAAGCTATTTTTCTTCATCAATTAGTTTACATATAGTTTTTTTATTCTTTCTGAGTTATATTTCTTTCTTCATAAATAGTTAATGAATTATCGTCGATTGGTTTGGATTAAAATCAAATTAATTATTCTCTTGTAACGTTTCAAGTTGTTTTTAAGTTGGTTTCCAATTGTATTTTAGTGACATAATAGTTATAATGGGAGTGTATTGTTTACATGAATTATTTAAAATAGTTATAAAATATGAAACTGTAAATTACAAATGCCAGCTTATATAAAATTCAGGTTAAAAAATAAATAAAAGTAGATAAAAGTTATCTATATATATTAAACGAATTTATGTGTGATTGTCCTTTATGCATTACTAAACCACTCATCGGATCACCATGACACTTTGGGAAGGTGTAAAGTTCACTCCCGGGAAGGTTTTTGGCATGATTACATTGATTCCATGTAAAGCTGTATGTCCTTTAGTTGCCCTGTCTATTGGGCTATTAATAAATAGTCCTTCCCGAGCTAAGACGAACTCAGATAGTAACAATAACTTCACTCGTTCATCTATCTACCATCACAATCATTCACCCCTCATGTTCGCCCATATCTCCACGATCGGCGTCTTAGTAATGAATAATGAATTAATGATAAATCATTCATTTAAGTATCTAACTGTTAATTTTAAATAGTAACGTTGTGGTATGTGTTACCGTACTGCAAAACTTACGTTTTCTGTGCCATAATTTTCTTTTGCCTTTCTTTTAACTTACTAATTTTCAATTTTAATGAATAATTAAAGTGTTTATCAATAAATTATTTGGTAAATTATTACTATACGTTTTTGTAGTTCTTAAATTTATATTTATCCTTCAGACTGGTTTGCAGTTATAGGGGCTTAATAAATTATAAAAACTGTATTATTGATTATACAATAAATATTTTATAATCAATCCTTTAGTTCAAATAATTTTTTTATTTTTGTCACCTTTATATTTATAATTACTTCAGAAGACCATGATATAGCAACAATGATCTTATCACCTTTTCAAACTCCAACTTATTTACGAGTGATAGATCGCTTAGTTAGCAGTCCTTTACGTTTATTTACGAGTAATAGATCGTTTAGTTAATAGTCCTTTACTTTTATTTACGAGTAATAGATCGCTTAGTTAACAGTCCTTTACTTTTATTTACGAGAAATAGATCGCTTAGTTAATAGTCCTTTACGTTTATTTACGAGTAATAGATCACTTAGTTAACAGTCCTTTACTTTTATTTACGAGTAATAGATCGCTTAGTTAACAGTCCTTTACTTTTATTTACGAGTAATAGATCGCTTAGTTAACAGTCCTTTACTTTTATTTACGAGTAATAGATCGCTTAGTTAACAGTCCTTTACTTTTATTTACGAGTAATAGATCGCTTAGTTAACAGTCCTTTATTTTTATTTACGAGTAATAGATCGCTTAGTTAACAGTCCTTTACTTTTATTTACGAGTAATAGATCGCTTAGTTAATAGTCCTTTACGTTTATTTACGAGTAATAGATCGCTTACTTAACAGTCCTTTACTTTTATTTACGAGTAATAGATCACTTAGTTAACAGTCCTTTACTTTTATTTACGAGTAATAGATCGTTTAGTTAACAGTCCTTTACTTTTATTTACGAGTAATAGATCGCTTAGTTAACAGTCCTTTACTTTTATTTACGAGTAATAGATCGTTTAGTTAATAGTCCTTTACTTTTATTTACGAGTAATATATCGCTTAGTTAACAGTCCTTTACTTTTATTTACGAGTAATAGATCGCTTAGTTAACAGTCCTTTACTTTTATTTACGAGTAATAGATCGCTTAGTTAATAGTCCTTTACTTTTATTTACGAGTAATAGATCGTTTAGTTAACAGTCCTTTACTTTTATTTACGAGTAATAGATTGCTTAGTTAACAGTCCTTTACTTTTATTTACGAGTAATAGATCACTTAGTTAACAGTCCTTTACTTTTATTTACGAGTAATAGATCACTTAGTTAACAGTCCTTTACTTTTATTTACGAGTAATAGATCACTTAGTTAGCAGTCCTTTACTTTTATTTACGAGTAATAGATCGCTTAATTAATAGTCCTTTACTTTATTTACGAGTAATAGATTGCTTAGTTAACAGTCCTTTACTTTACAATAAATAGTTTGTGCATAATTTTTACAGCAACTTAACAATAGACCACACTCTTTTTATTTCATTTCTACGCAAGTGTACTTTCAAAAATACAGCGAAACATAAAATTATATAAAACCATGTGTTATTTTATTATTAATTTACTCGTTACATCAAACTAATACAAGGTATAAAAAAATAATTAACAGTCCACATTAAATTATTATCTGATTTAGCTTTAATCCCTGTTACTTATTTATATGCACGTATTATACATATTCAATTAACCTAATATTATGTTATTAGTAGGAGTTATATTGTAAATCTTAAGGGTGGTATAGGCTTTAACACAATATATAAAGGTATACCTTATTATTAAATAAATAATTTTTTTATATTAGAGAATATAACAAAAACGAAAAAAATAAATAACAATTTCTAAAAATATAAAAAGGTGTCTTCCTGGCAGAAATTATGAAAAGATGTTCCTTATCAAAGTATAAAATAAGAATGCTCAGGACCTGAACAATAAGGTCATAACAGTAAAGGAGAGTTATCAACATCAAAATCCCAATATTGTGATTCTTCGACAGGCCACAAGGGGTTATGTTTGTGGTGTGCAGGTACTTTGGTGTCCTTTAACCGTAAAATACACCTCATAGAAGCCTATAGAGGCCTATATAACATAATAACCTGCCGTATAGCTAAGGTTTATGTAGAGATTGTGAATAAATGTCGGAAGTTTAGATAAGCTTTGTGTTACGTAGCGGTATTTCGGAATACATATTTTTTGTCATCTAAGAGATGTATGTTTATTTATCTTATTATTTCATTTATAAAATAAGCGTTCATAAAGCCAAAATGATCAACGAAACTGATATTATGTAATAGAAACGTATCCAAATTATCAGAGAAATACTTTACAATTTAATAAAATAAACTACCGGAAAACGCTTATTTAAATAAATATAGCTGATTGGGACAGCCAGTGTCCGATTGTTCTAAGACGTCAAGAATTTGTAAATGAGTTAGAGATAGTGCAGATTCGAATCCTGGCCTTCACTGATAATGTTTAGTCAAGGTACAACTCATACTATACTGGTTATCCCTTTTTACTCTGTCTGATAAGATTCAAGCAATAGCATATGATGAATGGTCGAGTAAGGTCAAAGATGAGATCGGCTTTATCAAAGAAAAAGTAAATATAAATTTATATTTTTAATGGTTACATACATAGCTTAAAAATACTTAGACGTATATTTTTAATTAATTTCTGTAGGAATTTAATCTCTGAAAGATTGTTCAAGTAATCTTTACTAGACATAACTGCGCACTATTTTGTGCACATTGTATTTTGCTGCCACTTTGATGAAAACTGTACTGCTATTTCAATATTTCATTACTTTTAACAAATTTTCTATTATAAATGCACCATACATAAAACTGATAGAGATAGGACAAGTGTGTGTTAAATTACATTATTTGTTTTTTTGACCTGATAAAAATCCTCTAAAATGTGGAATAGTCGGAGATAAACACCCTTTATATGTCAATAAGTTTTGTGAGTTACATAAGTTTACATTATTATATGTATATGTAAATAAAGTACATAATATTTAGTTTTACATGTATATCAATATAATAATATTTACGTAGTAAATTTGTAGTTTCAATGTGGTTTTCTTTGTATCGAAGCTTTCAACTCCAGAGTTTCTCTGAATAAACCATTGTTGTAGAACATCTATAGAATGAGATACGATAAGTTAACATATTTTTGTGTTCATTCTCATAGGAAATGAATCATCACTCATAAGATTAGCTTATTGGTGTTTTATATTTAGAAAGCAAAAAAGTTAGAAAGCAAAATACTTCATCGGGAGACTACCATGGAAACAACCATCCACTATTTTCGTCAATTACTTTTATGAAATAATTTTGAAGATGATATAAGTTATTTTTAAAATAAATGTAAAAATTTTTTTCTTAGGTAATATTTACAATAAACAAATCATTCTTGATAGTTCAAAATATGAAAATAAAAATAAATTAGCTATACGAAATAATCGTTTACAGTAAACGTAATACGTTTGGTAGTAGTTCAAGGAAACGAATGTATAAAATGGTTTATCTTTAATTACTCAAACAAAGGATTAAATGAAAACTCTTCTTAAATATCTTGTTACCAAATAATTATACGTAAAATACTGTAATATCAAATTAAACTAAACTACTTCAACAGAATAACAATTTATGCCCCTTCTTCTTAAAATACTTTATTTAAAATTCAAGTAAAAACTGAAACAACTTTGTTTGAAATGTATAGTGTTTGTGCATCTTTTATTGCAAAAATTTTTATAAAATTTAGATTTTTTCCAAAATGAATGTCGTAAAACATTGTTACTAAACACGCACTACTTCCGTTAGTATAGTTTAACATTCTTTTCTCCCTCTTCCTTAGATATAAAGGAGGTATCAGCTGGTACTAAATACAAAGTGGTATAAAGTTAATTTAATAATGAAACCTAAAATAATGATAAGGAGATTGCTTTTTCTATTTTCTTTGTCGTTTAGGGATGGAATATTTAAAAAATGTTTTGCTTAGGGATTATTTGAGTTTCCATAAATTTATACGCAAAAGAGATTTATTCTGAAGCTGATGAATTATTTATTTATTCTCTGTCCTTCCTTATCGTGTGACGCATTCAAAATATTGTGCTTTCGTGACAAAAGTTCAAGAGCACTTCGCTATAATGCATTTATACCTATATTTTAACTTTATCCAAACAAGAATAGGTTACTTTATTAAATGAATACAGCACATCAAAAAAGATGGTTTTTAGTTTTAGAACTATATACATATCTAATGGCCGCTATGTTTAAATGCACATCCCTTAGCAAATTAATTGTATTCATTAAAAATGTAAGTAATATTGCCTTTTCTTAAGACATCAACCAAAATATCTTAAGATGGTGGTGCTTAGTATAGGTTTTAATTTATGAGCACCTGCAAACTCTAATATATAATTATTTACTTGGTTGCAGAGGTTCAAAAAATATATAAATTTAAAAATGATTCTACTTTGTAATGAACCTGTAGATTAATCTTAATCTACAACAATTATTGTTGTATATTGTTGTGTATATTTTTGTATAAACAAATGACATATTTTTATTTCATAAGACATTTTATGTCGTTTGTTTCATACAAACATATACACAAGAATATAATAAAATAATTGTTGTAGATTTAGGATTGGTAAGATTTCTTCCAAGAATGTTATTATACATGTGAAAATAGATGCAATAAATCTTCATTAAAATATATTTTTAATTTCGTATGCTCCAACTCCAAGTCTGCTAGTGGTGTTGAAATAATATTATTTTATATTAAAAATTAAAATCTGACAAATGGCTATTAAGCTTAAGATTACCTAATTATTTATAAGTTAGTACAAACCCTACGTATATTTAGGTCTACCATAGATTATTGATGCACTGTAAAAATAATTTCTACACAAAAGAAATATTAGAGTACGCATTTTCATTAAAACAACAGACTGCAAATAACCAACTCAACATAAATTCAGCAATTATCAAACTTAAAAATGTTCTCTGCATTTAGGAGGTTCCTTAGAACGATCTTTCACTTTCAAAATCGTCTTCCTCATCCTAAATTATCTACTTTTATGGAAGTAAGCAGATAGATAAACACAATGGCTAACATTTAGGAACCTTAAATGTAAAAGTGTATCGTTTATTTAAAATTGGTTAAAAGGGACTGAGTAATTGTATTGGAATTCTTCAAATGTTTATTACATTTATTTTATTATATTATATGGTATATTATATTGGAATTCTTGGAAGTATTATTTATATTATCTCGTAGCCTGCTAACTACAGGTCTGCTCTTAAATGATGTTTACTTCATTTCTACATTTAAAAGATGGCAATGTAGATTACATATAGGTTCATAATTAAAAATAAATTATTTGCTTTTAAATTAGATTTATAATGTGGTAAACTAATTTACTTTATGTCCTTAAATCCATACTCCGTAAAGAAGAAGGTAAACTTCTTTTTATTTATATAAACAAATATTAAACTATATTAAAATTTATAATTTGACTCCTTTTACAATCTTATTACTCTTTTAATTTGAACCATATTGTCGGAAATAATATATCAGTTTGTGATTTTTCTATTAATTAAGCTTTGGTATATCTTTTAAATATCATATTCGTGCAATTTGTTAATAATTTAGTGATTTATTTTTTAACTTTTTTAGTTTTACCAAAGTATTAATTATTTTCTATTTTTAATTGCATTTAAGTGCAAAAGCTGGTTACATCTCCATATCAAGACTTTGTACAATTTAATTAATTTAAATAAATTATGTAAGTCTTTACTTTTATACTAATACTAGCTGTACCCACCCGCTTCACCGGTCATAATATCGAGTTTTATTATACCTAATATAAATGTGCAGCAAACTTTCAGCACGGATAAATAACTCTTCCAGGTAGAGTTAGTTATCTTTGCTTTCAGTTTACACTGTATTTTTCCACTATTATTCAAATTATTTGATCTAACGTACAATTTCAAACTGATTATATGTATAATTTACTACTGTACTCAATTATTTTCAACTTTAAAAGTTTAGTCTACCACAATTTTACTCAATTTGTTTTTATTTAACAGCTGTTAATCAAATAAATCAAGCAATTACCATACCTCCTTAAGAATACCATGGTAATTTTGGACGCTAGAAAGACGGAATCCTGAGATCGGAGAGGAAAATCCTTTCTTAGTGAGCCTCTAGGGTCCAAGATAAACCTATGTACAAAATGTCAAGTCTATTGGACGAATGGTTTTGGAGAAATAGTGATGAGTGGTAAATTGCTTGTATATACACATATATATTTCTTGTAGTTTACAAACTTTGACTGTCTAAAAAATCTGAAAGTCTACGTTTAGAGGCCGTTAAGTACGGCAATTGACTCTAAACCAATTAAATGTCGAGGTTCTCGCCATGTTTAGCCAGGTCCGATGAAACTGGCTACAAATGTGTTAAAATTAAATTCAACATGTTCTGATTGAAATGAGTTTGTTCTCTTAGATAAAAAAGTTTTAAAGTCTAGATAAATCTGTAAGTCTACTTTTAGAGGCCACAAATGACTGAAGTTGACTCTGAATCAGTGAAATGTTGGTTTAATCGCCATATTTAGCCATTTCCTGTGAACTGGCTATGGTTTCGGTCAAATTAAATTGTAAATTTTCCGATTGAAATCAGTTTGTTCTCCTTGATAACAAAGTTTCATAGTCTAGAAAAATCTCAACGTCTACTTTTAGAGGCCGCAAAGTACGGCAATTGACTCAGTGAAATATCGTGTTTCTATCACTATGTTTAGAGCCATATCCTATGACCTGACTATACATGTGTTCAGATTAAATTGTATATTTTCCAATTGAGTACAGATACTTTGTTAGCTAAGAGAACATACTAGAAAAATATGTAAGTTTACTCTTAAAGGCATCAAATTAACCAATTTGATTTACACGCACAAATTGAAAATCTAGCTCTACCTAAGGACGAAGGAGTTGAGTTAGAGCAAAAAGATATAGGGCCAAATTGGTAGATCGTCTCAAATCATACACAGAAAAGCTTGTTAGTTTTGCTGTAGAACCGTTCATTTAGCCGCTACAATCCAATTAGAGAAACGCTGTTTTTGGCATTCAAAATCCCTTCTTATTGCACATCAACAACATAAGACCTTTGACTCTACAAATTTTCATACTCGTAGGCTTAGTACTTTCTTAGTTACAGAGATGAGTGAATGAGTCAGTGGTATTTGCCTTTTATATGTATGGATTAAAACTTAAACATGAATGGCAGGTATACATTTAAAAACTGTTTGGGATATCCAAAACAATTTTAATCGTGTTCTTTAGGCAGAATACGTCTTAGAACGATAAGTACAAAAATATAACTTAAAAATTAATAGCATTTAGTATGGGTTAGAGACATTAGTTAGTACATGAGGGATCAATACAGTGGAGGGAGAGCCTATGACCTAAGCCAGGGCTATTACCCTGTCTGGCCTCTGCATAATGATGCCGAGGGCACGTGCACTTGATTGCCGAGGGATTTCCCAATTCTCAGGGAATGCTCTCTTTATTGTTACAAAATCCTATAAAATATATTTGTATGATAGTCTTTACTGAAGGTTATATTTATACTTTAGAATAAAATAATTATGGTAGTTATGCGAAAGAATCAGCTAGTCTCTGCAATATATAGAGGCATTATTGGAGAATTAATTGTAAGGTTACCTGTAAACATTTAGGACACAATTAATTATTATTCTTAATTTATCACGAATCCAGGTAAGGATAGTGACCAGGAATCGTGTTCTTTTATCTAAAAAAATTAATATTACTAAACTTTACTCCTAGGGTATTATATAAATAGAAATGATATTGGTTTAAGTTGCTTTTTTCTGTCTTAAAGGTTCTTCAATTACATTACAGCTATGTACATTTCAAGGCATGTAAAGCTTCATCATCAGGCTTCCAAAACACTAAACACTTAAATTATGAAACATTCATTTATTTAAACATTTTAAAACACGAGTACCTACAATACATTTTCCGGCTGGTGATAGACACCAACTGATTTCCGGCCGGAAACTGCTTTGTATGTACTCGTGTTTAAATATTTAAATGTTTTATAATTTTTGTGTTTAATGTTTTAATCAGTGACGTTTATGGAAGCCTGATGATGAGCGTTATATGATTTGAAATGTACATAGCAGTAACGTAATTGTATAACTGTTACGACAGAAAAAGGTAAATTAAACCTATATTATTTCTATAATATAACAGTTCAGGAGGCTAATAACACAAAATGAATAAGGTGGTATAAAACCTTGAGATGCAAACGTTTTACTCAATAATTGTGTTTAATTCATTCTAATAATTGTTGTGTTGATATTCAAAATTAGTGTTAGATGTCATTTGAAAAAAAATTAGATTATTGTTTATTAAACTTATAGGTTATTTTTATTCAACTTAGATGTCACTGAAATTTAGAAATGTAACTCATTTAGTGTTCACAATTAAAATTAGTCTTGCACATTGATAGTAGATAGTCGGAATCTGTATTCTAATTACAAATAGTTTTAGACATTTTAATTGTATCAAACATAAACGAAGATAAAAGTAGTAGTTTAGGTCATGCATTAATTACTTATGGTGAAATAATTCTATTTTTACATAAAATGTATCAATAAAACTTAAGTTTTTAAGTGTACTGTATTGATTATAAACAAGTTTCCATTCTTGTTGTTTCTATTGATAAGAACTTAAAAACATTTTATCGTCTACGAAATTAAAAATTCATTGTCCTGAATATGATCCCAAAAAGTATTATTTAGTACAGCAAATTCGATAATATTCGCTAAACTAATCATACAAAATTTTATGAATATAATTTTTAGTAAACTTTATGTTGATAATTAAGTTGGTATAATATCCATTTAACATTACACTTTTGTATTTCCACATTTGTTTGTAATATTTATCACACCAATTTTATTTCTTCAGCATAATATTTACTGTTATTCAAATCTCTCTTGGGGTTTTCTTTTTTTAGATACACTGTTTATAGATTCATTTACATTTTTATTTTATTTTAAGTCAAAAATAATTTAAGTCAAAATCCCTATTTACAGATATCTTAAAATATTTTGCAGCGTTTAAAGTCAATAAATCAACTACTATCAGCGCAGACATTTTGTGCACCCGAGATTAAAGGTTGTTTTCTAAGGAAAGGAAGTAAGAGGCATACGAAAAATCGAATCATACCACTGCAAAATATGTGTTTTAAAATGTTATGACAAGTTTTAAAAATTTGTATCCTAGTTGGAAGAAAAAGTCCCAGAATTTTAACTAGTTTTCCATGTACCTCAAATTTACACCGTTTTTACTTAAAACCACGTTAATTTTTCGGATTTATATTTTAATAGAAATGTTTTATATAAATGTAATAAATTTTATAATTTTAACTTTTCGAAAAATATTTTTCTTATAAATTTTCTGAAACATTGTTTTCTCGGTTTCTTGATGTCGCAAAATGTATTGATTGGTCTAGTTGTAATCCTTATGACATGTATAAATACGATACACTACTTTCATATGTTTAAATAGATTTAAGTCGATATAAATCCACTACAATTAATCATACAAATGAAAGCTATGTACAAATACAATGTACATAGCTTTCCGTTACTATACATGTTATAGGGATTACAACAAGACCAAATAATTTATTTAACGACATCTAGAAACCGAAAAAATAACGTTTCTGGAAATTTATAAGAATGACTTATATCGAAAAGTTAAAATTCTTAAATTTGTAAAACTTATAGAAAACATTTCTATCAACCAGGTAATAAAATATAAATGTGAAAAATTAACGGGTTTTTTTTAGTAATAACAGTGTAAACTTGATGAACATGGAAAACTAATTAAAATTCAGGTATTTTTTCCAACTAGGTTAAAAATTAATTAAACTTATAATAACATTTTAAAATTCACACAACATAACGTAAAATTAAATAAGTAAAGCAGTGGTTTGATTATATTTTTCATATACCTCTTAGTTTCTTAGAAACACGTATTCTCTGAGCCGACAGTAAATACATATTTATAAAACCATGAGTTAACAAAAACATATTTTTCACAGGTTTTAAAAAGCCTTTAAGTCCTAATTTAATAGTCTTACATAATGCAGGAAAAATTATTCCGAACAAATCAATACAGTCAGTGGGACCCCATTACATAAAATGGGGTTTTCACCCTCCTGACCACTACATGAATACTGCAACATGCGCACGTAGAGGGCACTTCATTAGTTCAACATTCCATGGTACCCTTACTGTTACATATACATTCAAAGCACTTGTGGCCAGTTCTTTGCCGCAGGTTTATGGTCATTTGGAAACTACGCGCTCTTGAATAAAAAAATAGTCCATTTACAGCCTACACAACAACCCCTTCCACGTCCAAGATGGTGGGAATTGTTATGAACTTTTGACCTCTTTCCTAAAAAAAGTGATACTTTAACTTGTATTTACTTATTGGCTGCAGTAAATTAATAACATTAAAGATCAATCAATAGATTATGTTTCATAACATGCATTATTGGTATATTACAGAACAATAACGTTAGCTATAAGAACTTTGTATCATTTTACTAGCATTAAAATTATTTTTTGGACTTAAATCACATGAAAAATAGTTTCCAAAAATACCTCGTAAATGAAGAAACTATTGATTGACTTAATTTAACATACAACCAACATATTAAGCCGTATTAAGAGAATATTACGTGAAAAAATTCAAGGCAAATAATGAAAAGTAAGACAGTATGACTTCTTGGCCCTCAATTAAAATATAAATGTCATAAAAGAAATCAAATTTTTCGGCAATAATTTGGAATGAATTCCATAGTTTTATATTGAAATACTTTTATGTACTTAATGTTAAAAATTGTGAATGTTTTTCAAAGGATTTTTTTTGTTACTTTTATTATTGCATTAGATTAATTCTAAAATTAGCTTCTGTAACTCTTAAATATGTATTATAGAGTGACTAAAGAATTGTTATTATTGTATGATTAAAGGAATAATAATTATAAGAACTAGTGGCCAATCAGTCTATAGTATCAGGACTTTGTTCCTGAATTAGGGATAGTGCAGGTTCGAATCCTGCCCTTGACTGTTAGTTTTATCAGTAATATTCACCTTGTACTGTACTGGTTCTCCCTCTCTCTGTCTAAATACGTGCTCTGGACAGATCAATAGTATATGGGGAATGAGTTAGAGTAGGTAAAAAGGAGATTGGCCTCACCTTAAAAAAGTGAACATAAACTAAAGTATTATAGGTGAAATAAGCTGGTATCAAATAACTCAATTTAGTCGTATATTGGAGATTTATAATTGATTGATATATTGGCTTACGATTGTGATTCTCCCACTATGAGTATTTTTTTACAAGAGCATAGGTTACACCGAAATTTCGGGACACTGACTAATTTAACCGTACCTCGTATTTTTAAAACTAAGAAAAAACAACGTAATTGTGTTAGAAAATAACCACTTAATCAATTTAATGTTTTATGATAATTTGTATACATTATGTATTTAATATAGATAGCCTGACAAGAGCACAGAGAAAAGAATAAAGTAGAGTAGCCATAATGCATTCTATACTGTAGTTGAAGCTGATATTCGCCATCTTGGTGAGGTGGACACAGCTGACGTAACCTACTGTTGAAACATTTGATGAAATTGAAATCATTCATTTCAAATGCCACAGTAAACTAATTAGAACATATATAATTAGGCTAATGTACAGTATTATAATAAATAATAGTAATCTAGTTAATTGATTTAAAAATATTTATCTCTTAAAAGTTATTCTATCCTGCTTGTTTTTATTGTTGTTATTTCAACCAGCTGCAGTAGCTCAATTTCGTTTTTAAGCTAGGAAGACAAATATCTAATCACAACATGTTATTCCAGCTGATGCTCAGCTTCCGACTAGAATTGAACAAACAGTGGAGGGTACCGCCATTTAGGTAAGAGTTCCGGCTTCACTTAGATCGCTGTATGTCTACTCTATTTTATTCTTTGATCTGTGGATAGGAGTAGTTATATTCCAATAATATTTACTATATATAATATCTTGTCAAATCCTCACGAATTGGTTAAAAAAACTCAAAGTTACGACAACTTCAATTGCATTATTACCAAGGTTTTACAATTAAATTAAAATTATCTCGTTTTTAATTATACGGCTATATGATTTTTTTTTTTTTTTTAAGACAGTCTTAATGACGATAAATTTCAACTGAAGATTCCAGCTGTTTTTGTTTTGTCAATTCGGTGAAAGAGTGGGCTATTGTGGTTTATGATTTTACGTTTTTTTAGTGACAAACTACCTTGCTAAATAGGTGTTTTATAGGTAATTATTGGATTTATACATATTTTAAAAAGTTCTTTAAAAGTTGGCCAACACTGCTTTGAAAAATAACTGAAAAATATTCACAATTTTTGACATTAAGTAAATAAAAGTATTTCAATATAAAACTATGGAATTCATTTTAAATTGTTGCCAGGAACTTTGATTTCTTTTATGACATTTATATTTTAATTGAGGGCCAAGAAGTCATACTGTCTTACTTTTCATTATTTGCCTTGAATTTATTCACGTAATATTCTCTTAATACGGTTGTATGTTGAATTAAGCCAAAGCGTAGCGTTTATTTAAGGAAATAAGGCAAGTAGGGGAATTTATTTCCTGTAATGATCAATTAATTGCCGAATATTTGGATCATTCTGGAAACCGGCTGGTAACCTATCAAGTAGTGTAACAAATTTCATTGAAAAATAATATTCACTGTAACAAAATGCTAAAGCGACAATCACAGGCAGTGACTACAAAGCATATTAAGCTTTACAAAAATAAAACATTGTGAACTACGCTTAACATTACATAATATTAAAGATAATATATTCACTACTTGCCTTCAACTTTAAACAAATAAACCGAATTCAATAACTGTAAATGTGGTTTCCATGCCACAATATAAGACGTTATAAAATATAAAATTGAACATATGAACTTTTTCTACAACGTTAAATTCAACAAATGAATAAGCCAAGTATTTTATTTCCTAAACATAAATAAAAAATATTGAAGAAAATAAAATAAAAGAGGCGTGTAGCTGCTCTTGTTACTTTTATTTGTTTATGGTTATACTACCAAAACTGAGAATGTCCCATTGGGTCAAATATCAATTTCTTTTTTTTAAGAAGAGGCCGATCTCCTTCTTAACCTTGCTTTTGGTGAGTACAGTGAAATGTTATATTTTCCTTTAATTTTAATCTTCAAAACAACTAAATTTCAATGTGAAATATGAGTTTTAATAACGTGTTTTGTAAATATATGAAAAGAAAATTTTGGTTTTAATCAATACAAAATAAATGCACCAGATATTATATCTTAAGATTAATTAATTGACAATTAATTTAAATAATACAGAAGCCATTAACGTAATATTATTTTAATTAAACCAAAAGAAGAAACATAAGAAACACAAATGGAAATTTAAGTAGAATATCAGAAGAATAAGAGTATAAGGAAATAAAAAAAGATACTTGAAACCATTTTTATTGTTTTCTACTAAGTAAATATAGGAGTTTTAATATGTCAATTGGGTGTTCTATTTACATTTTTAGTAGGAATTATAATATTTTTTGTCATATTGTGTGATATTTAAATTGAGGCCAAGAAAAAATAGTGCCAAACTTTTTAATCTCTTATTCTTGGATTTTCCATGTCATGTTATCAAGGTTAAATCTGTTTGGCTGTACGTTATATCAAGTGACTCAATGGTTTGAACATCACATCTTCATTTACTGTAGGAGATCCAATAGCAAATGAGTAAAAATTAAATCGAAATATTTGTGGTTTCCGGAAAGAGATCCAATTTTCTAAAAACATTCCACCACCAGGTGGATGTGTAGGCTGCAAATAACGAAATTCCCCTACTCCAAGAGCACGTAGTTCCCAAATGACCATAAACCTGCGGCAAACTACCGGCCACATCTGTTTTGAATGAATGTGTAACAGTAATGAAACCAAACCTAACCTAACCTAGCCTAACCTAACATCGCCTCACCAAACTTAATCTAACCGAACTCGTAATATGAAGCGGAAACCACACAGAACTATTTTTAGTGAATATATGCCCAACTAATAGACTCCTCCTAGACTGCTGATCTTAACGGGGTAATTGTTCCTGCATATTAAAAGTTCCAATTCGCAAACTATAATTACGGTTTTATTATAGAAAAATAATTAGTTCATATTCCTTTATAGTATCACGTATTGTTTAGCCTTTTGTAAATTTAACTTGTTTCACTTACAAAAAAGTAAATTTGCAACTGTCTATTTATTTACAACGGATGACAGTTTAAACATAATCACATTCATGGTTTATACAGGGCCTTAAATTATGTGTTATTATGTTAACTGCCTGAAATATTACACAAACTACAGTAATCAGCTGTAATATGCAACTGAAACTGGACATGGTGAAAATCCTGATTCGTAGTTCATAGACTGTATAGATTTAAATTGAACATTTTTTGCTATATTTTTTCGTTTCTTTTTTCGAACAAAGGGGTTATTATATGTGAACTACCTATATATGAATGTAACATTAAGGGGGTTTCTTTTAGTTTAAAATTTAGATTAAATTGTTCATTAATTATTACAATGTTTATCATTTTCAATACTTAATAGCCAAAAGTTCAATCATGTAGACACTAGTGAATATGAATGTTGTCTGTTAAATATTTTGTGTTTTTATTTTATTGTTGGTAAAACATTCCAAAGACACAATGCATTAATTCTTAGTTCAATAGATAAATCAAGTAATAGATCGGTGTTTTGAGTCAGGCATTGTACTAAATTGGTTTCTTAAGTCTACCAAAATTGTTAAGCTTTCCCACTAAATGTAGCTCAATGATATAATAATTTGGTTTGTTATAAGCTAAAGCAGTACTTATAACAACATCTAGTATGTGGTGCCATTAAAAATGGTACTTAGTGTTAACGATTTCACCAACAAATATAGTCTTATTCACATTCTAAAGATATCATCAATGCAAACAATCACAAAATTTTCTGATCACATTGGAACATATCAGCATGCAAGGGATCAATAAAGTATAAAGAGCCCATGACAAAATGGGGGCATTCACCCTGTCCGTGAATGCCCCCATTTTGTTGGTGCTATGAACTGTTAAGTAATGTTTGTACGTGCGCATGATCCTTATAGTTTCATTCCATTCACACAGCTGAGCACAGTACTTAACTGCGGAATGGAAGTTGTTTAAAGACACCATGATGATGGTGAATTAGGTGATGTAAATCTGAGATGTTCAACAGTGGGAGTCATGTTGGACACGACTATAGTTGTCACATGGTATGTCTTGATAGAGGGGTGTTTCAAGGTTGAGTAAAATGGTTGGGTGGGAGGAACCAAAGAAAGGTGAATTTGGTGTATTGGGGATTCTTATATTGGATTGATAGGAGATGAATAATTTACTTTTAGGCCACAAAAACACCATCGTGCGCGTATGGGTGGCCAGTGCGTCTACCACCATTTTTGTCAGGTAGATAGGGTGGGTGTGTCAACACCAATAGTATGGTTAGGCAGTTGGCTCAATATAACTACACGTGTATGGGTGGGTGATTGGGTAAATACTAATGTGCGTGTAAAGGTGGGCGGTTGGGTGAATACTACTCTACGTGTAAAGGTGGGCTGTTGGGTCAATACTACTCCACGTGTAAAGGTGGGCGGTTGGGTCAATACTACTGTGCGTGTAAAGGTGGGCGGTTGGGTCAATACTTCTCTACGTGTAAAGGTGGGTGGTTGGGTCAATACTACTGTACGTGTAAAGGTGGGCGGTTGAGTCAATACCACTGTACGTGTAAATGTGGGCTGTTGGGTCAATACTACTCTACGTGTAAAGGTGGGCTGTTGGGTCAATACTACTCTACGTGTAAAGGTGGGCTGTTGGGTCAATACTACTCTACGTGTAAAGGTGGGCTGTTGGGTCAATACCACTGTACGTGTAAAGTGTAAATAAGTACTGTATTAAGTGTAAATAACAACGCATTTAACATAATACAAAAGAAATCCACTTCAAAATTACATAAAAACCAAGATATATTTGACAAATCAGGAATTTACAAAATTGAATGTACAGACTGCCCAAACCCACCCGCCCACCCATACACGTACAGTGGTATTGAGTACTAATGTACGAGTATGGATGGGCGGGTGGGTCAGTACTACTGTACGTATATGGGTGGGCGGGTGGGTCAGTACTACTGTACGTGTATAGGTGGGCGGGTGGGTCAGTACTTTTGTACGTGTATGGGTGGGTGGGTGGGTCAGTACTTCTGTACGTATATGGGTGGGTGGGTCAGTTCTACTGTACGTGTGTGGGTGGGTGGGTCAATGCCACTGTGCATGTATGGGCGGGCGGACGGGTCAATGCCACTGTACGTATATGGGTAGGTGGGTGGGTCAATGCCACTGTACGTGTATGGGCGGGTGGTGGGCTGTTGGGTCAATACTACTCTAGGTGTAAAGGTGGGTGGTTGGGTCAATACTACTGTACGTGTAAAGGTGGGCTGTTGGGTCAATACTACTCTACGTGTAAAGGTGGGCTGTTGGGTCAATACTACTCTACGTGTAAAGGTGGGCTGTTGGGTCAATACTACTCTACGTGTAAAGGTGGGCTGTTGGGTCAATACCACTGTACGTGTAAAGTGTAAATAAGTACTGTATTAAGTGTAAATAACAACGCATTTAACATAATACAAAAGAAATCCACTTCAAAATTACATAAAAACCAAGATATATTTGACAAATCAGGAATTTACAAAATTGAATATACAGACTGCCCAAACCCACCCGCCCACCCATACACGTACAGTGGTATTGAGTACTAATGTACGAGTATGGATGGGCGGGTGGGTCAGTACTACTGTACGTATATGGGTGGGCGGGTGGGTCAGTACTACTGTACGTGTATAGGTGGGCGGGTGGGTCAGTACTTTTGTACGTGTATGGGTGGGTGGGTGGGTCAGTACTTCTGTACGTATATGGGTGGGTGGGTCAGTTCTACTGTACGTGTGTGGGTGGGTGGGTCAATGCCACTGTGCATGTATGGGCGGGCGGACGGGTCAATGCCACTGTACGTATATGGGTAGGTGGGTGGGTCAATGCCACTGTACGTGTATGGGCGGGTGGTGGGCTGTTGGGTCAATACTACTCTACGTGTAAAGGTGGGTGGTTGGGTCAATACTACTGTACGTGTAAAGGTGGGCTGTTGGGTCAATACTACTCTACGTGTAAAGGTGGGCTGTTGGGTCAATACTACTCTACGTGTAAAGGTGGGTGGTTGGGTCAATACTACTCTACGTGTAAAGGTGGGCGGTTGGGTCAATACTACTCTACGTGTAAAGGTGGGCTGTTAGGTCAATACTACTCTACGTGTAAAGGTGGGCGGTTGGGTCAATACTACTCTACGTGTAAAGGTGGGCTGTTGGGTCAATACTACTCTACGTGTAAAGGTGGGCGGTTGGGTCAATACTACTCTACGTGTAAAGGTGGGCGGTTGTGTCAATACTACTCTACGTGTAAAGGTGGGCTGTTGGGTCAATACTACTGTACGTGTAAAGGTGGGCTGTTGGGTCAATACTACTCTACGTGTAAAGGTGGGTGGTTGGGTCAATACTACTCTACGTGTAAAGGTGGGCTGTTGGGTCATTACCACTGTACGTGTATGGGTGGGGGGGAGGATCACTATATAAACCATTTTTACACAATATTATTTACTTTGAAAGTTGGGTGTTAGTATTCCCTCCTCCCCATGCACTGTGATTTAAAAATCATTTACTAATAGTCCATTATATCAAAAATATTGTTTATACAACTGTAAAGTAAAAAAATTTCACTCGTCACTTTAAATTTACCTGTTCTCCTGTGCGTGCCATTTATTCCACAAGTGAGTTACTAAGCATTAGCTCAGTTGGAGATTCGAACCTTAGGCATTGCCCTCCGCAGTCCGAAGCCTTAGCCCCTGAGTAAGTCTTTAATATTAATAAAAAATTACTTTAATAAATAATTTAGTTGTTTGGAATTCATAATACTTGCTAATCTTGCCATACTCTTAATTATTAAAAAAAACTGATTACATAAGAAAACGTCCATACTTTCTAAGCATAATACCAAAGGATATAAGTATCATATTACAATATAAATAATGTGGCCAGACTCTAAATTGACTTCAGGTATAGCGTTAGTTTTTGCCTGGAAACTATGTTTGGTTAAGAAAGGCTCTACTTCAACATTAAACGCCCAAATGCCAATCCAAAATAGTCGTAGATTTTACTAAATATATTCCCAAATTGCATTCAATCCATTAAAATGTAAATAAAAGTGTATGTATTTGTAAACTAATGTGAGTGATTTAAAAACAATAAATACAAAATAAAAAACCAAAAGAAAGAGAAAACCTTTTAAGAACGTGGTCCGATATTTGTAACGTTTATAGTGTCTATGTACCTGTCCAAACTTGATAAATAGTTGAATGTCTACGTCATAAGCTATAATAGAAGCATTTGCAAAACTAGATTGCGATACGAAACCGGTTTAGGACAACGAATGGCCCCACATCGTACTTGTGCTGCTTACCGTTTTGACTAAATTAAAAAATAAACAGGGTCGTTAGAAATTACCTTATCAAGATTAATTCTAGCTGGAGCAAAAAAATTGTTTAAGATTTAAGTGTGATGAAGATGAATAATAAATTACTGATTTTGTATTCAAATTGAGTATTTTACAAGCATTGGTTTTGTAACTTGTGTATATACTTTTTTAGAAACATGACTTAACACATTTAATTTAAAACATACTTTTCATGATAATTTAAATGTTAATACGTTGAAATCAATAAGTTTTCCAAGAATGAGTAACTTAAATATCAAATTTTGAGTAAAAGCAAATAAATAATTAAAAATAAAACATATTCAATATTTTAAGTTTATGTACATAAAACATACATTTTTAAAATGTGTTGTAGTTCTTCTAGCTTTTGGAACCATAACATGTAAGACCACTGAAAAAATAGACGAACAAAACTGTAAATCTTGTAACATATAACAGTTTAATAATTTTAAAAACACAATGACTAATTTATTTACTTTTCAACTGTGAGAACCTCTTAAAAACATAATTTACATAGGTTATGAATTACATAGGTGAATTACATGAATTACATAGGTGAATGCTTATTAACTTATATGTCCTGTTCCCTTGGAGAAAATGTGTAATTATGTACAAGAATTTATTTCTAATCCCAATTGTTTAGCTGATTATTTTTGATATGCCTTTTTATCCTCATTGGAACAACTGACTGTTCGTATATATAACAGTCAGTTACTACATTGTATTATATCCACCCACCCACCCATACACGTACGGTGGCAAAAATACTTTACGTGTATGAGTGGGTAGGTGGTGGGTCATCACCACTGTACGTGTATGCGTGGTTGGATGGGTCATCACCACTGTACTCGTATGGGTGGGTGGGAGGGCCATCTCCACTGAAGATTTTGTGGGCGGGTGGGAGGGTCACCTCCACTAAACGAGTATAGGTGGGTGTCAGAGTCATCTCCACTGAACGTGTATGGGTAGGTGGCAGGGTCATTCTCACTGAACGTTTATTGGTGTACAAGAGGGCCATCTCCACTGAACGTGTATAGGTGGGTGGCAGGGTTATCTCCACTGAGCGTGTGTGTACTCAATATCACCGTATGTGTATGGGAGGGTGGGTGGGACAATACCACCGAACGTATATGGGTGGGTGGGTCAATACCATCGAACGTGTATGTGTGGGCGGGTGTGTCAATACTACCGTACGTATATGTGTGGGCGGGTGGGTCAATAATACCGTGTGTATATGGGAGGATGGGTGGGTCAATACTACTGGACGTGTATGTGTGGGTGGGTCAATACCACTGAAAGTGTATGTGTGGGCGGGTAGGTCAATACAACCGAACGTGTATGTGTGGGCGGGTGGGTCAATACCACCGAACGTGTATGTGTGGGTGGGTGTGTCAATACCACCGTACGTATATGGGTGGGCGGGTGGGTAATACCACTGTATGTGAATAGAAATACAAGATGAGAAACTAGTTTATTAAATTTTATTCTAAAATTCTTGTGAGGATAGCAATGGAATACGTTTGAGTTGTTAGTTTCAATGTGAATATTCCACTGTGTGTATATGGGTGGGAGGGTAGGTCGATACCACCATGAGTGTGCGTATATGGGTCGAAGGTGGGTCAATACCACTGAGCGTGTATGGGTGGGAGGGTATGTCAATACCACTGTGAGTGTGCGTATATGGGTCAAAGGTGAGTCAATACCACTGTGAGTGTGCGTGTATGGGTGGGAGGATGGGTTAATATTACTGTGCGTATATGGGTGGGAGGGTAGGTCGATTGCACTATGTGTATATGGGTGGGAGGGTAGGTTAGGTTAGGTTAGTGTATATTTGACCAATTACATTGTGAGATTGGACAAAGGAAAAAATAGTAAATTACTATAATTAATTAGAGATATTCAAGAATATATATTTTAGAACATATATTGTTGATTGACTTTTAATCTAAATTTTAGGTTATGTCATTTTGGTGTAAATTTTCATACTAAGAGACGTACGAATAATATGAACAGATTTTTGTATTAAAAATATAAAGGGTAATAAATTAAATTAGACTTTTTAAGATTATCTGTGTACAGTTAAAATTCAGTTTGAACTTAAATGTAAAACAAACAAAAACCCGTTACATTTGTTGATAATAGTTTTACTATAGTAACCTAACCTAACCAACTTTTTAAAATTAGGTGATGTAAAAGTACATCATACATATATTTCACAAACCTTCTTAGATTTGTATAGTCTTTTTGAAGTAATTTAAAATGCATTCACTACAAGAAAACTGGAATCGGAAAATAAATAAATACAATTTATGGAAGTATGTGTTTATGTAAATTAGTTCAGCCTTAGAATTGCAAGAGTGTATTATATTCCTCGTCCCTCATTAGCCTTAAGCACTATGGGGGTTGATTTGCTGTTTTAAAGCTATATTTGAACGTCATTTCACACAAGAAAAAAATCAGAATTAAAATATAAATGTCAGCAGTTATAAGTAGTGTGCCTTCCACAATATACTTATAACATTAAATCTCTAATTTGAATGGAAAATCAATAGCACAACTAAAACTACTTAAATACGTGTATGCAATAAAGAACCATTAAATAATTCAAAATATTATATTTTATTATATTTGTAACTTTCCTTTGATGAATGCTTTCAAACATTTTAAATGTGTACAACTCAAATAGTATTTAATAAATCTAGTTATTCCATTCTTGTATTATGTATTATTTAGGGGCTGGGATCTGATTTTGCATTTCTGAACTCGATTTCAGTTACATTCTACGTTATAATGATGTTTATACAAGCAAAATCATCAACTGCCATAAAACATAGATTTAACATAAAATAAATCTTACCAAACATAATTGAAAATTGTACGTTTTAATAATTTATTATAAATTATAATTAATGTTTTTGTGATATGTGTGTGCCGATATAACCTTTTCTACTAGATAATACTTTATTCAAATTTTTGTTTTTATAATGAGAAAAATAAACAAGTAAATTTTAATTATCTGTATATTTCGAACATATTTCTGTAAAGGTGTTATAACACATTTCATATTTTGCTATCAATACTTAAAGTTTTATATATAATTAATTATTTTTAGAGACTATAAAAAAAGATTAATTTTTGTAAGCTGTAAGCAAGAAAATTATTAATTTAAGTAGAAAATACTGTTTCAACCATATTCAAAATTATCTTAAGCCAAAATAATTTCTTCAATAGACTAATATTACCTCAAATATGTACTAAATTTGAAGAAATAGTACCTTAGTAAGTCCCTAGTTTTGGCGTCAAAGAACTCAACGCCAATCAATATAGCGGTAACTTTAAGTAGTCTTATTTTTGTTTGTTTTTCTTTTTTTATATTTATTTTAAGTGTTCTTAGTTCTATTGTTCTACCATTGCCTTATTACTGACAATTTGAGCATGTCTTATGATGTTTGGCTTTCCTGGTACAATGGTAATAACAGATTGATTTTCAAATCCACCCGACTGATTCAGATAAATGTGAAATTCCAGAAAACGTGCGTAATATTTTACTAAAAATAGTATGTGCAGTTCCTCCACTTATACATTATTTTATACAGTCAGCTGTTTTTTATGTGCATTTTCTTCATTTATACGTTGTATTGTACCCCCAACTGTTTTATTCTCTATTGTCTGTGCATCCCCTTCCCTTATACGTTGTATTTTACCACCAATTGTCATATCCTCTTTTTTTCTGCGCATTTCCTCCACTTATACGTTGTAGTTTACCTCCAATTGTTTTATCCTCTTTTTTCTGTACATTTCCTCCACTTATACATTGTATTTTACCTCCAACTGTTTTATCCTCTTTGTGTGTACATTTCCTTCACTTATACGTTGTATTTTACCTCCAATTGTTTTATCCTCTTTTGTCTTTACATTTCCTCCACTTATACATTGTATTTTACCTCCAACTGTGTTATCCTCTTTTGTGTGTACATTTCCTTTACTTATACGTTGTATTTTACCTCCAATTGTTTTATCCTCTTTTGTCTGTACATTTCCTCCACTTATACATTGTATTTTACCTCCAACTGTTTTATTCTCTATTTTCTGTACATTTCCCTCACTTATACATTGTATTATTCCTCCAACATTTTTATTCTCTTTTTTCTGTACATTTCCTCCACTTATACGTTGTATTTTACCTCCAATTGTGTTATCCTCTATTTTCTGTGTATTTCCTCCACTGATACATTGTATTTTACCTCCAACTGTTTTATCCTCTTTTGTCTGTACATTTCCTCCACTGATACGTTGTATTTTACCTCCCATTGTGTTATCCTCTATTTTCTGTGCATTTCCTCCACTTATACGTTGTATTTTACCTCCAATTGTTTTATCCTCTTTTTTCTGTGCATTTCCTCCACTTATACATTGTATTTTACTTCCAACTGTTTTATTCTCTTTTGTCTGTACATTTCCTCCACTTATACATTGTATTGTACCTCCAACTGTTTTATTCTCTATTTTCTGTACATTTCCCTCACTTATAAATTGTATTATACCTCCAACTGTTTTACTAACTACAGTCTGTACAAAACTTCCACAGATACCTTGAGTTAAACCAACTATTGTTTTATTATCAATAGATTGAGAAATACCACCTTGTATTAAATTATCCTCAGCTAAAATACTGGTGTTTCGTGATGTCTTATTAAGCAAACATTGTGCAACATCTCCATCCTGTGTTCCTTTCCCTCCAATTAAATTAATCAACGTGTTTACAGTTTTGTTGATAATAGTTTGTGTGTAGTTACCCTTACCTTCTACTTTATCAAACTTTATAGAGGTCGCTTCTTCTATTGTTTTGTTTAGCACATTTTGACAACTTTCAATAGGTTGTATTCCTTTCCCTACACTTAATGACTTTACTGCTTCCTCAGTTCTGTTTACAATAGCTTTAGTAATGTCCCTTTTGAATTCTTCAGTATCACTACGTAAGGTGGTAGGGTCTTCATTATTTATCACACTTTGTATAGTTTCTACCTTTCCTCCAATTAAGGAATTCACTGCATCTGCAGTTTTATTGATAATACCTTGTACAATGCCTCCTTTAACACTAACTATAGATGTAAGGTTTTCTTTATTTAGCACGCTTTCTACTATGTCTACCTTTTCTAAAATTGAGGTATTCATTGCATTTGCAGTCTTATTTATGATAGCTTGTACAATGCCTCTTTTATCACTAACTACAGATTTATTGTCTTCTTTATTTAGCACACTTTGTATAGTGCCTACTTTTTCTCCAATTGACGAATTCACTCTATGTGCAGTTTCATTGATAATAGCTTGTACAATGCCTCCTTTATCACTAACTAGTGATGTACGGTTTTCTTTATTTAGCACGCTTTCTACTATGTCTACCTTTTCTACAATTGAGGTATTCATTGCATTTGCAGTCTTATTTATGATAGCTTGTACAATGCCTCCTTTATCACTAACTAGGGAGGTAAGGTCTTCTTTATTTAGCACACTTTGTATAGTGCCTACTTTTTCTCCAATTGACGAATTCACTCTATGTGCAGTTTCATTGATAATAGCTTGTACAATACCTCCTTTATCACTAACTACAGATTTAATGTCTTCTTTATTTAGCACACTTTGTATAGTGCCTACTTTTTCTCTAATTGATGAATTCACTCTATGTGCAGTTTCATTGATAATAGCTTGTACAATGCCTCCTTTATCACTAACTATAGATGTAAGGTTTTCTTTATTTAGCACAGTTTGTATGGTTTTTACCTTTTCTGCAATTAAAGAATTCACTGCATCTGCAGTTTTATTGATAATAGCTTGTACAATGCCTCCTTTATCCCTAACTAGAGATGTAAGGTTTTCTTTAGTTAGCACGGTTGGTATGGTTTCTACCTTTCCTCCAATTAAGGAATTCACTGCATCTGCAGTTTTATTGATAATAGCTTGTACAATGCCTCCTTTATCACTAACTATAGATGTAAGGTTTTCTTTATTTAGCACGCTTTCTACCATGTCTACCTTTTCTACAATTGATATATTCATTGCATTTGCAGTCTTATTTATGATAGCGTGTACAATGCCTCCTTTATCACTAACTAGGGAGGTAAGGTCTTCTTTATTTAGCACACTTTGTATAGTGCCTACTTTTTCTCCAATTGACGAATTCACTCTATGTGCAGTTTCATTGATAATAGCTTGTACAATGCCTCCTTTATCACTAACTATAGATGTAAGGTCTTCTTTATTTAGCACACTTTGTATAGTGCCTACTTTTTCTCCAATTGACGAATTCACTCTATGTGCAGTTTCATTGATAATAGCTTGTACAATGCCTCCTTTATCACTAACTACAGATTTAATGTCTTCTTTATTTAGCACACTTTGTATAGTGCCTACTTTTTGTCCAATTGACGAATTCACTGCATCTGCAGTTTTATTGATAATAGCTTGTACAATGCTCTCTTTGTCACTAACTAGAGAGGTAGGGTCTACTTTATTTAGCACACTTTGTACAATGTCTACCTTTCCTCCAATTAAGGAATCTGCTGTATCTGCAGTTTTACCGATAGTATTTTGTACAATGCTTTCTTTGTCACTAACTAGAGAGGTAGGGTCTACTTTATTTAGCACACTTTGTACAATGTCTACCTTTCCTCCAATTAAGGAATCTGCTGTATCTGCAGTTTTACCGATAATAGTTTGTGCAATGCTTTCTTTGTCACTAACTAGAGAGGTAGGGTCTACTTTATTTAGCACACTTTGTACAATGTCTACCTTTCCTCCAATTAAGGAATCTGCTGTATCTGCAGTTTTACCGATAATAGTTTGTGCAATATTTTCTTTGTCACTAACTAGAGAGGTAGGGTCTACTTTATTTAGCACACTTTGTACAATGTCTACCTTTCCACCAATTAAGGAATCTGCTGTATCTGCAGTTTTACCGATAGTATTTTGTACAATGCTTTCTTTGTCACTAACTAGAGAGGTAGGGTCTACTTTATTTAGCACACTTTGTACAATGTCTACCTTTCCTCCAATTAAGGAATCTGCTGTATCTGCAGTTTTACCGATAGTATTTTGTACAATGCTCTCTTTGTCACTAACTAGAGAGGTAGGGTCTACTTTATTTAGCACACTTTGTACAATGTCTACCTTTTTTTCAATTATGGAATCTGCTGTATCTGCAGTGTTACCGATAATAGTTTGTGCAATGCTTTCTTTATCACTAACTAGAGAGGTAGGTTCTCCTTTATTTAGCACACTTTGTACAATGTCTACCTTTTCTCCAATTAAGGAATCTGCTGTATCTGCAGTTTTACCGATAACAGTTTGTGCAATGCTTTCTTTGTCACTAACTAGAGAGGTAGGGTCTACTTTATTTAGCACACTTTGTACAATGTCTACCTTTTTTTCAATTAAGGAATCTGCTGTATCTGCAGTGTTACCGATAATAGTTTGTGCAATGCTTTCTTTGTCACTAACTAGAGAGGTAGGTTCTCCTTTATTTAGCACACTTTGTACAATGTCTACCTTTTCTCCAATTAAGGAATCTGCTGTATCTGCAGTTTTACCGATAATAGTTTGTGCAATGCTTTCTTTGTCACTAACTAGAGAGGTAGGGTCTACTTTATTTAGCACACTTTGTACAATGTCTACCTTTTTTTCAATTAAGGAATCTGCTGTATCTACAGTGTTACCGATAATAGTTTGTGCAATGCTTTCTTTGTCACTAACTAGAGAGGTAGGTTCTCCTTTATTTAGCACACTTTCTACAATGTCTACCTTTCCTCCAATTAAGGAATCTGCTGTATCTGAAGTTTTACCGATAGTATTTTGTACAATGCTCTCTTTGTCACTAACTAGAGAGGTAGGTTCTCCTTTATTTAGCACACTTTCTACAATGTCTACCTTTCCTCCAATTAAGGAATCTGCTGTATCTGAAGTTTTACCGATAGTATTTTGTACAATGCTCTCTTTGTCACTAACTAGAGAGGTAGGGTCTACTTTATTTAGCACACTTTGTACAATGTCTACCTTTTTTTCAATTAAGGAATCTGCTGTATCTGCAGTTTTACTGATAATAGTTTGTGCAATGCCTCCTTTATGACTAACTAAAGAGGTTCCTTGTCCTATTGTCTTATCTTCTAGAGTTTGGGCGATACTTCCTTTAACAGAGTTTAAAGTGTTTTGATTTAATATGCTCAATCCTGAGTTTATTATATTCCCAAATCTATTATTTGCTAATGACATGGTTGTCCGAGTTGTAGTATCTGTTATTTTACGTTGTTGTGTGGAACCTATGGTCAATGTTGGTTTTTCAGTTATTCCAATTACGTTACTTAGGCCCAATATACCCTTTAAACTTCCACCGTTCAAATTTTGTGTTGACGAGCTTACAGGTGTTTTCGTTACACTTCCAAAATGAGAGTTTATGAGACCTCCAGGGCCTTGATTTTGCATTTTTGTTGTAGCGCTTGTTAAGGTTGCTACTTTTGTTGTGGTATCTATCTTATTTTGTTGCTGGGTAGAGCCTACAGTTGTTGATGTTGTTTTTTCAGTTATTCCCATCACGTTAACTTGACCCAGTATATCCTTAAAACCTCCACCGTTCGATATACTCTGTGTTAAGGAGCTTGCAGATGCTTTAGTCACACTTCCAAAAAGAGAGTTTATAAGATCCCCAGGGCCTTGATTTTGCAATTTTGTCGTAGTAGTTGTTTGGGTTGTTGGTTTTGTTGTGGTTTTTGGTATTGTCAATGTAGTTGATAACGTTGATGAAGCGGTGCTCTTTACATTGAATGGCAATAAATTATTCACTTGATTGCCTAATAATTTACTTGCACTGCCGAGATCCAAGTTGAAAAGTGTACTTGCAGGAAGACAAGTAACTTTCTCCTGCAACAGAATAATTACAAATAAAACGAACATAAGATAAAACGGCATATTCAAGAAAAAAAAACATAAGTCCTTCGTCATAGAATAACAATACTGGTATACGATCATACATGTTTCAATACCAGCTTACGCGTTTAAGGTTGTATGGGTGGGTTATACCTTACTTATTGTATTATGAAATAAGTTTACTTGTTCGTATATCTCTTATGATCAAGGAACGTTAGTAAATTAACTTGTACACCATTGGCAGCTGGTTGGTTAGTTAATTACATCAAGTGTTTAGTTAAAATGGAAGAATGGCGTAATTCGATAAAAAGGCTAGTTAATAAATTGTTTCCTCCAAACTAGTGCTTGTGTTGTTCGTCATGATTTCACAATACCACTTGTAACAACATTCTTTTACTATATGTTCTAGTCAAACCATCTCTAAATAATAATTTCTTCCCCAAATATTAGTCCTTCTTCGTTTTATTTTCACCAATCTCTATACCTCTCGTTTTAGCTTACTTTTAATAACTGTGAAGTTATTTTGTTGGTTTTATCTTTTATGTTTCTGAATTTTACGATGTGAAGTTTTCAATTCAGGAATTAGCCCATTAAACCGATGAATTCAAAACAGAACAATTTAGAATTACTAACTAATTGTATAGTTAGCAATAAATAATTTATATAATTATTTCATCAATTAAATTTATTGATATATTCTATTAAGTTCAGACCCAAAATTTACGTTCTTTATAATAGATTTCTTTATTTTTTATATATCATGAAATCCAGCATTTAAATGTTAGTATCATTAGAGTACTTTTATTACTATATATCAAAATTTAAGCATGACTACCTTTAATAATATGTATGAAATGTTAAGCATGATTAACTTTATTACTAGGTATCAAAAGTTAAGCATGACTACCATTACTAATATGTATCAAATGTTAAGCATGATTACCTTTATTACTAGGTATCAAAAGTTAAGCATGACTACCTTTACTACTATGTATCAAAATTTAAGCATGATAACTTGTATTACTAGGTATCAAAAGTTAAGCATGACTACCTTTACTATTATATATCAAAAGTTAAGCATGACTATTTTTACTACTATGTATCAAAAGTTAAGCATGACCAACTTTACTACTATGTATCAAAAGTTAAGCGTGACTACCTTTACTACTATGTATCAAATGTTAAGCAAGATTACCTTTACTACTATGTATCAAATTTTAAGCATGACTACCTTTACTACTATGTATCAAAAGTTAAGCATGACTACCTTTACTACTATGTATCATATGTTAAGCAAGATTACCTTTATTACTATGTATCATAGGTTAAGTATGATTACCTTTATTACTATGTATCAAAAGTTAAGTATGATTACCTTTACTACTATGTATCATATGTTAAGTATGATTACCTTTATTACTATGTATCATAGGTTAAGTATGATTACCTTTATTACTATGTATCAAAAGTTAAGCATGACTACCTTTACTACTATGTATCAAATGTTAAGCAAGATTACCTTTACTACTATGTATCAAATTTTAAGCAAGATTACGTTTATTACTATGTATCATATGTTAAGTATGATTACCTTTATTACTATGTATCACAGGTTAAGTATGATTACCTTTATTACTATGTATCAAAAGTTAAGTATGATTACCTTTACTACTATGTATCATATGTTAAGTATGATTACCTTTATTACTATGTATCAAAATTTAAGTATGATTACATTTACTACTATGTATCATATGTTAAGTATGATTACCTTTATTACTATGTATCAAAAGTTAAGTATGATTACCTTTACTACTATGTATCATATGTTAAGTATGATTACCTTTACTACTATGTATCATATGTTAAGTATGATTACCTTTATTACTATGTATCATAGGTTAAGTATGATTACCTTTATTACTGTGTATCAAAAGTTTAGTATGATTACCTTTACTACTATGTATCATATGTTAAGTATGATTACCTTTATTACTATGTATCATAGGTTAAGTATGATTACATTTATTACTATGTATCATAGGATAAGTATGATTACCTTTATTATTATGTATCAAAAGTTAAGCATAACTAACTTTACTACTATGTATCAAATGTTAAGCAAGATTACCTTTACTACTATGTATCAAATTTTAAGCAAGATTACCTTTATTACTATGTATCATATGTTAAGTATGATTACCTTTATTACTATGTATCATAGGTTAAGTATGATTACCTTTATTACTATGTATCAAAAGTTAAGTATGATTACCTTTACTACTATGTATCATATGTTAAGTATGATTACCTTTATTACTATGTATCATAGGTTAAGTATGATTACCTTTACTATTATATATCAAAAGTTAAGCAAGACTACCTTTACTACTAGGTATCAAAAGTTAAGCATGACTATCTTTTCTATTATATATCAAAAGTTAAGCATGACTACCTTTACTATTATATATCAAAAATTAAGCATGACTACCTTTACTATTATATATCAAAAGTTAAGCATATTTTTACCTTACTTCTATATATTAAAAGTTAAGCATAACTATCTTTACTACTATGTATTAAAAGTTAAGCATGACCAACTTTACTACTATGTATCAAAAGTTAAACATGACTACCTTTACTACTATGTATCAAATATTAAGCAAGATTACCTTTATTACTATGTATCATAGGTTAAGCAAGATTAACTTTATTACTATGTATCAAAAGTTAAGCATGACTACATTTACTTCTATGTATCAAATGTTAAGCGTGATTACCTTTATTACTATGTATCAAAAGTTAAGCATGACTACCTTTACTATTATGTATCAAATGTTAAGCATTATTACCTTTACTACTATGTATTAAAAGTTAAGCATGACTACCTTTACTAATATGTATCAAATGTTAAGCATTATTACCTTTACTATTATATATCAAAAGTTAAGCGTGACTACCTTTACTATTATATATCAAAAGTTAAGCATGACTACCTTTACTACTATGTATCAAATGTTAAGCATGATTACCTTTACTACTATGTATCAAATGTTAAGCATGACTACCTTTACTAATATGTATCAAATGTTAAGCATTATTACTTTTACTATTATATATCAAAAATTAAGCGTGACTACCTTTACTACTATATATTAAAAGTTAAGCATGACTACCTTTACTGTTATATATCAAATGTTAAGCATTATTACCTTTACTATTATATATCAAAAGTTAAGCATGACTACCTTTACTACTATATATCAAATGTTAAGCATCATTACCTTAACTATTATAAATCATAATTTAAGCGTGACTACCTTTACTATTAAATATCTAAAGTTAAGCATGACTACCTTTACTATTATATATAAAAAGTTAAGCATAACTATCTTTATCATTGTGTATAAAAGTTAAGTAGGACTATATTTACTATTATGTATCAAAACGCTTTATATTTACATAATCTTGACGTGTACCTACATTAAACAAAATACCACAAATTATGCATTTCTTGTTTGTTTCCAATAAATAAGGTATCGTTAGTTTTTTAATAAAATTTCGTACAATTCACCAGTTCTGTGCTTTATTATACAGTGTGTAGTTTTCGTGAAATTCAAAGTCAAAGTTTTAACTAGCCGCCATTTTGAAATTTTTAAACAATGATTTTCAATTTTTTCTGTAATAGAATATTACTAATGTAGAATATTTGCCGAATTTCAACATTCTACATTTTATGGTTACTGATAAAAAAAAAGGCCTACTGTGCATATTAGGACATATATTTACAAGAACTTTTTGGTTTGTTTTGACCCCAGGAACAACCTCCTGAAGTTTGTCCAAATATTTTAGTTACAGCCTGTATATTGTTCAAATTTACAATTAAAGATGGTTTAGGTTAAGGTACCTAAACCCACACACATACAGTGATATTGGCCCACCTGCCCACCCATACACATATAGTGTTATTGACCCATCCACCCACCCATACAGATACAGTGGTATTTGCCCACCTGCCCACCCATACAAATACAGTGTTATTGACCCACCTACACACGCATACACATTCAGTGTTATTGACCCACCCATACACATACAGTGTTATTGACACATCCACCCACCCGTACACATACAGTGGTATTAGCCCACCTGCCCACCCATACACATAGAGTGTTATTGACCCATCCACCCACCCATACACATACAGTGGTATTGGCCCACCTGCCCACCCATACAAATACAGTGTTATTGACCCACCTACACACCCATACACATTCAGTGTTATTGACCCACCCACCCACCCATACACATACAGTGTTATTGACCCACCCACCCACTCATACACATATAGTGGTATTGAGCCACCTGCCCACTCATACACATATAGTGGTATTGAGCCACCTGCCCACCCATACAAATACATTGGTATTGACCCACCTACACACCCATACACATACAGTGTTATTGACCCACCCACCCACACATACACATTCAGTGTTATAGACCCACCCATACACATACATTGTTATTGACCCACCCACCGACCCATACACATATAGTGGTATTGAGCCACCTGCCCACCCATACAAATACAGTGTTATTGACCCACCTACAAACCCATACACATTCAGTGTTATTGACCTACCCACCCACCCATACAAATACAGTGTTATTGACCCGCCCACCCACCCATACACATATAGTGGTATTGAGCCCCCCACCCACCTATACACATAAATTGTTATTGACCCACCCACCCACCCACCCATACACATATATTGGTATTGAGCCACCTGCCCACCCATACAAATACAGTATTATTGACCCACCTACACACCCATACACATTCAGTGTTATTGACCCACAAACCCACCCATACACATACAGTGTTATTGACCCGCCCTCCCACCCATACACATATAGTGGTATTTAGCCACCTGCCCACCCATACAAATACAGTGGTATTGACCCACCTACCCATACACTTACAGTTGTATTGATCCGACCGCCCACCCATACACATAGAGTGTTATTAACCCACCTGCCCACACATACACATACAGTGGTATTGACCCAATTGCACACCCATACACATACAGTGGTATTTACCAACATTCTCACCCATACACATACAGTGAAATAAGTGAAATAAGTTGAAATAAGTGTTGTATTAAGTAAACACTTTTATTGCTTTGTTAAATTGTGATCGATAATTCCCCAAATAGGTGGTAAAAGGTAGATAGGAGAAAGTTATACGTACTGGTATGTAATATACAGTGATAACTAAAACCATAAACTGCTGCACGGCCATTTACTTTTTTACTTGTGTAATCCAAACCGAACACACTCTTGCTAATAATATCCAATAGTACATGCAACAATTAAGTACAATCATAACTAAAGAAAATGCAACCTGTTTATTCTTATCAGAATTCTAATATTTACGAAGCATATTTTGAAAAGTAAACTAAACGTTATCAATTATCAATTCTCCCAGACGTTTCAATCAAAATTACCATATTGCAATGTATTCCAGCATACATTTAAAAAAGTGTTGGTCTGATTATTCTACATTCGTTTCAAATTATTATTCACGTAAGAGAACATCTTGTGCATATTTTAAAGCGAATATGAATGATTAGATGAGTGTTGTTTGAATTTGGATGACATGTGTAGTCTGGTTACTAACTTAAGTAGTTTGGATGCAGGTATGCTGGGGAAGTCTAATTCTATGTGGTCAAAACATTGCCATTGTGTCGAACCCGTGCGTCTTGTATCCGTTGAGCGGCCAGTTCGTTGAGCAGCCAGTTCGTCAAGCGGCCATATTCTCATTAACAAGGTCGGGGTGGTTGACATGTATGAGCCAAATTCATTCAGCGGCTAGTTCGTTGAGCGGCGACATTCTCATTAGCAAAGGTCAGGGGGGTTGACAAGTATGAGCCGAGTTCGTTGACGGCTAGTTCGTCAAGCGACCATATTCTCATTAACTAGGTCGGGGTGGTTGACAGGTATGAGCCAAATTCAGACAGGTAAGCGGCTAGTTCATTGAGCGGCCACATTCTCATTTGCTAAGATCGGGGGAGGGGTTGACAGGTATGAGCCGAGTTCGTTGAGCGGCTAGTTCGTCGAGCGGCCACATTCTCATTAAAAAGGGCCAGGGGGATTGACAGGTATTAGCCGAGTTCTTTGAGCGGCTAGTTCGTCGAGCGGCCACATTCTCATTAAAAAGAGCCAGGGGGATTGACAGGTATTAGCCGAGTTCGTTGAGTGGCTAGTTCGTCGAGCGGCCACATTCTCATTAAAAAGGGCCAGGGGGATTGACAGGTATTAGCCGAGTTCGTTAAGCGGCTAGTTCATCGAGTGGCCACATTCTCATTAAAAAGGGCCAGGGGGATTGACAGGTATTAGCCGAGTTCGTTGAGCGGCTAGTTCGTCGAGTGGCCACATTCTCATTAAAAAGGGCCAGGGGGATTGACAGGTATGAGCCGAGTTCGTTGAATGGCTAGTTCGTCGAGCGGCCACATTCTCATTAAAAAGGGCCAGGGGGATTGACAAGTATTAGCCGAGTTCGTTGAGTGGCTAGTTCGTCGAGTGGCCACATTCTCATTAAAAAGGGCCAGGGGGATTGACAGGTATTAGCCGAGTTCGAAGAGCGGCTAATTCGTCGAGTGGCCACATTCTCATTAAAAATGGCCAGGGGGATTGACAGGTATTAGCCGAGTTCGTTGAGCGGCTAGTTCGTCGAGTGGCCACATTCTCATTAAAAAGGGCCAGGGGGATTGACAGGTATTAGCCGAGTTCGTTGAGCGGCTAGTTCGTCGAGCGGCCACATTCTCATTAAAAAGGGCCAAGGGGATTGACAGGTATAAGCCGAGTTCGTTGAGCGGCTAGTTCGTCGAGTGGCCACATTCTCATTAAAAAGGGCCAGGGGGATTGACAGGTATTAGCCGAGTTTGTTGAGCGGCTAGTTCGTCGAGTGGCCACATTCTCATTAAAAAGGGCCAAGGGGATTGACAGGTATGAGCCGAGTTCGTTGAATGGCTAGTTCGTCGAGCGGCCACATTCTCATTAAAAAGGGCCAGGGGGATTGACAGGTATTAGCCGAGTTCGTTGAGCGGCTAGTTCGTCGAGTGGCCACATTCTCATTAAAAAGGGCCAGGGGGATTGACAGGTATTAGCCGAGTTCGTTGAGCGGCTAGTCCGTCGAGTGGCCACATTCTCATTAAAAAGGGCCAGGGGGATTGACAGGTATTAGCCGAGTTCGTTGAGCGGCTAGTTCGTCGAGTGGCCACATTCTCATTAAAAAGGGCCAGGGGGATTGACAGGTATGAGCCGAGTTCGTTGAATGGCTAGTTCGTCGAGTGGCCACATTCTCATTAAAAAGGGCCAGGGGGATTGATAGGTATTAGCCGAGTTCGTTGAGCGGCTAGTTCGTCGAGTGGCCACATTCTCATTAAAAAGGGCCAGGGGGATTGAGGTATAAGCCGAGTTCGTTGAGCGGCTAGTTCGTCGAGCGGCCACATTCTCATTAAAAAGGGTTAGGATGGTTGACAGGTATGAGCCGAGCTCGTTGAGTGGCAAGGTTTTCTAGTTTGTATTAGTTATGCGTTGATTGACATGTGTAAGTTGATTACATCAATACTTATGTCAATAGTAATCAGCATAGTTGAAGATTATGACTATATTCTTAACGAATTATTTGGCAAAGCCTGGAAGAATTTATATGAACTAGAAAAAGTTTTGTGCAGAAAATTTAGTCTGTTTTTAATTGTTTCAATCCCTACTAAATGCTCAGTCTATCTAGATGCGGCATTAAAAACTTCGTAGGCCGCCTAACTGTAAGATTAGGATGGTGAAACATAGTAAAAATACTCTGGTTATAAGAAAAATGTGTATTACGTTAGTTAAAAATGACATTTCCGTATTAGAAACAAATTGCTCTAAGTATAGAAAAAATTTACTCTTAAATACATAATATCAATCGATACCATTGTCTGATCTTGACAACTAACTTGTCGAGTCCAGTTGGAGTTTTACTATAATGTGGTTACCTACTAATTAATTTTAAAATTTAGATCTGCCATCATCACGTATTCAACTATTTAACGACGAGTTAGACCATAATAATCACTTGTAATACCATCTTAATTCTCTGTGTTTATGTTTTTACTATGGTTTCTCCATCCTAAACTTATACCTTGGCGGTGCATGCAGTTTTTAATACCCTATCTAGATAGCCTCTGCACTTTAGTAAGTATTAAAATTATAAAAAATATACTAACTCCTCTGCACAACAACAACAACGAGTGAAGTCCTGACCGTTGGCTTAGTGGAACTTGGAAGACCTTGGAACCTGTACTCCGCAGTCTGAACCCTTAGCCACTGAGACACCACGCCGGAGAGTAAAATTCTATCGGAAATAATAATATACATTCTCTTTATCTTTATATTAACTTTTAATGATTAATTTGATTTTGTTACTACCACATTGTCTTTCCCACTAGCAGAAAAGGTTTTTATATCTGAGAGAGAGAGAGAGAGAGAGAGAGAGAGAGAGAGAGAGAGAGAGAGAGAGAGAGAGAGAGGGAGAGAGAGGCAGAGAGAGGGAGGGAGAGAGAGAGAGGGAGAGAGAGAGGGAGAGAGAGAGGGAGAGAGAGAGGGAGAGAGAGAGGGGGAGAGAGAGAGGGAGAGAGAGAGGGAGAGAGAGAGAGAGATATAGAGAGAGAGAGAGAGAGAGAGAGAGAGAGAGAGAGAGAGAGAGAGAGAGAGAGAGAGAGAGAGAGAGAGAGAGAGAGAGAGAGAGAGAGAGAGAGAGAGAGAGAGAGGGAGGGAGGGAGGGAGGGAGGGAGGGAGGGAGGGAGGGAGAGAGAGAGAGAGAGAGAGAGAGAGAGAGAGAGAGAGAGAGAGAGAGAGAGAGAGAGAGAGAGAGAGAGAGAGAGAGAGAGAGAGAGAGAGAGAGAGAGAGAGAGAGAGAGAGAGAGAGAGAGAGAGAGAGAGAGAGAGAGAGAGAGAGAGAGAGAGAGAGAGAGAGAGAGAGAGAGAGAGAGAGAGAGAGAGAGAGAGAGAGAGAGAGAGAGAGAGAGAGAGAGAGAGAGAGAGAGAGAGAGAGAGAGAGAGAGAGAGAGAGAGAGAGAGAGAGAGAGAGAGAGAGAGAGAGAGAGAGAGAGAGAGAGAGAGAGAGAGAGAGAGAGAGAGAGAGAGAGAGAGAGAGAGAGAGAGAGAGAGAGAGAGAGAGAGAGAGAGAGAGAGAGAGAGAGAGAGAGAGAGAGAGAGAGAGAGAGAGAGAGAGAGAGAGAGAGAGAGAGAGAGAGAGAGAGAGAGAGAGAGAGAGAGAGAGAGAGAGAGAGAGAGAGAGAGAGAGAGAGAGAGAGAGAGAGAGAGAGAGAGAGAGAGAGAGAGAGAGAGAGAGAGAGAGAGAGAGAGAGAGAGAGAGAGAGAGAGAGAGAGAGAGAGAGAGAGAGAGAGAGAGAGAGAGAGAGAGAGAGAGAGAGAGAGAGAGAGAGAGAGAGAGAGAGAGAGAGAGAGAGAGAGAGAGAGAGAGAGAGAGAGAGAGAGAGAGAGAGAGAGAGAGAGAGAGAGAGAGAGAGAGAGAGAGAGAGAGAGAGAGAGAGAGAGAGAGAGAGAGAGAGAGAGAGAGAGAGAGAGAGAGAGAGAGAGAGAGAGAGAGAGAGAGAGAGAGAGAGAGAGAGAGAGAGAGAGAGAGAGAGAGAGAGAGAGAGAGAGAGAGATGCATTCAAATGTATATTCTGTAATGAAAACTGATTTGATTTGATTTAATTGTAATGTTTTATAAACGATGAGGATATTAATGTTTTATAACTCGGGGGGGGGGGACAGTCATGTTTTGTAACATAGGGAGGAAGAGTAATTGTTTGTGATACGGTATGATTAATTTTGTTTTGTAACTCATGCGGAATAGTACATATTTGTAGCACAGAGGTAAAAATAACGTTTTGTAACACAAAGGGCCTACTATAGTCTTGTAACTTAGAGGGAATATTAGTGTTTAAAACTAAATGTCAACTTTCAATTAGCAAGACTCATCCCAAATCAAAAGTTTCAATTCGATTTGCTCTCATTGAACTGCTTATGATTAATTAGATAAATAAATTACTTCTATTATACCATTACTGAAACTTTCAATGCCGGTGGGATGGATCCCTACAGTTGAGTTTGAATAAAACCATGCGAAAAGCCTTTCTTGGGAAAAGTAAACAAACTTCAAACGTTTAATGATGTCCTGTTTTCCTTTTTCTACTATTCCCCATAAACTATTTCCAAGCGTGGGGAACTTATTCAGACACGGGGGGGGGGGGCAGTACAAGGTGAATATTAGCAATAAAAGCTTTCAGTCCTGGATTCGAAGCTACTCTATCTCTACCTCGGGGACAAAGTCCTGACGCCTTAAACCACCTTGCCATTGGTTCTACCATTAGCTACATTTGGTTAATTGCTAGTATATTTCAGTAGTGTAGAGAGCATTTTATTACAAATTTCAGTTTTTGTCCAATATTTTGGCAAGTTTATATTACTTAATTTTCATTCTGTTAATCATTGTATCTATATGATATTTTATTATTGTATAAATTAGCAATATAACAAATAAACATACATATATTAGATGACGTATAAGAATTAATATGTATTCTGAAATACTCCTTCTGTAACACAAAGCTTATCTGAACTTCCGACATTTATTCACAATCTCTACGCAAACCTTAGCTATATGGCAGGTTATTATGTTATATAGGCCTCTATAGGCTTCTATGATGTGTATTTTACGGTTAAAGGACACCAAACTACCTGCACACCACAAACATAACCCCCTGTGGCCTGTCGAAGAATCACAATATTGGGCTTTGCAGGTTGATAACTCTCCGTTACTGTTACGACCTTATTGTTCAGGTTCTGAGCATTGTTATTTTATACTTTGATAGAAGCAGTTTTTCAACCTTTCTTTCGGAAAGACATATTTCCTTATACATCTTGTTTCGTTCTATTTTTACTCTCTCACATATGCGTTAGCATAAATAAAGTATTATGATCGTCAAAAAAAATTTTTACGTGTTATCATAGAAACCCATTTTAGAGTCCCCTGAACGCAATAAAATTTTTTTTTTTTCGAAAAAATGTTGTGTCTGTCCGTATGTGTGATGTCTTTGTGTATGTGCAGTTCGTTGGAGACCAAACAGATGGATCAATTTCTATGAAATTTGGTATTTAGATGTATTTAGCCAATATATTCTGAAATTTCTTTCACTTTTTTGAAATTTTAGTTTTATTTTTTTTTATTTTTATGAGCAAAAAACATAACAACAATAGAATCTTCTAAATAATGGTCCTAACTAGTTTGATTAAATTTCTAGGAAAGATGTGAATTACAATTTAAAATATTTTAGTAAAAACAGCATGTCTCTAACTTGATTAGTTTTTTAGTTAAGGCAAAAAAACATACTTGGAAATCAAACTGGTAATTTTCAGTTTTGATTTTTTTATTGTTTAATATGGGAGAAAGTTTGCCAATTGTTTGGAACCATTTATTATAATTTCTTGTATACTTATATTTTTTCTTAATAATGATAAAATCATGAAAGAGGCTAAAATATTAAATATAATGTGATAAGTATGTACATTATTTTATTTTATGTTCTTAACGACTAGAATATTATGTTTATATAAATTTTATATAAAGCATTTATTTAAATTTCTTGCTGTGAGCAATTTTCCCTCTCCTTTATTCATGTAAAGATTTCTAATGATTAAATTTAACGAAACAAGAATTTAACAAGTTTTATGTTTGTTTTTTGAGTAATTTAGCTATTAAACGTAATTAAAATTTCTTTGTATGTACTGTTTCATAGTAATCATCTGAAAAATATACTGTATACTATTACAATTCAACCATGGAGTCTATTCATTTACAAATCGAAACTATACAGACCCTAAATAAACTTCTTTCATTTTATACAAATTTAAATAAAACCAATAATATTTTCTGTATGTATATGATTTTGTGCAAAGAGAACCAAAATGGTTTCACAATTTCTATATGCGACGTAGGCTAATATTTACTGTACATGTGTGGTGCCCGAGTGAAAGTGTTTTACTAAGTATTTAATCCTTAACTCTATTGGACGAATGTATGAGGTAAATTTCCATTATATTGGGAGGATTTGTGTGTAAATATAGGATTCTCTATAGTTTCAAATATTCACGTCAGTTTAAAAATATTGTGAATACCCAATTAAGAGCAAAAGACTTTTTTTAGCGGATCTTTTGGTGGTTTTCGCATATGGAATTTTCTCATTATAATAAATTTAAAATATATCGTTTTGTGTTAATTGATATATTAATTTTTTAATAATATATTTTACAAGTTTACAAAGGAAACACAGCTTAGTTCACTTTAGAAACATATGACTTAGGAGTTATGTAATTAAATGACAGAAATTATGTTAGTAAATGTCAGCTTAGTTTGAAAACGTGTCTTAATGACTTTATGAACAAACAAGGAACAACAAATCAATTAAAACAGTGGTTTATAGGTACCGTATATTATTATATGTATATTATATTTATAGGTATATATATATATATATATATATATATATATATATATATATATATATATATATATATATATATATATATTAGTTGCTCTGGCTGTTGGACTATTAATAAATTGCCCTTTCTGAGGAACTGTTGAACTCAGTTAGTAACAAGAGTACTCTCATTCACACTCATCCTACACTCATATAATCATTCATATTCGCCTTAAAATACCAACAACGTTGTGTCAGCGTCTTATCTGTAAGAATGTAAGAAAGAATATATATATGTATACCTACCTATAAAAGGCAATTACCACTAATTCATTCCATCATCGCTGTAACTAAAAAAGTACTAATCCTACGAGGCTGAAATTTTCTAGGGTCAAAGGTATTATGTTGTAGATGTAAAATAAGATATGATTTCGAAAAATTCTTCGTACATCGAAGTTTTAGTGCCAAAAACAGCGTTTCTCTAATTGAACTGTAGCGGCTAAATAAACGGTTCTACAACAAAACTACTTATGCACCACTTTATGTACATAATTTGAGACGACCTACAACTTTGGTCCTATGACTTTTGCTCTTTCTCACCTGCTTCACCCTTAGATAGAGCTAGATTTTCAACCTGTGCGTGTATTTAAATTGGTTAATTTACGGCCTCTTAGAGTAGACTTACAGTTTTTCTTGACTGTGAAACTTTGTTTATTTAGGAAATCATACTGTATTCAATGGAAAAATATACAATTTATTCTGAACACATGTATAGCCAGATCATTGGACATCGCTAGAAAAATGATATTTCACTGATTCAGAGTCAATTACCATACTTTGCGCCCTCTAAAAATATATTTACAAATTTTTCTAGACTGTGAAACTTTATTATCTAGGAAAACAAACTGTTTTCAATCGGGACATTAACAATTTAGTGTTAAAGCATGCATAGCCAGTTCATAGGTCATGGCTAGACATGGCGATAAACACAATATTTTATTGATTCAGAGGGAAATACAGTACTCTATTCTCTCTAAAAGTAGACCTACAGATTTGTCTAGACTTTTAAACTCCCTTATCTAAGAGAGTTTAATCAATTTTAAACTGACTTTAATCAGAAAATTTACAATTTAATTTGACCAAATACATGGCTAAATATTGTCAAAACCCCGATATTTCACAGACTTAGAGTCAACTACAGTAATATAGAATAGAATAGAATAGAAATTTCTTTATTTTGAAAATTAATTATATAATCAATTTACAAAAAAAGGTGAAGTTAGGGCCACATGGCCCTTTCTTACACTTAACCTTAAATAAAACAATAATAAAGTATAATAACTAAATAAAGAAATGAAAATACCATATTAAATAGCTATAAGTCATTTAAAGAAAAAAAAAGCTTACTACTTAACTTAGCATGAACAGTTTTAAAAACATACATTCTACATTATTACACTTCACATGAACACACTGTACAACAATAATAATTTTAGTAAAACAGAGCATTGCAAAAAATTTTTAAATATGTTTTTCCATTCATACATTCTCTCATTCATACCGCTCGCTACCAACTCCACCCCAGCAGAGCCCAAGCCCTAAGACGAACCAGCCGAAATCATCCGCTCCATGAAATGTTGTTTTAAAGACGCCACAAACCGGGAAAGGCTAGGGATTGAGGTAATATTTATCGGGAGGGAGTTCCATAAGCGACACGCCGTTATTGTGAAAGATTTGTCGTATGCAGATGTTCTATGATGGGGCATGCGCAAAAGTGAAGATCCCGACCTTGATCCACTTAAACTTCTTTCCACCACGTACTCAAAATCTTTAGAAAAATATTTTGGTGATTTTTTGGTAATGAAAGAATGAGTAAAAGAGAGAATTTTGATAGACCTCTGATCAGATAGTTTCAAAATTTTAGACTGGATATAGTATGGAGTTATATAACTCCATACTATATCCAGTATATGCTCATCTCTCTGTATGTTAAAAGCGAAACGGAGGCAGTAATTTTGAGTCCTTTGTAGTCTTTCACTAAGTGATACAGTCATGTCATTGAGTACTGAGTTACAGTAAGTAAAATAGGGAAATATGAGTGATTTGACTAGGATCAGTTTGATTTCTGCAGGTAGAAAGTGTTGAAGTCTTTTTAGCGAGTGCATTCCTGCAAATACTCTGTTGCATGTCTCGACAACGGCTTCGTTCCAAGTAAGAGTAGTGTTTATTGTTACCCCAAGACTCTTTACCTTGTTACAAAAAGGAACAGCTTGTCCATTTACACTTATCTCTTGTAAGGTGTCATGGTTGATTGCATTTCTGAGCCGGGAATGACTTATGATAATTGGCTTCGTCTTGCTGCTATTCAGATTAAGACCATTCTTTTTCGCCCATTTAACTATATTGCATATATCAGCATTCATCATCTGAATAGAGTAGTTTACCCTGTTTGGACAAAAATGCAGGTATATTTGGAGATCGTTGGCGTACATGTGATATTTACAATGAGTGATGCTTGAAGTTATGTCATTGACATAGAGGACAAACAACAAAGGGCCCAGTATAGAGCTTTGGGGCACACCACAAGTAACATGTTCCCAGTCAGATGTCTCGTCACCGATCTGTACACACTGCCACCTGCCGGAAAGATATGACCTTAGCCAGGAAACTACTTGGTCAGAAAACCCTAATGCCCTCAATTTTAAAAGAAGAAGTTGATGATTTACACAATCGAAAGCTTTTGAGAAATCAAAGAGAGTTAGAATAGTTCCCTGACTAGAATTCATCGCTTTACATATGTCATCATTAATTCGAAGAAGAGCTGTTTCGGTACTGTGAGTAGTGCGGAAGCCCGACTGGAAATCATTTAGAATATTCTGGTTTGTTAAGTATTCAATAATTTGACAGTGAACTACTCTTTCAAGACCTTTAGATAAAGCGGGCAAGATACCGATTGGCCTGAAGTCTTGGCAGGTGGAAGGAGTTGAGGTCTTTTGCAAAGGACGAACAAGGGCAGACTTCCACTGACAAGGAAAACGCAACTTCTGAGGGACCTATTAAAAATAGTTGTGATTATAGGTAAGTGACAAACAAGATATATTTTACAAAACGGATGGGAATACTATCCGAACCTACAGCTATACGACGAATAGCTCTCAAAACATAAATTTGAATAACAGGTTTGAAAGCAAATTCACAGAACCCCGCTTGCATAACTCTTGGAGCATACGAAAACTCTTGGATGTGTTTATCTACTGCATTTTGGCTATTCGTTTGACCACACGAAGTGAAAAACCTTTTTAAATCATTTAATGGCACATTAACATTATTAATATAGGGTATATATAAAAGCCATTTACCACTCATGAATATTTACCAAAAACTATACGTCCAATTGACTTGAAAATGTTTACATCTTGGCCTCTAGTGGCTCACTTGGAAAGAATTTTCTTCTCAGATCTCAGGACTCCGACTGGCCTCCAAAATGTCCATGGTATTCTTGTGGAGGTATATTAATTGATTGATTTATTTGATTAACAGATGTTAAATAAAAACAAATTGAATAAAATTGTAGTAGGATAAACTTTTAAAATTAAAAATAATTGAGTAAAGTAGTAAATTACTTATAACATCAGCTGTTCTAAATTGGAAGGTATTTTACATAATTGTTTTTCAAAAACAAAGTATTTAGTTTGATTTACTTTCAGCAATTCTTTAATGTCCTAGAGTTGTTGGAATGCTTACTTATATTTTGATTGCAAGCCTTCAAACCCAATAGTATGACCGGTGAAGCGATATTTATAAAGTTAAAAATCATGACTACTTACGTATTTTTAGGACGTAATAAAATTCAAACTGAGTACTCTATAAAATTTTAAATCTATTTAATTTACACTTGAAAATGACTATTAAGTTGAAACATGTTGTGTGAAATAATTTAAATAAAAATTTAAAGGGTACTCAGTTTGAATTTTATTACATCCTAAAAATATATGTATGTATACTAAGTTTTGTCGAATAATGTTAAGCATCTAAAACATTACAGGTGTTCGAAAATGCTGAAGTGGTTTGACATTTTCTATAAGGAAAGTTAACTATCTAACCAATATTTACTGAACGTGAGTGATTCCTGGTAAACGTGATATACGAGCAAGAGCATTCCTTAACTCTTTGACCAATTCAAGAGAAAATTTTCCTGTAATTCCTCAAATTTGGTAAATATTTCATTATATTAAAAATAAATGGTATATGTCGTAACTGAGGAAATTGAGTGAATAGCAGAGAGAAAGAAATGTTTTACAGCGTAATAGTTGTCCAGGTTAAAAGATTTTTCATCGTCATTACATGAAAATAATGATCAAATCTACTGACTGATATATTAAGTGAATATATCTGATCAACAGATTTTATGTTAGATAAAATTTAAAATGATTTAATTTAAGAAGCAGGTGGAAAAAAGTTTAATTTATTACAAATGATGCAAATCAAAGCCTTCTAAATGTATGGAGGATTTTAAAGACAAAACAATTCTGGAAAATGGCTTGAAAATAATATTAACTGTTTTAGGAACGTAGGCTAAAAACAAACAAAAATTTATCAAAATTATCATTCGTGTAACTGTTTCTTTTCTTTTTTTCATTTTAAACATGGCATATTTCATACACAAAACACAAACACGACGTTCTTATTCTTGTTACAAACAATGTACATTTTAAATATTCATAAAGTGCACAGGTTTTAATAAAATCATCAATAAAATACCCGAAAGAGTGCCCAATTGTTATGTTTTCCACGGAACAATTATATAACGTAGACAAACCTATATATATTTAAGATATTGAGACAATGACGTAATCAAATAATTGTTGTTTCTAAGTTACGTTTTAGACCATTCTATGAGGTTCAGCTGTCTAAAATAAATATTATTTATACTATTAATATTTTACCATTACGGTATTTTTTAGAACATTAATAATAATAAGAGTGAGCACCTCCTTGACTATTACAAATCACCATTTCTACTTACAAAATACTTCGCAGTTCAAATGACGAATAATTTGAGACTTTTGTGACACCCTGTATATCGAGACTTCCAACATCTATGAAAATACTATGACAGCGTGGTATATATATGGTTAGGCTTCCAATTGCTGCAGAAATTTCCAAGATTCGAGCCTTCAACTGAACTAACAGTCATTACTTGACTCAATGCATAAATTAACGAAAAGGCCTTCAGGCCCATTTGAACTGGCCAATGAAGGTTTTAGCAAAATATCTGAGATTAAAATACTACTGATGCCTTTCTTCTTTAACTAACACCACTGCATTTTTAGGGGCGGGTGGGATGGGTCAATATCATTGCACAGGTAGGAGTGAGTGGAAGGGGTCAATATCAATGCAGAGGTAGGGACGGGTGGGATGGGTCAATATCATTGCACAGGTAGGAGTGAGTGGAAGGGGTCAATATCAATGCACAGGTAGGGACGGGTGGGATGGGTCAATATCATTGCACAGGTAGGAGTGAGTGGAAGTGGTCAATACATTGCACAGGTAGACGGATGGGATGGGTCAGTATCACTGCACAGGTAGAAGTGAGTGGAAGGGGTCAATATCAATGCACAGGTAGAGACGGGTGGGATGGGTCAATAGCATTGCACAGGTAGGGACGGGTGGGATGGGTCAATATCACTGCACAGATAAGAGTGAGTGGAAGGGGTCAATATCAATGCACAGGTAGGGACAGGTGGGATGGGTCAATATCACTGCACAGGTAGGAGTGAGTGGAACTGGTCAATATCATTGCACAGGTAGGGACGGGTGGGATGGGTCAATAACACTGCACATATAGGAGTGAGTGGAAGGGGTCAATATCAATGCACAGGTAGGGACGGGTGGGATGGGTCAATATAATTGCACAGGTAGGAGTGGAAGGGGTCAATATCAATGCACAGGTAGGGACGGGTGTGATGGGTGAATATCACTGCACAGGTAGGAGTGAGTGGAAGTGGTCAATATCAATGCACAGGTAGGGACGGGTGGGATGGGTCAATATCATTGCACAGGTAGGAGTGAGTGGAAGGGGTCAATATCAATGCACAGGTAGGGACGGGTGGGATGGGTCAATATCATTGCACAGGTAGGAGTGAGTGGAAGTGGTCAATACATTGCACAGGTAGACGGATGGGATGGGTCAGTATCACTGCACAGGTAGGAGTGAGTGGAAGGGGTCAATATCAATGCACAGGTAGAGACGGGTGGGATGGGTCAATAGCATTGCACAGGTAGGGACGGGTGGGATAGGTCAATATCACTGCACAGATAGGAGTGAGTGGAAGGGGTCAAAATCAATGCACAGGTAGGGACGGGTGGGATGGGTCAATATCATTGCACAGGTAGGAGTGAGTGGAAGGGGTCAATATCAATGCACAGGTAGGGACGGGTGGGATGGGTCAATATCATTGCACAGGTAGGAGTGAGTGGAAGGGGTCAATATCAATGCACGGGTAGGGACGGGTGGGATGGGTCAATATCACTGCACAGGTAGGAGTGAGTAGAAGTGGTCAATATCATTGCACAGGTAGGGACGGGTGGGATGGGTCAATATCACTGCACAGGTAGGAGTGAGTGGAAGGGGTCAATATCAATGCACAGGTAGAGACGGGTGGGATGGGTCAATATCATTGCACAGGTAGGGACGGGAGGGATGGGCCAATATCACTGCACAGATAGGAGTGAGTGGAAGGGGTCAAAATCAATGCACAGGTAGGGACGGGTGGGATGGGTCAATATCATTGCACAGGTAGGAGTGAGTGGAAGGGGTCAATATCAATGCACAGGTAGGGACGGGTGGGATGGGTCAATAGCATTGCACAGGTAGGAGTGAGTGGAAAAGGTCAATATCAATGCACAGGTAGGAACGGGTGGGATGGGTCAATATCACTGCACAGGTAGGAGTGAGTGTAAGTGGTCAATATCAATGCACAGGTAGGGACGGGTGGGAAGGGTCAATATCACTGCACAGGTAGGAGTGAGTAGAAGGGGTCAATATCAATGCACAGGTAGAGACGGGTTGGATGGGTCAATATCATTGCACAGGTAGGACACGGGTGGGATGGGTCAATATCACTGCACAGATAGGAGTGAGTGGAAGGGGTCAATATCAATGCACAGGTAGGGACGGGTGGGATGGGTCAATATCACTGCACAGGTAGGAGTGAGTGGAACTGGTCAATATCATTGCACAGGTAGGGACGCGTGGGATGGGTCAATATCACTGCACAGATAGGAGTGAGTGGAAGGGGTCAATATCAATGCACAGGTAGGGACGGGTGGGATGGGTCAATTTAATTGCACAGGTAGGAGTGAGTGGAAGTGGTCAATATCAATGCACAGGTAGGGACGGGTGGGATGGGTCAATATCACTGCACAGGTAGGAGTGAGTGGAAGTGGTCAATATCAATGCACAGGTAGGGACGGGTGGGATAGGTCAATATCATTGCACAGGTAGAAGTGAGTGGAAGGGGTCAATATCAATGCACAGGTAGAGACGGGTGGGATGGGTCAATATCACTGCACAGGTAGGAGTGAGTGGAAGGGGTCAATATCAATGCACAGGTAGAGACGGGTGGGATGGGTCAATAGCATTGCACAGGTAGGGACGGGTGGGATAGGTCAATATCACTGCACAGATAGGAGTGAGTGGAAGGGGTCAAAATCAATGCACAGGTAGGGACGGGTGGGATGGGTCAATATCATTGCACAGGTAGGAGTGAGTGGAAGGGGTCAATATCAATGCACAGGTAGGGACTAGTGGGATGGGTCAATATCACTGCACAGGTAGGGACGGGTGGGATGGGTCAATATCACTGCACAGGTAGGAGTGAGTGGAAGGGGTCAATATCAATGCACAGGTAGAGACGGGTGGGATGGGTCAATATCATTGCACAGGTAGAGGTGGGTGGGATGGGTCAATATCATTGCACAGGTAGGGACGGGTGGGATGGGTCAATATCACTGCACAGGTAGGGACGGGTAGGATGGGTCAATATCAATGCATAGGTAGAGGTGGGTGGGATGGGTCAATATCATTGCACAGGTAGGGACGGGTGGGATGGGTCAATATCACTGCACAGGTAGGGACTAGTGGGATGGGTCAATATCACTGCACAGATGGGAGTGAGTGGAAGGGGTCAATATCAATGCACAGGTAGGGACGGGTGGGATGGGTCAATATAATTGCACAGGTAGGAGTGAGTGGAAGGGGTCAATATCAATGCACAGGTAGGGACGGGTGGGATGGGTGAATATCACTGCACAGGTAGGAGTGAGTGGAAGTGGTCAATATCAATGCACAGGTAGGGACGGGTGGGATGGGTCAATATCATTGCACAGGTAGGAGTGAGTGGAAGGGGTCAATATCAATGCACAGGTAGGGACGGGTGGGATGGGTCAATATCACTGCACAGGTAGGAGTGAGTGGAACTGGTCAATATCATTGCACAGGTAGGGACGGGTGGGATGGGTCAATAACACTGCACATATAGGAGTGAGTGGAAGGGGTCAATATCAATGCACAGGTAGGGACGGGTGGGATGGGTCAATATAATTGCACAGGTAGGAGTGAGTGGAAAGGGTCAATATCAATGCACAGGTAGGGACGGGGGGGATGGGTGAATATCACTGCACAGGTAGGAGTGAGTGGAAGTGGTCAATATCAATGCACAGGTAGGGACGGGTGGGATGGGTCAATATCATTGCACAGGTAGGAGTGAGTGGAAGGGGTCAATATCAATGCACAGGTAGGGACGGGTGGGATAGGTCAATATCATTGCACAGGTAGGAGTGAGTGGAGGTGGTCAATACATTGCACAGGTAGACGGATGGGATGGGTCAGTATCACTGCACAGGTAGGAGTGAGTGGAAGGGGTCAATATCAATGCACAGGTAGAGACGGGTGGGATGGGTCAATAGCATTGCACAGGTAGGGACGGGTGGGATAGGTCAATATCACTGCACAGATAGGAGTGAGTGGAAGGGGTCAAAATCAATGCACAGGTAGGGACGGGTGGGATGGGTCAATATCATTGCACAGGTAGAAGTGAGTGGAAGGGGTCAATATCAATGCACAGGTAGGGACGGGTGGGATGGGTCAATATCATTGCACAGGTAGGAGTGAGTGGAAGGGGTCAATATCAATGCACGGGTAGGGACGGGTGGGATAGGTCAATATCACTGCACAGGTAGGAGTGAGTAGAAGTGGTCAATATCATTGCACAGGTAGGGACGGGTGGGATGGGTCAATATCACTGCACAGGTAGGAGTGAGTGGAAGGGGTCAATATCAATGCACAGGTAGAGACGGGTGGGATGGGTCAATATCATTGCACAGGTAGGGACGGGTGGGATGGGACAATATCACTGCACAGATAGGAGTGAGTGGAAGGGGTCAAAATCAATGCACAGGTAGGGACGGGTGGGATGGGTCAATATCATTGCACAGGTAGGAGTGAGTGGAAGGGGTCAATATCAATGCACAGGTAGGGACGAGTGGGATGGGTCAATATCATTGCACAGGTAGGAGTGAGTGGAAGGGGTCAATATCAATGCACAGGTAGGAACGGGTGGGATGGGTCAATATCACTGCACAGGTAGGAGTGAGTGGAAGTGGTCAATACCATTGCACAGGTAGGGACGGGTGGGAAGGGTCAATATCACTGCACAGGTAGGAGTGAGTGGAAGGGGTCAATATCAATGCACAGGTAGAGACGGGTTGGATGGGTCAATATCATTGCACAGGTAGACACGGGTGGGATGGGTCAATATCACTGCACAGATAGGAGTGAGTGGAAGGGGTCAATATCAATGCACAGGTAGGGACGGGTGGGATGGGTCAATATCACTGCACAGGTAGGAGTGAGTGGAACTGGTCAATATCATTGCACAGGTAGGGACGCGTGGGATGGGTCAATATCACTGCACAGATAGGAGTGAGTGGAAGGGGTCAATATCAATGCACAGGTAGGGACGGGTGGGATGGGTCAATTTAATTGCACAGGTAGGAGTGAGTGGAAGGGGTCAATATCAATGCACAGGTAGGGACGGGTGGGATGGGTGAATATCACTGCACAGGTAGGAGTGAGTGGAAGTGGTCAATATCAATGCACAGGTAGGGACGGGTGGGATGGGTCAATATCATTGCACATGTAGAAGTGAGTGGAAGGGGTCAATATCAATGCACAGGTAGGGACGGGTGGGATGGGTCAATATCACTGCACAGGTAGGAGTGAATGGAAGGGGTCAATATCAATGCACAGGTAGAGACGGGTGGGATGGGTCAATAGCATTGCACAGGTAGGGACGGGTGGGATAGGTCAATATCACTGCACAGATAGGAGTGAGTGGAAGGGGTCAAAATCAATGCACAGGTAGGGACGGGTGGGATGGGTCAATATCATTGCACAGGTTGGAGTGAGTGGAAGGGGTCAATATCAATGCACAGGTAGGGACGGGTGGGATGGGTCAATATCATTGCACAGGTAGGAGTGAGTTGAAGGGGTCAATATCAATGCACAGGTAGGGACGGGTGGGATAGGTCAATATCATTGCACAGGTAGGAGTGAGTGGAAGGGGTCAACATCAATGCACCGGTAGGGACGGGTGGGATGGGTCAATATCACTGCACAGGTAGGAGTGAGTAGAAGTGGTCAATATCATTGCACAGGTAGGGACGGGTGGGATGGGTCAATATCACTGCACAGGTAGGAGTGAGTGGAAGGGGTCAATATCAATGCACAGGTAGAGACGGGTGGGATGGGTCAATATCATTGCACAGGTAGAGGTGGGTGGGATGGGTCAATATCATTGCACAGGTAGGGACGGGTGGGATGGGTCAATATCTGTAAACTGTAATGTCTGAAGTTAATAATTCATCTGCTAATCTTCTCTATTACTCTTAAGAATATATTATTTCTGATGCCCGTAATCTACTTAAATCCACGTTTCTGCTCTATATAATAACATTGTTTAATAGAACATCTTGTACATCTTTGTTTCCTTTCCGATATTCAATTCCATAATATTTTCTTAGCCAGATTAAAAACTGACCACACTTCCATATTCAAATTCCTATCTCTCCTCCACCCATACATGTACAGTGGTATTGACCCACCCACCCACCCATACACGTACAGTGGTATTGACCCACCCACCCACCCATACACGTACAGTGGTATTGACCCACCCACCCACCCATACATGTACAGTGGTATTGACCCACCCACCCACCCATACATGTACAGTGGTATTGTACGGCACAGGTAGGGACCGTTAGGATGGGTTAATATCAATGCACAGGTAGAGGTGGGTGGGATGGGTCAATATCATTGCACAGGTAGGGACGGGTGGGATGGGTCAATATCACTGCACAGGTAGGGACTAGTGGGATGGGTCAATATCACTGCACAGATGGGAGTGAGTGGAATTGGTCAATATCAATGCACAGGTAGGGGTGGATTGGATGGGTCAATGTCAATGCACAGATGGGAGTGAGTGGAAGGGGTCAATATCAATGCACAGGTAGATACGGGTGGGATAGGACAATATCATTGCACAGGTAGGAGTGAGTGGAAGGGGTCAATATCAATGCACAGGTAGGGACAGGTGGGATGGGTCAATATCACTGCACAGATAGGAGTGAGTGGAAGGGGTCAATATCACTGCACAGATAGGAGTGGATGGGATGGGTCAATGTCAATGCACATATAGGGGTGGGTGGGATGGGTCAATATTACTGCATAGGTAGGGACGGGTAGGATGGGTCAATATCAATGCACAGGTAGGGGTGGATGGGATGGGTCAATGTCAATGCACATGTAGGGGTGGGTGGGATTGGTCAATATAACTGCACAGGTAGGGACGGGTAGGATGGGTCAATATCACTGCACAGATAGGAGTGAGTGGAAGGGGTCTATATTAATGCACAGGTAGGGACGGGTGGGATGGGTCAATATCACTGCACAGATAGGAGTGAGTGGAAGGGGTCAATATCAATGCACAGGTAGGGGTGGATGGGATGGGTCAATATCAATGCATAGGTAGGGGCGGATGGGATGGGTCAATATCATTGCACAGGTAGGGACGGGTGGGATGGGTCAATATCATTGCACAGGTAGGGACGGTTGGGATGGGTCAATATCACTGCACAGATAGGAGTGAGTGGAAGGGGTCAATATCAATGCACAGGTAGGGGTGGATGAGATGGGTCAATGTCAATGCACATGTAGGAGTTGATGGGATAGGTCAAATATAACTGCACAGGTAGGGGTGGGTGTGATGGGTCAATATCACTTCACATGTAGGGGTGGGTGGGATGGGTCAATATCACTGCACAGATAGGAGTGAGTGGAAGGGATCAATATTAATGCACAGGTAGGGGTGGATGGGATGGGTCAATGTCAATGCATATGTAGGGGCGGGTGGGATAGGTCAATATCACTGCACAGGTAGGGGTGAGTGGAAGGGGTCAATACCAATGCACAGGTAGGGGTGGATGGGATGAGTCAATATCATTGCACAGGTAGGGACGGGTAGGATGAGTCAATATCATTGCACAAGTAGGAACAGGTGAGATGGGTCAATATCATTGCACAGGTAGGGACGCGTGGGATAGGTCAATATCACTGCACAGATAGGAGTGAGTGGAAGGGGTCAATATCAATGCACAGGTAGGGGTGGATGGGATGGGTCAATGTCAATGCACATGTAGAGGCGGTTGGGATTGTTCAATATAACTGCACAGGTAGGGGTGGGTGGGATGGGTCAATATCACTTCACAGGTAAGGGTGGGTGGGATGGGTCAATATCACTGCACAGATAGGAGTGAGTGGAAGGGGTCAATATGAATGCACAGGTAGGGGTGGATGGGATGGGTCAATGTCAATGCACATGTAGGAGTGAGTGGAATGGGTCAATATCAATGCACAGGTAGGGACGGGTGGGATGGGTCAATATCATTGCATAGGTAGAGACGGGTGGGATGGGTCAATATCCCTGCACAGATAGGAGTGAGTGGAAGGGGTCAAAATCAATGCACAGGTAGGGATGGGTGGGATGGGTCAATATCACTGCACAGATAGGAGTGAGTGGAAGGGGTCAATATCAATGCACAGGTAGGGGTGGATGGGATGGGTCAATGTCAATGCACAGATAGGAGTGAGTGGAAGGGGTCAATATCAATGCACAGGTAGAGACGGGTGGGATGGGTCAATATCATTGCACAGGTAGGGACGGGTGGGATGGGTCAATATCACTGCACAGATAGGAGTGAGTGGAAGGGGTCAAAATCAATGCACAGGTAGGGACGGGTGGGATGGGTCAATATCATTGCACAGGTAGAGGTGGGTGGGATGGGTCAATATCATTGCACAGGTAGGGACGGGTGGGATGGGTCAATATCACTGCACAGGTAGGGACTAGTGGGATGGGTCAATATCACTGCACAGATAGGAGTGAGTGGAAGGGGTTAATATCAATGCACAGGTAGGGGTGGATGGGATGGGTCAATGTCAATGCACAGATAGGAGTGAGTAGAAGGGTTCAATATCAATGCACAGGTAGAGATGGGTGGGATGGGTCAATATCATTGCACAGGTAGGGACGGGTGGGATGGGTCAATATCACTGCACAGATAGGAGTGAGTAGAAGGGGTCAATATCAATGCACAGGTAGGGGTGAATGGGATGGGTCAATGTCAATGCACATGTAGGGGTGGGTGGGAAGGGTCAATATTACTGCACAGGTAGGGACGGGTAGGATGGGTCAATATCACTGCACAGATAGGAGTGAGTGGAAGGGGTCAATATCAATGCACAGGTAGGGACGGGTGGGATGGGTCAATATCACTGCACAGATAGGAGTGAGTGGAAGGGGTTAATATCAATGCACAGGTAGGGGTGGATGGGATGGTTCAATATCATTGCACAGGTAGGGATGGGTGGGATGGGTCAATATCATTGCACAGATAGGGACGGGTGTGATGGGTCAATATCACTGCACAGATAGGAGTTAGTGGAAAAGGTCAATATCATTGCACAGGTAGAGGTGGGTGGGATGGGTCAATATCACTTCACAGGTATGGGTGGGTGGGATGGGTCAATATCACTGCACAGATAGGAGTGAGTGGAAGGGGTCAATATCAATACACAGGAAGGGGTGGATGGGATGGGTCAATATCACTGCACAGGTAGGAATGAGTGGAAGGGGTCAATACCAATGCACAGGTAGGGGTGGATGGGATGAGTCAATATCATTGCACATGTAGGGACGGGTGGGATGGGTCAATATCATTGCACAGGTAGGAACGGGTGAGATGGGTCAATATCATTGCACAGGTAGGGACGCGTGGGATGGGTCAATATCACTGCACAGATAGGAGTGAGTGGAAGGGGTCAATATCAATGCACAGGTAGGGTTGGATGGGATGGGTCAATATCACTGCACAGGTAGGGGTGGGTGGGATGAGTCAATATCACTGCACAGGTAGGGGTGGGTGGGATGGGTCCACTCCACATGTAGGGATGGGTGGGATGGGGCAATATCACTGCACAGGTAGAGGTGGGTGGGATGAGTCAATATAACTGCACAGGTAGGGACGTGTGGGATGGGTCAATATCACTGCACAGGTAGGGACGGGTGGGATGGGTCAATATCATTGCACAGGTAGGAGTGAGTTGAAGGGGTCAATATCAATGCACAGGTAGGGACGGGTGGGATAGGTCAATATCATTGCACAGGTAGGAGTGAGTGGAAGGGGTCAATATCAATGCACCGGTAGGGACGGGTGGGATGGGTCAATATCACTGCACAGGTAGGAGTGAGTGGAAGTGGTCAATATCATTGCACAGGTAGGGACGGGTGGGATGGGTCAATATCACTGCACAGGTAGGAGTGAGTGGAAGGGGTCAATATCAATGCACAGGTAGAGACGGGTGGGATGGGTCAATATCATTGCACAGGTAGAGGTGGGTGGGATGGGTCAATATCACTGCACAGGTAGGGACGGGTAGGATGGGTCAATATCAATGCACAGGTAGAGGTGGGTGGGATGGGTTAATATCATTGCACAGGTAGGGACGGGTGGGATGGGTCAATATCACTGCACAGGTAGGGACTAGTGGGATGGGTCAATATCACTGCACAGATGGGAGTGAGTGGAAGTGGTCAATATCAATGCACAGGTAGGGGTGGATTGGATGGGTCAATGTCAATGCACAGATGGGAGTGAGTGGAAGGGGTCAATATCAATGCACAGGTAGATACGGGTGGGATGGCACAATATCATTGCACAGGTAGGAGTGAGTGGAAGGGGTCAATATCAATGCACAGGTAGGGACAGGTGGGATGGGTCAATATCACTGCACAGATAGGAGTGAGTGGAAGGGGTCAATATCACTGCACAGATAGGAGTGGATGGGATGGGTCAATGTCAATGCACATATAGGGGTGGGTGGGATGGGTCAATATTACTGCATAGGTAGGGACGGGTAGGATGGGTCAATATCAATGCACAGGTAGGGGTGGATGGGATGGGTCAATGTCAATGCACATGTAGGGGTGGGTGGGATTGGTCAATATTACTGCACAGGTAGGGACGGGTAGGATGGGTCAATATCACTGCACAGATAGGAGTGAGTGGAAGGGGTCTATATCAATGCACAGGTAGGGACGGGTGGGATGGGTCAATATCACTGCACAGATAGGAGTGAGTGGAAGGGGTCAATATCAATGCACAGGTAGGGGTGGATGGGATGGGTCAATATCAATGCATAGGTAGGGGCGGATGGGATGGGTCAATATCATTGCACAGGTAGGGACGGGTGGGATGGGTCAATATCATTGCACAGGTAGGGACGGGTGGGATGGTTCAATATCACTGCACAGATAGGAGTGAGTGGAAGGGGTCAATATCAATGCACAGGTAGGGGTGGATGAGATGGGTCAATGTCAATGCACATGTAGGAGTTGGTGGGATAGGTCAAATATAATTGCACAGGTAGGGGTGGGTGGGATGGGTCAATATCACTTCACATGTAGGGGTGGGTGGGATGGGTCAATATCACTGCACAGGTAGGAGTGAGTGGAAGGGATCAATATTAATGCACAGGTAGGGGTGGATGGGATGGGTCAATGTCAATGCATATGTAGGGGCGGGTGGGATAGGTCAATATCACTGCACAGGTAGGGGTGAGTGGAAGGGGTCAATACCAATGCACAGGTAGGGGTGGATGGGATGAGTCAATATCATTGCACAGGTAGGGACGGGTGGGATGAGTCAATATCATTGCACAGGTAGGAACAGGTGAGATGGGTCAATATCATTGCACAGGTAGGGACGCGTGGGATAGGTCAATATCACTGCACAGATAGGAGTGAGTAGAAGGGGTCAATATCAATGCACAGGTAGGGGTGGATGGGATGGGTCAATGTCAATGCACATGTAGAGGCGGTTGGGATTGTTCAATATAACTGCACAGGTAGGGGTGGGTGGGATGGGTCAATATCACATCACAGGTAAGGGTGGGTGGGATGGGTCAATATCACTGCACAGATAGGAGTGAGTGGAAGGGGTCAATATCAATGCACAGGTAGGGGTGGATGGGATGGGTCAATGTCAATGCACATGTAGGAGTGAGTGGAATGGGTCAATATCAATGCACAGGTAGGGACGGGTGGGATGGGTCAATATCATTGCATAGGTAGAGACGGGTGGGATGGGTCAATATCCCTGCACAGATAGGAGTGAGTGGAAGGGGTCAAAATCAATGCACAGGTAGGGATGGGTGGGATGGGTCAATATCACTGCACAGATAGGAGTGAGTGGAAGGGGTCAATATCAATGCACAGGTAGGGGTGGATGGGATGGGTCAATATCACTGCACAGGTAGGAATGAGTGGAAGGGGTCAATACCAATGCACAGGTAGGGGTGGATGGGATGAGTCAATATCATTGCACAGGTAGGGACGGGTGGGATGGGTCAATATCACTGCACAGGTAGGGACTAGTGGGATGGGTCAATATCACTGCACAGATGGGAGTGAGTGGAAGTGGTCAATATCAATGCACAGGTAGGGGTAAATTGGATGGGTCAATGTCAATGCACAGATGGGAGTGAGTGGAAGGGGTCAATATCAATGCACAGGTAGATACGGGTGGGATGGCACAATATCATTGCACAGGTAGGAGTGAGTGGAAGGGGTCAATATCAATGCACAGGTAGGGACAGGTGGGATGGGTCAATATCACTGCACAGATAGGAGTGAGTGGAAGGGGTCAATATCACTGCACAGATAGGAGTGGATGGGATGGGTCAATGTCAATGCACATATAGGGGTTGGTGGGATGGGTCAATATTACTGCATAGGTAGGGACGGGTAGGATGGGTCAATATCAATGCACAGGTAGGGGTGGATGGGATGGGTCAATGTCAATGCACATGTAGGGGTGGGTGGGATTGGTCAATATTACTGCACAGGTAGGGACGGGTAGGATGGGTCAATATCACTGCACAGATAGGAGTGAGTGGAAGGGGTCTATATCAATGCACAGGTAGGGACGGGTGGGATGGGTCAATATCACTGCACAGATAGGAGTGAGTGGAAGGGGTCAATATCAATGCACAGGTAGGGGTGGATGGGATGGGTCAATATCAATGCATAGGTAGGGGCGGATGGGATGGGTCAATATCATTGCACAGGTAGGGACGGGTGGGATGGGTCAATATCATTGCACAGGTAGGGACGGGTGGGATGGGTCAATATCACTGCACAGATAGGAGTGAGTGGAAGGGGTCAATATCAATGCACAGGTAGGGGTGGATGAGATGGGTCAATGTCAATGCACATGTAGGAGTTGGTGGGATAGGTCAAATATAATTGCACAGGTAGGGGTGGGTGGGATGGGTCAATATCACTTCACATGTAGGGGTGGGTGGGATGGGTCAATATCACTGCACAGATAGGAGTGAGTGGAAGGGATCAATATTAATGCACAGGTAGGGGTGGATGGGATGGGTCAATGTCAATGCATATGTAGGGGCGGGTGGGATAGGTCAATATCACTGCACAGGTAGGGGTGAGTGGAAGGGGTCAATACCAATGCACAGGTAGGGGTGGATGGGATGAGTCAATATCATTGCACAGGTAGGGACGGGTGGGATGAGTCAATATCATTGCACAGGTAGGAACAGGTGAGATGGGTCAATATCATTGCACAGGTAGGGACGCGTGGGATAGGTCAATATCACTGCACAGATAGGAGTGAGTGGAAGGGGTCAATATCAATGCACAAGTAGGGGTGGATGGGATGGGTCAATGTCAATGCACATGTAGAGGCGGTTGGGATTGTTCAATATAACTGCACAGGTAGGGGTGGGTGGGATGGGTCAATATCACATCACAGGTAAGGGTGGGTGGGATGGGTCAATATCACTGCACAGATAGGAGTGAGTGGAAGGGGTCAATATCAATGCACAGGTAGGGGTGGATGGGATGGGTCAATGTCAATGCACATGTAGGAGTGAGTGGAAGGGGACAATATCAATGCACAGGTAGGGACGGGTGGAATGGGTCAATATCATTGCATAGGTAGAGACGGGTGGGATGGGTCAATATCCCTGCACAGATAGGAGTGAGTGGAAGGGGTCAAAATCAATGCACAGGTAGGGATGGGTGGGATGGGTCAATATCACTGCACAGATAGGAGTGAGTGGAAGGGGTCAATATCAATGCACAGGTAGGGGTGGATGGGATGGGTCAATGTCAATGCACAGATAGGAGTGAGTGGAAAGGGTCAATATCAATGCACAGGTAGAGACGGGTGGGATGGGTCAATATCATTGCACAGGTAGGGACGGGTGGGATGGGTCAATATCACTGCACAGATAGGAGTGAGTAGAAGGGGTCAAAATCAATGCACAGGTAGGGACGGGTGGGATGGGTCAATATCATTGCACAGGTAGAGGTGGGTGGGATGGGTCAATATCATTGCACAGGTAGGGACGGGTGGGATGGGTCAATATCACTGCACAGGTAGGGACTAGTGGGATGGGTCAATATCACTGCACAGATAGGAGTGAGTTGAAGGGGTTAATATCAATGCACAGGTAGGGGTGGATGGGATGGGTCAATGTCAATGCACAGATAGGAGTGAGTAGAAGGGTTCAATATCAATGCACAGGTAGAGACGGGTGGGATGGGTCAATATCATTGCACAGGTAGGGACGGGTGGGATGGGTCAATATCACTGCACAGATAGGAGTGAGTAGAAGGGGTCAATATCAATGCACAGGTAGGGGTGAATGGGATGGGTCAATGTCAATGCACATGTAGGGGTGGGTGGGATGGGTCAATATTACTGCACAGGTAGGGACGGGTAGGATGGGTCAATATCACTGCACAGATAGGAGTGAGTGGAAGGGGTCAATATCAATGCACAGGTAGGGACGGGTGGGATTGGTCAATATCACTGCACAGATAGGAGTGAGTGGAAGGGGTTAATATCAATGCACAGGTAGGGGTGGATGGGATGGTTCAATATCATTGCACAGGTAGGGACGGGTGGGATGGGTCAATATCATTGCACAGGTAGGGACGGGTGTGATGGGTCAATATCACTGCACAGATAGGAGTGAGTGGAAAGGGTCAATATCATTGCACAGGTAGAGGTGGGTGGGATGGGTCAATATCACTTCACAGGTATGGGTGGGTGGGATGGGTCAATATCACTGCACAGATAGGAGTGAGTGGAAGGGGTCAATATCAATACACAGGTAGGGGTGGATGGGATGGGTCAATATCACTGCACAGGTAGGAATGAGTGGAAGAGGTCAATACCAATGCACAGGTAGGGGTGGATGGGATGAGTCAATATCATTGCACAGGTAGGGACGGGTGGGATGGGTCAATATCATTGCACAGGTAGGAACGGGTGAGATGGGTCAATATCATTGCACAGGTAGGGACGCGTGGGATGGGTCAATATCACTGCACAGATAGGAGTGAGTGGAAGGGGTCAATATCAATGCACAGGTAGGGGTGGATGGGATGGGTCAATGTCAATGCACATGTAGAGGCGGTTGGGATTGTTCAATATAACTGCACAGGTAGGGGTGGGTGGGATCGGTAAATATCACTTCACAGGTAGGGGTGGGTGGGATGGGTCAATATCACTGCACAGATAGGAGTGAGTGGAAGGGGTCAATATCAATGCACAGGTAGGGGTGGATGGGATGGGTCAATATCACTGCACAGGTAGGGGTGGGTGGGATGAGTCAATATCACTGCACAGGTAGGGGTGGGTGGGATGGGTCTACTCCACATGTAGGGATGGGTGGGATGGGGCAATATCACTGCACAGGTAGAGGTGGGTGGGATGAGTCAATATAACTGCACAGGTAGGGACGTGTGGGATGGGTCAATATCACTGCACAGGTAGGGACGGTTGGGATGGGTCAATATCACTGCACATGTAGGGGTGGGTGGGATGGGTCAATATCACTACTTAGGTGGGGTGAGTGGAAGGGGTCAATATCACTGCATAGGAAGGGACGGTTGGGATGGGTCAATATCACTGCACATGTAGGGGTGGGTGGGATGGGTCAATATCACTACATAGGTGGGGTGAGTGGAAGGGGTCAATATCACTGCACATGTAGGGGTGGGTGGGAGGGGTCAATATTTATCCAACATTACAGCTAGTAGTTTACTCGGTTATCCTGATCACTTTCCTACAACATTAATTTAAATATTTCTCTAAACTGATGTTTAAACACGCTTATACATTTTCCATACATATAGGGTTGATTATAGTCCAAATCTACGTACGCGCATCATTTGTTTGTGATTTTATAACACAATTTCTTTATTTTTATTTTGTCATTTAAAGGTAGCCCTTCAGTGAATACTTAATTGTTTAACTTTGCTCATTCAACAAATCTGTTAGGTAGGGGATTCAAGATTATTTATGGTTTTTTTTATTATTTAGTAAAAATATATTTACCAAAGTTAAATTCAGGTAGAGTCAAAAAATTTAATCAACGTTTAAAAGTGAATTATTACTAAATATGTACGATACAGATTGAGCATTACTTTTAATTAAAGTTAGTCTGACACCTCCAGTTTTGGAGATAAACAAATATTGAATGTTAGAAAACTAAAAACGTCCCTTCATTAAAAATTCAACGGTCTTTTTTTTAAATTAGACTTTTAATTTAAAGTTACGAAAGAAATAATAAAGCAAAGGTCACTGTAGTTTGAAGGGCAGTTTGAGCCGTGCTAACAACATTGAAGGTTTACTTGGTTCTTAACAAGTTGTTAATTAGAACCCTTCTCCTCCTGTTAAACCAGGGAATAATAAGGGAATATCTTATTACCATCTAACATTATATTTAGACGATAAAGTCTGAAACATAATCGAAAGTTCGTCGACTATTACGTTATTTACTATATAAAATCTTTAAGAAACTCATTTTGAAACATTTTATGTAGCTGAGCTATGCTAAATATATATTAGTATATAATGAAAAATATTTTATACAGAGTGATAAAATGTGTACAGTTATTAACTTTCTTAGATAAAAGATGTCTAGCAGAAACTAGGTTTAGATAAAATGGGAAGCTAACTTAGCTGATTTATAATTAGGTGTTTGTTGGAAAGGAACAAGTGGTTTGTTTGATAACGTCCTTTTACGTAATATGTTTTCATCTTCTTTAACAAGGATACAGCGACTTTATTTATCAGAATATCAGTATTATACATCAGGTCACAGGTACCTGAAAAACTATGTGAAAGATGTTTGCCAAGTACCTGTTGTATAGATAGTTGGAATATCACGACCCCCACATACATCGTGATTAGTGAAAGAAGATTCAACCAACATTGAAACGAGATTTGTAATGCTTAGTTAAATTATTAAGTTCTATTCTCTTACTATGTCTATTGCTTTTTAGTCTTCGTTTTCTCATTTTAGTCTGTGTCAGAATAACCTATTTCATGAGAGAAATATAAGAAACACCTGGAAAGTTCTCTCAGTGCTATTATGATGTATACCTGTTATAGTAAACATATGTGAGACCAAATTGAAAAGTGCTTATTAGTACATTGTTTATATATAATTTGTAAAATATGACCGTAGAGCATCGGATTAGTGTTAATAACAGTTTTAAAATATACGTTACTTTAGAACATGTTTTGTAGATTTGTGTAAGTTGATACAATGGAAATAAATACTATTAATTTCATTAAATGAATGTTATACATAATAATTTGTCTAAGTTAAATATTCATATGCTAAAGAGTATTTTATATTTTCAAGTGTGTATAAGAACATGTACTTTTATTTTGACTTTCACACCATAGAAGACTACAAGTCATCTTAAGGAAACTACAAATTGTTTTATACGAACAAAATAAACTCAGCCATGGTTCGTAACTACAACAAATATATTGTTGTAATGTTTGAGAAAATAAATCTTTGTTGTTTTTCTAGCCTTACATATATGTAATATACGAAAGTGTATTTTCTCTCTCAAATAAGAATTTACTGTCAGTGAGTCACAAGAAATTCTTTGAACTTCATGCCTCTATGATATTGAAGGCACTGATTTCCATTGAAACAGCACAAGTCACGTATTGTATCTATTATTATTACGGTACCAAAACAGTCGTAATTACGTTCATGTATATATGTTTCAATGGAAGTCATTTCCTTCAATATCACAGAGGCATAAATTTCAGAGGACTTCTCGTGACTCACCGGTTATAATAAACAACATCATGTACCTTTGAAAATATTTTTGTCTTTGTAAGAATTACGTAACTTATTTACTACATAAATTAACTTTAACGGTACAAAACATTTAATTTGAAACATTGCGGTACTCTCTGTACTGATGAAAACTGGATAGAAGAGCCTCGATATATTGTACTTGTATATATGGATACTCAAGATATGTCTATTTGAAGAGTAGATAGAAGAACATTTATATCATTCATGAGTACCTATCCATACCTTGTATGGAGAGTTACTCAGAGCCATGACCATATGAAGAGTAGATCGAAGAAACCAAATATCACACACTTATATGGATGGGTATTCAAGAACATGCCATGTGAAAGTGGATTAAAGAACCGCGATATTGTGAACTTGTATGGATGGGTACTCAGGACCATGGCCACGTTAAGAGTAGGTCGAGGATCCTTGATATCATGCACTTGTATGGATGGGTACTTGGGACCTTCGCCATGTAAAGAGTGGATTGAAGAACCTTGGTGTCATGCTCTTATATGGATGGGAACTCAGGACCATGGCCATGTAAAGAGTGGATTGAAGATCCTTGGCATCATGCACTTGTATGGATAGGAACTCAGGACCATGGCCATGTAAAGAGTGGATTGAAGATCCTTGGTGTCATGCTCTTATATGGATGGGAACTCAGGACCATGGCCATGTAAAGAGTGGATTGAAGATCCTTGGTGTCATGCTCTTTTATGGATGGGAACTCAGGACCATGGCCATGTAAAGAGTGGATTGAAGAACCTTGGTGTCATGCTCTTATATGGATGGGAACTCAGGACCATGGCCATGTGAAGAATGGATTTAAGAACCTTAGTAGAATGCCCTCCTAAGGATGTGAAAACTTTTCTAAGGATAAGGCTTGATTAAGAAAATTACTCAACTGCACATCAATTTAACTCAACAAACAATCATCCCTTGTATTACTTCCAGCGTATGATGTATTGTTGTGAATTTTTCTCACAACTGTCATTTTATAGAGATAGCTTCAAATAAACAGGCTATATTGTTTGATGTTGCTGTTCAGTATTATAGAAATTATTTAGGTTTTAGTTACTTATTTTATTTTTAAATTTGTTCATAACAGTTTTCGGTTTCTTTTTTTCAATAAGTTTAATGAAATATTCAGATTGGCAAATCCATAAACATTAATAATTTAAAATCTGAGATCGTCCGTTTGATAAAATTTCAACTGTGTTTTGACTTGTAATGTAAAATTATAAATAAATATTAAAGCGAAGGTCATTGAAGTTTCATGGGCAGTATACAAGACTTTGCTAACAACATTGATTGTTGTACTTGGATTTTAACAAGTTGTTAATTAAAATTCTTCTCCTCTTGTTTAGCTACCGTATCCAGGGAATAATAAGGGAATATCTTATTACCGTCTAACATTATATTTAGAAGATAAACTGAAAAATTACTTTAAATATGTTGTCTATTATCCAAAATATTTAAGAAACTAATACCAAAAGATTATTTTTTTAACTAAGCTACACTATAATCTGGGTAAATATATTATAAGAAACATATTTTAACACGACGTATCGGTTTTTTTTAACTTTACTTACCAGTTAACATGGGCTTGCAAGCCTGTGCGTGAACTTTATTCAAGGAGTAAAGAACCAACCGTTAGCTGTGTGGGGAGTCGAACCTTAGACCAAGCCCTCCACACTCCACAGTCTGAAGCCTTAACAACTGAGCCACCACGCAGGCAGACTGAAGGATTCGTCAAACTGAAGGACAAAACGTCCTCAATAACTAACATTTTTAAATAAAATATTTTAAACTGAAACAAGTATTTAATGAATGAGCATTGAATGTTGTGAATCGTGTGTTTTTGGGGTGGGTTAATATTACGTTATGAATTTTATGTATTTATCGGTGAACATTAATAATCGTATTAATTTGGGGTGAGGGAGACAAAGGTAGTTGGACATTTGGCATCATTACGTGAAGGTTACCAATCACGACGTTTCGATTTGGTAAAACCCAAACCTTTTTTAAGTGCTAAAAACTAAATTACATCTACATCTACAATACCACTATACATGTATGGGTGGGTGGGTGAGTTAGTACCGCTATACGTGTATGGGTGGGCGGGTGGGTCATAACCACTGTACGTGTATGGGTGGGTGGGTGGATCAGTACCACTGTACGTGTATGGGTGGGCGGGTGGCCAAGTAAAACTTTCATGATAGCGCTGGTTCGTTATCACCAGTTATCATCGTTTGGGGTAAGAAGGTCGAACGTTATCAATCGTATGCATCTCGGGTGGATTGGGTGAACGTTAGATCCTACTAAAGGAACGTAAGTGATTGAAGGACAAATAATCTGTCGTTTAACAATGAATAGGTTTGTTGAACGTTAAAAAATTCAGTGTATTATATTCAGTTGATTGAAACATCAAAAGTTAAGTGTAGCTTGGGTGGATTACTAGGCTTGTCAGTAATCGTGCTATAAATGTGAGCACATCCAACTTCTTATTCTTATTTGTGCTTATGTTATTATTATTCTTATACGAAATATTATGTGGGTTGGGTTGCTTTATATTTAAATTGGAATACCGATATGTTCATTAGAACTTTCATACTGCTAAAAAATATGTAATAATCACAGAGCTATTTTTAAAAATTGTCAACGTGTATATTTTTAAATATCTGTTCACTTTTCTGGTCAGTCCATGAGCAAAAGAATAAGCTTCAAAGTGACTTTGTGTTACTGTTTTTAGGCCACAACAACCCCTCGTGGCTGCAGCCACTCCTACTCCACTGAATCGATTCGCTTAAATCATCCCTAGTCACGATCTCTTGTCACTAAACTTGGTTTATGTAACTTCAGGGAAACACATCCATAGCGTATTTTGTCTATTGGGAATCTTATTACGAAGACCCACTAAATTACTCCAAAGTGTATAATATACGATAAAAGATAATCTTAAAATTAATTTGTACTCACATTTATTAATCTAAATATTAGCAGTTATATAGCCTATGTTAGGTTAATTGAAGTTATAATCAGCAGAGCTATTATTGTTTGTCCATTTACAGCACCTTGCACAATTATTATAATTACATCAATCGAGGTCAAATCATCCAATGATTGAGACTATTAAAACTCTCTATTTAAAGAAGCTGTAAGTAAAAATACGTAACCCGTAGCACATTTCCTCAGTGCTAAATGATGAAAAACAAAAGTAGCAAAATATCACAGGTTATCGATACAAATGAAAAACGAAAATCACACACATGTGGCGAGCGCCACCCGCGGGCGGAGATGCAACTATCGCGTGCGCATGCGCGAGGATCTGGGAAGGGTGCGGCGTACGGAGTCGTCGCCACGCAGGGGAGCCGTCGACACGCAGTGGTGGAGACGCCGGGACGAGTGAGGCCGCTCACTCGACAGCTAAGTTTCCTAGTTTTAGTATTCTTTCTAAATTAATAATATCTATTATGTTTTGGTTAGGCTAAATTAACCATTAAGGGGGGGGAGTAGTTTAATAGTTAATTCCTTACCTCCCACCCAAAAAAAAAAAAATAAATAAAAAATAAATAAATAAATAAAAAAAACACATTTTTAGGGGGGGGAGATTGTGGCGAGCGCCACCCGTGGGCGGAGATGCAACTATCGCGTGCGCATGCGCGAGGATCTGGGAAGGGTGCGGCGTACGGAGTCGTCGCCACGCAGGGGAGCCGTCGACACGCAGTGGTGGAGACGCCGGGACGAGTGAGGCCGCTCACTCGACAGCTAAGTTTCCTAGTTTTAGTATTCTTTCTAAATTAATAATATCTATTATGTTTCGGTTAGGCTAAATTAACCATTAAGGGGGGGGGGAGTAGTTTCCGATGGGTAGGTTTTAATCAGTCAATTAAATGTAGGGATTGGGAAGTCTAGGGCACGAGGGGATCGCAGCCAACCAGTTATTTTACCATTATATTAAATCTCTTAATTAACTTGTAATTAAATTACCCTTAAGGTAGATCACTCTTAGTGCTGATCAAAGCTGGTTGTGATTGATAGGCACCGTTCGCAAGCACTCTCGCGGCCAACACCATTGTACCAGCCCGCGCGTTTCTAACGTGGTGGAACAGGCGACGATTATTAATCAGCGATGATTTCACACGGCCTCTGGTAATTAATCTTTTGCTATTCAATTCAATCTATAACCGCGCATTTAATCCGGGTTCATTTTCGCGCCTTACCCCGCAATTGGTAGCATGCACACCACATCATCCATTCTTTTTTCGTCGCCGTTCGCCGCACACATGTGAAATGATAGCTTTCTTTATAATTCGGAAGCTAATTTACATATAATGAATTCCTACTATTTGATCATTTATTACAAGAATCATTTTTTCTGCAATTTTATTTTATTTTTCATGAAAAAAGAACTATAATAAATGATATATTTGAATCGAATATGAAAGAAGATAGTTTTGGGGGGACAGAGTTAACAACTGTTATTTCATAAAAACTACAATTAAAAGACTTATATTTTGTATGTGAATAGTTAAAACCATGTTCTTCAGAAATATATTTAAGTTTAGTTTTAGATAATTCCAAAAAGGTACAAAACGGAATTCTGGGAAAACTAATTTAAGCTAGACGCAACAAAAATTTGTGATCAAGTAAAAGTAAAAGGAAATATTTTCAAACTAAGAGTGTTTCAGGTCTAACTATTGTTAAAACAATAGATATGCTTCCACAGTACATTTAATTGTTAAGTACGAAATCACAAAGTAACACGATTAAAAGTTGAACACTGTAAACATTTTTTGCCAAAAAAAACCTTACATAAAAGCATTGGTAAAAGTGCTTTCTCTCTGAATAATAGAACAACAATTTTGCTCAATCTCAGTTCTAGCTCTGAGGTAGTTTGTAGTTTATGTAAGAAACCAAGACTGCTCCAGAACATCATCGTTATTGTAACTTCTTGTTAATCGGTTATTGGTCTGACAATCACACCTGTGTGAACTCTTCTCACATTGCATGTTTGTACTTCAAGATTTATAATTGTGTTATTATTGTAGTGTTTATTAATAGGCTGTTTTGTACCTGGTGATGAGGAAGTGTCAACAATTACTAAATACACGATACAGGCAGACATAGGAACACAAGAGAGGGATTATTGGTAAAGCGGGGAAAGCGAGCAGGGGTTCAGGAACGTGAAATATAACCTATTACCTGTCGGTCACCTTATCTTATCTCAAATGTTTTGTTGTTTGGTCCCTGGCACTTTCATTGTAAGGTCAGTTATCACGGCTTATCTACCTTTTACCTATTTATTTAACAGCTGGTTAAAAACTGTTTTAAACAACGTTCCTTGACCTAAAAAACGATAAATGCATATTTCAAAATAATTATAAGTGTCATTGTAATTAACAAATAAGAAAAGAAGACATAACAAAAATAGTAGCATTTAGTAAATCAGTATATTTTATTTTATTAATTTTTTACATTCCAACGGACTGTAAATCTTCATTTTTACAGTTTTTAACATATAATATAAATAGAGCAAATTATGAAAACAAATAACAAGATAAAACACATAACTAACAACAATAATAACCAAAAATAACAAGTAGAGAGAGAGAATATCCATTATTATCCATTATTCATAACAAGTAGAGAGAGAATGCTACAACAAATTGTCTTTATCTGCTACAACATACTTGACCCGAGATCTTCGTCTTGAGTGTTGCTACAATGTCCTGGAAAAAGTGTGCAAAGTTGGCCACACTGATTCCAGATCTTTAAAGTAGGGCCATCGTGCTGTTTCCAGCATAGTTAGTTCGGTGGTATTGACTGATAAATAGGTCTTTGGATCGAGTGGACGATGGAGTCTTAAATAGAACCAGTTTCAGTAAGTCAGGATCTTGTTCTTATTGTAGCATTTAAAAACTGAAAATGGTTTATTAACAATACAAAGCAATTTGTAAGGACGGATGTGAGATTTTAGTCGTTTGTATCCGCTTGTTGTTTCGTTCGTATATTTCGCGAGGCACTGCGTATTTAATAGAGGACATTTTTGCCTATGTTACTATATATTAATAATAATAATTTCAAGGATTATAAACATTTTAGTTTAAACATTCTTACATTTATCATTGGTTGGGTTTTTTAAAAATATAGTATCAACTATAAATATAACTTTAACTTTAAAAAAGAGGTATTTTTTAAACGAAACTATTTCAAACTTCATGCCCAAAATATTACTGTTTTGAACGTATAACATTGTTTGTCATAAACTTCAATATAAACATCATATTATGAAGCAGTGACCTGGGAGCCTTGATCAATATACAGCTCATCACCGTTAATTAGTAGAGGCACTTGTAGTGCTGGCCAAGTGTGATCACCTTAGGAAACCCATCAACTGAGTGACTGTGTTGATGTACATCTAAAGCACTCGTTCTCATGTACTCACAGCAAACATTCCTAGACCATGTAGTGACCTGCGGGCCTTTATCAATATACATCTCATAACAGCTAATCAGTAGAAGTACTTGTAGTGCTGGCCAAGGGTGATCACAGCGGGAAACCCATAAACTAGGTGACTTTGTTTATGTACATCTAAACCACTCGTTTTCATGTACTCACAGCAAACATTCCTAGACCACGCAGTGACCTGGGAGCCTCGATCAATATACAGCTCTGCACTGTTAATTAGTAGAGACACTTGTAGTGCTGGCCAAGGGTGATCACAGCGGGAAACCCATCAACTAGGTGACTTTGTTGATGTACATCTAAAGCACTCGTTCTCATGTACTCACAGCATTCATTCCTAGACCATGCAGTGACCTGGTCTTGAACAATATACAGTTCATCACTGTTAATTAGTAGAGGCACTGTCCAAGGGTGAACACAGCAGGAAACCCATCAACTAGGTGATTTTGTTAATGTACATCTAAAGCACTCGTTCTCATGTACTCACAGAAAACATTCCTAGACCACGCAGTGACCAGGAAGCCTTGATCAATATACAGCTCATCACTGTTAATTAGTAGAGGCACTGTCCAAGGGTGAACACAGCAGGAAACCCATCAACTAGGTGATTTTGTTAATGTACATCTAAAGCACTCGTTCTCATGTACTCACAGAAAACATTCCTAGACCACGCAGTGACCAGGGAGCCTTGATCAATATACAGCTCATCACTGTTAATTAGTAGAGGCACTGTCCAAGGGTGAACACAGCAGGAAACCCATCAACTAGGTGATTTTGTTAATGTACATCTAAAGCACTCGTTCTCATGTACTCACAGAAAACATTCCTAGACCACGCAGTGACCAGGTCTTGATCAATATACAGCTTATCTCTGTTAATTAGTAAAGGCACTTGTACTGACGTCCAAGGGTGATCACAGTGGGAAACCCTTTAAGTGTGTTGTTAATTATTAGTTAAACTAATACATTGCTTTAGCGATTATATATGTATTAGATATTTTGGCAATTCGACCTTTCCTGCTACACTTGAGTATAACGATAGTAGCTAAGTTCCTGTTTAAATAATTTCTATACTTACTACTATAGTGTATTATAGGGATCATCATTGTATTATTTGTATTAGGAAATCAGCGTATTTTGAGTTGTGAGTCCAAAATCTTGCCACATCAACAATGTTTCTTGAGATTGGAATTCAGTTCTAATTTGCTATGGTAGGGATTTTGATCTGTGTATTAATCATCAAAACGCAAAATACATTCGTACAAAAGAACAGAGGACCCTTGTAAATGAAAATTTCAAGTTCATTCGAGTTATAATTGTGGTGAGTGTGATAAAAAGTAAACAATTACATTCTTTGTCACAGGTGACCTCTCAATGATCTCCTCGATGGTTGGTGTAACAGCATCTTTATCATATAAGGTCTTCAATAAACGCAATTCTGTCTTCGACCGGCATGCTTCCTATCAAGGAAATTGTGAAGAACCTTTGGTTGGAATTGGCTTCCATGAGCACATAGACTGAAAACAGCAGAAGTCTCTGCTTCCAGGGTTCAGACTAACACCTCCTGGCTCCAGTGTGATGTTTAGACACACTAACATATTTGTCAGCAATATCACTGTGAACAAAAGTGGCCACGTCTCATGACACTAGCCTTGGAAAATATAGCCAGTGATCGATATACTGACAGGTTGTGTGATTTTTTTTTTTTATGGTATTTTGTTTTTATATTACTTATATAAATGTAATACAACGTAAACGGTCCTTTTCTCGTATATTAACGTTACTTTTTCTTTTGTTTGAATAATTTCTTTTTTAATGATTAATAAATATACCTTGCCGGCATGGTGCCTAAGGCTCCGGACTGTGGAAGCAAGGACCAAGATTCGAATCCCGACTGAGCCAACGGTCGGTACTTCAATCTCTGCATAAAATTTACGTACATGCCTGTAGGCCCATGTCAACAGGCGAGTATTTTTTTTTTTTAATAGCTACTGGCTTTCCTATTAAATCCCTATTACAAAACAAGTTAGAAATGGTTAACACGATTATTTAGAACATTTTAAAATAGCAGTCCTATAAAATTTTATCTTCATTTCTAAGTAGTTCATTTATTTTAATATTCAAATAGTTTAATGTAAGGAAATCCCTTTAATGAATTCAAGATATAATACAAATAAATGCAATTTATAAATATATTTATTGAAATCAGGCTCGATTTCATCAAATCGATTTGTTAGTAAAATATTTAACTGGATATCCATCACTTTATAAAAACATATTATTTCGATTCATTAGATAATCAACAACTAATAAAACTGTTAGGTGCCTGCAAATTATGTATTTCTTGGATTTCGTGAGAAGGTAACGTCATAGTTATTTATAAGGAACTGAATGACAGTAAGAAATACTAAACAAAATAAACAATGACATAAATTGGATAAGGACTCTCTAATATGTTTCATTTGTAATCCAAGTGCTACTTATTTGTATTAAGGGAACTTTGTATAGCACTTAAAGACAAACATAAAATTAATATAAATACTTGTAACATTGATTTTTATTTTATTTTTTTTTTTTTTAATAAAACAGTATTATCCTATTTTAAGAAAAATTTTAATTGTATAGCAATTGGATGGTTTTCATATAAATAAATAGTATATATTCAGCTAAATATAACCAATAAATTATATTTAATCGAGTAAAGCCATAAAAACAATCAATAAAACAAATTAATAACACAACAAAACCCAGACCAGCATGAATCATTTGAACTATTATAAAATAAAATAAGAAATGGTTGTTTTTAAATGAGTTTAAAATGATACATACTACGTACTTTAAGTAATAAAAAAAATTAGTTACCTCCTCACTAATGAGGTACGTCATTTAGGTAATCAACTCACCAGCCATTAGTTTGCCCCTCTTGTACTCTTGATAGAAGAAAAAAAAAAAAAAAAAAAACAGGTAAACAAGCCATTTTAGAATCACCTAAGAAGGTTTTTTTTCAAAAAAATTTCCAACTTTGTTCATTTTTAGTTAAATGTGTAAATATATTTTTCGTCATTATCTATTTAATGAGGTGTGCAATTACACAATTACGTCTTTAGTAAAAGTGTAACAATTGACATTAATTATTTTCTACTTTCAAAAACGTTTAATTCACAGCTAAAACAAACAAAAATTATTATAAAAATAATAATTAGTACTAAAATGTTTAGTATAAATTAATAATAACAATAAAATTAATAATTAGTAGTATAAAATGTTTTCAAAGAAAACAGTATTTCGTTTACAGTAATTATCCTTTTTCAATAAAAACTTCATAATTTCAGATATTCCCTAGACAAAAGCATATGTTTACAAGCCGTTACTCGGATATATATTTTTACATTCTCTCAACAAAAACGTATATATTTTCATTAATTTGTGATACGCACATGTATGATTTAGTAATTCACATATTTATAATATTATTTTAAGTGTTATCAAATTTAATATAAATAAGAATACGTTATGACTAAATAATAGGTGTACGTATTTGATATTCAATCATTTTGAAAATGTAAACTCTTTATAATTAAAGTACAAAAATCGTTCTGTGAAAAATGCAAATATCTGACATTGGTTCGAAAAATCAAATGTAGTCATTTATCACAAACTATAAGAAAATTATAATAATATTACAAATAAAGCAGGCTTTGATTTTCTCATTATTTCGTTACTACATAAAAAGTATAATTTCAAAATGATCGATTGAAAATCAAACGAAATGACGATACTTAAACACAAGGACCTGTTAGTGAAACACACTGTAAACAAAGTGAGGATACTTAAACACAAGAACCTGTTAGTGAAACACACTGTAAACGAAGTGACGATACTTAAACACAAGGACCTGTTAGTGAAACACACTGTAAACGAAGTGATGATACTTAAACACAAGGACCTGTTAGTGAAGCACACTGTAAACGAAATGACGATACTTAAACACAAGGACCTGTTAGTGAAACACACTGTAAACATAGTGACGATACTTAAACACAAGGACCTGTTAGTGAAACTAACTGTAAACGAAGTGATGATACTTAAACACAAGGACCTGTTAGTGAAGCACACTGTAAACGAAATGACGATACTTAAACACAAGGACCTGTTAGTGAAACACACTGTAAACCTAGTGACGATACTTAAACACAAGGACCTGTTAGTGAAACACACTGTAAACGAAGTGACGATACTTAAACACAAGAACCTGTTAGTGAAACACACTGTAAACGAAGTGACGATACTTAAACACAAGGACCTGTTAGTGAAACACACTGTAAACGAAGTGACGATACTTAAACACAAGGACCTGTTAGTGAAACACACTGTAAACGAAGTGACGAAACTTAAACACAAGGACCTGTTAGTGAAACACACTGTAAACGAAATGACGATACTTAAACACAAGGACCTGTTAGTGAAACACACTGTAAACCTAGTGACGATACTTAAACACAAGGACCTGTTAGTGAAACACACTGTAAACGAAGTGACGATACTTAAACACAAGAACCTGTTAGTGAAACACACTGTAAACGAAGTGATGATGTTTAAACACAAGGACCTGTTAGTGAAACACACTGTAAACGAAGTGACGATACTTAAACACAAGGACCTGTTAGTGAAACACACTGTAAACGAAGTGACAAAACTTAAACACAAGGACCTGTTAGTGAAACACACTGTAAACGAAGTGACGATACTTAAACACAAGGACCTGTTAGTGAAACACACTGTAAACGAAGTGACGATACTTAAACACAAGAACCTGTTAGTGAAACACACTGTAAACGAAGTGACGATACTTAAACACAAGGACCTGTTAGTGAAACACACTGTAAACGAAGTGATGATGCTTAAACACAAGGACCTGTTAGTGAAGCACACTGTAAACAAAATGACGATACTTAAACACAAGGACCTGTTAGTGAAACACACTGTAAACCTAGTGACGATACTTAAACACAAGGACCTGTTAGTGAAACACACTGTAAACGAAGTGACGATACTTAAACACAAGGACCTGTTAGTGAAACACACTGTAAACGAAATGACGATACTTAAATACAGGGACCTGTTAGTGAAACACACTGTAAACCTAGTGATGATACTTAAACACAAGGACCTGTTAGTGAAACACACTGTAAACGAAGTGACGATACTTAAACACAAGGACCTGTTAGTGAAACACACTGTAAACGAAATGACGATACTTAAACACAAGGACCTGTTAGTGAAATACACTGTAAATGAAGTGATGATACTTAAACACAAGGACCTGTTAGTGAAGCACACTGTAAACCTAGTGACGATACTTAAACACAAGGACCTGTTAGTGAAACACACTGTAAACCTAGTGACGATACTTAAACACAAGGACCTGTTAGTGAAGCACACTGTAAACGAAGTGACGATACTTAAACACAAGAACCTGTTAGTGAAACACACTGTAAACGAAGTGACGATACTTAAACACAAGGACCTGTTAGTGAAACACACTGTAAACGAAGTGACGATACTTAAACACAAGGACCTGTTAGTGAAACACACTGTAAACGAAGTGACGATACTTAAACACAAGAACCTGTTAGTGAAACACACTGTAAACGAAGTGACGATACTTAAACACAAGGACCTGTTAGTGAAACACACTGTAAACGAAGTGATGATACTTAATCACAAGGACCTGTTAGTGAAACACACTGTAAACGAAATGACGATACTTAAACACAAGGACCTGTTAGTGAAACACACTGTAAACCTAGTGACGATACTTAAACACAAGGGCCTGTTAGTGAAGCACACTGTAAACGAAGTGATGATACTGAAACACAAGGACCTGTTAGTGAAGCACACTGTAAACGAAATGACGATACTTAAACACAAGGACCTGTTAGTGAAACACACTGTAAACCTAGTGACGATACTTAAACACAAGGACCTGTTAGTGAAACACACTGTAAACGAAGTGACGATACTTAAACACAAGGACCTGTTAGTGAAACACACTGTAAACGAAATGACGATACTTAAACACAAGAACCTGTTAGTGAAATACACTGTAAATGAAGTGATGATACTTAAACACAAGGACCTGTTAGTGAAGCACACTGTAAACGAAATGACGATACTTAAACACAAGGACCTGTTAGAGAAACACACTGTAAACGAAATGACGATACTTAAATACACGGACCTGTTAGTGAAACACACTGTAAACCTAGTGACGATACTTAAACACAAGGACCTGTTAATGAAACACACTGTAAACGAAGTGACGATACTTAAACACAAGGACCTGTTAGTGAAACACACTGTAAACGAAATGACGATACTTAAACACAAGGACCTGTTAGTGAAATACACTGAAAATGAAGTGATGATACTTAAACACAAGGACCTGTTAGTGAAGCACACTGTAAACCTAGTGACGATACTTAAACACAAGGACCTGTTAGTGAAACACACTGTAAACCAAATGACGATACTTAAACACAAGGACCTGTTAGAGAAACACACTGAGAATTTTATTTAATCATAGCCAATTAAATGTCAGTTTATAAATGGCAAGGATTTTATTAAATTAGTCCTACTATTTTTAATTGAGTCGATGTAATCAGTCAATATCATTATTTGTAAAGATGTCAGAGATTTTTATATACATAAATCACAAAGCAACAATGATTGAACTGACAGACAACGCAGCTTTTGTTTGTTGTTGTCAATTATACAAAAACAATTTAAAAGGTGTTTTCTCTTTGCATAATAAAAGGCCAATTTCACACAGATTTGCTTGCCTTGAGGTAGTTTGTAACCTTTGAAAGTAAACAAATTTATTCCAGAACAATCTTTTATATTGTAACGCCTTATTTATGGTATTTAGGTGCTAGTCGGAGGATGTTATTTTATTGTCTATTGACAACAGTCGTTAATATATTGTTTAATGTCAATCATAAGATGTTCTATTTTTTTATTTTTACATTACATAATAAATTTTAAACAAATTTAATTTTTTCTTTGTTAAAGAAAATTTATTTGCGTTCTAAGTATTATTGTAAATACTTATCTTTAACTTAATAACACTACAGTTCTCTTTACTGATATTAATCTAAACTTTAAAACTTTAACTACCGGTGCATTCTTCTCAAGAAATAATTATATTAAAACTAAGACTTGTTATCAATAAAATAAAAATTTTCTTTTAAAATATTCTTTTCTTTTATGTTGTAGTTTTCTGAGTCTATATTCTTTCAAAACTACATTTTTATAGTACTAAAACCAGTATATTCCCTGAGAAAAGGAAAATTAGGGTAATGTACAACATTTGTTCTCATGTACTCACAGCAAACATTCCTAGACCATGCAGTGACCAGGGAGCCTTGATCAGTATACAGCTCATCACTGTTAATTAGTAGAGGCACTTGTACTGCTGGCCAAGGGTGATCAAAGTGGGACATACATCAACAAAATGACTGTGTTGATGTACATCTAAACCACTCGTTCTCATGTACTCACAGCAAACATTCCTAGACCATGCAGTGACCAGGGAGCCTTGATCAATATACAGCTCATCACTGTTAATTAGTAGAGGCACTTGTACTGCTGGCCAAGGGTGATCAAAGTGGGACATACATCAACAAAATGACTGTGTTGATGTACATCTAAACCACTCGTTCTCATGTACTCACAGCAAAACTTCCTAGACCATGCAGTGACCAGGGAGCCTTGATCAATATACAGCTCATCACTGTTAATTAGTACAGGCACTTGTAGTGCTGTCCAAGGGTGATCACAGTGGGAAACCCATCAACTAAGTGACTGAGTTGATGCACATCTAAAGCACTCGTTCTCATGTACTCACAGCAAACATTCCTAGACCACACAGTGACCAGGGAGCCTTGATCAATATACAGCTCATCACTGTTAATTAGTAGAGGCACTTGTACTGCTAGCCAAGGGTGATTAAAGTGGGACATACATCAACAAAGTGACTGTGTTGATGTACATCTAAACCACTCGTTCTCATGTACTCACAGCAAACATTCCTAGACCACGCAGTGACCTGGGAGCCTTGATCAATATACAGCTCATCACTGTTAATTAGTAGAGGCACTTGTAGTGCTGTTTATGGGTGATCAAAGTGGGACATACATCAACTAAGTGACTGTGTTGAAGTACATCTAAACCACTCGTTCTCATGTACTCACAGCAAACATTCCTCGACCACACAGTGACCAGTGAGCCTTGATCAATATACAGCTCATCACTGTTAATTAGTAAAGGCACTTGTACTGCTGTCCGAGGGTGATCACAGTGGGAAACCCATCAACTGAGTGACTGTGTTGATGTACATATAATGCATTCGTTCTTATGTACTCACAGAAAACATTCCTAGACCATGCAGTGACCAAGGAGCTTTGATCAATATACAGCTCATCACCTTTAATTAGTAGAGGCACTTGTACTGTTAGCCAAGGGTAACTTTTTAAACCTACTGAAGGACCAGTCCATCAACTGAGGGACTGTTTTGGCGTTTCTAACGAGGTGAGATATTTGTGTTTCTACTGTAGGTCTGAATTTCTCCATCTAGAAGTTGTAACAGATATGTAATTCCGAATCTTTTGTATTGTTCTTATTTCAGTCACAGAACATACCAGTACTCTAAAAGTAGTTCAAGGAGTTATTATTTTACCAGGTAAACTTAGTGTAATGAAGTCCTCTCCAACTCCTGCAGATAAATAAATGCCTGAAACGTAAGTTCTAAACGGCCAGTGACCGTGATGCGGGCAAGGACGGGATCCCTCACCGGTCACCAAGGAACAGCCACGCTCGATAGAGCTGACGCCGATATCTTGCAATAATGTCAGAACACTCCAGTCAAGGCATCTGCCAACCATGGACGTATACATAGTTGTAGGTAAATCACAATAGGAAATAAGAAAAATGACCGAATAATTTATGAATAAATCCAGGCCTTATGAATTTTTGGTCTATGTCTTTTTTTAGTAGTTATTCACTAAAATCCTTAGTTTAAAACCTGAGACCAACTATTCCTCCAACTAGTAAGTTTTTTCAATCCAACTGACCACTTTTACACTACTAATAATATTTATTTTGATAGTAAAGAAGTTTTAGAATATTCAAAAGAAATAAGGGGTGACAATAACAAATAATAAAACGAGATTCTAATAAACATCATACTTGCGGGGAGTAAAAAATCGCACAATTAGATAATTAACAACTGAGAAAAATCACCTAATTACATAAAATTGCAAATAAATTCTTACATATTACTTTAAAATGCATCACTATTTTGAATAAAATACAATTAAATCAAATATTAAAGGCAATAAAAACTATTAATTGTCTATATATAATCATAGCTTAAATATTTGTCTAGCACAGAAGGTGATGGACATTCCACTCAAATGTTAGCACTCTTCTACAACATAACCTATTACAACACCAATGAAAGTTTTAATTTATTGATATGGAAATGAATTAAAACTTTCATTGGCCTTAGTGCAACTAACACCACGACTCCAGATGTCTTTGAATCATATGGGTTATCAATCATGTTTACTATCGTGGATTGTGTTTTTTAAAATGGTGTTACCAGAAGATGGGCCGTTACAAAAAGCGTAAATAAACTTTTGTTGAGTATTACTTGAACCCCATATCAATAAAAAAAAATACAAACAATCATTAACGTATCATAATATTTATGTTGGATTATTTTTTTAGACGATTCCAAATATTCACTTTATATATAAATCTATGGTTCAATACCAACCTCATGTTTTTGTTATTTAGCTTTACCTTGAACGTTGCGTATTTATAATGGCATTAGGTTGACTTTTCCTAGAAATACCCATTTATTAAATGTCCAATAATTCCCTGGCAACCAAGGGACCAACAGCTTTACGTAGAATCGAATTTACGTCGTTTTGGTCTGATTTCCAGCAGATTTACAAGGTTTATACTCAGTTCTCTTCCCTAAACAACACTGACTACCACCCAAAACGGACACTCCAGACTTCTCTTGTAATGACCACATCGATGGCAACTATTGAGCTGATGCTGTGTCAGCATTAAGAGGACCTAGCATCGATCCTATCGCTTACAAACTGCACAACACTTCGTCCCAGTATATCCATATCCTTTAAATTTTTCTTTTATTTCCTTTGGTTACCGATTGGTATTTAATTAAATCTCAAATATAATCATAAAATGTTCTGCTTAAAAACCCAGTCATATCTTATTTATCTCCATATTCAAGAGTCAACAAAGTTTGAAATTAAATGTCCTTATTTTTACGGCCCTCCTTTTCAAGATGCATTCCCAGTTCAGCATAACTAAATTTTATAAATATACATTAATCGCTATCCTAACCAAAATCTTATAAATCCTTACATACTTTCCTGCCATACGCAATATTTATTATTGTTAAAGCTAAAAGAAAAATCAAACAAAAATTCATCGTTTTACTATTCAAAATTTTAAATTGAATTGTAATTTGTATCATGTATGTATCTATGTCTTGATATATGTAAATCACACTAAAATAGTTATTTTTTTATTTTTAATGGAAGGCCAGTATCTAGTTTTGATCTCACTCTGCCTATTCCCATACACCATTGAGCTGTGCAGGGAACTTTCTTAAACACTGAATGGGAAAAACATTTCAACACAAGGTGAACATTACTAATAAAACTTATAGTCAATGCCAGAATTCGAACCTGCGCTATCAAAGTCCTTGTTCCTTATACCACTCAGTCACTTACTAATATTTTGTAAAGGCTAAAGGTCCTTTATAGGATAGTATCAATAAAAAATCAAATAAACTTAATTCTGTCTCCGGAAATGTTTATTATCACTTATTGGTACAAATATGATATGGTCGAACAGTTAGTACCCTTGCTCCCACCTTACACATGCAATATAATGCTGATAACAAAATATATAATTACATCTAGTTTAAGCGTAACCACAAATAGATTATAAATCACAAAACCCCTTAACAATACTTTAACAATTTTATCAACAATGAATATTAAAATTATCAACCAACAAGCAAATATTTATAACAATAACTGTATTAAAATTAAGAAGGAACACTTTTAAAATGTAATACACAAAGTATAAAGCTTTCTGACTTTTAGGAATATTTAAAATAAAAATTAGATGAGAAAAGAAAAGAATTATGAAATATAAAATTATTAAAAAAAACATCGACAGTGGGAATCACACTAAAAACCTATAATATGCATTATTTTGTGTATTAACTGGAGAAAAACACATAGTATTTATTTTATTTTCTCAAATCTAGACACTATTGTCATAAACACTTAAACATATTTTACGTGGAACATGAAGCTCTGTGACGTAACACATAAAGAGAATTCACATTTATTAAACAAATAAAATTAAAATTACAGAATAATAGTCGTTGTTGTGGTTTTATTTACAAGCCAAAGTAAGTAATGCCTAAAACAAGGATAACAAAGTGAAAACGATTAAAAAAATGTAAATACGATAAAATTACTCCTGTACCGAGTAAGAGTTAAAACAGAAAAAGGTTATGATAGTATACAAATAACTTATGTTTAATTAAATAAATTACAAATACATATTAGTTTAATTTAACTAATGGTCACCAAAATGGCTCCATTAAAATTCCTTCAAAGTAGTAATTACATCTCAACTATTAAAGTATCACAAAATGTAAATATTATACGATGTTATTTAATATCTTAATTTCAGACTAAACACATAAATTAACAAACTTAAAGTATTTTAAGGGTACAATTATATTTACAAATGGACAAAATTATTATGAGAAGCAATAATTATACATTGTACACTAAAATGGACGCCACTAACATTAATGTACAAACATACACGTTCATGAACCTGTCTTTAAAATTCAAAACATCACAATATTTTAAATACTTAAAAAGGACGGATAACGTACGATTAGCTTGACATCGAGTGTTATTACGTAATAAAAACATTTTTACTATATTTTACACACTTTTTGTCAAAATAACACTGAATATAAATTATAGAATTAACAAATGTTAATAAGATTTCTAAACACAAAAAAAATGTCTGTTATTGACTCAACAAAATGTTTCTTACTAATTAAAACAGACTACTTTTGTAACATCTATTTTGTGAATGCTTGATGTTAAGTTAATATATATTAAATAATAATAGTATAACAAAATATTGTTAGTAAATTATTTTTTCCGACGCGTTTATCTTCTGTTGATTTATTTTAGTGGAGTTTTGTTTGTATAAGGAACTAGTTAGACATACTATTATACAACTAAAGCGGATCTAGCCGTTAAAAAAGTAAATAATAGAGAGGTTCTATTTTGGGTTACATGTTCTATGATGATTTGTAACACCGATGAAAAAAACGTTACATTTACAGTAAAAATACAATAGCAGTTCAAACTAACAAACTTTTTTTATGTATTTCTAAAATCTTTGTTCATTTGTAGCTAACAAAATTCAATTAATTTCTAATATCAGTGTTTGTCTCAACGAATCCTATCTTACTAAACAGTATTTTGAGAGAGTTTTTAACTATTTACCCAATTCTACAGGTGATAGATGTCTTTCTGAATCGGATTTAAGACAAAAAATTTTACGTGAAATGTGTATTAAAGTAAAATATGTTTTCATGTCTTAATACGAAATAATATTTTACAAAATTTAGCATTCTAATTAATATAAATAAGCAAGTTTCATTTTTTTTTCTCCATAATCATACATAGGCCTACTATTATGAGGATGTGCTTTTATCTGGGAATCACGGTTGCTTAGTTAAATGAATATTTTATTCAGCTAGTCTCTATGAAACATGATAGTTTTATAAAACTTGAGTATTATAAACGAGTATCCATTTTACTTTAAAAATAAAACTTTAGTAAGAGGAATAAATGGAGCGTTTATATTTTACTGTGATCTAAATTAAAAACTCAATCTTCCGTTTTGCATTTCTCTCAAACGGAACTTATTTTATAAGGAAACAGCTCTTAAAAAAGTATTTTAATATCAGCTGTGTAAGGTATTATGGGAATTTGTTATTCTATGTAAATCTTATAGTCACCTGTGTAATGCAATTTCATAGTTTTTATTTTTAAATAGAAAATATTACTTGGAAAAATAAGTACGAACATAATTTTTTATTTATAAAAATAATTTATAAGAACAGTTTTTATCCTTCTTATAAATATAAAAAATTATTAATTATTTAATTCAAAAGTTTGTATCATGATCTACTCTTAATTTCACTACCAGTATTATAAATATACAATTTAAAAAATTAAAAAAAAAATACTACTTGTATCTTAAACTAGCGCACTATTTTAAAGCTTTCACCATTATTAGGAGACTTTAAAAAGATTTTATATGAACTATAGAAAACTTTTAACCAACCGATTTGATATGAGAATATTTTACTGATATTAAACAAACATTGGTCCTATAAATTCCAATGAACCACGGCTACACCACACATTATTTTATATTTTATAACCTGCAGTTAATAAACCCCTAACAAGCTACTTTTATTTTGAATGTTTTGATTCTAGTTGAGTATTTTTTAGATGTATTTGAGTAAGTCTTAAACAATAAATGCTAATTCGGCATTTGTGGCAGATATAAAGTGGCTCAAATGATTTTACATGATTGCCATGTATTCATGTTCAAGATCATTCATCATGATCAGCCTGAATGGTTTATGGCTACATTTTAAACCTACATTTACTGTATTGTATTTACTGTAAAAGCTCCATACACTCTATGACACGTTACAATCATCAGTTCCATTATGAGCATCCCGAATCTGCTGTTTTGCCTTCCGACTACTCCGACGTATGAGACTTCGACTCCTCGGCTTCGCTCGGGAGGGTTCGGGTGTACTCGGGCTGCTGGTGCTAGCTTCAGGTACGGTTTGTGGACTTGCAGCTCGTCTCCCCCCACCCCTTACGTACGCACTGGAACGCCGTTTTAGTGGAGTTTCCTCCCCTGTTGGTGGCAGGATGCGAGAGAGAGTCACAAAACATTTGAATATATCTCTCACGTTATAGTTATCCTTCGCTGAGCACTCCATTAGTTTGGCTCTGAAACAGATTAGATGAACAAAAATTAATATTTTAACTGTAAGTTTACTTTTCTTTCAGAAAAAAACTGGGACCTTTTCCGTTAGTTCGCTGCCACTACTTTGGTTAGGTTATGTTATATTTGTTTATTTTAGGTTTTGTTAGGCTATGTTAGGTTTGGTTTTGATATATTAGGTTAACCTAAGTTATGGTTATGGTAGTGAATCAACGGAAAAGATAAATAAACTGTCATGTTGTTTCTATTATTTTTGCTTCGTCACATCCTGTGGGGTAAGTATGTCTGGTGGTATCAACCATTAAATGGGATCTAAATTGTCCTTATTAGTTACATCACTGACTACAGAAACAAGAAGATGGGCTCATATGGGCCCCGGTGAAATTAGTTCTCGTTCGTTTTTCATAGGTAGCGCCAGAGGTTTCCTCCTCTCTATCACTCTTCAACCCTCTCTCTGTCTGTCTCCAGCACACGCTGAGTGGCCAATAGCTGTGCTAATAGTGCGCCAAGTAGTCGTCTGAGCCAATCGCCGTTAGGTGGCAGCACAGGCACGTGTCTAGAGCCAACTTATTGCCTTAGACAGTCTGTTAGTTTCGATTTTCTATAGTTATATATAACCTAAATAATCAATCTTATTTTTTATACATTAAAAACAAAGTTGATAATGAATTCAACTGGCAAAACTAGAATTTACTCGGATATTTTACACGTGAATTGAAACTATCAGCTTAACATAACCTCCAAACTAGGGAAGTGGTTGCAGAGGAAAATTATATAGTGTGGATTCGAACCAGTGTCAATGGTTGACTAACCAGATCCTTATCAATGACCTCCATTCGATCATAAATTAACTCGTAAATGTTCATTAAATTAATTATCAAGCTGCAAAAATAGGTCGTACATTACAAATTTATATTAAAGGTCTTTACAAACAAAATACATTGTTCACTGTTGGATCAACTGCTACAACTAATCGTTAAAAAACTACGATTAATGTTTTGTTGGTAAAGATGCTTAGGCGTGTATACTGTATTATGGGACTGGCAACGTCAATATTATATAACAAAAATGTTTACTACTAGTTAATCACTGGAGAGAGTATTAAAAACAAGGAGTAAGTTGGTGTACATGACAATGATGTGTATCGTAGGTTGAACGATTTCGGAGGTAACGCATATAATACACTTTGTACATGAACTTCTGTGAGAAACCCAAGTTAATTCTGTATGTCAGTAAATAATCAAAATGTACAGTGTAAATATTTCATTAAAACTGTTAAACATAAAAGACCACGAGTTTACGACTAGACGCGTTTCTATTTACTTATCTCTTGATCTGATTTTAATTTAAACCCTCTCGAGAAAGCGAGAGAGTAACTAATCGAATGAAAAATGTATATGTTGTCATTTAAGCATTGTTTCACATTTTAATGAAGTATTCAATTATGTTTAACAAGTCTTTAGGTTTCCGTTAGTTATTTTAATTCTGACTAAATTTTATGTAATATTAATTAAGAGTAAACTAGCATTATATTGTGAGAAATTGGAATTGGGGCTATTGTAATAGCATCTGATACTTCCAATTGAAATCGGTAATGCTCCAATAACCAGGACTCCAATAGTTGGTTGGTGATTCCATTTCTCATTTTCCTTTCCTTTAGTAGCCAAAATACATTTCAGAATGAATGAGTTTATTTTTATTCATGAACAAGTATTACGAACGTATTTCTCACTCTTCTAACTATACTCGTACTAGTTCTTTGGTAGTTTATATTTTGGGGATTTAAAACATTTTTGTATTTAGTTAAAAAGAGCCTTTTTTATGGCCCACCCCCACAATAATTGAGATGTAAGCTAGGTCGACTTATTATAGAATATGTGTTCACAACACGACTATGAAGATGGGCTGGGAGAACATCTAATTGCCAATATATCAAATTGCCACGACACCATTAAGAGCCTGCCATTCTGTGGAACCCTTACCCTACCCAGCCCTTCAACCTACCCACATATATGGAGTGTTCAACTTCCAACAATCCAAATACATACAATATTTTTAAAGTTCCTATCCGCCAATATACATTTTAGTTAATATTCTTTTCATCCAAATTATTTAAAGACTTTAAATAAGAGAATTTAAGGACCGTTATACTGAAATTATAGATTTGAATAAATTATATTTTCAATGATCTGACAAATCAGTTTCTGTACTTGGTAAATTAAATTCAGATTGAATAAGTATTTTTATTGGACTCAGTTACGTTAAGCAATGTCTTATTATTTTACTAGGTAAAGTTAGGGCTAATGAGCCCTCTCTAACACTTAACCTGGGGACCAACGGCTTTACGTGACTTCCGAACCACGGGAGCGGAAGGGTAAAAACTATTAGTGGTCTCATCGGGAATCAAACCCGGACCAGCTGCGTGGCAAGCTACTGCATTACTCCCTTAGCTAAGGCCGCTCCTTTTAAAAGGTGCCAGTCAAAGATACGATGTTGAACATGAGTTAAGAATGAGTTTATGAAAGAATTAAGTTCAATCGAATTCCAGAAAGGGCCATTCAGTAACAACCCAACTAGAATGGCAACTAAAAGACCTGTAAGTTATAGTGAATCCGAACCACGTAGTAACAGTCTATTGTTCGACTAACGAACACGTCTGATACTCAATCTTTGATTTTAGGCCTTAACGGCTGGTGTCATAACTAGAATCTATATTTTCCAGCGACAACTACATCTCAAGTGAAAACCGGAAGTTTCTCCGATGCTGTGATATATCTTATGACTAATAACTATAGCTTCCGGTAACAACCTTAAAAGTATTTTAAACAATAAAAGAACTCCAGTATTGAATTATTGATAATTTTCAGTACTAAGGTACGTAAATTTTAATACGATAGTCAGAAGACCCGCCCACCCATACACATACAGTGGTATTGACCCACCCAACCACCAATACATGTTCAGTGATATTGACCCACCCGCCCACCAATACACGTACAGTGGTACTGAGTGGCGGGTGGGTCAATACCACTATTTCGTACTGATCCACTCACCCACCCATACACGTAGAATGATACTAGACCACCCGCCCACCCATACACGTACAATGGTATTAACCCACCCGCCCACCCATTCACGTACAATGGTATTAACCCACTCGCCAAACTATACACGTACAGAAGAAAAAAAGGACATTTTTACACAGAGATGCGAGGCACTGGATACTTCCAGCTCAAATAATGGTCGAATTGAATTTATTGAATTACAAATGGGAAGTATATTTAGAACAAACTCTAGTAAAGGATCTGATAAATTTTAATATAACTTTACAATTACGTCTTGATACAAAATGTACGTTTCTGTGAGTTTTTCCATTTTCACAGTTGTAAAAAGATAATTCACTCAGAATTTAGAACTGTAATTGAAAAAAACCATGAAACGACGTTCAAATATATGTGTCATGATAATGAACATTTTGTTTTTTGTTCACCTGTTTACATTACAATACACCTTATGTTTACATTATAACTACTGTTGGATTACGTAATATGATTCTGAAGTAACTATGGTCATATAATTATAAAGTGATTCAGTAATATGATTCCGAAGTGACTATGGTAATATAATTGTAAATTGACTCAGTAATATAATTCTGAAGTGAATATGGTCATATAATTGTAAAGTGACTCAGTAATATGATTTTGAAGTGACTATGGTCATATAATTGTAAAGTGACTCAGTAATATGATTTTGAAGTAACTATGGTCATATAATTGTAAAGTGACTCAGTAATATGATTTTGAAGTAACTATGGTCATATAATTATAAAGTGATTCAGTAATATGATTCTGAAGTGACTATGGTCATATAATTGTAAAGTGACTCAGTAATATGATTTTGAAGTAACTATGGTCATATAATTATAAAGTGACTCAGTAGTATGATTCTGAAGTGACTATGGTCATATAATTGTAAAGTGATTCAGTAATATGATTCTGAAGTGACTATGGTCATATAATTATAAAGTGATTCAGTAATATGATTCTGATGTGACTATGGTCATATAATTGTAAAGTGATTCAGTAATATGATTCTGAAGTGACTATGGTCATATAAATGTAAAGTGACTCAGTAATATGATTCTGAAGTGACTATGGTCATATAATTGTAAAGTGACTCAGTAATATGACTTTGAAGTGACTATGGTCATATAATTGTAAAGTGACTCAGTAATATGATTTTGAAGTAACTATGGTCATATAATTGTAAAATAACTAAGTAATATTATTCTGAAGTAAATATGGTCATATAATTGTAAAGTGACTCAATAATATGATTTTGAAGTAACTATGGTCATATAATTGTAAAGTGACTCAGTAATATGATTTTGAAGTAACTATGGTCATATAATTGTAAAGTGACTCAGTAATATAATTCTGAAGTGACTATGGTAATATAATTGTAAATTGACTCAGTAATATAATTCTGAAGTGAATATGGTCATATAATTGTAAAGTGACTCAGTAATATGATTTTGAAGTAACTTTGATCATATAATTGTAAAGTGACTCAGTAATATGATTCTGAAGTAACTATGATCATATAATTGTAAAATAACTCAGTAATATGATTTTGAAGTAACTATGGTCATATAATTGTAAAATAACTCAGTAATATTATTCTGAAGTAAATATGGTCATATGATTGTAAAGTGACTCAGTAATATGATTTTGAAGTAACTATGGTCATATAATTGTAAAATAACTCAGTAATATGATTCTGAAGTGAATATGGTCATATATTTGTAAAGTGAATCAGTAATATGATTCTGAAGTGACTATAGTCATACAATTGTAAAGTGACTCAGTAATATAATTCTGAAGTGACTATGGTCATATAATTATAAAGTGACTCAGTAATGATTTTGAAGTAACTATGGTCATATAATTGTAAAATAACTCAGTAATATGATTCTGAAGTGAATATGGTCATATAATTGTAAAGTGACTCAGTAATATGATTCTGAAGTAACTATGATCATATAATTGTAAAATAACTCAGTAATATGATTTTGAAGTAACTATGGTCATATAATTGTAAAGTGACTCAGTAATATGATTTTGAAGTAACTATGGTCATATAATTGTAAAATAACTCAGTAATATTATTCTGAAGTAAATATGGTCATATAATTGTAAAGTGACTCAGTAATATGATTTTGAAGTAACTATGGTCATATAATTGTAAAATAACTCAGTAATATGATTCTGAAGTGAATATGGTCATATAATTGTAAAGTGAATCAGTAATATGATTCTGAAGTGATTATAGTCATATAATTGTAAAGTGACTCAGTAATATAATTCTGAAGTGACTGTGGTCATATAATTGTAAAGTGACTCAAAATATGATTCTGAAGTGACTATGGTCATATAATGTAATTATAAAGTGACTCAGTAATATGATTCTGAAGTGACTATAGTCATACAATTGTAAAGTGACTCAGTAATATAATTCTGAAGTGACTATGGTCATATAATTATAAATTGACTCAGTAATATAATTCTGAAGTGACTATAGTTGTATAATTGTAAAGTGACTCAGTAATATGATTCTGAAGTGAATATGGTCATATAATTGTAAAGTGACTCAGTAATATGATTCTGAAGTAACTATGATCATATAATTGTAAAATAACTCAGTAATATGATTTTGAAGTAACTATGGTCATATAATTGTAAAGTGACTCAGTAATATGATTTTGAAGTAACTATGGTCATATAATTGTAAAATAACTCAGTAATATTATTCTGAAGTAAATATGGTCATATAATTGTAAAGTGACTCAGTAATATGATTTTGAAGTAACTATGGTCATATAATTGTAAAATAACTCAGTAATATGATTCTGAAGTGAATATGGTCATATAATTGTAAAGTGAATCAGTAATATGATTCTGAAGTGACTATAGTCATATAATTGTAAAGTGACTCAGTAATATAATTCTGAAGTGACTGTGGTCATATAATTGTAAAGTGACTCAAAATATGATTCTGAAGTGACTATGGTCATATAATGTAATTATAAAGTGACTCAGTAATATGATTCTGAAGTGACTATAGTCATACAATTGTAAAGTGACTCAGTAATATAATTCTGAAGTGACTATGGTCATATAATTATAAATTGACTCAGTAATATAATTCTGAAGTGACTATAGTTGTATAATTGTAAAGTGACTCAGTAATATGATTCTGAAGTGACTATGGTCATATTATTCTGAAGTGACTATGGTCATATAATTATAAAGTGACTTAGTAATATAATTCAGAGGTGACTATGGTAATATAATTGTAAAGTGACTCAGTAATATAATTCTGAAGTGACTATGGTCATATAATTGTAAAGTGACTCAGTAATATAATTCTGAAGTGACTATGGTCATATAATTGTAAAGTGATTCAGTAATATAATTCTGAAGTGACTATGGTCGTATAATTGTAAAGTGACTCAGTAATATAATTTTGAAGTGACTATGGTAATATAATTTTAAAGTGACTCAGTAATATAATTCAGAAGTGACTAGTGTAATATAATTGTAAAGTGACTCAGTAATATAATTCTGAAGTGACTATGGTAATATAATTGTAAATTGACTCAGTAATATGATTCTGAAACATATTTGTAACATATTAGTCATATGTTTCAGTAAATCGCACCTATAAAATTAAATTTTTGGATTTGCAGCAACAAAGAAGAGTTTTCAAAGGCATTTCATTTGAGAATCTAACTAATTCGAGGGGAGTAATTAAGTAACTATTTAGTTAAGACGACTATACATAATCTAGGTTGTAATCAAGCTTCCAAATTTGGGTTAGTTTGATTAAGGAAGGTAAATTGAATTCTATCTAAGACACTAGTTAGTTAAGCGATGGTTTAACTTGTAAAACAAATTTAACAAGAATGGATTTTATTCATTATGATTCAAAAAGCAGTACCTCCTTCATAAGGTACATTTTTTTACTAAAGTCTAGTCTGCCGAGGGTTCTCTTCTACATCAAAATTATTTACTTAAGTATCTCCCTAGTTAGTTTGTGTCAGGAATAAAGTGAAGCACTGCAACTAATCTTCAAAAGATACCCTCTTGTTTTCACTGGCTCCTTCAAAATAATATTCTTAAACGTTTTTAAAATTTTAATAATCTATGCTTATTGAGGGAATTACTATTTGGGGATCCACTAGCCACAGTACGTCGATATCTTTTTAAATGTTTGCTTCTGTTTTATTTTAAAATACTTGTTGTACATATTTGTTTTCGAGATAGCAATGTTAATCTAAAAAGCTCCACTTCGTGAGTAGCTTGGTATCGGTTCAATACAATTTAGAGAAAGAGGACACTTTAAATCTTAGTAAACTGATGTTCACGTAAGGACTAATTAAAGTATTACTTGCAACTCAATTAATAGTAATTAGATAAACATCAACTTACTATTGGTTGTAATGATTTTTTATGTATTAATATTTAAGTGAAGTAAATTATTGTTCAGTATAATTCAAAGGTAAAAACAAGTAATATAAAATCATATCATTACCATTCTGAAATGAAATGCCAACCCAACATGCGTATTTCAAGGCAAATATGAATGATTACATGAGTGTAGAATGAGTGTGGACGATCTGTATACTATGGTTACTATCTGACTTCAACTTTGCTCAGAAAGGACCAATTATTATAAGTCCTATAGCCAGTACAACTAAAGGACATACAGATTTACGTGGAATCAGAACCACGTAGTATTGGTCTGAATTTCACCTAATTGACAATCCTGATACTCAGTTCTCTCCCCTACACAACATCCGGGCACTGACCACCCAACCCGGACACTCCAGACTTATCTAGTAGCGTTCACGTCGATAGCAGCCTTTAAGCAGACACCGTGTCGTTATAAACAGGACCGAACTAATCTCTATATCCACAAGAGTTTGTTCCCAAGTAGCTGGCTTACACCACTGTACCACTTGTTCCGACATAATGTTAGCATATAAGGGTAAACGTGGCCATACATTATACATGATTTGCATTGTAAGACTGATACAAACTGCTTTTATACCTTACGTTGCACTATTTGTCTTAGATTTAAAATCTAAGTTTAAAAAGTCTCGGTAATTACTCAGAACTTGGATTAAAGCTGTTGGTTTGCTGAGTGTTTCTCATAAACAGATTCCCTTGGCTACAGAGTCGATCGAAGATCCAGAACATGCATTAAGGTAGAATTGGATTTCCCTTTTGTGGCCTAGAAAGTAAAGTAGTCGGGAAATTGCCCTTTTAAATCTACATTTACCCTTCACAATCTCATTACACTTAACCGCATTTCCATCACCACTGATACTGATATCGTGAATAAATGATTTGCTGAGTAATAAATAAGCTAATTTACAGTTCAAATATTTTAGGTTTATCTAACTTAATGATTGTATTCTACGACTTATTTCTACTGTGGAAATAACAAAATATAACAAATTTATAATATAAAATAACATTTGAGCACCCTTAAATATTTAATTAAATTAACACCGACCGGTATCGGCAATTATGCCATCTTCATATGTGTTTACTTTCTAAACTGTTAGAATACAAATAAAATTAAGTAAACAATTATTATAAAGAAAACATATGTTAAATTGTTAAATATTTGTGATTTGGTGGTTAGTTGTCATTGTATGTGTTGGTTCTTATATGTATAATTGTTTAGAATATTGGGTCTCTTTTTTGTATTAACATTGTTGTGATTTTCTTGGTACTGTTTATAAATTTCAAGTTCTTCTTGAGAATCTAGTTTTTGCTTTTTGAACCAAATTTTAGAATTTTTATGTTCGTTTTCATATTTGTGTAGTTGTGATTATTATTTAGTAAGTGTTTTGCAAAAGAAGATTTCATTGAGGTTCTGTTCTTTGACTTTAGAGCTTGTATGTGTTCATTAAATCTACGTTTAAATGATCGTCCTGTTTGTCCAATATAATAGTTTGGATAGTCTGAACATTCAATGTTGTAAATTCCTGATTTGTCAAATATTTCTTGATTTTTATGTAATTTTGAAGTGGATTTCTTTTCTATTAGGTTAATTGCGTTATTATTTGTTTTAAAACCAATTTTGAATTTTTCTTTTTTAGAGGTTTCTCTAAATTCTTTATTAAGTATTGTGTTGTGGGGAACACAGATGAATGCTCTATTTTCTGGTTCTTCTTGACAAATGTTTCTGTTTTTTATTTTTTTATTTTATGTAATATTATAACTTTATTATACATAGGAGCCCTAGGAATTACAACTTTTCTACAAAATATAACAATATAAAAAGTACGGTATACATGGTGTCCCAAAGGTAATGTGTCAAATTTCGGGAAATTGCCATATAGGTCAAAATAAAGAGAAAATAAAGTATTCACTTTTTCCAAAAACGCTTCGTTAACCGGATATCCACCATTTTGATTTTTTCACAAAAGAATTGTTATCTCACTTCAGAATCATATTACTGAATCACTTTACAATTATATGACCATAGTCACTTCAGAATCATATTACTGAGTCACTTTATAATTATATGACCATAGTCACTTCAGAATCATATTACTGAATCACTTTACAATTATATGACCATAGTCACTTCAGAATCATATTACTGAATCACTTTATAATTATATGACCATAGTCACTTCAGAATCATATTACGTAATCCAACAGTAGTTATAATGTAAACATAAGGTGTATTGTAATGTAAACAGGTGAACAAAAAACAAAATGTTCATTATCATGACACATATATTTGAACGTCGCTTCATGGTTTTTTTCAATCTCATTTGTAAATTCTGAGTGAATTATCTTTTTACAACTGTGAAAATGGAAAAACTCACAGAAACGTACATTTTGTATCAAGACGTTGTTGTAAAGTTATATTAAAATTTATCAGATCCTTTACTAGAGTTTGTTCTAAATATACTTCCCATTTGTAATTCAATAAATTCAATTCGACCATTATTTGAGCTGGAAGTATCCAGTGCCTCACATCTCTGTGTAAAAATGTCCTTTTTTTCTTCTGTACGTGTATAGTTTGGCGAGTGGGTTAATACCATTGTACGTGTATGGGTGGGCGGGTGGTCTAGTATCATTCTACGTGTATGGGTGGGTGAGTGGATCAGTACGAAATAGTGGTATTGACCCACCCGCCACTCAGTACCACTGTACGTGTATTGGTGGGCGGGTGGGTCAATATCACTGTACATGTATTGGTGGTTGGGTGGGTCAATACCACTGTATGTGTATGGGTGGGCGGGTCTTTTGACTACAGACTCAACCGATCTGTATGAAAAGCGCTATGCATGTTAAGATAATATAGCCATATTCTAGAAAAAATCAAAGTAATTCAATTAAAATTAGCAAAATGGCGGCCATTTCAAATTGGTAAACGGAAATTTCGGGAAAACGCAAAAAAAATTACTTAAACACATAGACATTTGTGTTTAGCCTTTTTTACTACCTCTTGACACAAATTGCAATGTGCCTCGATTATTTTTTGCCTGATTCAAACATTTTTGATACAGACAGGTTGGTAATAAAATTATATAAAAACCCGTGTTTTTATGAATTGTTGTATTTTTGCCGTTTTCTTCCAATTTCTGTTTAAAAATTCAAAATGGCCACCATTTTGAAACGTTACATTAGATTAATTTGATTTTTTACTAGAATATGGCTGTACTATTTTAACATGCATATCGAGTTTCATAAAGATCGGTTGAGTACACTCGTATATAAAAATGCTTTTGTGAATAACAAAATGGCGGATATCTGGTAAACTAAAGTTTTTGGGAAACAAAAGTTATGCTTGTTTTTCTCTGTATTTTGACCCATATATTTTCCGAAGTTTGGCAATTTACTTTTGGGACACTTTGTATATGTATGAAGTATGTGGATTTTGTTTATAAATGGCTACTATCAATATATTCTGGTTTATAAATACAGGACTTAATATTATTTATAATTAGTCCCCATGTTATATTTTTGTAAATTTAGATGTTGCCAGATACAAGCGCTTTTATAGCTTTCCAAAAGATTCGGTGTTTTTAATATATTCAATTGTTTGTTGTAGGGAACATATCATGAAAATAATTAAGTTCGAAAATTTAAATAAACGCAAAAGAAAACCACCATCACATAATTATACATATTAATATTGAATTAGAACAGTACATTAAAGTTTTGATGTAATGACAACAAAATGTTCTCTTCCCTTAATCTATTAGATGTAGCTATGTATATTTAAGCTAAATTAAGATTGTTACATTTATTAATATAACATTTATGTCAGAAACAACGACATCAAATCACCCTCTATTTGATTTCTGGGCTAATCCTGAAGTCAAAATTTAAATTAAATGATTTAGTATACAAAATATGAAGTTTCGATCAAGTATTATCATGTACGGTAACCAACATGCGATGCCTAAGAACCTCTAAAAACCCTTAAAAAATCAAATGTAATATCATTTTTTATGTTGACAATAAACATCATATGAATTTTTAATTAGTAGTGACTTTTTATCTCAGTTAAACAAATCTTACTGTTTTTATTCCTGTTTTATTAGCTTAAAAACTAGGGGAAATGAAAAATATAAGTATTAAAATAACGGCGTTTGAATGCACGTATTGGATTGATACTTCAAGTAAAAAGTATATATCAAAGTTTAACAATCTATTATCATTTTGAGTTTCAATACCTGGAGTTTTTATTTTGTAATTTATTAAATGAAAAAATAAAACCCCTTTAGAAAATCAAAGTGCACAGTTATGGAATGGTTAGCACACTAAAAGAGGACAGACAAGTTTTGTTTGTAGATCTAACTGTTCACCAAATAATGTAAACTCGTTTGATAATATATTAAATTTCATATTTTAATAATTAATATTAAATTCAAATACTTATTCGAAATATTATTACATTCTTTGAACATAAAGAACATTTAAAATGGCATTTTTGTCTTTTTACTATGATTTTATGGAGTTAATTAATAGTCTAGCCCTTTAATAAGGGCCTAACAAAATACAGTAGGCCTACATAGTTTTTTAGTTTTTTTTTTATTTTGCAAATTACTTGCTGTTAAATAAGTTGTTTTTCAAATAAGACAGTTTGAGGCCATAAATATGTTCAACATCCCAAAACTCATATATTTATTGGAATATTAATGTCTTGGCTTCAAAAATGTTCTATTTTATTACCTCTATTTTAACAATGAAATAACAAAAAAGTATACATATTTAAAGTTACTAGCTTACAATATTATTACGCAAAGATGCACAGAAAATTGTCATTTTCAAAATTTATTCTAAGTATTCCTCAATCGAGTAAAGAGCTTTTACCAAGAGATAATTTTTTCATAAATGTTTATATTTAAAGATAGTTTATAATAAAAACATTCCAAATATGTATTAGCAATTTTCTTTAAGCTTGATTTATAAGAAGTGTTTGTAAATAAATGTTTCACTCCTGTATTTTAATATCGCAGTGCTGTTTTTAATCATTCTATATCAAAAGTGTTGACTAACATTATATATTCAAATATATATATATATATATATATATATATATATATATATATATATATATATATTCAATAAACTGTTAGGATGGTTTATTTTATGCAACTTTTTCTCCACACTTTTTTATTTTATATAGTATTAATTTTTTTATTAGTTCTGATATTTTTGCGAGAGTCCTAAGTCATATTTATCAGAGAATCATTGCAATACACTTAACTGCAATGGTTAAATATTACGTAGAAATATAAGATTGAAGAAGGTCAAACAAGTTTTTATTAGCGTATGTTGATTATTAAACTCAAAATATATGTTTATTATCCTTCATAAATATAAAACTGTCAGAAGGGCAGCTCAATAGTGAATGTAGAAATGTCTATCCTTAACAGATATACTGATAAGAATAACTGGAAAAGCTCTCTAACTGTCAGAATAACGGTCCAGTGTTGTATAAAGAACAGTCTGGGAGAGATATTAAATCCCTTTTTTTAATCATGGTGGTTCAGTTAAGGACCTGCAAATTTCTTCTTTTTTGTCATTACCGATTTTTAGTTTTCCTGCAAATAAAACCAGATCCACGTCAAGTTAATTTATATTTTATTTAACCAAAACCGTTAAGGTGTCCATCTATGCCAAATATCGAATTATGATATTTTGACCAATTAAAATTTATGAAATATGTTACAGAGAACAATTATGTAAGATATTAAATGTATTATGAATGCATGTTTTCATTCCGTAACAAAATATGTACCGAATTTTTTTTGTAATCGTCGTAAATTTATCAAATTCAATAGTAAGGAAATATATGTTTTAAGTATATTTACCTTTAAAGTTGTTTACTAGGGGATACCCCTGCACGCTTCGCTTGACAACCCCGTCGCTCCAGCGCTCGTGACGCGTCGGCCTTCGGCCTCGGCATGTAACTTTTGACTTCAAATTTTAGTAATTAAACTGTATTAAGTAAAATCACATTACTTAAATTAATTAAAGCAGCTCACTCACTATACTTTATTTTCACTCTATTTATAGTACAATAATTATAAACAACCAATGTTATTACTAAGCTTTTTTCAAATTTTTTCATTTTATTTAACAGCTGATAATAACAGACACACACATAAAGACATGTATTCCCTCTTTCAATAATTAACTTGATATTTAACTGTGATGCTCTCTATATTTAACCAAAAAAATTGTTTGGACCATTTAACATTTATTTATGCCACCAGCTGGTCAATTAAAATTAATCTCCATAAGAATATCATAGCAACTTTGATGCCATGTAGGGAAAAACCTATAAGAATTTCAAAAATCTAGCTCTGTTACGACTCAGAAATCAAAATTGGCTTTTAAATAAAAATCTTCCATCAATATCGGTCAAGTAATAAGTCCAGAAAGTGAGCGAACAAATGACCCGATTGTTTTGATATATAGGATACTTATTTAATTTTCATTATCTAGTTTGAGACAGTATATGCTGGACATTTTTGAAGGTTAGACATCATTATGCAAATTAATTTTTAGTGAGATCATCAACTAAAGATGATCGTGTTTTATTAAGTTTAACATTTAGTAACTTAAATTATTTTTATTTTGTTTTAATATACAGGGTGATTTTTTTAATTGTGCCACCATTGGGATTTTAAACCTGCAGAGATTCAACAAACTTTAAATGGGGAACTTCATCTACTTTTTTCTCATTAATAAAAATTTGCATTTAGTGTTTTTAAAAAAAGCCACCATTTTCCACAACTTAATGTTTTGTCTTGGAACGTTATGTAGTTATCTATGATATATTAACTGTTTATGATATAAAATGTAATTTTAAGATTTTGTTATGCTTTGCATTTTCCGAAATATTAGCTGTTTATAATCTACGGACATTCAATTAGTTAAAAACGGGAACTTTTGACATTGCAAAATTGAAATTACAGCCATGTTTTATTGTGTATTGCTAGGATCCAGGCTTAAATTCATACATATTAGCTGTCATAAAAGTTGAATACCTTAGAGAAAATAAATATAGTTAGCCCAAGACTATTTTTTAATAGCCCAGTTTCTACTACTAATTTTAAAAACATTCGTTATTTCCTTTTTCATCGTAGTTTCACAATTAAATATAAAAATATATATATTAAAAAATGTTTATGATAAAATGATGATGTAATCGCAACACAGTATAATTAATGCCCTAGCTCCCTCAAAAGTTAGCGTTCCATAAGGATTCTCAACTGTTTGAATGTCCATAGATTAGAAACAGCTAATATTAAAGTAAAAATTCAAATAATAAAAAGGGCTTAAAACTACATTTTCTATCTTAAACAGTCATTAAATAAATAGCATTTAATAAAAAAATTAAGTAGACCACCATTTTGGACAATTGTGGCTTTTTTTTAACGCTAAATGCATATTTTTATTGATGAGGGAAAGGTAGGTGAAGTTTCCCATTTAAAGTTTGTCTGCAGGTTTGAAAGATCCCAATGGTGACACACGTTAAAAAAAAATCACCCTGTATACTAACTGTACAAAGTTGGAAGTACACTTTGGGATTTGAAACATATATATACCTGATATCAAATTACACTACTTTTTCTACTGTTGTTTTGTAACCAACAAAAATAATTATACTTTATATTCGCATAGTATATATACTTTATACATCACCCTGTATTTATTTTAACTATGAAGACCTTACAGCGTATTTTTTTTTTATTTTATTTATTTTAACGTTACAGATTGTTCAGCACTTCCTTAATTTACACAGGATTGGGCAAAAGTCTGGAATATATTTATTAATTTCAAAACCATTGAAGGAAATGTAATGAAACTTTGCAGTTATATACATGTCCTTAAACCAAACATATGGACATATTTGACTTGTTTAATGCATAGCCAGTTGATGGCTCATGAAGGAAGTATTAAACATTTTAAATGTAAGCCTACATCAAGTTATACCTCATTTTAAAGTTCTTGTTTGTAAAACATAATAGGCCAAATTTGATGTCAAAAGGATGTACTAGTCAGAAAATACAGCCACTCAAACAATTTAATGTCAGACTTGGGCAAAAGTCTGGAATGTATTTATTAATTTTAAAACTATTAAAAGAAAACTAATGAAACTGTGTAGTTATGTACATGTTCCTATGCCAAACATATGGGCATATTTTACTTGTTTTTTGCATATCCAGGGGGTCCATGAAGGAAACCTTAAAAAGTTTTAATGTAAGCCTACCTAAAGTTATACCTCATTTTAAAGGTCATTGTTTGTACTAAAGTGCAAACCTGAGGTCAAATGGATGACCAATTCACAAAATACAGTGATTCAAAAAATTTAATGTCATATTACTCATTCTTCTCAGTTATACGGCTTTTTAACAGTTTCAGGTTCCTGTTGCTGATTATGTTGTTGATTGTGAACAATCGTAACAAACGACTGCGTTATAAAAATAGATATGCCATTTAACTAAGATAAAAATAAGAAACATTTTTTTAAAATCACTTTTGACAGTAGGTTAACCTAAAAATAGTTTAAGAAAATTATTATAATAATTTGTCACTTATTTTTTGTGAAATTTAAAATCTCATATTCCGTTAGATAAATTATATAGCTGTACGTAGCAATAGATAACAACTATCTTACCTTTGTCTTAAGCAGTGTTAGTTATATGTCATTAAAATCTTTAAGAGGCTATACATTTTGACTGGGTATTCCTTTTGACCTCGGGTTTGCACTCTTGTGTTTTAAAAACAAAGACCTTTAAAATGAGGTATATCTCAAGGTAGGCTTACATTTAAAATTTTTAAGACTTCCTTCACGGGCCATCAACTGGATATGCAAAAAACAAATAAAATATGTCCAAGTGTTTATTATAGGAACATGTACACCACTACAAAGTTTCATTACTTTTCTTTTAATAGTTTTAAAATTAATAAAAACATTCCAGGCTTTTGCCCACCCTGACACTACATTTTTGAGTGGATGTATTTTCTGACTGGATCATCCTTTTGACCTCATGTTTGGACTCTTGTGTTTTACAAACAAAGATCTTTAAAATGAGCTATAGCTCAAGGTAGGCTTACATTGATATATAATACATAGATTGTCATTATATTTCTTTCAACTGTTTTTAAATTAATAAATGTATTCCATACTTTTTCCCAACCCTGTATATAAATATTACACACTCAGTAGTATATCCAAATATATAGCAAACGTTTTTTGAAATTACATTGTCTTAGATTATTATTTATAGCAAGGAGTTTAGGAAATAAGTGAAGAATATATTTTCACTGTACACAATCAACGTAATTTTATATTTTTTATAGTTATAGAATTAAATCTTGGATGATTTTTTTTAAATATTTGTCTTATATTGTTGATTGTTAGGTGTTATGTTTGTTTTTATTATATTTTTATTTTTTGTAAATTTAGAAAATTATACATAAGTATAATTAACTATAAGTTAGAGATATAAAATAAATAGTATGTGTAAAAAACGCAATTTTCATATTTATTAACTCATTACTACTTCTTGTGTTTATACATAAGGACAAAACAGTTTTTGTGATAATATTTCTTTTTTTAATTTTTTGTCGATGTCAAAATTTTTTAAAAACTAAGCTCTCACAGAGCCATTCTGGTTTTGGTTACAATTCTATAGATTTGTATACTATTCACTAGTATAAATGACATGGGCCGATATTTAATGTATGGGCGAATATGAGGGGCGAATGAGTGTGATGAGAGTAGATGAACGAGTGTAGTCACTGTTACTAAGGTCGACTGTTTCTCAGAAAGATCTATTTATTAGTAGTCCAATAGCCAGGGCAACTAAATGACCTACAGCTTAATGTGGAATCCGAAACTTAGAATGTTATTTTTTATTTTAAATATCTTCGTCCATTAAAAAGCAGTTGTCACATACTACAAACTAGCTTAATTTGAAACTTTTAAAATCATGAATAATTTTGCAAAATTCTTTGCCCCTAAATTATATTTTTAAATTGCGTGCAAAATAACAAAAGATTAATTTAATTTTAATTGAAATCTGCTAATAACAATTCCATTATAATGAAAGTTTATACGGAATGATTAATTCTATTATAGCAAGGAATGAAATGAAATGAAAGGAAAAAAGTTTTATTTTGTGAGGTAAAGTTAGGACCATTAGGTCCTCTCTTACACTTAACCTCATAATAATATCATATTCCATCCACACATAACCATACGTAATTGTGTTAAATAAACTTAGATAGTATAAAGAGAAAGAAAAATCAGCTGACTAGCAATTCAACATTCCAAAGACTAACAAATCATAAATTCCACTTCCTAATATCGAACAATATGTAGCATTTGAGATAAAAATAGATAAAAATGTTTTAAAATTTTACTATTTATTGTTTTATTGTTTCATTTCCAGCTGCTTCCACCTGCTAATTACAATTATATGAAATATAATAGGACGTCAGTATACCAAGCAGAGACATATGATTTCCAATAAAGAAATCAATTTTAAAAGCGTTCAATTGATTATTCAAATAATTTATACAAATAAATCTAATTATATAACAGGACAATTTTTTATTTCCCTTTGAGGTGCTTCATTAATAACGATATTATGTATACATTAAAAAGTATGACATATTACATTACGTTAGAAGGAAGGTATTCCTGGAATTAGTATCACTTTAACCACAATATAATGAGAGTTCTGTTCTTATTGACTTCACGCGCACTTGACGACTTATAACTAGTTTGTAAGGAAGTATTCCTAGAACGTTAGGAATGGTGTCAACACTGTCCGATATTGAGATCCTTCGAGAAGTCTAAAGTAATATTAATTTACTGGTATGTCAAAAACAAAGTGGAATATTACTTTGTGGTTAACAGCCTCAATGGAGATTTCAACAACTTTTCTAACGTAGTTTAACTTAAATTAGTTTTGGTTTTATTTCCATTTGGTTAAAAATAATATCGTTTACTATCATCATTTTATTATTCTCCTTGTGCATTTTCATATATGTATTTTTTATCCAACGCTGCATAAAATGCATGTGTAGATTTATAAGCCTGATCAGGTCAATAATATATATTTCGATTAGTCAAATAGTTCATCATGCATATTAGGCAAATGCCTAGAAAATACTCTAAAGGTTAATAAAATATATTTCGTAAATATTTAATAATAAAATAAATATTATTGTGTGAAATGTAAAAACTATTTAATTACTCATTGAGTAATTTCAAGAACCACTGGACATATTTTGAGAGATTAGAAGGAAGTTCGCTTTTATATCATAGATACCCATTAAGAAATTACTTCTCTAAGTTATAGTGTTAAGGAGTAGAAACAGCTCCTAAATATTTCTATTTACATAAGAGAAATTCATAAGGGAAACATTGGTATATTATATTTCAATCAGCTGATACAAAAAACATAAACATGGCACATTGGCTTTTATAATTTTATTTTGATTTGTTTAATGCCAATTCTACTGACTCTGAAATGATTGCACAAATTTCCATCCACAAAAGTAGTCTTATAAGCTTTTTTTAGACTACAAAACTTCACAGCAGGCTGTGCTTTTATATTAATTTGATGGTTTAGAGAAAGCCACGGAGTTAAAGGCAAGTATGCGTACAGAACCACCTCGTAGTGAAAATGGCTGTCGGCTAGTGATATGATAATAAAATTAAATGTATAGAGGTATAAGTAATTAGTTATATAAATAAATATCTTATATAAGTGTAAAGGATATATATGAATAAAAACGTACATTCAGTGCCAGGATTCAATCCTGTGCTATTTCTAGCTCAAGTTCAAATTCTTGGTACCGTACACTACTCGGCCTGCGTCTCTCCCACAGATTCAGTCCTGTGCTATCTCTAGCTCAAGTTCGAATTCTTGGTACCGTACACTACTCGGCCTGCGACTCTCCCACAGATTCAATCCTGTGCTACCTCTAGCTCAAGTTCGAATTCTTGGTACCGTACACTACTCGGCCTGCGTCTCTCCCACAGATTCAATCCTGTGCTATCTCTAGCTCAAGTTCGAATTCTTGGTACCGTACACTACTCGGCCTGCGTCTCTCCCACAGATTCAATCCTGTGCTATCTCTAGCTCAAGTTCGAATTCTTGGTACCGTACACTACTCGGCCTGCGTCTCTCCCACAGATTCAGTCCTGTGCTATCTCTAGCTCAAGTTCGAATTATTGGTACCATACACTACTCGGCCTGCGTCTCTCCCACAGATTCAATCCTGTGCTATCTCCAGCTCAAGTTCGAATTCTTGGTACCGTACACTACTCGGCCTGCGTCTCTCCCACAGATTCAGTCCTGTGCTATCTCTAGCTCAAGTTCGAATTCTTGGTACCGTACACTACTCGGCCTGCGTCTCTCCCACAGATTCAATCCTGTGCTACCTCTAGCTCAAGTTCGAATTCTTGGTACCGTTCACTACTCGGTCTGCGTCTCTCCCACAGATTCAATCCTGTGCTATCTCTAGCTCAAGTTCGAATTCTTGGTACCGTACACTACTCGGCCTGCGTCTCTCCCACAGATTCAGTCCTGTGCTATCTTTAGCTCAAGTTCGAATTCTTGGTACCGTACACTACTCGGCCTGCGTCTCTCCCACAGATTCAGTCCTGTGCTATCTCTAGCTCAAGTTCGAATTCTTGGTACCATACACTACTCGGCCTGCGTCTCTCCCACAGATTCAATCCTGTGCTATCTCTAGCTCAAGTTCGAATTCTTGGTACCGTACACTACTCGGCCTGCGTCTCTCCCACAGATTCAGTCCTGTGCTATCTCTAGCTCAAGTTCGAATTCTTGGTACCGTACACTACTCGGCCTGCGTCTCTTTCACAGATCAAAATATATAAACTTAATAAATTTAAAATATTTATGCTTACTAATAATCTTTTATAAACTTGACATTTCAATTAGGAACCCATATTTTTATATTACTGGGGTCGTAATAAATAAAGGGAACAGAAAATGTTCAAAAAAATCACCTGAGTTTAGGCAAGGAGCAGAAGAGCCACTCAGACACATCTTCCACCCTGACTTCCCGCTTGGATACAGCGAGGTCCAGTTTGTTTCCTGCGACCACAATAGGTATTTCCTGGTAGTCTGGACGTTGTTCCCTCACCTCTTCCATGCAGCATTTAGTCTGTGCGTACGACTCTGCAGAGGTGATAGAATAGACGAACAAGAAAGCGTGAGCAGTAGCAATGCTGAGCCGCCTCATGGCCGGAAACTGAATGTCCCCACATGTGTCTAGGATGTCTACCTACAGTTGAAAATAGAAATAAAGCACGATTTTAGTAGGCTATGTTTTATGTGTTTTTCGTTTTTTTATTTTATTATTTTTTTTAATACTAACAGAATATAAATATTTTCATTTGATTGAACAAAATCCCAATTATGTAGAATCAACATCACTCGCAAATACACGTAGATTTTATGTATTATATATAATAGGCTAGGTAAACTTTACGCTAGCACATATATTTAACATATATTATGAAACTATTTAGTGTTAAAAGAAACTTTAAACTAGTGGAGTTTTTTACGAGGGTACGCGAGTATAAGGTAACCGCCCTTGAAAATATAGAATATACTTTGTTTCATATACAGTCAACTAGTACACTGATGCTATTAAGTTCAAATTTAATTTTTTGACTCTGATTGGAGATTTTGGGCACTTAAATCTCTACCATATCTAAATGTGGTACTAACAGAGTTTCTATAAAATATTGTCTGTTTTATTATGTAAAGATGTGTCTTCTATAGACTATATTTTATGTAAAGATGTGTATTTTATAGTATTTTTACTATGTAAAGGCGTCGTTGCGAGTCTACAAGATCCGGAAAGGGATCTAGGTCTTTCTGAATGCTATTTCTGGAAGGTACTGGATCCACTAACAATTGACTGCCATTAGATAACCATCTAAGGTCTCCAGGATTGACAAACACTCGTCACACGTGGATAAAGCCCCAATTATCTTTTGTCACTTCTGGTAATCTGCTGTAATACGTAACAATATATTTTAAAATTTTCAAAAATTAATTATATAAAAAGAAGTTTCCAACCTAAACAAACTCCAAATAAGTATAAGTAAGGATGGTACCTTGATGGTAACAGGTCCCAGGTCGAACTCTCTATTGTACAGGTCTTCGACTGTGCTCTTGTATCTGTCGGAATACTGGTTGAAGAGGAAGCGCTTCACGATACAGCTCTTTCCAACCCCAGCACCCCCCAGTATTACCAGCCGTATCCTTTCGTGATCACACATCCTCAGAAGGATTCGGACATCCCAGGAATGTTAATGAGTCTGCAAACACACAACGAAATCAAATCAAATATACTCATAGGACACATTTTATACTGTAGTATAAACTGTATGTTATGTATGATTAGGTAAATATTATACGTATGAAGAAAATTTATAATAATGATTATTTATTGTGGGAGGGGGTTTCAGTTAGAAATATAAATATGACATACAAGAAAGAATACAACTTATTGAATATTTTCACAACCTAAGTAGGATGGGTAGTAGACAAATGATCATCGCGTAATTAATTTAGTTAGCTCTTGACGCACAAGAAAATACGAGTATTTTTACTGGAGTGGGTAGCCTATATGAGCTTACAGCATAGCAATATACACTTTAAGTACCACTTCTAAGGTAACTTGGACTCCCCTTCATAAATTAGAAACCCCTCCTTCTCTTACGATCTAGGGAAATAACAAAGGTTAAAACTCTTAGTTTAAATTGAACTGCATTATAAATTAATTGTACAATACTTTTTTATAAAATAAAATTTAGTATCTTGGTAAGGATTTGAGTATGATGGACAGACCAAACAGTTTTAAAATAAAGGTATCAAGTGAGTTATCTGCTATATTATAATTAAATAGTATTTATTATTTCGACAAACTACTATTCCTTTTTACAATTTCACATAATTCTATCAATTAATTACTGAAACTACAATCAAATTGTTAGCTTAAAAAGTACAATATCATGAGATTATATATTATTTTAGTAAATTATAAATTTCAAATTATAAACAATAAATAACAAATTCCACTATTTTTATAAACTAACAATATAAATCTATGTAAAATAATAGGAACAAATTGTAGTGGAAAAGTGTATCTAAGAAACTAAAAATGTGATTTTCTTTTGAAATGAGTTTATACCTCTATGTTTTCCTGTGTAAGTTTGACAAACTGAGAAGGAAGGGCAGCAGTACAACAATCAATCACGGTGTCTCTCAAGGGTGGGGCAGCCGGTGAAACGCGCTTTCACCCAGTTAGTTTATATAGTAGTTCTTACAATTTCCAGAAAACTAGCTGTTTAGTATAAAAACTACTAAACATTTTTATTTTATTTTATCATAATATAGGACGGGAATTTTATAAGACGCCAGCACTCATTTAGGAAACAATCAACTGCGTATATTGTAGGTTATGTTATGTAGGGTAGGGTACTGCTACGTACCATCACGGTCCAAAATACTAAGGTAATCCCACTATGTGGTTACTAACTGTTACTTTCATTTACACCCACTAACTAACTAAATTGCGAGATAATTACATATATATTACTAGATACTATTTTATCCCTTGAAACCACTCTCATTTATAATGATCAATATCACTTAACACGCACACACGAATTAAACTTTGTTAGTATCTGTCCCTCTCTGAAATCGGTTACTGTAAAGCACGTTTCACTTGACTGTCACATCCAATGTAGGCTGAAGACCTACTACTCACACTTCCACTGACACTGACTAGCTGGTTGGCCGAGGGGTATCTTTATATAAGGCATCGCTGCATTCTAGAACTTTCCATATGTGTGATCCAGATGGGTCTTAACCACCATGATACAGTATTCTAACACCTGAGGCAAATTATTGGCAACTCTTCTACAATCTAAGGGCTCCTGGATTGACCCAGATACAGGAACTAATTTGTGGAAAGAGGGGGGGGGGCGCGTTTTAATAATACAGCCGTGTGGCGACGTTTCCGTAAAAATTCGGCCGAGCAACGGATCAAGGGAATAGGTCTACGCCAACTAATACTAAAATTGTTTAAGTTTTGTATACATTTTTTACTTTCTCCCATATGCGTTAGCATAGCAAAAGTATATTGTGATCGTCGAAAACTGTTTTTTTTAAGTTTGTCTAAAAACTCATTTTAGCGTCCCCTGAACCCCAAAAAGTACCCTTTCGAAATAGATTTTGGGGTATGTTTGTCTGGTGTATATTTAGTTCGCTGTAGACCAAACGGATAGATCATTGTTTATGAAATTGGGTATGTAGATGTACTTAGCCAATATCTCCAGACCGTTTTTCACTTTTTTTAGTTATTTTTTGTGGGCAAAAATCATTTTTTTTTTTAATAATTTTCTCAAAAACTACTGTAGCGGTTTTGATTCAATCTAACTTATGGCAAAAATCATATTTTGGAATCAAACTTGTAATTTCCAGTTTTAATTTTTTAGTGTTATTAAGGGGAAAAGTTTGTGCCAATTCTTTGGAACATTTATTTACTGCCTTATACATTATGTGCATGTAATGAGTATTGCAAGCTTTTTTGCAAACAACCCAGTAATTTAAACACTAGAACCGGTTTTTTAGAAAGGTTTGTTAAAGTATTGGACCTTTCGTAAAAAAGCCCTCCTACTGGATAAGCGTAGTGAGATTGTAATTCAATTAACCTTGATAATATTATCTCTAAGTTTAACATTCTTTTTCATCACATATCTTTTTTGACGTAATTCTTTATTATTCATAATGGAAAATAACATTTTTACTCGAAGATATAACTTCACATAATTAGTGATGGGCACTTAAGTACGATGGGCGTTTTTGGTGTTGAAAATTTTTTTGTTTTAAAAACTTGATACACTAGAATTCCCCAACAATTAAACAATCCAACTCTACCTAATAATCATTCGAGTAGTTATGTTGCAGTATGTAAAATCATTGTTTTAAAATTACTAAAACTTAATAAATATTGTGATGATAAAAAATACTTTTGATTTCACCACATCAATAGAACTATACACCTTAAATGTTACTATGACCATTTATTACACAATCTTAGAACTAAGGCTTAATCGGCCGGTGTCATAACTAGAATCTATATCTCTCTGTGACAACCGTGCCAAGATGCTATGTACATTATTTACAAAATAACAAGACGTTTCACCCATACTGTGATGTGGCATCCTCAGTGGTATCACTGAGACTGAATTAGCAAATGACCTTCCAGCTTTTATAGAAGGTGGTGGGATGGGGACTGGTTTGGCAGGTACGCTGGAGAGGGGCGGAGGAAAAACCCACGTGACTTACGGGCATTGGCTTAAGAAAATGAACATAGCTGAATCTGCCATTTTAATTTACTTAAAATGGTTCCCATGTCTTCGCAAGCCATATACTTTCATCCTTATTAAAATTATTATTTCTTCTGTTGTATATTTCTATTACTTCCCTTACGATTCTCTGGTAGTATTGCGGGATGTTGGCAAGGACTTTAGTTTGATCAAATGAGACGTTGGGTCTGTGATATCATCTTCCTTTACAAACTAGTGAATGGGATCATCGATTGTGCTGAACTTTTGACCAATATAGACCTAACAATTCATAGGGGTACCAGATCTAGGACAGTCTTCACAAGGAGATACCAGCCGGCCAACTACACTCTTAACCACGGAATCTCGAGACTTCTGAGAACCAGCGAAGACGTCTACTCACGGCTAGATTTCTTTGGACCATCGCCAGGATCATTCAAGCGAGACGTCCAGAGGCTACTCTTCTGAAGCTCCTTACCCACAGTGTTTGTGTTAGCAGTGTTGTGTTTCTTGGTGGCGCCTCTAAAGGGTCACAACCACATTGTCGGGGGGGAGGGGGAAGTATTTTGTCTCGTTCTGTCTGTTACCTGTTACTTTATCTTGTTATCTGATAATTTCTGTGTCATAGCATATCATATTTTTATTTCTTACTGTAGTTTATTGTTGTTACGTATATATATATTATTGTTACCATCTATCGTAGTATATTGTTACTCGTATATTATTTTTGTTGTTACTTTTATCGTAGTTTATTGCTGTTACCTTCTATAGTCATCATTAATATATCTTTGTTATCTAATTCTAAATATATTTATCAACGTATATATTTACATACATAATCAATCAATCTAACTAAAAGACTGTTGGTCTTTTAAATGTTCATTGCGCTTTGCACACAAATTGCATGTTGCCATCAATGTACATATATAACCACACATTATTGCCATGTCTAATTTATTTAAGTATTCATGAATGTTGTACATAGTTATTGTTTGTAATATTTATACAAGTTATTATCAAGTCTAGCTTAATGGCATAAGTCATATTTCAACACTTATTAGCATGCTAATGTAAAATGTTGTATCTTTGTCGCATGTATATCTCACTGTCAAAATATTGTAAAATGGTGTTCACCGTTGGAATAAATAAATAAATAAAATAACATTCCATGATTAGTTTTTGCGCCAGTTGTTCCGCAACTGCAGACTTTTCCGTATCTTCATTCTTAGTATGCCTTACATGTTCTTTAATCCTTGTGGATATAAACCTCTTGGTTTCTCCTATGTAGACTGACCCGCAACTACAAGGTATTTCATATACTCCAGGGTTAGCTAATGGAATTTTTTCTTTCACTGGTTTCAGAAAATTCTTCAATTTGTTAGGTAATGTTGTTCAATGTTAGGTTAGGTTCAAGGTAGGCTTGTAAATGGTTTTTATATTTTCTTTATTTAATATTCTGCCAATATTTTCCGTTGTTCCCTTTATGTTAGGTATATATGCCTTTTTTGAGGTATTCTTATCCTGTCTTGTACTTATCCAATTTTCTTGTTGTTTCCTCTTTAGCTGGTCTCCTATAGTATTATTGATTCCTCTACCTGAATTCTATTTTAATGTTGACTGTAATATTTGCCTTTCTTTCCTCCAACTATTTGGGTCCGAAATATGAATAGCTCGATTAACCAAAGTGTTTAAATTCTCCTGTGCTGGATGGTGATGGGAAGCAGCATTTAAATCTATTGGTATGTGTAGGTTTCTGGTAAACCGAGTGGCCTATTCGTTCATATCTTCTTCTCACAGTTAAAACGTCAAAGAAAGGCACACTTCCGTTATTCTCAATTTCCACTGTAAGCTTGAATTTATTAGACAAGTATATTTGTTAATCTGCTAAGCGTTTTAACCCTTAAAATGTTTTCCTTTTCATGTTATATAATACTAAAAATACACATTACGTTGCTGCTTGAAAAACGAGTAATAGAATACAAACTTTAAGGATAGACAAACAACGCAATGAAGTGAATAAACACATACAACATTTAAAAATCAAAAACATCCAGACCATTTACAGTATGTAACTACAAATTAGATGTACACAATGGAACATCTTTAACGTTTAACCAATATGTTACATCACTTTTATTGTTTTTACTGTGTAAACTCAAGTTTTTAACCAAAGGAAAACTCTTATATCATTAATTTGGAAGATATAAACCACATAATATATACGGTAAAAAAATAATCTCGTGTATTTTAAAACATTACAATATTAACATATTTAAGCACACTATCAATGAGTGCTTATCTGCATCAATACTGAGCTTTTAAGATTAAAGGAGAAGCCATTATAATATACCAAGTATATCCTTTGGATATTCTAATGTAAACAAACCCAATTAATGGTGGGAGAACCGGTGGCCGAGTGGTCTGCATCGACAGGACTTTGAGCCTGAATATTACAGATAGCACACGTTCAAATCCTGGCTTTGACTGGAACGTTTTATCAGTAATATTCACCTTGGACTGAATTGGTTCTCCCCCTCGATGAATAAGTTCACACAGTTCAATAGTCCATGGGTAATGGACAGAGTAATGAATAAAGGGTGAAAAACTTTTAAAATAAATATAAACATTTCCATTCATATTTTTGGGCAGCTCTTAAAGTCTTTAGTATAATATCAAATTTATAAATTGCTGCAACTATTTTATCATACAATTTTAAATTAACTTAATTTATTCATTTTTAGCAGGCAAAATTGACAAAATAAATAAAAAAATGTACGTTGTATTGTCATAAATTCAAGTTGATTTAATTCAATTAGATTATACGATTTTCAACAAAGTACAGTACGTGTTCCGATGTCTTAAAATTGTCGACAAGTGTGTTGATACTCGATTAATTAAAAATAAATCTACATACATTGATGTCCAAACAAGCTATGTATTCATTTTGTTTTATTAGCCTCCAGAACTGTTATATTATAGAAATAATATAGGTTAAGTTACCTTTTTTTTTTTCGTCAACAGTTCTTCTTTCATAAATGTGCTATGTACATTTCAAAGCGTAGAGCTTCATCATCAGGCTTTCCAAAAACGTCACATTTACATACTAAACATTAAAAACATTTAAAATATAAACTAAAACACTCAAACATATTAACACAGTACATTTGCCGGCCGGCGATAGACACCAACTGATGACCAATGAGCAGGTAACGAACTCAAACATGTTAACCTACTCCCACTTGTTGACCTTGGACTCTAATTATATTGATTTTCTTCCTTTGTGACTGCAAGTTGTTTATTCGGTTGAACAGTACGTTGGACTTGTATTTTAATTTGTCATTCAAAATATTACTTGGATCAGATTTGAAAGCATTGTAAATATGGAGTTCTTCTATTGTATTCATAAAATATGATTTGTTGCATTTATATAAAACTTCTAAATTGTTTTCTAAACTGTCAATACTATGTTTATTGGAAATTAAATGTTCAGCGACTTTTGATTTCTGACTTGTTGATTGTTTCGGAAGATGTTCAGAGAAACGTTTTTTAAAAGAACGACCTGTTTGGCCAATGTAAAACTTTGGACAATCAGAACAGTTTATCTTATAAATACCTGTATTTTTGTTCATGTTGTGTTTTTGGATGTTTAGATGTTTATTAAGTTTATTAGAGGTCTTATATGACATATTGATATTTTGTTTCTTTAATTCTTTTGATAATGTATGGTGTAGATAATGGCCATATTCGTACGATACAAATTTTTTATCTGTATTAGGAATCTTTGTGTGTGAATTTCTGTTCTTCTTTTTATTAACTATTTTATCTATTAAACCTCAACCCTTTTAAATGTTATCTGGCTTTAATTATTATTTGGATTAATTATTAAAATAGGATACAATAGTGTGATAATAGATAAAATAGTTAATAAAAAGAAGAACAGAAATTCACACACAAAGATTCCTAATACAGATAAAAAATTTGTATCGTACGAATATGGCCATTATCTACACCATACATTATCAAAAGAATTAAAGAAACTAAATATCAATATGTCATATAAGACCTCTAATAAACTTAATAAACATCTAAACATCCAAAAACACAACATGAACAAAAATACAGGTATTTATAAGATAAACTGTTCTGATTGTCCAAAGTTTTACATTGGCCAAACAGGTCGTTCTTTTAAAAAACGTTTCTCTGAACATCTTCCGAAACAATCAACAAGTCAGAAATCAAAAGTCGCTGAACATTTAATTTCCAATAAACATAGTATTGACAGTTTAGAAAACAATTTAGAAGTTTTATATAAATGCAACAAATCATATTTTATGAATACAATAGAAGAACTCCATATTTACAATGCTTTCAAATCTGATCCAAGTAATATTTTGAATGACAAATTAAAATACAAGTCCAACGTACTGTTCAACCGAATAAACAACTTGCAGTCACAAAGGAAGAAAATCAATATAATTAGAGTCCAAGGTCAACAAGTGGGAGTAGGTTAACATGTTTGAGTTCGTTACCTGCTCATTGGTCATCAGTTGGTGTCTATCGCCGGCCGGCAAATGTACTGTGTTAATATGTTTGAGTGTTTTAGTTTATATTTTAAATGTTTTTAATGTTTAGTATGTAAATGTGACGTTTTTGGAAAGCCTGATGATGAAGCTCTACGCTTTGAAATGTACATAGCACATTTATGAAAGAAGAACTGTTGACGGAAAAAAAAAAAAGGTAACTTAACCTATATTATTTCTACAAGCTATGTAACCTATATTATCAAGAATGTACGTTAAATCCATCATAAACACTAAATTTATGATAAAACGTCTATACAATATTTTATTCTTTATGCCGGAGATTGATGATGATGTATTAAACAGTATGCGGAAGATTTTATTTGTACTTTATTACTCTCTGTCCTGTAAAAAAAGTATACATTCTGGATGTGTACATTTATTTTAAATATTTGTGTTTATCAGTAAAAGAGCTTCTTCAAAACTTAAGGCCATTTCCAATTCATATCTGAGCTAAAAGTCTCCTTTCTAATCACCGAATATTTTTTTATCTTCTTCTAACTACTTTCTCCCTTGTCCATAGTGAAGATGTAAAATTTATAAGGTAGTTTATATTATTAAATTGTTTGTTATTGAATAGAATGGTTTACTGAGTATTACTAAAAAGTTGGATTTTTGAGCTATGTATCACTAACTATCTCATATCATAATAGGAATGTCGCCCCCCCTCCCGAATAAACATTAAGTTTTATTCCTTCACTCAGAAACGTACCTAGATGTTGCTCACTCTCCCTTACTACTTATAAGTCTCTAGTGTATTATAGTGCACTTTTTAAAACTTGTTTTCAAATAATGCACAATAATAACTATCTTCGGGTATTTCACTCAACGTGCACAATCACACAAAGCTTTCTATATTTACAAATATTCAAAGCTTCCAAATATTGATTCTATAATTGAATCAAAACTATTTTAAACTCTCTTTATAAATACTCAATCTTTTAATTTGAATCTTCAAAAGCTACTTCATCTCACAACATTTCCATTAGGAAAATAATGAAGGCAAACATGTTAAAAAATATGTTAAAAAAATAGTTTTTTAGGTTGAGAGGGTTGTCCTTTGTAAATTACTCCACTAATAGTTTTTTATATAGTAGTATAGCTTTTTCAAATAGAGTTCAGAAATATTTTCAAACCAATAAAAAATAAACTAGTAAAGTTGTCAATAAAAAAAATAGAATGGACAAAACTAGCCATGCTTTGTAAAAGTAATTTCAACGTGCAAATCTATACTAAACCTTTCTGATGACTATATATTGATAAAAGGAAAAAAGGGCTTTGGTATTGAACACTTCATCGGAGTTTCTCCCTACAGCGTTGTTTATAGATGCTATCAGCATTGAAACTGCCATGGGCTTGTGACCTACTTTATTTCACCTCTCTATGGCTGATATGTTTGCCATTTATCAGTTTTTAAAATTTAAAACTACTATCGGTGCAGTTTAAACTAATATTTTTTAATTGATCTAAATAAATTCAAAATTACTGAATTTAATAAAGTATGTAAAAGTAGTGTATTGTAACTATACATTTCATAAGCATTACACCGTGACAAAGTAATTAATTTTACGACCTCTAGAAGCCAAGAGAACGCTGTTTTAGGACTATGATAGTAACTTTTTTCCTTTAAAAGTTAAAATTCTGAAATTTTTAAATGTTATACAAACCTTCTCTTTCAACTACGTATTAAAATATAAATGTACCCTAACACTTGTAAATTAATTGTTTAACCTACATAATTATTTAGTTGGCTTTGCATTTACTCTAAACAGTTGGCAAAGTGTAAGTAGCCAATAGGAATAAATTCTCTATAATGTTCATATTTAAAGTCTAGTTTTAACAAAACTTGATGCTAATGATTCTTTGCGTATTAAACAAATAAACGAATAGTTAGTTGAAATGTGCCTATTGTAGAACCTTTTGTATTAACAGTAAGAAAGTTTGGTTCATTAAGACTGTAAAATACTCGCTCAGAAAAGTATATACACCACTCTCGGAGACCCAAACACACACACACACATGGAGAACCTACCTACTAAACATACGACTTAACAGCCCACCCACTTACCAAACACCCACTATAGAAATGTAGTACATTAGTGGGTGTTTTAGCAATAAAAATGTAAATTTGATGCACGGTGTAAACTAGTTAAAAATCCTGTACTTTTTTTGTTTGAACTAGGATAAATATTACTACAAATTTAAACAACACTTAAAAATGCATATGTCATAACGTACAACTAAACAAGAATGACGATAGTATGATTGGATTTTTCATACAACTCTTAGTTTCTTAATAAACAACCTTAAGACTCTGGTACACTTAATTTCTCAACGGACAGTAGAGATTTAATACTAAATGTGCTGACAATAACCTCTTTTTATTGTGTTTTGTTTAAAAATGTCTACTTCGTAGTAGTTAAGATGTTATATCTTTTGAACCAATACAAATTATTTTTCTTACGTATATTCCATTTATCGTTTTTAATTCATTCCAATCGTACTAAATTTATATTTAAATCATTGCAAATCAGGCAATTTACAAACTATTTTATAGTTTTCAAACTAGCTTAAATAATTGTTCAAACCAGTTAATATTTATTATAAGAATACCTTTTCATTATATGCACTTTTTTTATATTATTATATTTATAATATTTTTCATATTATATTATATATATAATATTATAATATTTTTATAAATAATTTAAATATTTATAATATATATAAAAAATATAAATATAAAAATATTATATTTTTATTTATATTTTTTATATTATTATATTCATTATTGTTTTTTCTTATATCGAATTATAAAATAAAAATGACTTTATAAATAAATACCAAAGCACTAACAATAGCCCAGAAGTTAATTTGAAAATCCTATATTAACAAATAATACATTTGCAGCTTTTATAGGTTGTGCGAAATCAAGTAAACTCACTAAACTATATCAGTTTAGTTATTTTTATAATTTATTATGGTTAGTTTTGAAAAATTGATTATAGTTCTAGTTTAAAATTATCTTTTACATGGGTTTAATGTGTAATTTGATTTTCAAGCATACAAATTAAAATATTATGTTCGTGAGAAAGTTTACGAAACATAAAATAATTAGTTCTTTTTAATTGTCGTGGTTAAATTACATCGTTTATCGTGTAGTTTGTACAGTTTATTTTTTATTCTGCAAAACAACAATAATCTTTTTGTGACATTACATTGGAAAGTACTACCAATATAAATTTTCTTTTATTTTATATGATTACAAATTAATAACTATTGTTTATTTATCAATTACCATTTATCGTTATATCTTACAAATGTACTATTTTCAGAATAATATTTGCTAACAATATCTCCCCTTACGTAGGGAAAGTTGAATCAAAGAAGAACCGGGCATGGAATTTCGAAATATTTTGGTTACTTCAGATAAGTCTAAAGTACGAAGTCTCGTATCTTCATTCCATTTAATTAGTTTTATTACGTAAAACACTTATCAGACATATCGTTTGTTACTCTTGAATTTTTTATCACTTCTTGTAAGTTATTTCAAAAACATAGTTATCATGGATTTTTATACATTTCCTGAATCTAGTGTACGCATATAAGAACAAGAACGATGTGTAATAACAGAAACTCTACCAGACATAATATTATGATGTTTAAATATAGTTAGAAAGGATAGAAAAACATATATGTGTTTATCATAAATACTTCAACAAACATTGTTTATTTGTCCAGTTTCGTCTAGGTAACTTTAATACTCATAACGCATGTTTTATATGTTTATTCAAATGTTAATATTTCCCTGTACTATTTTCAATTATTATTTACAGTTAATTTGCTTTTTTTCAAAGAATGTTTCAGGAGCATTTTAGAATATATTATTACAAAATTATGTTACTACTTTAAATTTCAAAAAAATTATGTCCTTATTCAAGTGAATGTTTAGTAATTGCTCATTTTTTTCATCTGTCCATATTAAAATGTTGCTTTGCGTTTTTTAAACTGTTTTTTTTTATATTTACTATTGTGTTCAATGGTTATTTTTACATTTAAATAAACATTTAAATAAATTATTTTTGGTAATCTATCATATTATATCTAAACTACTATTAATTAAATAGTTTTTTAATTAGCATAATACGTGTTGGTACATATACAGTACAAGTAAACGTCACACAACATAAATTTATTAATTTAATTTAATTTATTAAAAAAATATAGATTTCTTTTGTGAATCCCTCTGGTCTGAGGAAGGTGAGCGTGGTTCACCGAAATCGATCACCATAATATGTGTGCATTTTGTGCTTGTATTGTAGTATATTTGTGCATTTTGTGCTTATATTGTAATAAATTTGTGTTGTGTGACGTTTACTTGTACTGTACTATTAATTGTATTTTGTTATTGTTGATGTCTGAAGATGCTACCTTGTAAGAGAAAGGCTGCACACAAAACTTATTTTAAATAAAGACCGTTTTTTTTTTTTTTTTTTATTATTATTTTAATTTAAACTCTCTCAATAGGTATTGAAAAAAATTTATTAATGAGCTACTCCTATTCTATCCATTTTTCAAATAACTACGATAACTATTCTATATATTAAAACCCTAAAATCTGCTTATTCAAACTGTTCCAACCCATACTAGTAAAAAATTAATAGCATGCAAACAATCACCAATCAAATTTTCCTGAAATTGTTTAAAAATCTTTTATAGTAAAAATTTATAGGAGAGAAAATCAAGACGTGTATTTTTGAATAAGATTAACAAATAAATGTAGTTTTAGTTTCAAACAGCCTCAAAAGAACACAATCCTTAGAAAGTGTGACTATCAACAGCAAAATTAAAAACGAGTAATCAAAAATAATCATCTGGTACTTTTTCATTCTAAATAAGTAGATTTGTTGGAAATTGTCCATGAAATTTGTATTCTATCTGGCTTGTCTACACAACTACAGTAAACACTTGGTTTACTTTCAATACCTCGAATATGGAGTTTTTATTTAACCAAATATATTTTAGGTTATCTGAGTTAACTCAAAAAGAGCAATCATTACAAAATGGGAGAAAAACCAAGCTAGGTGTGAGTTACTCCTTTTAACAAAACCCAGTAGTGATAAAAGTTTGTTGATAACTGCACCTCAGGGACCCATTTATTTTGTAGAGGCCGTTTTAGCATGCGGAACTTTTTGCAACAAATCGTTTTCTCTGGTAAAATTGAGCAGTATTTAATGTTTAGTATTTCATAAGGTAAACAATGGGTAAGCATGTAATATGTAGGATTAAAAGGTGTATCTTTGAAAATAATGTATTTTAAATACTTCAATATGTCATGGTTCTATGTTATAAAAGAAACGTTTTGTCTTTTGCTGTTAATACTTATTTTGCTTCGTAAATGTATTATATTATTATTACAATCCTGAGATAAATATTGAGGAAACCTTTACTGTCAATGTGAAAATTATATCGCGAACAATGTAGTAGCTGTTAAATTGTTATGGTGTATTTTAAAATTTGGTTTATTAAAACATTTAAGTTTATTTTAAATTAAATATATTTTTATTTAGGTAATTTTGTATTGGAATAACAATAGACATTTAAGGTATATTGTCGTTTTAATATAATGATGGAAAACAATGAATAATAATATATAAACTATTTACAAAAGTTATATGTTTAGTATTAAGGTTTTAAAAAAACTACAATAGAGAATATATTACTAGAGTTGTTCTAATGAGTTGTTATAAAAGTATAAATATTTGTATACTATATTATTATACAAATGTATACGTTAATATTCGAAGTATACTTTTATCATATGAACATAAATATCTTACACAGTTCAAATCCTGATTTTCATTTTATAAATATGAATAACCTTAAAATTGTTATATTTCATCATAACTACAATGACAATTAAATAAATGCCCTCTATGGATAGATATTATTTGTAGGGTAACATAGTTTTGTGTAAATTTAAGCAGGAGTTATTTCTATCAGATGCAAATTATATACACTAAATTTAATTATAATAAATTATACTAAACAAATTATACTCAAATTAATACTAATTACAAACGTTGCTGTTTTAAAACGTTAATCTGGTAAACTAAAGAATGAAATAATGACTATCGAATTATTTAGTCTCCTTGTTTAAAAATATATAATTATAATAATTGAATAATTATAATTATTATAACTATACACACAATAATAATTGTTTGTACATAAATGCATAAAATAAAATTTGAAACAATTAAATTTACAATTTGACATATTTAACCATTCAATGGATAACAAACCACCCTTGATTAAATTACAGGATTTCATAAGCGAAATAGGAAGAAAAAGTCGAAATTAATATTCGACTAAAGACAATTGCTTAAAATGTCTTTGTATACAAAGATTAATTGCGTAAATAAGTGTTTAAATATATAACAAATAAAAAAATGAACGTATCGTTAAAATTTTTAGACATCTTATTATTCGAACTGCTATGTTTAAAAAAAAACATATTTTGATGAAGGTGAATTTTAACACTAGGCTTAAACGTTACACTATTATTTAATGATTTGCATAAGTTGTATTATTTTATTGATTTTTATCTTAATAGCTTACCAAACACGACTGTACAGATCGGAGCACAACACTACGCCGCCCTGTATCCGTCAAGTGTCGCACTGAACTGTCGTCCGCGAGGGAGCGCAACACCGACTACTACTAGGGCGGCCCGCCCAACCTATCCCGCCCACATGCGCGCATGCACGTCTACATAAAAAGGTAACGTTGTGTCTCGACTGTGTCTACTGAAATTGAAACTTGTAATCTAAGTTCCTTAGTCACGCATTGGTGGGGGTGCATAATGTTACAACTGGAATAGAATACTTAGCACTAAGTGAAAACTATTTTGGTAACGTTTGTTTTGGTTATACATAGGTAAACTAGTGGAAATAGTGAGATTAGAAAGATTTATTTTATTTTTCACTACACTACTATGAGTTAAGCTGTTTTCGTTATGTGTTTACAACCTGCGAAACATCATATTTTCAACAGCTGTCTATTGTTTACTACCGAAAGTAACATTGTGTACAACCGAAAATTTTCCACAGTCAACAACACCTGTTTTTATTCCGTAGTGTAGTGAAAAGTATCGTTCAAAACTCGAGTGAAAGTATTTTGTATGTTCTCGACCATTCGAAGTTCTCGACAAGTCTCGCACTTCAAACATATGGTCTCGAACATGCAAAACCCCACTTTCCACTCTTGTTATGAAATATACTATTATTGTTTATCTAAAAGTAACATATCTCTCACTGCCTGACATGTAATGAGATTTTCAAAACTATGAGTTGGTTGACTTTAAATGTTGTGCAAATGCATAATTTTTACTTGGAGGCGCACTAAAAAGGGGAGTTCAGATCTAAAACAGTATAAATAGTCCAACAATAGCTATTACGTCCTATGACAATCACACAACAGACACAAATCATAAAAACAAAGGTGGTTCATAGAATTTGTTCAGTTGGAGATAAATACAATATACATGTTACCAATCTCTTTTGAAATGGGACAACTCTTGCAAATAATCTGTCTTGAAAAATTTATATGTAATAAATGTTACTTTTGGAAAAAAACTTGTAATATAGGTTAAATTGTTATTGGTTATTACGTTAGGTTAGGTCAGGTTATGTCATGTTGTATAGGATATGTTTACGCAGTCGAACGGTGGGTCAAGGGCTTAGTCCCCCGGCAACTGATCCTAAACTTACGTAAACTTATGTATATGATTAAAACTCATATTGGCATATGAAACACTCAGTTGCAAGTATACAATTTTTGTATTTTACAAAGAAGTGATCCTTTTGCAATAAAATACTCCGGAATAAAGTGTAGGTATGAACAACTCGTGTGTTGGGGCCAGAATATTCTAAAAACATATCCCTCTTCATCTAAGCATTAATAGACTAGATGAACTAGGTGAGTAGGAAGTTACTATCCACATACTCCTGCTCCACCTTCGTGGAACTTTCATATGTCCTTATAGTTATTCCTTCCAGCCATGTGCTGGATTGTCCCACTTCAAATCTGAACAATTTCGTTCGAAAGCAAGACCAAGGAACTATAGCTGCAACCAACCCCGACCTATAATTTTGTAACATCCCACTCCCACATGTGAATGTTACTTTTGTAATGTTTTATAACTTCCAGATGTAGGCTGCTAATGTTGGCAGTACTGAGCTTACCGATTCTGGTACTTCTATTTCCAGACTCTTAAGTTAGCAAAGAATAGAGCTTAGGATGGCAAAGAAATGACGTTGTACATTTTGCACACTGAGTGTCTTCCAACGTGTTCTTATGAAACACTTGCATGTCTACCAGGAAAACCTATAATATTAGACTTATGATATTACTCTGGCTAAAATCTGTCACATTTCATAAAATACAGCACCTTTCCAGTCAAGAAAGTAATTTAGATCACTGGTATTTTTCCCTACCTGAGTGAACTATAAATATTTTGTTACAAGTTCATTTTGTCCAGTCATAATACACGATTGAGGTATATGTCATAATTTAAAAGTTCAAAAACAGCATTTTAGGCATAAAACAGGGTTTGTTGTTGTTTTGAATGATACTACTCTGACAATATAAAATAAATAAGTTATCAAGGTAAAAACATCTTTCATTGATCATGAGTTTATTTTAACTATCTATTTCACTTTGACTGTGGAATGCATATGTGCCGAGTTAGAAGTGGATGCAAGTTCTTAAGACTGTAAATACAATTAGGCAATAAATGTTATCGAGACATTTGCACTTATAATTTACGTAATGCATTTTTATCAAAACATTACCATTTATTATTAAAAAAACATTTTTGACTATGTATTCATACAAAAGTGTAATAATTGACTGTTATATGACAATTTCATGAAGGGATTACAGTGAGTACATATGGCTGAATATAAAACAAAAAGGAGAACAAACAAAAACAAATTGGAACATTGTTCGCTTTTATCAACATTTGCAAAAAGCCTTTGTTTTTCATGCATGCTTTGATGTTGCTAGATATTTTTCCAACGTCTTTGTTCTGTAGTCCCAAAAACTGCCTTTAACAATCGTAATAATTAAAAAGACTTTGAATATAGTTAGTTATTTTCTATGTTTTAAATTATAAACATATAGTTAAATCAAAAATATTCAACTTACTCTGTACTGCTTTCTCAAAAATATTAAAAATTGTGTCATTAAGAAATACTTACAAAAAAGCCTTCCGGTTGTAATAGTGTGAAATGTTTCTAATTTGAAATGTTTACTGAAATAACGTTTGAGGTAATGAATAGTAAATAAAAGATTTTAAAGCTCCTGACTGAGAAAAATAATCACTAAAAAATATAATTTTTTTCCTTTATTTGTGAATAAATTATAAAAGAAATTTGTCAATAGATTAATCTTTTCCAGTATCCACAAACTGAAAAAAAACTTAATATCTAGCCTCTCTACTCTAATTATTAGGTTCGTCCTTTTTAGTTTTCAGTAATAATTCAGTATTTCCCTCTGTTTTAAGGGTGGTTTTTTAGCATAATTTAACCTGCCCTTTGACGGAAAGTTTTTAAAAGAACTGGTATTCCACTAGAGTGAGTACGTGCACGTCTTCCAACTCTGTCTTAAGAACATTACTAATGACCCCACGTTCAAAGGGTATAACTATTTAGAATCTATATTTTTCCGGTGACAACCACACCAAAGTGCGGTTAAAAGTGTATAACACCATATACACTATTAACAAGATAACTAGATATTTCGCCCACGCTGTGATGTGGCGTCCTCAGTGGTACCGCTGAGACTGGGGTACCTTATCTTGGTGGGTTAGTTTAGTTTACTGAAAGTAAGGAAAGCTCTGAGGCCATTCCTAGATTGCACTTCAACCTTAGGTTTATTGTGGTCCCCTTTTGTCTACTAGAATGCGGTATTTATTCTAAGTGGCTTAGTCAGTTCTAAAATCCTTTCCCCCAGACTAGCTACAGTTCTTTCTTCTGAGAGCTCGTCCCCGAATATTCTCCTTCTCCTGAGCTCCAGAGCTTCGCAATCAATTGATAAATGTTCGGCTGAATCAAGAGCCTTACCAAAAAGACAGCAACTGGTGTCTTCACTGTATATACCAATATTTGCTAGATGTTTCCTGAAGTGGCCGTGTCCAGTAATATACGCAATCACCTGATGTCATTACGACTCATGGCGGTGAGTGATTCAGTCTTGGCAGTTGTACGGTTAAGTTTAAATTAATTATAAATTCAGGATTGAACTATATTTATTAAAAATAATACTGACCAGTGAACAATTCATATTTGAAGTTATCGTTTACTTCTTCACTACATTTTTAACAGTAGTTTTAGATAATTTTAGATAGTTAATTGTGAATGCTAGCGACTAAAAATAAATCCTACAAAACATCTAAACTTAGCTCTCACATAACTTGGCTATTACGTAATGCATATTGTTTGACTACAACAATTAACCCGCATATAGCAAACAGCTGTTGTATAAATACAGTAACTACCATTCAATATCCTAAAATTGCTGCTTTAGCCAGATAAATAAATAGTTTGATAGTTACATCTCTACGTAATTTTAAAACGTGCAATTTGCAAAATATTTTAAAGCATTTTAAGCTTGTTTTTCAATAAGAATAAATGTTGAACTAAATGTATATCTGATAAAACTAATTTTAAATTCATATAATTACAGTATTGATTTTTTGTAAAACTATTAAAAGTCGATATAATATCTTCTTATGTACAACTTACATAACTGCGTTTATGTAATTCTTTAGTTATTTGATACATATATTTATTGTCCTATATTTTTTCGTTCTAATCAAACTACTACAGTTTTAAAATATCTATTCATTAATTAAATTTGTCGACAATTCCAACTACTGGATGTTTTCATTCTTGTTTAGATAAACTGGAAGTAAATTCTAGTCAATTTTATAATTAAGATCTCAATTAATTTAATTAGAATTTAATAATTTATTGACATTTATAAATTAAGTCTAGGAGAAGTAGTTTTGGTAAAACCCTTACAGAAACAAGTATTATTTTCAAAAATATGTAACAATTAATTTTCGTTTCACAGGCATCACAGAAACAAATGAAACGTACCTTGGAAACCGCAACAGATGGTTACAGGAACCTCAATAATTAATGTTGCTACCACAGTAGATTGAGGTTTACCATGAACCCTCACATATCAAAAACTTAAATTTGTGAAATGTTATATTAAGTATATTACAAAATAAAATTACAAAACTGTTATATATTTATATTGAATTTTGTATACTTCATGGAACTAAACTTTTGTTTTTTGCGTTATTCTTAAATACTGTTTTTTCTAAAATTCTCAAAGAAAAGAAATAAATACTTTTCTTTAAAGAGGTATACATTTTTGGAAAATTACGTACTTTTTCGTAATATTGGGTGTGAGATGATATTAGGATTAGACTATAATATAACTCCCAGTATGATATTCAGGAATAAATTATGAGTACAGGATGAATAGTAACAAAAATAAAACAAACATTACGGTAATAGGAAGAGAGGAGAACGAGTGAATAATAAAGGGAAAATAATAGAACAAGTACGTAGTTTTAAATACTTAGGAAATATTATTGAAGGAGATGTGAATTACAGAAAGTAAATAAAGTGAGAATTATTTTGACAATAGAAAGGTTTAATAAAAATAGAAGTTTCATTTACGGAATGTTAGATTTGAAGCTGAAGAAAAGATCTATTGAACGTTTTATTTGGAGAGTTTTATTACATTGTTAGGAAACATTTTCGGCAACTCTTAGGAAAGACAAGAAGAGAAGGAATTGAGATGTGGATTAGGATAAATATGGAGAAAATAGGATGGGATAATAGGGTAAGAAATATAACTCCCAGTATGATATTCAGGAATAAATTATGAGTACAGGATGATGAGGAGAGTAGGTGAAGAGAGTTAAATACTGAAATTTATAAAAAGAATGAAAATTGAATTGTTAGGACATGAGATTAGGGGAGAGAGCCTGTTCAGTACAGCTATGGAGTACCTCTATGGAGTGGATGGGTCAGTACCTTGACTGTTAAATTTTTCCATGCAATTGGTATAGTATGAATATATCAATTCGTAACAATCTTAATTTTGACACCATCAGATTATCCCAAAACGGCATGACAAGAATAGTTTAATTATCAAATTTGACCTCAAATGCGTTTACTCACCCACCCCTACACGTACAGTGGTACTGAAACACCCACCCACCCCTACATGTACAGTGGTACTGGCCCACCCACCCGCCCCTACACGTACAGTGGTACTGACCCAACTACCCACCCTTACACGTACAGTGGTATTAGAGGAAAGATAGATAAAGGAAGAAAAAATATCAAATGGTGGGCAGTTTCAGAATCCACTGAAGTGTTGACTGAACTTGACTAATCAGAGAAGTGCGATAAAAAAAGACTTGCTCAAAAACAAAGATTTGGTGGAAGGCTGCAGCAGGACCTGCTTGAGGGCAGAACATCCTTGATGATGACATAACATCCGAGGCTACGTATTTGGTGGTTCCATTAAATTTATAGTTAATACATGAAAATATACTTTTTAAACCGTTTACTTAGGTCCTCTTGATCAACTTAACTAATCTGGATGAATTAAGTGTTCCTCAGTCATAACATTGATTTAACACAAATGGAAATCGCATTGTATGAAATCAAAACACCTTAAATAAAAACATACAGACAGATGCATTCATACGATGTGAGGTAGGAAAGTAGATTTTCGTAATTATTCACGAAAGGAACTTTAATTATATTTTTTATATTCTTACGAATTATCTGCTACATTACATTAAAAGTATACAAGTGGATTAAATATTATATTAGGATGAGAAATAACCTTGTGAGTGTGTTTCAACGCTACCAGTTGCATCCTTTGTGGATCTCTCTGGTCTGAGAAAGATAAACGGTTCTTTACTGAAATCTATCACAATAGTATTTCTATACTTTGGACTTTAGTTGTATTACATTTTTTTTGTATAACATTTACTTTTTTTATAGTTTAACGAGTCATCTATTTAAAGCAATTAACACAAGTTAATTGTGATATAATAAACATGAATAATTTAATATTTGGAAAGAAACTATTTCCGTCCACTAACTATGAGTGATGCGTGAAATGATCTAGGAGTTACTTTAGGGTCCAAAAGATTGTTAATTTGTAATCCTAAAGGATGTTTTTAAGTCACATTTGATAGTTAAAATGCTTGACAAAATCTGCAATTATGGATACAAGGCATACACAACAACAACACACAACGAATCATGCAGCGTCAAACGGGTAATAATTTAAAGCCACAAATATGTTTGTTTATTGTAGATTCATTGTTCCAAACATTTCATTTACAAAGTATATGTTTTTATTAATACAAATTGATATTAAAAAGTTATCTAGTCTATAGGAATTATTAGAAATATTAAGTTCAAGGAAAGTAACCTTGCTACAGTTATATTTCCGTTGTCAGGATCTGCGGAAACAAATTAAACCTTACGTGGAAATCGTAACAGATGTTACAGGAAAACATCGCCTGACCACGGCAGATTTAGATTTACTACCAACGCTCACGCACGATACTAGTTGTATTTTGATTGTTGTTTATATCCTTCCATTCGATTCTAAACCAATCAACCCTATTTAATTCGATATATAAATTGGTAGGATTTTTATATATATTTATAACGAAAAATATATCACGATTGAATAGTCTATTATAATGTTATATATACTAACAAATAAATCACTTATTGTACTTCTAGTAAGAAATCAAATCAAAATCAAATTTATTCGCAAAAAAACAACTTTTAAAAACTTACAAATATTATAAATTAATTTACTCCCCACGTAGACTATAAATCTGTATGCCTTATATAATTAAGCACAAAACTAAGTTAAATTCTTATACTTAATCATTGACAACTATAAAATAAAAATAAATGAAAAATAAATAAATGAAACAAAGTAGTCTCAAAATAAACCTATGATAACAAGTATGTAGTGTAAAAGTAATAAATTAACTAAGATAATGGTGCAAAATCTTTAGAAAAATAAATTTTAAACTATAAGAAAGGACGTAAAGGGGAGTTCACCAATTTTATTTTAGTTCAATAAAGGGGAAGAGATAAACGATAAAGATGACTAGTGAGAAGGTGGGTGTGAGTTTATTATTGGCGAAAATATGTATACACTCACCAGTACACATGTGATGTACTGGTGTTGTCAAATATGTGAAGGAGGAAATTGTAACGTTGTATATCAAGGAAGTCGATTAGTGCCTCAGCAGACTCTCGGCCAATAAGAATCAGCCATTCTCTCACCTTTCTGTTGTAGACAGCAATCATTATTGAGTGCCATCTCCGGAGGAAGACTACGCAATAGCCAATGACCCAAATAATAAGAGTTATGCAGGTGAAAAGAATGAGTAACTCGAGGTATTTGAATATTGTAGTCTGAGTTTGATTGAGTAACTGTGTTGAGTTTCGGAGGAATACGTCTTGTTTTTAGTTTTTTTTTTTTTTTTTTGTTTTTATGTATACCAATGGTCAATGGGTTGCATTATTGTCATGCATAAAAAAGATTTGTTTTAATGGATGTCTTATATTTAAAATGGGATTTCCACAAATAGAAGACTGGTAGGGAACTTATTATTTTTTTCAACAGAGTTTTAATTATTGACCTCTGGGTGACAGCAAGAGTAGTAGTACCGAAGAGGAGGCAGAGTCCCACGCAAAAATGCCAACAGGGACTGCACGTAGGTGAAATAAACAGTCCTGCAGTGATCCACGCTAAGCACCTGACTTAGCTGCGTGAAAACGTAGATAAGTTTTGTGATTCTTTGCTTGACAAACTGAGCATGAAAAACCCAACATAATTTATGAGCCAAGATAACTCCCAAATATTTATATTGTTCAACGCGTTCAATATTGTCACAATCACAAACAACAGAGTAAGGATTACCACAAGAATGCAATTTAAGTAGCCTAATACCAGGGTCGTTGCGCTACAATATAAATTGGAAGATACTTTGTTATTTAAATATTTAACGAAAGAATATTGTGGTCAAACCAATTCTTCAATTTAATAAGGTCCACAGATGTCAAACTATAAGTTTCATCCCACGAGCAACCAGATGACACCAAAACAACGTCACCAGTAAACATACACAATATACTTTCGATTTTTAATTTTGAAATATTGTTGATGTATATGGAAAAGAATAGAGGTCCAAGCGTACTACCTTCGACCATACCATAATCGACAGTGATAGGATCGCTTTGAATATTGTTTATCAAAGTCGCTTGTAGTCTATTGTCAAAATATATTCTAAACCATGCATAGATTTTATTAAACTGCATATTTTTTGTTATTGTTAATTGTTAACGCTAAAACACGCTAGCATGTTTTCTTGTGTTAGGTAAAAGGGTTTTAGTAGCGATAATAACTCAAATAACTAAACAGATGTTCAACTATGGCTTATATATTGTGTAAATTAGTATTTTCTGAATGACTATCACAAAACTAACAAGTAAAATGGCTATAATATTAATATTTACAAAAATTACAGTAAGCGTAAAACATCATAAACAATTTCGTTAGCCTCTACTGATTGCAAAACTTTTTTTAGGGGACAATAAAATATAAAATAAAGCGTTTAGTGACGATTGTCCTATAACATAAATTTTAATGTAATCTACACCACTGAAAACTACATTTTCAAAGGGTTATACTACTTAATTAGATAAAATTATGAAACAAGTTTTAAGGAGAAAGGGCTTACATCATAGTTCCCAGGGGAACTTAAACAAGATTTAAAACCAGACGTGAATTAGTGTGATGTAACGCATACAAATCCCAAGCATATTTCATGTAAACTAATGATAAACAAGTGTGACTTTTCTGTTTGAAAATGTAAATATGGTTCGTTACAAAAATGTTAATTACAGATTTAAAAACACATTTTCTCGTACCACAGCTAAATTTAATTTTCCAGTCAAACCTACTAATATTACATCTGCTAGTAACAATGCAAATCTTCCTTCATCATTTTAATTAGATGGCCTCTTATATTTTCATTGTATTAAAATAATATTCCTATATGATTTAAAATATTTTACATTATTTTAAAGTACTTCGTATAGATAATATAAAAGAACTAAAATGTTAATTTCTAGTTATATTGAATATTGAAATATAATTAATTTAAAATAATCATTATTTGGTTTTGGTTTTCGTGTTAAAATAAATATTGAAATACAATATTAAAAGTACTGTATGGTAGTAAAACTAAATTTAACACATTTAAATTAAGGCTTTGTTTTAGTTTTTTTTATAATTTTTTTTATATGTTGAGTTACTTATAAATTAGATTTAAGAACCTACCAGTAACTTTGGTTAATTTATTGGTAATTATGTGGAATATATTATAATAATTAATTAACTTTTAACTCATATACTATTTGAAAGATGTTTGTTTCAGGGGATGTTACTATCAATTGATTTAGTTATTTTAGGAATTAATATATATTAATTCCAAAAACATTAGTTGAAATGTTATTAATGCATATTTTTTTATTTAAAAATCGTTTAAATATTATGACTTATGACAGTGAAATATAATAAGGAAATCCGTATTTTATCTTATCTTACCTATGTTTCTCTTACATTTGTTTGTACATTAAAAGCACTTTTGTTTTTACTTTTTTTTATTTTTACTTTATTTTTATTATTTTACTTTATTATTTATTTTTATTTTACTTTTGTTTTAAGTACAAACATCGTTAAGTGCAGTTCATTAATTTAACGTATAATATGAAAATATAATTAGAATTTAATTTGCAGGTGTAAAGCTTATTAATATTTAACATTCATGGCTTAGAACATAGGTAATTATTTATGTAACAATATTATTATTATTATTATTTACAAATATCAGGATTTTTTCAATAAAATTGTGATTCTAATGATATGGTTAGATTTACAAATTAAATAAAGTCAAAAAGTCATAAAACTAGTATGCTTTATATATGTATGGATAAAATATATTTATATGGATGTTTTCCTTTTCACTGAAAATTTTAATCACTGATTTTTTATTATTTCTGAATAAGAAACAATTTTATATGTAGTACAGATTCTCATGTAGTGTCCTGATAACTCATAAAATCGCACAACAAAGTGTTTTGTTTTTAAGAGGTCCTTTAACCTAGTCATATATAAACTGAGAAGTGTCCCATGACGCAATGTCCGCCGGACTAGATGTGCAGTGACATTTCACGGATGGCTGCCTTTATTTAGACGATGATGATTTAGTTTTTCTAAAATATGTTGGATGATTACTTTAGTGTTTTGGTTTTAGGGTAAGGTGTTTTTGGTAAAATATCTTTACAAACAATACAAATTTGTCAAAAGAATTTAATAACATGGTTTGACTGTAAAAAGTAATAGTTGACCTTATAAGCCTAGCGCGCACTAGGGCGGCACGGCACGGACGGGCGGTACGGCACGAACGGCATTTTTAAGGGGGGGTGCGCGCATTAGCCACGGACGGACGGGCGGTACGGCACGGACGGCATTTTTAAGGTGGGTTGCGCGCATGGTCAGTCTGCGAGATCAGTGTGTGCGTGGCTGTAATGGATATTGATGAGGAAGTGGTGATAGTTAGTTTAATTCTGGCAGAAGAAGAGGAACAGACTAGAAAGAGGAAGCGAAGATTTTGGATTCATAACATTAACAGGAAAAGGCTAAGTTTTGGTGAGTTTCATACCTTGTTTCCTGACCTTGTACACGATGGTGTGAAGTTTTTCCAATATTTCCGGATGACGCACGAAAAGTTTGAGTGTCTTCTAAACCTTGTGAAAGAGGAGCTATTTAGAGAAAAAACAAAATTTCGAAGTCCAGTGGAGCCATTGGAAAGGCTAGCGATTTGTTTGAGGTAAGTGGAATGAAATAAAACGTAAAAATATTTATGTTGCATATAAATGTTTATATATAAATATTAAATAGCTTGATAGTTTTGCTATTAAACATGTTCGATTAAATATGTTCTTTTTACAAAAAAATACTGACTCAGTTTAGAAAACCATAAATATCTTAAACTTTATTTAAATATAAATTATTTAAGAAGTAGCTCCTTATGCAGTAGGTGAAATAAAATGAAAGTATCGTAATTTGTTTACGGTATATACTGCATAGCAACAAGTAATAAAATATTTTCCGTTATTGTACCTGGAACTGAATAAACTGGAATATGATAATAAACAAAAGATTTAGTGCAGTTAAAACTGATTTTTTTATTTCTGTATTGGATTATGAACTAATAACAAATTCAATGTTCATCAAACAAAGATTTTAGAAGCACAGTTTAAAAATTTTTTTTGAAAATCATATTTATTGTAGACTCATTACTTTTAATAATTAATACAGATATACAACGCCAATTCTATAGTGAGATATAAAGTTATAAGATAAATAATTAATAAAAATAAACAAAGACAATCCTGTAATGAGATATAAACTCCTAAGAGAAATTAATTGACAACTCTTCTAGAGTAATATGTGTTATTTTTGGGAGTCCTGCCATCCCCATGTGTAGTAATTCTTGAGTGTGTACGGTTCATTATTTCCCCCCGTAGAAAACTGGCCAGTTGTCTGTAGTGCAGGTTGTTGTGATTTTCCTGGTTGTTGCAGCAGTTGTTCAGTTGTTGTTTGTTGGGAATTAGGTACCGTGATAGAGTTCGTGGATGGTGGTTGTTCACACATTCTCATAGCAATATCCATTTCCTTATCTGATACCAGCTGGAATATTTTTTCTTGATGTCTATTTGATCTCGTAAAGGAAATCCTTTGACAGTTTTTGCCATAGACATAAAAAATGATGATAAAGGGTCGCTTTCTGCATTTGCTGGTTGACAAGTTTGATGTTTTTTTGCCAAGAATTCTTGTAGAACATTTGCTGCTGTTGTCTCACGGGGATTTCCCCACCTATTTCTTTTTTGTGGGTGTCTAATATTCCTGTTTGCAGATGAAGCACGTGATGATGTTGCTGGCGATGCGCGCGAACCCCGAGAATCATCCGTTGGAAAGTTCGACGTCACTGACACGCTGGGCGAACCCGAAATCTCTGCATTTTCGTCGTCTTCTTCATTATCATCATAATCATAGTTTTGTTGGTCTTCCTCATTTACAATTTCATTTCTTTCTTCTTCGTTTTGAATAGCAGGACTGAGAGCTGCTGTGAAATTTGAATTACGATTTTCTTCATCTATAATGTATGGTATGAGAAATGTTAGTTCTTGTTCATACTTTGGTGGTTTGATGTGTTTCGCAGCCTGGCCGCTTTTTGTTCTACGGCGCTGGAGAGCTTTCCTGTGATTGTCTCTAACTTTAGCCCATCGGTCCTTGCATTCAGCACCTGAAAAACGCGAGACATATAGGCACCAGGAACCTAATTTTCATGGGTTTTAAAAAGGAAAATGCAATTACATTTTTTCGATTTGAGTAAAGTACACCAATAAAACACTTAAGTTTACAATAAAATACCGGAACATGGGATTTGGATTAATTTGGCCACCCTCTTCCAATCCATGCAAAAAAACCTTTGTTTATGTGGTTCCTGTGGCTGCAAACCTGCGAACTCATTTCCTATGTTATTCTTACGGAGAATTAAAAAAGGTGATATCTCCCTTATTTATTATTAATACATATAGATGCCACTTGGTATGTATCTTCATATCGTCAACATCTATTATTATCAACCCTCATTCCCCCCCTCGGGCAAACTCCCCCCCCCTTCCCCACCGGGACTCATGTTATTTTTACAGAGATTAAAGAAAAGTATCATACGATCTCCTTATTTATGATTGCTTCATTTTCTATATGGAAATTCGCTGAGTACGCAGGTTTGCTGTGACGGGGGTATTATATATTTAAGATAAAATAATAACATTTAACACTAATATTTTCCCCTTTTTAGGTTTCTTGCGACTGGCGCTTCTTACCGCTCTCTGGCATTCTCTTTCAGAGTGGGCTTAACAACAATTAGAGAAATTGTTCATACAACTTGCGAGGCGTTATGGAGAGTCTTGCAACCACTCGTGATGCCAGAGCCTACAGAGTCCATGTGGAAAGAAATTGAAAAAGGATTCCATACGAGATGGAATTTTCCAAACGCCGTTGGAGCTCTTGACGGTAAACATGTTGTGATTGAAGCACCACACAACAGCGGAGCAGATTTCTTCTGCTACAAAAAATGCTTCAGCATTGTGTTATTGGCGTTAGTGGATGCAGAGAAAAAGTTCATTTTCGTTGATGTGGGTGGTTATGGCAAAAACTCTGATGCCAGTATTTTCAATTCGTCTGAATTAGGAAAGAAGTTACAAAGTGGGACATTAAACATACCATCTGCAAAAAAACTACCAGGCACAGATGTGTATCTTCCTCAAGTGATTATTGGAGACGAAGCATTTCCTCTCCGAACAAATATCATGCGGCCGTACTCAAGAGACGATGTGCATGGCAAGATAGAAGAAAAGATTTGCAATTACCGTATTAGTCGTGCTAGAAACGTTGTTGAAAATGCATTTGGCATTTTGGTACGTAGATTTCGTATCTTTGAAAGGAGACTCTCTCTTTCTCAAGAACACCTAATCACTGTGATTCTTGCATCTTGTTGTCTACATAATTACTTAAAGAAAGATTCGTGTTATTGGACAGAAAAAGACTTACAAATTACAGTTTCAGATGCAAGGTCATTTTCCCCATTGAAAGGCACTGGTGGTTTGTCCGGTTGCGAAGCTATTGCAGTTCGAAACATTTTCAAAGATTATTTCAACTCTGAGTTCGGATCAGTGAAGTGGCAAAAGGAAAGAGCTCAAGTAGGAAAGCTGTGCGTTTGAAAAACTGAAATTATGGTTCTAAGTAAAACTATAATTGTTTGTAAGCAGGAATATATTAATAAAATATATTAATATGTAAAGGAGTTATTGGTTTTTTTTATTTCTCCATAAGAATTACATGGGAAATGAGTATGTAGGTTTGCTGCTACAGGGGTCTCATAAATAAAGGTTTTTTAGCATAAACTAGTTAAGAGTTGCTAGTTGTATCTAAATTTCAAGTTTCATCGAATAACATTTATTAATAAGTGAGATATCGAATTTTACTTATTCTCCATAAGGTTAACATTGGGACAACGTACTGTGTTTAGCACTTTGATTATCTCAGTAACCAATGGACGTACCGGGAACTGTGATATATCAAATTGTGTGGTTTTTCAAGCTGAATCTAATGGTGATAAGAAAAGTTTAACTTTTTAATAAACCATATCTAAAAAGCTCAAAACACCCATTTTTAGGTACAAAAACCCCCCAAAACCCCCCTTAGGATAGTTCTAGCCACCAGTGGTCACGTGACCGCCCACATGACCCGCTACTTTCCACGGCCAGGCCAGTAAAATCAAACATGTTTGAGTTTTCTTGCCGCAAGTAAATACTTACCGCTGGAAAGGAAAGCACCTCTATAGACAGGGTAAGTGTGCAGCAAGTCCTAATGGCAAGTGCTTTCCGCCAGCAACTTGCCCTCTCTACTTTCCCCGTCTATAAGCTCCTTAAGTTACACATGCTGCCCTAAGTGATAAACAAGATGATGTATTGTCATTGGAAATTACTCTATGAACAAAATATATGAGCTTTTGCTATAGTTGAGAGGGTAGTCAAAGACTGATTACAAGATTTGAAACTTCCTTTGCTTTAAAGTAATGTGGATAACCTCAAAATTACTGTAATTATGTTATAATTAAAAACTTACCTGACTGTTTCATAGAGGCACCGATCTCTTCCCATATATTTTCACGCCTCACGTTATTGAAATACTCCGGATGCCGCATGTTGTACAGTTCCGGGTATTTTTCCACAAGAACAATCAAATTGGACACATCCATCTTGACAACTGCACTGCTACTATGGTGGAGAACGGCGGAAGTCCCGTGCCGCCCGCCCGGTCGAGACGATGAGTCATCGGTACGGCCGGTACGGCAGCTCGGAATTGTCCTGAAATTCGATCTCCCGGACTTTTTAACAAACGGCGGAAGGTGCCGGTCCGCCGTTGCCGGCCGTCCCGCCGTAGTGGGCGCACTCACATTACATTTAATGTTATTTACTTTTAAAAGTTGCCGTGACGGCCGTCCGTCCGTGCCGTGCCGCCGTAGTGCGCGCTAGGCTTTTATAGAAAACCACTAAAAAGAAAATAAACTCCTTCAATAATCAAGTGATGAAAAACAGATACAGCACTCATATTGCGTTTACCAAAGTGAAGGCGTTCCAGAATATCACTCTACGGTTTCACAGCTGCCTATGACTGAAGTGGCTCAAACACCTAGCTCTTGACAGGTTATGTTAATAACCCTCATACATAAATGTTTTTACATTCTACAATTATAAACACTGGTGTACATACATACTTTGATTACTCATTGGCAGACAATTATGTAGCTAAACATATTGATTTATTACCTCTACTAAAAAAAATTGTAATTTAATAAAGCTTTTGTTAAATTAAACGTAACTCAAAATGTCATAAACCTAGATGACACTAATAGAAATGTTTTAAACATGTTTTTATGTACTGGGTAGTCTACAAGCAATCACACCTTCACTCGGCTAAAGTTTGTTTTAGATGTTTATTTAGATAAGTATTTTTAACCCTAGATAGGTATCCCATATGAGTTTGACCCTAAGGGTATCGATACTTACATTTTATTTAATCAATAAACTTCATAAACAAAATTGATAGATGATAATTGTTAAATAAAATCACTAATACACGAAAAAACATTTGAAGATCAATTATTAATATTTTTTAGCTTACATTACAAATGTCAGTGACTGCTAAGTCCCATAACACACTATTGAAAATTATTGTTTTCTCTTCCAAGTTAGTGTACGTAAATTTAACGTATTTTTTTCTCTAAGCCTTAAAATTTAATAAAAATTAGACAATATTGATACATTACACTAAAGGGAAGGGAAACTGATGCACTGCTGTTTGGACAAACATATGTCCTGATAATCAACTAATTTAGAGCAAAAAAGTACCTAACAACCCGTGAAAATTACGTGCGATACCTATCTACAGTTACAAATTGGCAGGTGGATTTAAATTTGTATAGGTGGGTATCAAGAGATGAAACAAACTTGAATTGGTGGTAGGAATTTGGATCACTTCCCGTTGAAACGAATCTTCCGTCAAGCATACTTGATTAAATTTTACGATTAATGGTTATATCCGCAAAATGTACGATGTTTTATTTTCCCTTTAAAGTGTAGAATACATATGTGTGACATTCAATGAATTTTTAATAATAATACATAACAATATAATGATATCTAGGTACTAATATATAATAATATTACCATATTTAGAAATTGAATATAAAATTGAACTTTAAAACTATTTTTAGTATAAAAAATATTTATAATGCTCTAATATTTAAATATTTTCCTTTGTACCTTGTTCATGTAAATTTGTTTTTTAATTAATATATGTAATGCTTTACGGGAAATCATATAAATTGAAACGGAATCAAGAACAAACATGAGTTGAAACTTGTTGAAACTAATTAAACAATTTTAATGATTGTTGTTTTAATAATTTCTTTCTTTTAAAATGAGATTTTTAAAGTTACACTTCTATTTTTTTTATTAAGAATAGTATGTATAAAAATAAACCTGGTTGTATTAAAATTTTAGAATATACTGCATATTAACTTCTCATTTTCAGCTTTCTTTTATAAGCAATACAGTGGTAAAAAAAGAGAATTTAAGTAAATTTTCTTTGTAATATTACATATCATCGGAGAGCTATCTATTCAGTTGGTAGAAGTGAAAAGGAAGCTGGCTGGCTTCTCAATGTAACATATCATTTTAATACGAGGTCTCTTAAAGTTAGTTCATAGAATTGCAATTATTGTATTATTATAAATTAATACGGTACAATATTTATGAAGAAATCTTCTTCTATTTTTATGTGTCTATTGCAATAATAAAAAGTAACTTTGCAAATTACAATTCACAAAAATATTTTATACAAATCAATAGAAATGAGTCATTTAGTCTACCCCTACTCACACACTCATGTCGCACTTGTATCTTGGTTAATAAGGGTGCTTATTTTTTGTTGGTTGAACTATTAACAAAGTCTTTAAGTAATGTATCTATGCTTGTATTGCCAAATAGTAGGAGAAAAACGGTAATTCTCAAAACGCAAATATTTGTTTCCTATCTTTTTCAAAATACATCTGTACATTTCTTTTAATTATAGTTAGTTTATAGCAAGACTGTAAATCATAAATGAGTTGAACTATCCATGATTCGTAAGAAAATATGCTTAATGAAATTAAGCACAATTATTTTTCCTACATATACATGACTGCTACAGCTAAAATGTATATCTTTAATGTACGATTACATGAATATGATTTTTGACTCCTTCATAACAATGTTACTTAATTTTTGTAATATTTGTAACTATAATCAATTATTGGTCTTCCATATATTTTAGGTAGTTTTTCAAGAATAATTATAGTCACTTTATTGCAAAATTAAGAATGATAAAATAAGTTGGATTCTCCACGTCATATAAAAGGGAGAGAACTAAACACATAATCACTATTTAATATGAGTTTGATTGAGCAATATAATTAAATCTTGTAGGATTATGTGAATAATTTATAAATATTCTCAAATATTTATACATTCTGTCTGTTATCGTAACAAAAAATAGGTAAATGTACTTTTGACTTATAAAGGGAGCTAAATTGAATATTTAAGAAAAAACGAGAAAAGCAATAAGCAGTTAATTTGTATGCAAACATTATTATAACAATAATAAAATATACTTTCACACAACAGACTGAAATTCAGCCCACCTACCCCTATGACATTTCACTGCCAGGTCATCCTTCCTACACAACGACCACTCACTTCGAGTGGAGGTCAGCAGACGGATCAATGCTAACTAAAACTTGCATTGTTAACTAAGTCAAACCTATGTAGCCTATAGTTTTATAGAACATAATGTAACTAAACAATTTAAATTTTACTTGTACACTTCACTCACGACTTTAGATGGGCCCACAGGCCTGCGCGTAAACTCTATTGTTTTAAATGTTTAGTTTTTTATTCTTTATTTTCCTCCACTTTATAGGTTTATACTTTATTTAATAACTTTTTAGATATTTACTTTTATATTTGTCCTTTGAGCTATAAGTATGTATATTTTATTCAACTATAACATGTCGTTTTTTATAAGTTATATACGTACAATTATTTTGTAATATGTTCACTATAAATTATTGTCTTTTTCTTCAATTTTAGTTTATTATAATTTGTTACATACAGTGTTTACATAAAATTATTCAAAGTCTCTGTAAGACTGTAGAACTCGGTTCCCACGCACAGGTTCATTACCCATGTGGGGACCTTTTCCATGTTTAAAAATGTATAGCCTAAGTGTAATTGTATTTTTTGGAAACAAATAAACAATTATCATTATTACTATTCAACGACTGACGTACCGACCGTTAGCTCAGTTGAGAATTCGAACCTTAGACCTTCTCTCCGAAGTCTGAAGCCTTGACCATCAAAATTAAAATCATACAGCTGGCAAATTTTAATTTTTTATTTCGCTTATAAAAAAATTAAATAGCGTGTGTTTTTATTAAAACTGTTGTATGTAAAAGATATTTGTACTTATATTAAAAACTTATTTCCTACCTTTTATTTCGTTATTTTTTAATATAATTGTAAAATAAACAAAAATTTATATCATAATACAATTTTCCCAAATAATTGAATTCCAATTGATATAAATTTATGTACAAAACAAGGCAATCCATTAAAGATATGTTCATAAAATCCAGTGTTGCTAAGTTATGCATATATCTTAGATTTAGGCTAAGATTATCAATACCATGTTTTTTATTAGGTAAGTCACACGAACGACTGTTAAAAATAACAGTAAAAATAACAACATGCTTGAAAAAAGGATTACAATAAAATGACATTTATATTGAATTTATATGTGTCTTCTTTTTCTAACATATCCACAACGTTCGTATGTTAAAAATAAATCGTAAAAACAAACATAAATAAAAAAGTACAAAATACTAATTAACGAAAATCACTTCTCATAATTTAATAAACAACAATTATAAATTAAAACTAGATAATGAGGTACCAATTGGTACATCGTATTTCATATTTAATCCATACGTTAATTAGATGAAATTATTATACTAGACTTATTAACCACGAATACTTAACTGTGGGTATATTTACGATCTTTAAAAATAGGGCAATTAATAATTAATATCGAACTTTCTAAATCGTAAAAAATATTGTTTATTTTATTTAATTTCTACTCATAATTTGTAAAAAAAGGTACATATTTTAATATTATGAATTTTTTAATAACTATGATTTTTTTTTAATTTTATTTTACACTATTTATGGTTATATCATCTTTGATACATCCAAGAGAGAGTGTAATATTATGTATTTTCTGTTTTAATTAGTCCTTGCTTTTACAAAGCACTGTGTGGTTGAACATTACAAAGGAGCATGCTGGGACATTTACTGTGTGACGCATAAGGAAATGGCGGATCTTTGAGTATCAAGCAAACAAGGTTTTATTATGCTTTTTACATTTATGAAGGTTTAATCTGGTATATTTATACATTTTATTTATTACAAAAAAAGTATTTATAGTAATATTTTATGGTAAGTATTTCTTTTATTTTTTATTTGATTTTGGAGTTCCCATTATTAAGAGCCATTATTTGAAATGGCTTGCTAAATGTAGCACATTACAAATATTTATAAAGAGAGAGTTGAAACTTTTACGTTTGTAGAGTATACAGTAATTTAACATGGCAACGTTGTTGATCTCTGAGACAAAAACACATTTACAATCAATACAAAATTCATTTTATTGCAAATACGTATATTAATGCATATTTTTATTTGTCCATTTTTATTTTTCATTCTTACTGTTATCTCTACACCATCTTAACAAAGAGGTTTAGTTTTTGCTTTAATAGTACAGTATAAACTCAGTTACATGACGTAAGACTTGAAGGCCTTTTACCAATCATCCACACAAAAGCCACGTTTTTCACAACAATTTTCCGAAACTGCGAATCGTTCTTAATGGCTTGTTTCGTCAAACATCGTGAGTATAATATGAAAATACTTGTTGCATATAAGTTTTCTTAAATAACACAATTGGCTAATCAATTGGTTGGTGATATTAGACATGTGCCAATTTCAACCAGTATTACAACTTGGTCTATTCGTAACAGTATTGCACCATGTGTGCATGCTTATACTGAAATGTGTAGTCTAATACATTCTGTATTATGTATTTGTACATCACAAAATTGTTTACGTACCAATTTACTAACCTTTTATCCTAGACACACAACGATAGTTGACTGAATAAATAGACTGGAAGTTGTACTTAAACATTTGTTGTCTGTAAATTGTTTGTTTATTACTCATGCAATGTGGTGCATCAATACGTTGAATAGAAAACATTAAACATTAATAATCCAAAACTACTCAGTTAAATCTTTAGTGATTACTAGTCTAATATGTTTAAAACATTGCATTTTCTAAATAAGAGAAGGAATCTAAGTAAAAAACATCGTTATCAAACCTCACGAAGGAAGCTTTTCAAAAACCTCCCAACAATGGAAATTGACTGTTACATAAAACGTTTTGAAGTACAATGTTGGTTTGTTGCTTTGTGTTAGAATCACTTCTACGTGTGAGTTAACAATGCAAACAGGTTTTACCTCCACATTCTTGACGATTTTGGGTCTGGATTTATTAAATGGTTCAATCGTTTAACTCAAAGTATAATTTTACTGCAACAACTATTATTGTTAAAAAAACTACAATTTAACAGTCACTTATACAATTTAACAGTCACTTATACAATTTAATAGTCACTTATACAATTTAACAGTCACTTATACAATTTAACAGTCACTTATACAATTTAACAGTCACTTATACAATTTAACAGTCACTTATACAATTTAACAGTCACTTATACAATTTAACAGTCACTTATACAATTTAACAGTCACTTATACAATTTAACAGTCACTTATACAATTTAACAGTCACTTATACAATTTAACAGTCACTTATACAATTTAACAGTCACTTATACAATTTAACAGTCGCTTATACAATTTAACAGTCACTTATACAATTTAACAGTCACTTATACAATTTAACAGTCACTTATACAATTTAACAGTCACTTATACAATTTAACAGTCACTTATACAATTTAACAGTCACTTATACAATTTAACAGTCACTTATACAATTTTTTTAAGTCGTAAAAAACAGGAAGTAGGGAGCACTTGATAATTTTCGAGGTTGTTTTATTGATAAATAAATGTAAATCCTTAAATACCCTTTTTATTCAGGCACGTAACAAGGAATCTCATTGACAACAAAAATATAATTTCTCCCTTGTTTATTTAATTTCTCCGATTCTAACAATTGCATATTAAGATTGTTAATACCCTTATGAAGTTGTCGTTTTATTTTTAAATACAGTACGTTTAAATATCCATTACTGAGGAAGAGGCTAAACCTAACAGATGTCTTCAGTAATTTCATATCTATGTCATAGTCAAAACACCTATTGAAAAGCTACTAGCACTTATTTTTAGTTACAACTGGGGATGGCAACGATATATCAATATATCGGAAAATTCGTTAACTACGTTTCGATATATCGACATATTATTATCGATATTTTATTTCGATAATATTGGCCACATCAATATTTTGGTCCGATATATAATGTCACTAAATATTTATCTCTCCTCAAAATTATCACCATTCGAAAAAAAACATTTTAATTGCCTCTTATGCGTACAAAATATGCATTGAAATAATTAAGTAACTTTATTTAGTTTTTACGTACGATAAGCGGAAAATTGATTTCCAAACTTTTATTTTTAAATGGTTTACTTGACAAGTATTGGAAGTAGGTTTAATGAATTCATTTTATTGTTTAATTTTTACTGTGCATTAGAAGTATAATGGAATTTTAAATATGAAAATCAAAAATATCAATTTTATTACATTATTTTTTTTATTATTATAGTAATGAAAGGTATGATTATTCTTATTTTTAATCTTTTTCATTCGCCCAGACAGACCACAACTTGTTCCGTGTAGATAAATGTATTTTATTTTTACAATCATTAGGCTATTCTAAATTGTGAAAGCAAAACATGAGTGTATTTTTGGTCATGACACAAGAGTTAGTGCATAATTTTAAACAGAGAAATAATTTACAAATCGATATATTGTTTACCCGATACAATGATATCATCGTTAGATCGAAATTTGGCTTGCCATATATCGAATTATCGATATATGGCAAAGTTTTTTCGATATATAGTAAAAACATTTTAATATACAATAGCAAAATCTTCTGTCAATATTGAAAACCACCAGATAGGTGATCGTCTACACATTTTACACATTATTAAATATGAGCGCTTATTTGAGGCTGTTCACCATTAGATAGCAGCACATGCGTGAGTCTCCTACACGTGTACTGATTACCATGGAGACCGTAATAGAATCAATCATTTTTTCATTATTAATTGCTAAAATGATTGATATTTGCTACTTCTTTCTTTTAATTTCGATATTTATGAAACAGCGAGAGGTACCAAATGTAACAATGTTTGGTTACATTGAATTTAGACAAATGAAAATTAAATAAAAAGTACTTGCAATAGAAAAGTAGTTCAAACTCTATAAAATTTCAATTACAATTTTGCAGTTGTTCATAAAAATTGAGAATCTTAGCCCCTCAAATAAAAAAGTAGATTTTTATCATTATAAATAAAATAACCAATATTTGTTACAACAATATTGGTCGAGTTTGTTTCCTGTAGAGTCGAATCGACATAATTACTGCAATTTACAGGTTTTGGTGACGTTGTTGCGTTTACTTCCTCTTCAAAGCTCCCTGATTAGTTCTCATTTCTTTTGTTTCGAGCCAAGTTTTGTGTGGAAGGGTGTCCCACGTACATAGTTCGTTCAACGGTTTTCTCGGCCTGTTTTTTGCCACCGCCTTTTGCTGAATTGAGTTTGCTGCTTCTTTAAACCGTTCTTCCACTACCTTTCAGAGTTCGGAAATTTTCCCCCGGGAAGCCTTTGAGAAGTTGTGCTGTGCCACGTGGTGTGTAACAATGTTTTGTTACACAAATGTGCTATCGATGCTGGTAGACATCGATGATTCTCCTGTGTTCCTTCGATACTCATCCTTTATGCATAACTAACAAACTAGGCCCCATCTTAAAAGTATAAGTTATATAATTTAAAACTCAGACCCAAATATACAAGAGGAGACCATTCTATGCATATGTAAAAATAATGTATTTTTCAACTACTGTGTAGTAGGTACGAACTATACCCTTAACTATATAAGTAACTATTTTCCAGCTGTTTCACCGACAGGACTAATTATTTTGTTAGTGCTTGTGGTTTGTGAACACCGAGCGAAACACAACTTTCCTTGTTAGCGTCGACAAAGGTCTCCCGAACTCTCCAACACATTGGTGAACTGTCAACAACATAAACAATGAACTTTCAAAAGTTCCAAGTTAAATATAGTTAGTATATGTGGAATTTAGCACCATGTGTCAGTTTATCTTTAATACTGTGTGGCTTTCGTTAAAAATAAAGAAAAAATGTTCTATTGCTAGTTTCAAAAAGATATAACTTAATTGTTTTTACTACTCTTCCACGAATGTATTTGGTATTACAATTGTCTATGGAGGAAGAAGACTGTCCACTCACATCGGTGAAGCCTGTTATGAAATTAGTTCCTATACTATCTCTACAGGTAGTGCCAGTGGTCTCCCTCTCTCTGTATCTCTTTAGCAAACAGTATGCATGAGAGCTGCTTGAGTGATTATTTAAGACCACTCACCGTTAGATAGCAGCATAGGCGAGTGTCTGCAGTAATGCTTTGCTTTGTTCTGTTTGTGTCTATTTTCAATGTTATTCTGATTAAACCTTGAAGTGTGCTGTGATGTCTGAGGATTGGGAACGATTTACGTGTATATCAAATCCATTTATTGTTCATATTACAATGTTTTTTTTTAATTAGTCATATTTTATTACTATACATTTTTGTTAAAATATTGAGAGAAATAAAACTGTCTCATGCTAGTAGATAAACGTTTACTTTTTAAATCTTATAAACACTTCATCTATGTGTTCTCCTAGGACTAGACAGATACATCAAACGAGACTTGTCGAGTATTGTTATTTAACTTACAGGTTAAATTATTACCCGAGTGTTATTCTGGTATACTTAATATAATTATGCACCTTCATAATTTTATATGATTTATTTTCAGTTCTTTGGTCAAATATTTTCTACAAACAAATATACTATTTACGATGGTGTATTATATTTGGATCTAAAAACTTAAAAACAAAATGTTAAGTAGTACAAAAAAGGAATTTGATATTGTGTTATTCGAAGGCCTACCTCAAGACAGGAACACTATTGACTTGTTGAAGATCTTATTAAATACGTAATTTCCAGTTTAAAAAACATAATTTTACTCTAACAGAAAGTTCTTCCTATTGTTAATTCCACTAGATTCTTGGTCGTCTTTATTGATTAGTATTCTAAATGGGTAACTCATGTAGAGTATAATGTTGAGTATATTATTAAGTGAATAAGCTTTCGTATTTATATACTTTTCTTCAGTCTTTCCTAAATCTGTTCTTAAGTAGGTTTAATTTTTATATGTCGATAGTTTGCTGATTTATAGTTGTACTTTTTGGAGTACTGTTGCCAAAATATAAATTGATGGAAGTTTAGGACCCGAAAAAGGGCGTTGAGAACTGTATGTGGCCTCAGAGTGACCCCCCTTGATTATCTTGTGTAGCCCCCTATAATAAACTTCTGTAGTATGCCGTTTTCAACTTAGGAAACCCTCCGTGTGCAATTTTTCCAACCCTTCTTGATGCCCCCTGTGATCAATGCGGATTATTTCCGTGATCAACTTCTATAATTCCTCGTGATTAACTTGGGTAGCAACGTGATTAGTTTGGGTAGGAACTGTGATCAACTTAGGTAACTCCTGCGATCGTCTTCTATAGCCCCCATAATCAACTTGGGTAGTCGACCGTCATAAACTTAAGTAGGCTCTCCGGAATCCCCGTGATCAACTTTAGCAGCTAACAATACTTGACTTAGATAACCAACCATGATCGTCTTAGCTAGACATCCGTGATCTTCTGTGAAACCACTACGAAGGTACTGTATTGAGGTCACCGATGATCAACTTAGGTAGTCATTGATCTACTTTGAAAGCTCATGATTGTTTTTTAAGTCATAATGAAGCCAAGAGTTTAATGGGGGCTTGGGGGCGAAGCCCCCAACGAGCTAAGCGAGTATACTATATACACATCCGGAGTACGTAGCCAAAAACGTTGAGAGTTTACTGAAAGCTGATTGAGATTTCAATCTACAAAATAAGAGAATCAATTTCTTATTTAGAGGAATCAGCACAAGACAGTTGTACTAGGATCTCGTCATGACTTGGTACTGTTCTGACAACCAAACTGAGAAGCATTCATAAAAAAACTACGAGATCAAAAAGTATGACTGTGTTATATAATATTAAGTTAAAGTAATATATAAAACTGAATTTTATTTAATATGACAAACTAAAGTTAGATATAAAATAAAATCTTACCAGCCTCTAAAATTTAATCTACGTTTTAGTATTGTTAACGGACATTTTTCTCTGGTAAAAAAATTATTGATCTAAGATTTATAGCTTTCGGCTCTATATATTTGTCAAAATACTTAATGTTCGCAAATTAAGCAGTAAAACGTTCTCTTATGTAGTCAGAGTGTCATTTCTCATGTTTATTTGCCATAAAAAAATCATTTCTGACTAATGATATTATTACAGAGGGGTCAGTACCCTACATAATGGTTGGTTTTACGACCTCAAGACATCCATAAATCTTTCCAATTGGAAACCAGAAGCCAAGACTAATAAATTATCTCACCACCTCGCTTCTCGCCTGCTGAGTTTTACAAAATACTCGTTTAATTAAAAAATATTTATAAAAAAAAAACTCTTATATTAGTAGCTGATGATAGTTTATAGAAAATAAAATAGATGGTTCCAACGAATTGGCACAAACTTCCCCCATATTAAGCAATAAAAAATCAAAACTTTGGAAATTACCAGTTTGATTCCCAAACATGTTGTTTTGCCATAACTAAATAATTAGTCAAGTTAGAATCATGTGATTTTTACTCAACTATTTTAAGTTGTAATTTACATATTTCCATAAATTTTAATAAAAATCGTTAGAGTTGTTTTTGAGAAAATTCCATTTTTGTTTGTTTTTTTACCCATACAAATAAAAAAAAAACTGAAATTTTAAAAAAGTTAGAAGATGGTGTGGAGATATTGGATAAATACACCTACATACCAAATTTCATAAATATAGATTCATCCGTTTGGTCTCCAGCGAACTGCACATACACAAACAGACACACATACGGACAGACACCAAGAAATTTTTTTTTCAAAAAATAACACTTTTTTGGGTTCGGGGGACCTTAAAATTGATTCTTAGACTAGCTTGAAAAAAGGTTTTTACTACGATCACAATACTTTCTTTATGCTAACGCATATGGGAGAAACTAAAAATCGACTGTTTTATTGTTATAGCTAATTTAGTACATTTAATGTTAGTTTGGATTTTCTTGCTATTTACATTATAGAAACCCTGCTAGTTCATTATGGGCTATGATTGTTAGGTTGTACTCAGTAGTTACTAACCAGATGGTTGTCTCAATTTCCGGCTTCTGTGAAAGCCTACCACAGAACCACTCCATTAGAGAACACTGGGTACTTAGAGACGGTTATGTGCAATAACCAAGTGTGACTGTTTCATTGCAGCCTTAATTAAATAAGACTACAGCATCCCAAATAGGTTACTGTTATATCTTCTTAATCTAGTTATTGAGTCAGCCGATGAATTTCACAGAGCTAACAATTTAATGCACTTTTTGTACAGACCATGAAAGAACATTGTAAAAAATATTAAAATACAGTATAAAATTTCCTCTAAAATAAATACAAAACTAACCAAGAGAAGATAAATATAAACAAGTTAATTTAATTTATTTAAAATAAAAAAGAGACATTTTGTTTTCAAAAATATACTTATTATTGTTCAGATTGTGAATCAACAATATCCCTAAAATTAATTGTGCACTAAACCATACATATTAAATATCTTTGTATGGTTATACTATCTTGGCTTAGGCTAAAGCACAAATAAGACATATGAAATCCCAGTAATAGATAATCTGTAAATCCCAGTAATAGATAATAGCGCTCTCTCTCTCTCTCTCTCTCTCTCTCTCTCTCTCTCTCTCTCTCTCTCTCTCTCTCTCTCTCTCTCTCTCTCTCTCTCTCTCTCTCTCTCTCTCTCTCTCTCTCTCTCTCTCTCTCTCTCTCTCTCTCTCTCTCTCTCTCTCTCTCTCTCTCTCTCTCTCTCTCTCTCTCTCTCTCTCTCTCTCTCTCTCTCTCTCTCTCTCTCTCTCTCTCTCTCTCTCTCTCTCACACACACACACTCCCTCCCTCCCTTTCTCTCACTCACTCACTCACACTTTAATACACACGTACGGTAGTATTAGCTCACCCTCCCGCATGGGCGTATGTGTATGTGTATGGATGTGTATGGACGTGTCTCATGTACTGTGTGTGTATGGACCCTCCCACCCATACACATACGGTAGTATTAGCTCACTCTCCCGCCCATACACGTAAGGTAGTATTAGCTCACTCTCCCGCCCATACACATACGGTAGTATTAGCTCACTCTCCCACCCATACACATACGGTAGTATTAGCTCACTCACCTGCCCATACACGTAAGGTAGTATTAGCTCACTCTCCCGCCCATACACATACGGTAGTATTAGCTCACTCTCCCACCCATACACATACGGTAGTATTAGCTCACTCACCTGCCCATACACGTAAGGTAGTATTAGCTCACTCTCCCGCCCATACACGTACGGAAGTATTAGCTCACTCTCCCGCCCATACACGTACGGTAGTATTAGCTCACTCTCCCGCCCATACACGTACGGTTGTATTAGCCCACCCGCTCACCCAAACACATACTGTGGTACTGTGTTTAAAGTAGTATTAAATTTAAACAACTTGATATTTTAACATCCAAAGAAAAATAAATAGTCCTTTTACCAACAAATACAATTTAATTTATTCTCAAACTAACGTCTAATCCTAAAACAATCCTTATTTCGATCACTTAGTTCAGTAAGAACTTAGCCAAATTGGTTTAAAGCTTTCGCTCTTTCTTCGAAACTTTAACTTGATTAAAGGCTTTGGAGAGTTTAATTTAATTCTCTTGGCTCAATTTACCAAAAGAATTGCTTCAGTCCAAATTAAACCTTCTTTTAATAAAACATTTACCGAACAACGAACTAATACGAATATATCCTGTCCTTTTTTTATCGAATGGAGCAAACATGGTTGTAAAGAATCTTTCTGGAGAAATCATTCTTCAAAGCAAGATGTAAATCATTTGAGAGAATAATGGTAACAAGTAAAACTTTTATAATGAAAATTCTCTCAGACGACAAATACACTTCTTTGAATTGTGAACGTGAATGGAGGAGTGATTAAACTTTTAACAGCCAATGGTTGTATAATATGCTCGTAAATTCTTTATATAGTGTTAAAATCTCTGTACAGTCTCATGTACGAGTCAAGTTAACTAAAATGAGAGAAATTATTTATTATTAGACTGATAAGTCAAGTATAATGCAAAGAAGTTAGTGATCTAGAAAGAGATGTCAAATGACGTCAAAATTCACGTCAAATTCCTATGATAAATTATGAATCAGGCTTGAACTAAGTTAGAGTTTAAGAAGAATTATTTTATGTTTTTAATTATGGTTAGGAAATAATAAGCACTGTATATTTCCTAGTTTATTTCAGTATCATTTTCGAGGTAACCCTAATTTTTATTTGTAATCGATTTTTAAACTAGAAATTTAATCGTGAATATTTATATACTAATCTTCTTTAACTATCTCCATTTAGTTCAAAATAATTTGTTTTGATTAATAGATTGATCTATAAAATGAAATGTAACCTACACAAATTACATATATCCGCAGTTTTATATCTACTCTCCTTATTTAGATATGAATTATTACCTTTCTGTTGTGTAGAACGTTCTTAACCACCTATTTAAGGTATGTGAAGATTGATTTTCCTTTTACACAATTTGTTTTATAATTTGCCGACAGTGTTTTTGTCGGCCCTGGTGGCGCAGTGCTGTAACTCAGCTACTTAGGGACAAAGGTTTTGGGAGATTGTAGGCGATAGGTTCCATGCTCGGTCCTCTTAATACCAACACGGCATCCGCTCAATGGTTGTCATCAATATAGACACTACTAGAGAAGTCTGGAGTGTCCGTGTTGAATGGTAGTCAAGGTTTGGGTGTTGTGTAAAGAAGAGAACTAAGTGTCAGACTTGTCAGTTAGCTGAAAATCAGACCAACACTACGTGATTCGGATTCCACGTTAAGCTGTAGGTCCCATAGTTGCCCTGGCTATTGGGCTATTAATTAATAGTCCTTTCTGAGCTAAGTCGAACTCAGATAGAAACAATGACTGCACTCGTTCATCTACACTCATCACACTCATTCATGCCTCATATTCGCCCATCTCTACGATCGGCGACTTAGAGATGAATAATGAATAATGAGTATTTTAAACTATTTTATTATTGTTGACTTAAAGTATTGTTGAATCATAAAACATCAAATGAATACATTTGTTAAAGTATTGAAGCAAGCAAAATGTAAATAAACATAAATAATGACATATTCAAAACAAAAAAATGAATAATTAAACAAATAAGTATTTCTGTATTTCATGATAATGTGTAATTATCTGTCACTTTGAATAGCTATCATATAACAGAATTTGTATTCATACACCAACCTAATTAATTAATTAAAAGTCCTCCACAGCCACTGTACCTTTTATCGTGAACACATGACAGCCACAAACAAATCCAGGTCAACAAACATTGGGTATATTCTAATTGTTTTTAGTTTATTTTATTACTGAAATGTGTATATTCTATTATAAATAAAACTAAACATCATTGCTATCCTGTATATAGCAGTCACTCCATTTTACAACATAAAGTTTATGAATTTGTTCAATTAAAATTATGCAAGGCTTTTTAAGATAAATACGTGGGTTAGACAGGGATCCTGGTACATTTTCTATCATTGCGTGATCCTTGTACATGATGTTTCGACTTGGTGCAGCCTGTCTTTTTCAGGTATTAAATATAAATTATATTTAATTACACTAGACATTTCAGTAGGTCACCGTCTAAGTGGTTTATCCATGGTGTAGCTGTAAATGGAAATGCTTGAAGGATTGTGACTTTGCGTAATGAAGGAATATTATTGTCTTTAGAATTGTGTACTACCTTTACGTTCATGTACAATGAGGAGTCTAAAATATTGTATACTTTTGTAATATTATATAACACATTACAACTAATTAATGTTAAAATGTGTTTTTTAAATCAATTACTGTTCAAAGGCAGTAGTAAATTGTACTACTTATTTCTCTCACATTCTTCGATGTTTGTTTAAATCATTAGGTAAATTTGGGGACAAAACTAAAGAATTGAACCTTAAGCCGGGATTTCACATTACGAGTTCCATATGACTTGCTACATACGTCAGTGTATCGCTACAACACCTCATCTCCACCTAATATATTTTATTATACTAGTAAAGTACCTGGTAAATAGTAAAGTAAATTATTACAATTAAGTACACATTTTCTTAAACATTCAAGAGACGTGTTGTTCTCAGTAGTCTATAGACAATAGTCATGTACTTTAAATACAGGGTGCCTCAAAAGTGAAGTGCCAAACTTCGGTAAATGGTTATATAAGTCAAAATGAAGATAAAATCAAGAACAGTGTTTTTTTCCTAAACGCTTTGTTTACCAGATATCCACCACTTTGTTTTTTTTCACAAAAGAATTTTTATCTCCGAGTTGGCTTAACCGATCTTTATGAAACTCACTATGCGCGTTAAGATACTGTAATAGAGACCTATTCTAGAAAAAAATCAACATAATATAATTCAAAATTTTGAAATTGCAGCTATTTAAATTTTTAAATGGAAATTGTGGGAAAACGAAAAAAAATGTTTTAATTATTTAATAATTTTAATTATATGAAGTTCATTTTTTTAGATCAGATCTTTCTTATCTTAACATGGCTAGCTAGCTTCATAAAGATCGGTTGAGCCAACTCAGATTTAAAAATTCTTTCGTTAAAAAAATGGTGGATATCTAATAAACAAAGCGTTTTCGGAAAAAACAAAATTCTATATTTTCTCTTTATTTTGAATTTGGGCACTTTACTTTTGGGTTGCCCTGTTTATTTGAGTGGGTATTTGTTGAGTCTTCTTCGATAAACATTTTTATTTTGATATTTATTTTTATTAAATACGAGATAAATATATTGCTAGTGTTGTCGTAAAGTTTTTATTGATTTAAATAAGTCACATTAATGTACTATGAACAGGCTATTTTACATGTTACTCGTATTTTACATGACTTCTGACCATTTTTATCTCATTTCATCACCTTAACCTTTTCACCTGTGTTAAGGGTGCCTATAGCATTTACTAAGGGTCCTTAGGATCTCCAAAAGTAATTAAGAAACTCTCAGGACATCACGAACTTGACTGTAGCACATGTGCAGTTCGAGATTTTGTTATCATGCGATTAACATGATACATAAGTTTTAATACTAGCTAAGAAAATAATTATTTTAAATGTACTTGATAAGATCCATTTAGAATTAACGGGAAGATGTATGCTCATCTTTACTTTCTCCCATATGCGTTAGCATAGAGAAAGTATTGTAATCGTTAAAAACATTTTTATTTACAAGTTGGTCTAAAAATCTATTTCAGGGTCCCCTGAACCCAAAAAATAGGTTTTTCGATAAAACCGTTTTTGTGTCTGTCCGTATGTGTCTGTCCGTATGTGTCTGTCTGTCTGTGTATATGTGCAGTTCATTGGAGACCAACGGGTGGATCAATTTTTATGAAATTTTATATGTGTGTATTTAGCTAATATCTCCAGACAAGTTTTTTTACTTTTTGAAATTTTATTTATTTATTATTTTTGATAGGAAAAAACATAAAAAATAAAATTTTCTCAAAAACAGCTCAAACAATTTTGATTAAATGTTCGGAAAATATGTGAATTACAATTTAAAACATTTTAGTAAAAATCACATGTCTCTAACTTGACTAGTTTTTTTATTTACGGCAAAAAGCATATTTAGGAATCAAACTGGAAATTTTCAAAGTTGTGATTTTTTTTAGTGTTTTGTATAGGGTAAAATTTTTTCTATTTCTTTGGAAACATTTATTATACACTGTTTTAAAATAAGTCACTAATAAAAGTATACTTTTTCAAATGAAATTAAACTAAAACAGTTTGTTAAAAAATATTGAACTTTATTTTCTGCTAAGAATGAAAAGTGTACTGCATAATTTTGTTTAGGTCTTCAATCTTTATAAAACGAAATGGGAGTGGGGTGGGAAACGTCCAGACACTCCGTATTTCATATAACGTGTTAAAGAATTTCATTTCTCCGGAAGGAGTTACTAGGCTGTATTTTCATATTGCAATATCACACAGCATATTTGTATTCGGATTTACTGCATCGTTGAGAAATACTTGGTAGTAAGACGGCTGACTTCAGTAGCTCAGTTGTTTATAATACTTTATTGTATATATTTACTAATATAAAGCCTACCTTAAGGAGGTAGCCTATATAGTAAACATAGTAAATATTTAAAAAGTTATTAGTACGTAATCATTAAATAAAAATATATAACTGTTGTGTTCCGAGATTTATTTCAAGCATGTTTTGATAATTTTGTATTTTGATCCGATGATTTTTATTTACATGTTGACTTGAATTAAAATAAACATTGGATGTTTGTTAATGATCGTTTGTATTTTTATAGGCATAATTTGTTTAAACATTTTTTTAACGTAGAATTGTAGACTCGACGTCACTGGTCTGCATGGAAATGTAAATTCTTTTCTTTAACACATACTAAATAGCATTTTGGTATCTTAATTATGTCACTATTCCTATTATCATCGTTACAAACCCATCCACCCACTCATTCACGTGCAGTTGCATGGCCCACCACCCAGTAATACCATTCAGTGGCCCACCCACTCAAACACATAGTGCTTTGGCCCACCCTACAGTGCTATGGCCCACTCATACACGTATAGTAATGATAGAAAGAGAGTAAAAAACTATAGATTAAAGGATTCCATTCAATACCGATGTAGGAATTTTAACTATATTCCTTTCCCTTGTTCCGAAAGACGACTTCTAAAATAAGGAATTGGGGCTTGTAAGAAGATGAGTTTGTTGTCTGAAGGAAGGGAATTGAAATGTAAATCAATACACGTCAAGTCCTATGGCCCACTCACCCATGCATACAAATACAATGATATGGGCCACTCACCCATGCATACAGATGCAGTGATATGGCCCACTCACTCATGCATACAGGTACAGTGATATGGCCCACTCACCCATGCATACAGATACAGTGATATGGCCCACTCACCCATGCATACAGATACAGTGATATGGCCCACTTACCCATGCATACAGATACAGTGATATGACCCACTCACCCATGCATATAGATACAATGATATGGCCCACTCACCCATGCATACAGATCCAGTGATAATGCCCCTCCACCCTTGCATACAGATACAATGATTTGGCCCACCCACTCAATCATACATGTACAGTAATATTGGCCACTCTCCCACACATAGCTTACCGTGGTGGTGACATACCTAAATACCCATACACGTAGGGTGGGGGAGACGGTGGATCCCCCTGAAACATTATTATTACTGTACGTGTATGGGTGGGTAGGAGGATTTACTCTGTCCTCTTTCTGATTTGTTTAAGACCCAAACTAAATCTTTTTCGTAAAACACAGTTTCTTTTCTTCCCGTCTTGTTATTGTGTTGATTAACCAGATCTTTTTCGATATTTTTAACTTTAGGTCTAAGCAAATCTAATTTAGAATGTTATTCCTGATCCAATATCATGAAATAAATAACTTCAACACCTGCTCAATCCAGTCACACGACAAGCTTACTATCTATTACCAAAATGTCAAAAACATCAAAGAAAAAATTATTGAAAATGTAATTTAGATGAGTAGTAAACCTTATTTACTTTACAGTGCTTGACTATTTCTCTGATGACACGAGTAAATTTCAAATGAAAGAGAATTTCCCTGAAACCCCTTTTAAATGTTAAATGGTTTTCATTCTCAGTTGTTGCTTAAATATTTCCTAAAATAATTATTTATTTTTCTAAAAATTGTATTTATAGCTAGCAATATTCTATTTTGTACATTATTTTGATAAATTATTGCCCTATTAAGAGTCGATAATTAAATTGAGGAGTGGGTAAGTAGAAGACCAGTTGCCAACTGTTTAACCACGTAAAATAATAAGATCATGGTGGTAGAAAGAGGGATGATATTGTCATAATACATCACTTAGGTTGGATTTGAGTGCGTTCTCATCTACCGCCAATTTTGAGTGTGATATCAATAGGGAACTACACCCCTCTAATCAAATACACATGGGCTAAAGGACAGGTTAAGGCTGTTTGGTCAAAATAATGTTCTATGTTTTTCGATTTCAATGACTTTATAACAGCTATTAGAATCCTCCTAAGTAATTCTTTCATTAAAATTATGTGTAGAGTTATAAATACGTCATCAAAAAGGTGTGAATTTGGGCTTTTTTGGTACATACAGAATTAAGACAATATTTTCCCGATTATTCCCGAATGTTAAAAACAAGCCCTCATAGGACTGGTAATTCCTCATCAGTTAATTTAAATTACGTAATTTGACTGAAAATTAGTAAATTTTATTATAAGTAAGTAGTGATATATGTCTGCTTTTGTTTTATTTCCACGAGAAATACAATGTCGTTTTTGGCATATTATGATTTTTTTTATTTACAAAATTGATTAACTTTATATACTCAACTGGGATATGTACTTTTACCCGCATGTTATATTAAAACCTAATCGCTACACACACGTACAGCGATTCACAGCAACCGCACCCACAGGATCACACTTAAACGACTTCCTGGAATTATATCCCACCCATCCCGGGGGGGGAGGGGTCGAGTGGTGTCTCTGTATGAGTAGATCACGCACAGACGTACAGTCAGCGCTTCAAGCGGAATTTAGTTGTTCCTACATCCCATAAACATGAGTCTTATTGGCTTATCAGTTTCTATTTGTTATGTATCCGATATTTTAACCAACCTACCCTTTCTATACATAATAGTTCTAGTGAATTATCTACAAGAGTGATGCTTATCTCATTCATTGAATCCCCTCACTGTTTTTAAATATTCAATGTTTATTGTCCAATTACCCAATTTATGGGACCGAGAGTAACCCAAACTATCAAAAATTATACAAAGATAATAAAAACCTATGGATAATGGTTTCCATTCAATATCACCATGGGAAGTTTCACCTTTTACGAAAGATGTCTCCTGAAACGATGGATGGAGACTCTCAGACAAAATGTCTGTGTGTAGAAAGATTGAGTGAATTAAAATGAAATCTCCTAAAAACCTCCATAAATAAGTTATTGTTGTCAAAGAACGCTGTATGGACTTGGATTACGTATTATTCGATGTTGTTGTAATTATATGTTTATCAGTGTTACAGATTAAGGATGATACTATTGCTTGATAAAGATCCACCATGCCATTATAATTGGTGGATTATAATGCACATTGCATTTATAACTGTGTTGAATACTTAAATAAGTATGTACATTATTTTAAAGATAACATTTTAGTTTTTAAAAATATTAAATTAGTTTTACACGTAGTGAATGTTTTGCAACTCCACCCAAGCAACAAGAACTATTTTAGTGATTCCTCTTATTTTATGAATTATGATAACAAAATATTTAGCTTTATTTTACAATACAAACCATTTCAATTTCAACACATTGTGAATTTGTAACATTTTCAGTCATCACACTCATTTAAAATCTATAATCGGCCATATCTTGTCGATCGGCTTCTTACGAATAAATAAAAATTGTAAACAAATAATTTTACGTCGACATTACATTTCCTCTGTAGTTCCAAACACAACTCAGGTGTTTATAAACAGCAGTTCTGTATTATTTTACAGAGGAACATGTCAGAGCAGGGCAGCGGCCCGTGAATGTCCACTTCTATTCATGGTCAAATAAATAACAAAGGTTGTTTTTGCTTTAAGTTGTATTACGTTTTATCTCTTCGACAGTTACATTTTATGGCGAAAAAATAAATTTTTTTGTGTCCTTTATTGTGGATTTTTCATGTTTCGTTGTACATTTATATGTTTTTAGATGACTAATAAAAATTATTTTAAATACATAGTTAATTAAACTCTATTTAGCAGTTCATAAATGTCATTTAGTTAATGGTGTTAAGTGCACTACAGATAAAGTTGGTATTTCGCATTAAATTAACTTACTATTAAAAATCGACGGAGGGTTGAAGAATGGAAGATCGTTATGTTATTAAGCTTTAGTGGGGCAGTTCAATGTATCCTACCCCTATGCGTGTCAATGGTTAGTAACAGTGCTAATTAAAAGTTCCTCAAAATCTCCTTAATTTTGAGAGTTCATTTAAAGATAATTTAACAATGTTCTCTTTTATAGTTTAATGGACTGTTATAAATTATTATCTGATTTTTTTTGTCTTGCAGGCTTACGATTTAGATAGTTTGTATTATTAAAACTAAGCTTTACAATTTTAAGCTAGATTTATTTAAAACGTGATTTAATAATAAATAGAGTGTTTATTGGAGTTAGAAATGAATTCTCCAAGTGTTCAATAATCCCATGAAAAAGTCCTGAACGATATTTGGACTGTTTATGGTCTAACTTTGTAATGTAACTATTTTACTGTAATATCACTATATAGAAAATTAATTATGAGAATGAGTTTGGTTGTATTAATCGGTTAATAATTTGTATTTTCTTGGAACTGTATTACCGTAGGCTTGTATTTTTTATACGTTCCACCTGTTTTTACTTTGTACCATCAGGTAATACAGGGTGTTTCCTTTAAAACGCAACCCTATTTACAAGTATAGAAAATTAAGGTTTAAGACAAGTTCATAAGTTGGTAGCCTTGGTTCTTCTTCCTCGGCTATCAGCTGATTTACATTGATGCATTGTGGTTCACTTTATTTGGGTTTCGTGCAATGGGATTAAGTTGAGGTTAGAAACATAGTTTTGAGCAAAGACCAGAGAGTGTTTATTGAGGAGTAATATTTTAAAACAAAATCGTTTGTTTTATGTCAAGTTGCTTTCGAACAATATTCTGAGGCCATTGTGTTAACTATTCATGTATTGTTAATTTTATATATAGTATTGTATTGAAATTCGACTCATTTCAAATCATTGGTTGCGTTTTAAAAGAAACACCCTGTATATATGGTAGCTGATATATTAGTAGCTAAAATTACAGCTAATAAATAAATTTAATAAAGGGCATTTAAAATGAATGGAAAATCAACAGTCCAAATATGCATGTACTGAATTGTGAATTCCTATTGGTCGTAAAACTGTTCGTTTGTTAAAAATATTCCTTGCTAAAAGTTTAAGCATGCAAGCATATCAAACACAAATTTTTATGCAAAACGTGTAAAATTTGTGGCTGAGACAGATCACCGTTGCCACATTTTTCTGTCTTGTATACTAAGATCTCTAAAGTCGTAAACAATCTTAGAAAATATCTTAGATAATAAGATCGTATTTTTACTTTAAACATTTAAGAAATGAGTGCCATAACTGTTCATGTAGAATTTATAAAACAACTTTAGATTATTTGAAACATTTAAAACAAGATAAGTTTCAGTTTTTAACTATTTTCTGAGATATTCGTGTATTAAAATTAGATGTTAAAAAAAGAAACTAACTTGAAGATCGATTAAACAAAACAACGATCCCAAGATTAGGCAATGTACTAAACTTAAAAAATTTACATTTTATTTTCAGTATAAACCATTTAGTCATATGAATAATAGTCTTACAAGATTTGAAATAAAATAATTGTTGTTTACCAGCGTGATTTTGTAGAATAAGTTAGGTTTAATTTAGTACCTAAATTAAATATTTAATAAAGTACAGTGGATGAAATAGCACTTACATGGCTACAAAAACACTCATATGGATACAAGAAACAAGAAGCTCATATGGATCTGCTTTTCCTGTTAGTTGAAATTTGTTCAAACAATTTATTTATATACTTATTTTTATAATTCGTAATAATGTGAACTGGTTCATAAGTTCAAAGTAAGTAACACGATTTTGTGAAAATAAATACAAAAATCAGTTACTGAAAAATTTTTATCGAGGAACAATAAGAGGGTTATATTTCTCTTAAGTTCAAATCATTTTAAACGAGAACAATAACAAAAAAATATATCTTAACCTTAATTCTTGAACCTTACAAGATTATATTTCAACTATTCAATCAATACTTGTGGAACAATCAGTATTTAGTCGCTCATAACTATTTAATTGCCTTCAGGATTCCTTACATTTCCTCGTTAAAGGTTAATTACTTTGTAAAACTGACAAGGAGTTCAAGCAAACGACGTTTAAAGCAGGTTTGTCCATTGTTCTTTGTCTTTAAAAGACTACAAGTGAACTTCCGGTCTAGTGCACTCACTTTGAGGAGAGAACTGCTTTACACAAAGAGCTAATTAAACAGCTGACTTACCTTTTCGGAGCGCCAGGTTTTAAAAAGGCTTTGCAATACAACTAGTATATTAAGAATACATTATTATTTAATAATAATGTTTATATATTTATATATAGAATACCAGATGATATACTTCAAAACATGTTTTTACTAGCGAATTACACCTTTATACACTGTTATTGATTTATCAAAGTGTGTTCACAATGTAGTATTCTGTAATACATAAAATAAACCTACTAAATTTGGGCATACTAAATGGCCGAGTGGTACAAATCACCAGGTCTTGGAGACTGAGTAAGATGTATTGCATTTTCGAATACTGGGCTGGATTGGAATTTTTTCTCAGTAATGTTCATTTTGTACCGTATGGAACCCGGGGGGGGGGAGGGAGTTCTTACTGAGTTCTCAATATGAACCCAGTATAGATCAATGGTCTACAATAAAATAGCCTCTCTTTAAAAATTACAGCTTAATTCATTCAAGCGGTGTGCACATTGTTACAGTTGTATTTTTGCAATAAAAGAACGTTTAAGTAATACAACAGTTTTGAGTTACAAGACATAAGACCACACAGTCATTGTTATGTTTATTATTTGGTACTTGATGGAATTGTGAAGATTTTTATTCCAACGTCATAACTCCGCAAATTTTAAGTTTTAACAAATGCATTTCGCCTGTTCATAAACAAATCATATTAGTTTGTATTTGTATAATAAGATTATAAACCTAAAATTGTTGTACAAACTGTTGTTCGTTGTTGATGTGGTAGTAGGTGAACATGCAATACCATTCGCCCCCCTATACGCCTACAGTGGTATTGGCCTTTCTATCTACCCTGCACGTTCGGTGCTAATGCCTCTCTAACTCACGCTAGAAGTACGGTGTTAATGCCCTTCCTTCCTACCCCACATGTACGATGGTAATTCCCTCATCAATCTTACCCATTAAGAGGTAACCCCCCATCCACCCACAAATTACGGGAGCAACTTCCCTACTACCCACTCTCCACGTACGTGCTTCTTGTAGGGTCCTGAGGCAGTAGTTTTAGTGTTAATTCTCTTAAAACTGTACAAATCCTTTTTAAGTATAATTATTTTATGATAACCGTATTTTTTAGGAGTATCTTGATAAGTTCCGATTGGATTCTTAGCAGCGAGGTTCATTATACGATTATAATCTTTGCGCGGACGTTTTAACTAAGTGCGAAATTTATCTTAGATTGCTTCTATTTTATATTAGTGAAGATCGTCACATAAAAAGCCAATATTAGACTTTTATTTTCATTGCATATAACTGTACGTGTGTATGTTTTTATCATGAAAATAACAGATGACATATTTCCTTTGTTTTTAATAAGTATTTAGAAAGGAACGTCATTCCTAAATTACATAATTACAAATTACATAATGTAGCGGTAAACAAAATATTTCTTTTTACATATTTTGTACATATTGTAGTACGCTGAGGCGTATAGCTGAAAAAAATTAAACTAAAGCTTTTTTTATTTCTAAACTAATACAGTGAAAGTTACTTTACAAAAGATAACAATTTTAAGTTTTATAACTTTCATTAATGGTTAAATATAAAATGAATTCTTTCTTTTTTATATTATAAAATAAAAATAAACCATTACAGACACTTTACTTTTAATTTCTCGTTGACCTTTATCAATCCAGCTACAAAGGGACAACATTTATACAAAAGCTTTGCCCAAACACAGCCCTTTGTGCTCGCGCCAGTTGAGTAAAGAAGGTTTAAATGTTTGACAACGTTTAAAGCTGTTGAACGCTGTTTGCCATCAAACTTGTGCAACACCTTTTTTATCGATCACTTTTCAAGCTTCAATTATCTGTACACTGTTCTGACATTGTTATTTACACTGTAAACATGGTTCTCTATGCTATTTATAAAAATAAATTTCCTTAAATCTCGTCTTACAATTAAACTAGTCATTTTTATATGACTGTAGACACATTTAAATACTATGACATCCAATTAACAATGATTTATCCATCAAATGGGAGACATATTACTAAAATCCTGAAATTCGAATATAGAAAGTTAAAATAAAACAAGAACTATTGACTATACGAAAAACAAGAAATATTAAAATTCTTATGAAAATATATGATTAATGATATGATATTTTCATTAGTAAAAAACAACTGAAATTTCTAATTAATTTTATTTTCATTTTCTATATTTTCGCAATATTATTTCAAGCTGAAATGACAAAAAGATGTTTTGCGATACTAGTAAACTGATAAAACCGAATCAAATAAATATCCTAAATCATATCATAGTACAATATTTCTTATAAAACACTTTTTTAATGGTTTGAATTTGTATGGGCTAGTTACTTAGTTAGTTAAAATGGTTTATTGATTTCATTAGACAGTCAATGAAACAATGAGACAGTCAATATATTTATCCACCATAACGTGCTAAAAATAGTAAATAAATAGTTTAATTTAAAGTTGAAAAATGAACAAATACTTATATTTACTTAATAGATCAAATTAGCTTACTTGTTTTTCAGTCATAAATTAAAAATCATTACAATATTTGAGGCCAAAGTGAATGTATTTGTTACAGTTTTTACGTTTCATTACAATTTGAACGTTTATTTACCAAAAGTGGTGTTGGTATTCGAATGCTGTTTCCACAGTAAGGGCTCAGCATTTCAAGTTGAACAAACATCACCCGTTTACTCTAATGTCCCACTTAACCAGAATCGGATATATGTGGATAACCATTATTTGTACGTGAAACACGGAAACAACCATGTTATGTTGGATAATATTTATTTTATGTTTACCATTGATTGATATGTTAAAAGACCATATTTAAAAAGTCTGATTTTAAAGAATTTTAAACTAAATGAATTCTAGAGGACATGTTTTGTTCATTTTGTTTTATTAGCCTCTAGAACTGTTATATTATAGAAATAAAATAAACCAGCATTTATTTTATTTTACTTTTAAATAAAACAAAAAAAATCTTTTTGAGTTCAAGTTGTAATATTGTAACTCAAGTAAAGTGTTAGTTTCATGAAAATATACGAACGTTTTATATACATATGTTTAGTAATAATACAGAATAGGGGCCTTGTCGAGTTTTTGTCTGAAAATTTTTTCATAGCAGATACATAGTTAAGAAACAAGTTTATGATGGGTTTTCAGCGTAAAATTCGCAAAAATACGAAAAAGAGATAAATCGTAAAAATACTTGTTTCCTTAATTATAGCGATGTGCGTATTCAAACTGTGGAAAATGTTGTTCTGATTACGAATATGACAAAGCCTTTGCAATCGAACGACTGTTAGCTTCGGAAATGTGCTGATTTCAGCAAGGTTACGTTTTGTTAGGATAGAGCTAGGTTGGGTATTGATAGGTTATGTCAGGTTTGGTTATGTTATAATAATAAATACTTAATCAATGAATATTTTTATTTTTATTTAGTATAGATAGTTTGATATATCAACTTTACTTACCAAATGATGGGATTATGTTAATCGTTGTATCGTATAATTTTTCTTAACATTAGGTTTTTTAGGTTATATTAAGATTGGTTAAGCTATGTTATGTTTAGTTAGGTTATGTTAGTTTCGTCTTGTTAAGTTAAGTAAAACTATGAACTTTGAAGGGTTTTAACCAACTATGTTGCAAACCAATTAATAATAAATAATCTTAAACCTAACATAACCTAACCTATCAATATTCAACCTAGACCCAACAGAACGTAACCTCACTAAAATCTGCACATCTACGCTAACGTACTAAATAATGGTTCGATTGTAAACACCTTGTGATATTCGTGATAAGGGAACATTCTGCACAATTCGACTACCCACATCAATATATTTACAAAACAAAAATATTTTCCGTTTTTCCTTGGTTTAATTATTTTTCTGGCTTTTCCGCTGATAAAAGCAATCATATTCTTATTTCTCAGCTATTTATCAACTATGAAAAAATTTTTCACCGAAAAATTGACAAACCCTGTTCTATACAATTACCATAGTTATGGATACGTAAAGTAATTGTTTTCCAAATCGCCAAGCCACCACTAGAAAGTTGACAGTCCTATAACAGACAGATTTATTACAGCTATTTCAACTGTACTGTTCGTGTTTATTATTATAATGAGCTATAGTGAACCTCGTACCAAATTGTTAAAAGTCCATTTTATGGGACCATAAGTTGATATTATTATGAGACCATGAGTTTTAGGGTTTAAAATCGTCAATAATCATATTAAAATGTCACTTATTTGACAATAAAAATATAAAATACTCGATCTTTTACAAAAATCAACTTATGGTCCACAAAAACATTTCCATCAAATTAAATTTCAAGTGTTGCTGAACGATCATTTCTACGAACTAAATCCTTGCAATAAAGACCCGTTTGTTGTTTTTCGTAAAGCAAAATGGCCCCCATTACGAGAAAGTTTTTTTTTAAGTGAAGGGGAACTAGTGTTATACTATTAAACAATCACACTTTCATTTTCAATTGTTAGATATAATTTGAACATTTTGTTTAGTACACTATATTATAGCTAACACATTGTAAATAATGCTCGATAAATTCTGAAATGACAAAAATATGAATAACTTTAGCCCTTTTTTCCTTAAATATGTATGATTTATCCTTAACGTGTTTATTTCTAAATGCCTAAAATACTTAATAGGCCCATCATAAAATTTATATTACAACAATGATTAGAAACGAGTGTGAAATGAATTGGGAGACGAAGTTGTTTTGTTTTATAGAGGATCTGAATCATGTTACATACAATTTTATATTTTACTATGACTGTTATAATTGTTTAAGATAACTTAAAATTACACTGCCATGACAACATCATATGCTCTATATTGATACTGTAGCAAACAATCCATATGAATTGTTGATAAACACCATCGCTAATTATTAACTGCTTGAACGTGAAACGTTGTTTATTTTCACTATATTCGGATTAAAATTGCTGTGCTGCGATGAACACATGCAGTTAGTGTAATTCAGCCATTATGTATGTACACGTGTTTATCAATTTACGAATACATCGAAGCTCATACTTTTCTATACAGTTTCAAATCTCACTCACTGAATTTGTTCTTGCGTAAATCCTATTGTTCTACTATTGAAATTTGATCTGTTTGCTAATTCCATTTTATTTAAAACACTTTACTTGTGCTTTATTTTATTTATTTTCGTTTGTTCTATTTAATTTAATTTTAAACACCTTTATCAAAATAGTACAGAAATAACTAGTACATAAATATTGTTCAGTTTAGATCAAATATCCTTTATTTCGTTGAGAGTACGAACTGCATAAAATGAGTCAATAAATATATGCAAAGCGTATATAGCATAAAGTCTTTTGAATGAATGAATGTCTTTATTTAAAGGTGGAGTTAGGACTATGAAGTCCCCTCTTCCACTCAACCTTGTGTAAAACTATTCAAACAAAATGAAATATAATTTCAAGCTAAAACTAAAATTCAAACAAAACTTAATTTACAAAGCGTAAACTACTAATCAAAGACAATAAAAAACTGAAAATTATAAACATGCAACTAATATAACTTAATAGTTACAATAATCTAACATACTTACGAATTTATAAAATAAATTACATTCTCACAGACTCATTCGCTCAGGTAATCCACCAGGAAAACAGTGTCCCCACACTGTTGTCTTATCTATAATAACAACCCAAAGAGCGATAACAACTAACTTACAACAACTTAAAAACACTGTTACCAACAAAATCCTGAACTCTATAATAACACTTGGAGATAAGAAAATCTCCAAGTTCTTTTTTAAAAGGTCTTATTTCGGATAGTTCTTTTATATAAGTAGGCAAGGCATTGTAAAGGCGTATATCATTATACTCAAGATGGCTTTCATAAAAACATTATTTATGTCGAGGAACAGAAAGTGTTTGTATACCTCTTGTGCTTTATTTATGGTATCTTTTAGTGTTAAACAGGTCGTAATTTTGTCTCACAAAGCCAGTTCATTTAAAGATGTAACAGACTGGGAAAGTAACAATTTTCAAATCCTGCTAAAAATTATCCATTATAATTAAAGTTTAAACAATAATAAGTAACAATCTATTAATAAAAATTTATATTGGCCGAAAGATTGGAAAATAACCTATAATTAATAAAAATCAATTAGTCATCTAAAGGAAACTCCTAATTCGGAGAATTGCCTTTATTAATGACGACAACTCATCAAAGGTGTATAATGCTAACTCAAGTAGTTAAATGATCTTGCAACATTGGTTCAGCATGTTTGTTCCTTTTTTATTTTAATACGCTCTGCATTTTTATAAAAAAATATGTTTAGCTGGTATGTTAGCTTCTATTTTAAACATTTCCAATTGGTAGTATCAATTCTGATCGTATTTCCAGTATTATAAGAACAGAAACCCACCATATGCGTTGAGTTAAGAAATGATTATTCAGTTGCTAACACTAATTGTTATACATAATAAAAGGTCATAGCGATTCCTTACCGTCACAATAGAAATACGTCTTTTAGGTAGGTCATAATTAAACTTATGACAAACAGAAGTGGTTTTGTCGGAACATTTAAATTTATTGATCAAATAAAAGGAGGATAAAAATATGTTTTTGTAAAGCTGGTTAGAGGGTGATAGAAAAAGAACCGGACCAACCTGGTCAAATGAAAAAAAGAGAGCTCATTAAAAATAACTAAACATATATCGAAACGAAGTAAGGCCAAGTTATTGAAACAGCAAGTACTATACTTTGTATAGTCTGATTGTACCTATAATAAATAATAACTGTGTGTACATTTTGTATAAATTCTGTGTCACCAATCCTTCCATAATACCACCTCTTTCAATCTACGTCCAACTTATATCTTCTTTATTTTAGAAAGAAAAATATTAGAGCTGTCTGAAGATATGGATGACAAAAAATGTATCAAATGTTCCTAAATATTTTTACAACTCTTTACTTAAAACATAAACTAAATTGGTACCTAATTTTTAGGTGTTTCTTATACTACAAAGAAATTATAATGTTATCATTTACAATTTAACTGCTACATTAAAAGATGTGATCCTTTTATGATGAATCAACATGGACACTGAATAGTTTGTTTATTCAAAAACTACAATTAGAAATCAAAAAACACTAATCAAATTTAGACATACCTTAACTACCGATTATATTTTGTTGCTGAAACATAATAATTCACACTCGTGACTCGCATAATCCTCAAACATTACGGTTGATTAAATACCCATAAAACACGTGAGATTACTGTCAAGCTACATCTCTCTCGGTCTAGTAACTCACGCTGTTTATTCGGTAATTAATTTATAGTAGAACATTTTTAATAAAAGAAAATACATTGTTGGCTGTGTAAAAAAAGTGCAAAAAGTACAGTAAATAATGATTTAATTTGTATTATATAAAAGTATGTACATAAGAAGCACTCAAAATAAATTGTTTTGATATATTTGAAATTATTAAAATATATCTGAGTTTACGTGTGCAAAAATGAATATGGAACAGAGCATTTTGGTTACGCAGGAAAAGAGACACCATAAAATCAGTTCATAGATGTACATTGATTTCACGAATGTATTATTTAGAAACGTATGGTCCAGTTAAACATTTTACTTTATCCGAACGCAAAAATATAATATTAAAGTGTAAGGAATAATCCCTACAAATTATTACTTAAATAAATTTAAAATTGGAATAAAACGGATCAATATTTATTCTGTATTTTATATGAACTAAGAAAGTAAACACTCCAGCAACGTAATTTAATTGATAACTAATTAATAGTGTTGTAATTGATTGAAAGACATAAGCCTTCATGAAGTTAAAAATAAATAAAACCAGCCGCAAGTCACAGGTTTAACGTCTTATCCTCCCTTTGCCAAGTTTCTTATAACTTTCCCTGTTATATACTTTTACCTGAGGTAAAGCCACGAATTGTACATTGTCATTTTGTAGTTAGTCTGTTTACTTTAAACTTACAAAATATTCAGAGACGAAAGTAGTTTTATTACAGTGATTATTACGTGTTTATTTAAAATGGTTACGAAGTATTTATTGTCACACGAGACTTTATACAACGCTAGGAGACACCTCTGCACGCTTCGCGTGCCAACTCTGTCTTCGGCCTAGGCATGTAACTTTTGACATCAAATATTAGTATTAAACTGTATTAAGTAAAAACATGTTATTTAAGTCCATTTACAGTAGCTCACTCACTGCACTTGATTTGCACTGAAAAAATTAAAATGAAATGAAAACTCCATTTATTCCTCTTTATAACATATAAACAGATATATATTACAAAAATACATGAAATTGGTTCTCCACATGGGCGGCTGTCTGTGTGTGGGGAAACGAGTCCAGAACAGTCGGAATGTTGTCGGCCACTACTACTAAATAGCATAAAGAACAATATAACTTAAAACTAGTTTGATATAAAAGAATAACATATATATGCATGCGCAATAAGAAGGGAAAAATAATCAATTAATATTTATTGTATCAGGAGCCATTATTAGCAGAGACTTCACACCCACTCACCTACCATAAAAACACACATTCACAGTCACATTTGCACGTACTCAACATCACTCCCCTATCACACACACAGACGCACCCTAACAAAAGCAAACACTTACACACACACACACACACACACACACACACACACACACACACACACACACACACGCACACACACACACACACACACACACACACACACACACACACACACACACACACACACACACACACACACACACACACATACACACGCGCGCGTCATCATTCTGAATGTGGGCTGTTGTGCGATACTTAGGTATGTAGGAAGAACGAAAGTAACTTTTAATTTCCGCTCTACCAATTTCAACAATTCATTGGTTGACAGATTTTTATAAACATTTATGCTACATGGTAGAGGATTCTTAATGTGGCGAGGAGCTTTCGAATAAAAGATTATTTGCGATATAATGAGATGATGTCGTCGTTATTGTTTTAACCAATCGAGGCACATTAATTCCGAGATTTGTAGAAGTACGGGTTAAATATGAGTGTTGAATCCGATTGAACATGTTTTTATTTTTGAAAATGTACATTAATAAACTTCTAATATACAGTTGAGATAAATTTAGAACTTTAAATTCATCAAAAACTAAGTCCGTTTGGAAACGTCAATTTTTTGTAATGCTGATCTAATTATTGTCTTCTGAGTTATTTCAAGAGGTGAAAGAATAGTTTGGAAGCATCCACCCCAAGCTATAATGCCGTATTGAAGCTGAGATTGTATATAGGCACAATATACAGTTTTTAGTAAATCCGGTTCAAGTACTCTGTTTATAGTCTAATAATAATTATAATTTATAAACACGTTTTCATTTTATTTGATGGCTGATGACAACATACACACAGACGGTCATGTTTTCGCTCTTTTATAATTAACTTGATATTTTTCTGTGCTGCTCTCTATGTTTGACCGAACAAATTATTTGGACCACTTGACATTTGTTTACGCCACCAGCTGGTCAGTTAAAATTAATCTGCATAAGAATAACATTGCAACGTTTACGCCATGTAGGACAATTTTTGAAATTCCTATTGGAATTAAAAAAATCTAGCTCCATTATGACTTATAAATCAAAGTTATCTTTTGAATTAAAAAATATTATTTGAAATCGGTCAAGTAATAATCTCAGAGGGTGAGTTAAATGAATGACCGGATTGTTTTAAAATATAGAATAACTATTATGTTTTACATCACATTACTTTTAATATTTATTTGAATTTTTCATAACTACCTCAACTATGTAAACGAATAATAAATTCCTTAGGGTGCCAGTGTCAACATAAATACATGTATAATATCTAGTACAGATATTATGTTTCATGATTGTGATCTCATAAAGCAATAATTAAAATATTGAATTTAAGATTTTTTGTTTTATAACTACACAAAAGGTCAGCCAGTGCATCTAAATTCTGAGTTAATCTGTCTCATTTTAACTATGTGCTCTAGGCATTCAATATACAGCAGTGTGTGTAATTATAAGCTTAGCAAGTGAATTTTCTGTTGATTGTCATTGTATTATATACAAAAATGAATAAATATGTTATTACTATTATTAAATACTTTTAAAATTATACCTTGTAGTAATTAGGTACTTTATACTCGGTAATACAGAACAATAGGTGGTGAATATATTTTCTAATAAAAGTAAATAAACCTATATATAACTATTTTATATTGTTTTAAAGATTTCATGATTTTATTAATCCAGTGGTTTTATATAATGCATAAAAAATAATTATTTATGATTATGTAGATAGAAAAATTTGATATTTACTCACTAGCTCAAGTAAAAAGAAAATAATGTCAATTTACGTTCTGAGCTTTCACTTTGGGTTGTTTGAATAGTTTTGTATTGTGTTTTAGTAGTAATTTAGTCAATAGTGGTAATTTCAATGTTTATTTTTTTTACTTAAAGCAAAAATAATATTCAGAAAAATGTTATAGTTAATTTATTTTTTTTTTATTTATTTAGTTATTCATAAGACGCCGATTGTCAAGATATGGGCGAATATGGATTTCGAATGAGTGTGATGAGTGTAGATGAGCGAATGTAGTCATTGTTACAAACTAAGGCCGACTATTCCTTAGAAAGTGCCATTAATTAATAGCCCAATGACAAATGAACAGCCAGTGGTTATCAGCTGATCCTTCTCAAAATATATTATGAATCTGATTGGGTCCGAACTGAGAACCTTAAGCATATGAAGCTGGGATTGAATCAACTACGCTACCGACCAATTAATTCAATAGAACTTCCTTAAGATAACTTTTAATAGATTGTTACAACATTTTCGTAACAAGACCGATTATTACACTAGAGACCAATTTTGGCCGATTAGTGAAATATTTACCCACACTGTGGCGTAGATTTGCTATAATATTCACATTACGTTAGAGCTAACAATATTAAAGTGAAAGATTGAAACATAATTTCTATCCTCGAGCAAATATATTCCCACGGATTTCCCACGAGGCTTTAAGGGTGGGAAATGTTTCGCTGTAGTACGTATTGTGTAATATTTTGTAGATTATTTTGTGTTTTAATTGTGAATAATTTATTCTAAATTACCTTATAAGTTATAGGCCTCTTGTTAGTCTAGTGGTTAGCAATTCTTCTTCATATGTGGGTTACGGGTCCAAACCTCGGGAGGTCCACTTAAAATTTGCTTGATGGGTTTGGACCGTTGTTCCTTAACAACGTAAGTACACAAAGTAAATAAATGGTTCCAAAGAATTTGCATAAACTTTCCTCCATACTAAACACTAAAAAATCAAAACTTTGAAAATTACCAAATTGATTCCCAAATATGTTTTTTGCCATAACTCAAAAACTCGTAAAGTTAGAGACATGCAGTTTTTAGTAAACTATTTTAAATTGTAATTCACACCTTTCCTGAAACTTTTATCAAAATCGTTAGAGCCGTTTTTGAGAAAATTCCATTTTCGTATGTTTTTTTCTCATAAAAATAAAAAAAATAAATAAATAGAATTTCAAAAAGTGAAAAAATGGTCTGGAGATATTGGCTAAATACATAGAAACTTCATAAAAATTGATCCATCCGTTTGGTATGCAGCAAACTGCACATACACACAGACAGACACCAATATTCCTTTTAAAAAAAAACACTTTTTTGGGGTTGAGGGGACCCTAAAATGGATTTTTAGACCGATTTGTTAAAAGATTTTTGGATGATCAAAATACTTTCTCTATCCTAAAACGTATGTGGGAGAAAATGCCTCTTTCGTAGATAGACTAAGTAAAAAATGAACAAAGCCCCTTATGATAATTTGACTGTTAGTTGTAAAAAAACCCTGTGCATTTCAAATTGAAATTTATTGCTATAAAGAACTAACGTCGACTACTTATTGCTACAAGTATTGCTACCATGGAACACTTAATAGCATTTCAAGTTGCATTTGAAACATTTTCACGATTTTCCAGCGCAATGCTCATAACAGTTACTTTTAAAAAATCTTGCTTCTCTTCTTATATTGACGTAAGCTTCTCCTTTCATACACCTATAATGTACCAGCTGGAACTGATTTCTGGGTAACTGCTTGTCCAAAATATCCTATTTGGTGTGATATATTCTTCAACAATGCTTGCCACTATATTCAATTTGAACAGCTGGTCGGCTACAATAAAACTTGGTAATATTAACAAAAAACACTGTCACTAACAGATACAGGTAGCTTTTTCTAAATGTTCAATAGATAAGCGCTTAGATACGACCTATTAAAATCACATGCGAGTGAGATGTACTCAGTGATGGAAGTGAGAGAGAGAACTACTCTTTCCCCACTGTGTCACTCTACTTTAATTGTTGTCATTAAAACTAGAGTAGACAGCAGGCCACGTGCTGGCTACAAAGTTGCAAGCCCCACCCGTTAAGTTATCAATAGCAGTGACTATTGTTGGTTTTATCAACGCTAACGTATCAAGCTTAGAACGATAAAATTATTTTTTTATTTAAATAACTATTAATAATCACAATAACACAATGAATAATTATGTAAACATTAAATAATAACAATATAACTGAACTTACCACTGTTAATTTATAAAAAAAAAAATACTGTTGGAAGTAGAGTTTATACAGGAGCTTGGAAGCTACTTCATGAAGCTACATCATGGAAGTCAGTCACTCCAATTACTTACGGTGGTGGAGCGGAGGAACGTTTCCCCTCCATTGCTCAAACCCCTATAAGCGTCAAGTATTACACTCAGGTCACGATCAGACCGGCGTAATTATACCATTCACTCACTTTGATGCTTTAATCCAGCTAAGCACTTGCCTCTGGCAGTTTCAATATCGAATTGTTTTGAGCAAAATGAACAGAGGCAATATCGAGTTCATATCTTGGTGAAAGGAATATCCCGGGTGGAAATTTTGACGACACACAATACGTTTCATCGTTATGTCATGTTTCATTGCACACAGGACAAAGCAATGAATTTGTTTTATCACGTTCAGTCACCTTTTCAATTTCAATATTGATCACACAAATAATCGATCGGTGAGCTCGGTTTCATCAGTACTTTATTTCCTCTTCGTTTAGTTGGGATGAACAATCGTTACTGCCCCAATTACTTTACATTTAGTCGGGATCAACGATTGTTTCTGTCCAAATTAATTTACATTTAGTTGGGATCAACGATCGTTCCTGCCCAAATTATTTTACATTTAGTCGGGATCAACGATCGTTTCTGTCCAAATTACTTTACATTTAGTCGGGATCAACGATCGTTCCTGCCCAAATTACTTTACATTAGTCGGGATCAACGATCGTTCCTGCCCAAATTACTTTACATTTAGTCGGAATCAACGATCGTTTCTGTCCAAATTACTTTACATTTAGTTGGGATCAACGATTGTTCCTGCCCAAATTACTTTACATTTAGTCGGGATCAACGATCGTTCCTGCCCAAATTACTTTACATTTAGTTGGGATCAACGATCGTTCCTGCCCAAATTACTTTACTTAAACGATTGAATTCATTAGCAGCTAAAATTGGGGTGAAATGTCATTCTTATATGATACACTGAACATTGCTTCGTATGAAGATATTTTGTTTAATGACGAGTAGCTATTAATTTTTTTTAGAACAATATATTGACCATTTTTCCAACCAGATGATTCTTATCAGCTTTCCAAGCTTCCATAATGTTTCTAACATATTAATTGGCTTGTCATGCAGAGCTTTGGCTTTGCGTGATTTTTCAAGGACAAGTTTCATTTCATTCAATCTAATTTCCAGTGGGACCTGAAAAATTATATTAAAAGTTAGAACACATTGAAAAACTTGGAATAAAATGTGTAACTTGGAAGAATATGTAAAGCTCACGCATTTGTGATGTGCGTATCTACTTGCATTTATTTATAGCCTAATATGTTCACTAGTTTATCCAGGGTAAATTTTAAAAAAGCTTCAATTTGATACATAATCTAAAAAAATTATAAGTTCTCGTTTTTTGTAGTTAGTATTGTAACTTATTACTTATAACTTGTAATTGTTAGTGGGGACTGGAGCTATTAAGTCTTGAGGTCAACTGAGCTACATTAGGTCAAATTACATTTTCTTTAGTGTAATGAATGTAATATTGCTACTTTAGCAATATTTCATTAATATTGCCAAAGTAGCCTAAAAATTTTAATCTTAATTATAAATTCAACTCAAACACACTAGTATTTTTTATTGCTATAATGCCACAGAGGGGACAGAAACAGAGGTCGCATCCAATGGTGCACAGAATGGGTATCGAGGAAGGAAATTAGGGAGTCTAGTAGTTAGTTCTCCAACTGTGTGTATGTCAAGGCCAGCACCGTTGTCAGTCCTTTCCCCGTTCCTCTCCAAACGCTAAAAAATAATGGTATTATTTGTGAGAACAGATTTATACAGATGTAATTAGTTATAATGTAATAACTACTTATATCCGATTTGGCATCTGTTTATTTTTCTCTTTGGTTATACTGAACTATTAATTTACTACTATCACGAGATTAATATAACTATTTGTTTACACTTCATAGGTACTTTCTCGGCATTCAAAAGTAATTAATATAGTATAGACTCATTTCCAAATAAGAACATGTATAACTAATGTAAAAATAGAATTATTATGTTAATTACTGTCGAATTCTTATTTGAAAGAGTGAATTTTTATCATAAGACATAAGAACCTCTCCTAGCAACAATGAAATCACCAAATAAAAATTAAATAATTTATTGGAATTACTTTTTAACGATCTACTTGAAGTTTTGAAATATTCCTATATTTCCAAGCTTTGATCTGCTTTTCAAGGTGGAATTCTATTTTGCATTTTTGAACATGAAACAAATATAAATTTATGTTCAACCGTTCATAGTCAGATGGATCTTTTAAGCGTAGATTTAAGGTTGTTTTTCAAGATACACTCACCGTACTCCTTTTTTATTAAAATGTGCCCCTTCGTCTAGTACAATATAATGTCTTCATTTCATTTTCAACCCCTAAAAAATATTTCATTTTATCTTATTTAGAGCAAAATGAAATGATTTAGAAAACCTCATAAACTTTGAACGGTCTAGATTACTTTTCCCAACGAGTCAGTCTCATCTTTGTCAAATTGAACTCAACAGTAAAAATCTCATTTTTGCAACACATCTGGAGTCAAATGATCAGATTGGAAAAAGTTATTACACCAAACGTATTTTACTTTTACGGCATGAAAATATATATTTTCAAATAAATACTTGTAATAAATTTACTACATAATTTTAAATAATTAATTTTGACTTTAGATAATTAAGTTATTGAAGACTCATAGCCGACACTGGAGTAGTGTTGTAACCCAGCTACTTGGCGTCTAAGAATTATGGAGATTGTAGGCGATAGGAGAACAGCCGTCTTCCGTTCCTGAATAGAGAATAGCTAAAAGGGTTAATCCCTTCATTTAAAGGCATACGAGTGCCTACCTAATTTGATATCATGTTTGGCTAGGGGTTTGTAGTTAGGGTAGTATTTTAAGTGTGAAAAGTTAAATACTTTTATAGTGATAAAAAACATTTCAACTTATGCTTTAATTTTTTCAATAAAATCTTCATCCTCCGTGTAGCTGAAACTTAATTTACTTTTTTCATAAAAGTGAAACCTTGGAAGCAATGCTTTGATATCAAACACGTCTCAGCAGCCTCTGGGTTTCTCTGAAGGGACGGCGAGTGAATAGAGAACCGCTCTTGCTTTATATAAGAAGCAAATGAAGTAGACGAGTTGGGTGGGCGGATATTTTCACGTCAGGATGGGCCCTGGTAATACACCCGTACGTGTATGAGTGGGCGGGTCAATACCAGGTACGGTACGTGTATTGGTGGGCGGGTCAATACCAGGTACGTGTATGGGTGGGCGGGTCAATACCAGATACGTGTATGGGTGAGCGGGTAAATACCAGGTACGTGTATGGGTGGGCGGGTAAATGCCAGGTACGTGTAGGGGTGGGCGGGTCAATACCTGGAACATGTATGGGTGGGTGGGTCAAAAACAGGTACGTGTATGGGTGGGCGGGTTAATACCAGGTACGGTACGTGTATTGGTGGGCGGGTATATACCAGGTACGTGTATGGGTGGGTGGGTAAATGCCAGTACGTGTATGGGTAGGTGGGTAAATGCCACGTACGTGTATGGGTGAGCCGGTCAATACCAGGTACGTGTATGGGTGGGCGGGTTAATACCAGGTACGTGTATGGGTGGGCGGGTCAAGACCACGTACGTGCATGGGTGGGCGGGTCAATACAAGGTACTGTATAGGCGGGCGGGTCAACACCACGTACGTGTATGGGTGGGTGGGTCAATACCACGTACATGTATGGGTGGGCGCGTCAATACCATCGTAAGTGTATGGGTGGGTGGGTCAATACCACGTACGTGTATGTATGGGTGGGTCAGTACCACGTACGTGTATGGGTGGGTGAGTCAACATGAGGTACGTGTATGGGTGGGTGGGTCAACATGAGGTACGTGTATGGGTGGGTGGGTAAATACCAGGTACGTGTATGGGTGGGCGGGTCAACACGAGGTACGTGTATGGGTGGGTGGGTCAACACGAGATACGTGTATGGGTGGGCGGGTCAACACGAGGTACGTGTATGAGTGGGTGGGTCAACATGAGGTACGTGTATGGGTGGGCGGGTCAACACGAGGTACGTGTATGGGTGGGCGGGTCAACACGAGGTACCTGTTTGGGTGGGCGGGTCAACACGAGGTACGTGTATGGGTGGGCGGGTCAATACGAGGTACCTGTATGGGTGGGCGATTGAGTCTAAACTCAAGTTCAAGCTCTGTGAGAGAGGATCAATATTTAAATACTACGACAGTTACTTTGGATTTAAGATTTTATTTCCTTTGGATTTTAACTTTTTTATCTGGTTTTCCATTTTTACTTGTTTTCCTATTATTTTTCTACCAGTCATTGAAAGTGATTGATTTATCTCTGCTTAAAAAAAGTTTCCAACCGTACTTAAGGACTATTATAATTGTTATCATTAGTCAAAATGATTGTTAATGATACAGGTTTGCTCTACTACTTCAGCATAATCATAAAATATTATGAAAATATTATAATAATTATAAAAGTTCTATCTTCTTCTAATTGCTGCTTTTATATAATAAAAGCACTTTTGTCATTCAAGAAAAAAAGCAAAAACTCATCTAAATTATTTATTTATTTGATATTCGTCTTGATATCGGTAATTGAGACTTTTTGAGAGTGTGTATGAAAAGATACGGATCAAGTAAAAATAAGTAGTTTATTAATTTGGTCTCTAACCAATTTACGCTGGTTACCTATTGTGCATTATACATTCATTACTGTCATTGAAGTAGTACAATTCAATTTACTTTAATTACATTTTCATATAAACCCTAATAATTCAGTTAGGGTTTATATTAAAAAAATGCATCTTAAAAAGGAAATTATTCTTATAATAATAGGAGATCGTATTCAAATATAGTGAGATCGTATACAAATATTATTATTATAGTGATTTGGTACATAACCCACTAATCCAATACAAACACCTGTTTAAAGGCTCCTTATAACCTACGTCCAGATAGCTCGTAAAGGACCTCCTGTTCTCTCTGGCCCCTTGAAGGCCTATCCGTCCACTACACATTCATGGCCAGCCAGCAGTTACTATACCACCACCCATCGAACATCATCACACTCCTGACGTTCTAAGCCACAAAGTACGTTTTATACCTCACAGATATCCTAAACCTACGTCCAGATGGATCGTAAAGGACCCCTTGTTCTTCATGGCCTCTTGAAGGTCTATCCATCAACTACACACTCTCGGACTGTTACTGCACCACCAACCATTGAATACCATCACATTCCTGACGTTCTAAACATAAATGACGTTTGATCGTCCATCCATCCTCACACGTTAAACACGTATGCTGGCCTATCCGATGTAAACTGGTTTAAACAAGTACGATTAATAGAGTCTTGCAAACCGTAACCAATAGGATCCGGAGGTCTGGTTTGTAAAATATTCAGGTTATTTGATAATAACTAAAAAGAAGAAGAGTTAGTTTTTTTTTAGATTACTTGTCTACCACACTTTTATATTTTGCTTAAGAAAACATAATTTTGCGAAAAAGCTAAAACTTGCAAAAATAATAAATATTTTTAAAATTTACTAGTCACTCTATTTTGCACCCATCAGTTGTTGTGGTAACTTTAGTTTGTTTACGATCTCCCAAGTTGATCGGGTAATACAGACAATTGAGTTATCGAGGTTCGGATTAGCGGGACTCTAATATAATTGCTCGTAGTAAATAAGTAGGTACTATTGGTATTTTGTTCTTATTATACTAATAAAAATAATACCAAAAAGCCAATTACCATTTTACATGACATGAGCCTAGTATATCGCAATTTTACGTATTTACACACCTGCCAACACACTTTATCACAACAAGGCAAGATCTTGTATAAAATGTGTGACTTAAATCTGCTAGATGTGCGTTACTTCCAAGATATTGTATTAAATGTGTAGTTTTTATTGTAAGGCATTTCCACCACCCTTTATGACAGGGCAGAGTTATGACCTTTTATAAAATGTGCGTATTATATTAACCCCTTTTTCGTTGGCTGTGTATTACAGAAGTAACCACGTGCCTCCTAAATATTGACAGCCATCCTTTAAATGCCACTGCGCATCCAGGCCACTAGACAATCCTTCATTCAACATGTCCAATTTTCCATGTGAGAAGGTTGAGATATATTGAAGACACAACTCTTTAGAGCAATTATTCTCTCATTTTGAGGTTATTATATTTTATTTATCTCTTTTATTTCTCTTACATATTTTAGTAACATTTATTTATTGAACTTTCTTATTAATAATAGATTTTTCAGATATATTAGGCTACATTATATATTACAGTTTTGCAAGTAACTATTTGAAATAGATATCAATATTTAAATAGTCTTCCTGAAGGACCTGAAAAGGATATGGTATTGTAAAATTTTAATTGTTATATATACTTACAAATGTTACGAACATTTTATCGATAAGTATTATTCTAATACAAATACTTTGTTTATGAATTGATACATATTACACGCATATCTCACATGTCCTATAATAGTAATAGCTTAAGAAAAAAACAGTAATCAAAATTAAATTATCACTATGTAATTACAATTTATTTTTTGTTACCTAACTTAACTTTAACTCAGACAAAATTACTTATCTCCTTAAGAAAAAACTCATCAATCAATCAATAATTAATAAAGCTCACTAGTTTATTACATATATGTTTAAATTACACATTGAGAAAATAATACATTAATACAGATACAGAGAAAATTGTCACATTTGTATAGAGGTCTACAACTAAATTATTGAATTAGAATTTTGTATAATACTCATCCAAACAAAATATAAGTTTTTTTAAAAAATAATCAATTTGTTGCTGTATTTAGTTTGATAATGGTGGTCATATTAATTTTTTAATGTAAAATAACTAACTGAACTTAAAACGTTCATAACTAAACATTAATTCCTAATACAGTGGTGTAACGTTCAAAATATCTACATATATAAAAGCCATTTACCACCCATCACTATTTCTCCAAAACTATACGTTCAATTGACATGACATTTTGTTCATAGGTTTATCTTGGCCTCTAGAGGCTCACTAAGAAAGGAGTTTCTTCTCCGACTTCAGAACTCCATCCCTCTGGCCTCCAAAATTCCTATGGTATTCTTATGGAGCTATATTAATTTATTGATTTGTTTGTTTAATTAACTGCTGTTAAATAAACCAAACTGAATAAAACTGTGGTAGGCAAAACTTTTAAAAATAAACATTATTGAGTAAAGTAGTAAATTATACAAAATATCAGCTGTTCTAAATTGGATATACATTGGATACAGTGTAAACTGAAAGCTTGCTGCACATTTTGATATTATAATCAAACTCAATATTATGACCAGGGAAGCAGGCGGGTACAGCTAGTGTTTTGATGTTTATCCTTTATTTTTTAATCTTTTACTTTTCTTAAACCTGAAAATTGAAAAGATTATATATAACTATAGTATTATACTTAGATTTTTTAAACAAATTAAATAATTTTAGGGCCCATCAATTACAATATTTTTATGTTATATATCCTTAAGTAAAGATTGAATAAAGAACTTATAAAATTTTTTTTAAGTTAAAGATTGTCATATTTTACCAGGCAAAGTTAGGGCTAAGAAACCCTCTCTAACACTTAACCTGGGGACCAACGGCTTTACATGACTTCTGAACAACGGGAGTTGCAAGGCAAATATTCCATTGGGAATCGAACCTGGACCGATTACGTGGTATGCCAACGCATTAGTCCCTTATCTACGGCCGCTCCAAACTTTAATATTTTCTCAAATTCTTATCTCAGAGAAATAATTAAAGTGAACTGCACTTGTGGACAAATTGCACTAAACTGTGACCGAGTTTGTCCTGTTTAATTTCCTTTGGTAAATTCAACACTCATTTAGAGCTGTTTCCACTTACACATTGCTGAACTAAAGTTGAGTCTTGTATGTTTGGGAAAGAGAGAACAGCTAGTTGTGCAGTTTAAATTAAAACAAATTAACTTTTATAAACCAAAATTAACTAAACGTTCTTAGTTTTTGTATTAATTTATTATTGCTTAGTTTTAGCAATTTAAGTCTCATTAAATTCTTTATTTTTATAATTTTATTTATACCGTTTTTATGGAGATGCCTATCTCCTTCACAACTTTGTTCTGCCCATTCGCCATGTACTATTTGATCTGTGTAAGAACTAACCAGAAGGGGGTGAAACAGTACAGTAGAGGGTGAACATTACTGATAAAAATTACAGTCAAGGCCAGCGGCATACCCAGGAGCCCTGCTCCCCCCCCCCCCCCGAATAAGTTTTGTAAAAACCACAAAGGGGAGCACCACACAACAACAAATGTAGCCAGATATTGTTCAAGTTGTATGGTGATGTTTCATTATTTTAGAGGGTGGTACTTTCACCATAACTCTAATAATTTGTTAAAGTAGTCTAAGTATTTATATGTATGTATCATTTGTACATTATATGCAAATAAAGATAATTTGAGTTTTATTTTTTTCTTTCATAGTTTGTTTTTATTATAGAAAACAACTCGTGTAAAGTATAATGTGAAGAAGGTTTGTAAACTATTAAACATTACTAATAAATAAAATTTTAAGAATTTTACTAAATTTTAATAAAACTTAGCATTTAATGATTTTATTAATCTCGACAAAAATTGTTTATAATTTTTTTATTTCTTTTTTTTTTTACCAATATCACGCTTACATGTTGTTATAAAAATCAGAAACACATACCATTTAAGTCAATACCTATATTGTTATTTTAATCACTAATTTTAAAACAAACATTTTAAGTTTACACAAGTAATATTTATTACCTTGATAAATTATTAAACGTAAATTGCGTAACATTCCACTGTCGACGTTTTGCTGTGTTGTTCCTTCAAAAGAGCTGAAGAACATGCATTTAGAACAGCTAACTAAAGATCATTAACATAATGGCTACCGTTCCATTAACCCTAAGTACATTGGTGGGATAACAGTTAACTACTTGGGATGCTGGGGCAGCTCTAATTAGTGTTGGGGTGTACATAAGCACACTTGGTTAACTCACAGCATTCCTCAAGCATCTAGCATACCATATTGGAATGGGAACTAGCTAGCCGGAACTGGTTAACAGGCGATAAATGACTAGTGGTCACTTTCACATAGTTTAGTTCACTTTTCTTGCAAACATTTACTGAGAATTAATGAGTAATTTTGTGTTATCTTATCGCTATTAATTTAAAAAAAATTTCAGTGACTATATTATATTTTACACAAAAATAGTAAATGAAGTTTTACACAAAAACAGATCTACTTAACTATTAGAGTAAAAATTTGCAATAGAGAAATTAAATAAATTTTTATTGTATAGTGGACTTTGCTAATAGAGTTCTGTTTCTTTTCAATAGTTTTTAAAACAATATAGTATGTAGCCGACTTGGTAAAGACCAACTTCATAAGCTAAAAGTACTCAGTTTGATTCTCAATAAGAGTCATAACAAGTTTTGAGAGGGTGTAAGGTACTTTTTTGGTTAAGTTCGGTATCGAATAAATAGTTCGCACACTTGCCAGCTAGGATAGTTGCAGCGGGCTGGGTTTAGTTCCAGGGGTCGGAGTTAAGGAATGAAATCAAGGCGATCGGTTCAGTACATCTAATCTCGAAAGATCATTCGCGTTGCACAAGACCACAACTCAACATCAACTATCGCCTCAAGGTAAGTTGGAACAATATGGTTACGATATGAGGTACTGGAAATGGCTATATTCTGTCCTTATGTCCAAAAACCACAAGTCCCGCCATCACAGCCGTCAGAAACTAAGAGGGGACCTACGGAACCTACCTACGCCTGGGCTAAGTCCCGCCTTTCACGGCAGTCCAAAGCCAAAAGGGGACCTACGAAACCTACCTACGTTTGAGCAGAGTCCCACCTTTCTCGGCAATCCAAAGCCAAAAGGGGACCTACGAAACCTACCTACACTTAGGCTGAGTCCCACCTTTCACGACAGTCCAAAGTCAAAAGGCCTACCTACGTTTGAGCAGAGTCCCACCTTTCTCGGCAATCCAAAGCCAAAAGGGGACCTACGAAACCTACCTACACTTAGGCTGAGTCCCACCTTTCACGACAGTCCAAAGCCAAAAGGGGGCCTATGGGACCTACCTATGATTGAGCAGAGTCCCTCCTTTCTCGGCAGTCCAAGGCCAAAAGGGGACCTACGAAAACCACCAGCGCCTAGGCTTAGGCCCGCCTTTTATGGCAGTTCAAAGCCAAAAGAGAACGTACGAAACCTACCTGCGCCTAGGCTAAATCCCACCTTTCACGGCAAGCCAAAGCCAAAAGGGGACCTACGGAACCTAACTATGATTGGGATAGTCCCGCCTTTCACGACAGTCCAAAGCCAAAAGGGGACCTACGGAACCTATCTATGATTGGGATAAGTCCCGCCTTTCACGACAGTCCAAAGCCAAAAGGGGACCTACGGAACCTACCTACGATTGAGCAGAGTCCCACCTTTCTCGGCAGTCCAAAGCCAAAAGGGGACCTACGAAACCTACCTACACTTAGACTGAGTCCCGCCTTTCACGACAGTCCAAAGCCAAAAGGGGACCTATGGAACCTACCTACGATTGGGATAAGTCCCGCTTTTCACGGCAGTCCAAAGCCAAAAGGGATCCTATGAAACCTATCTGCGTCTAGGCTGAGTCCCACCTTTCACGGCAGGCCAAAGCTAAAAGGGGACCGACGGAACCTACCTACGATTGGGATAAGTCCCGCTTTTCACGGCAGTTCAAAGCCAAAAGGGGACCTACGAAACCTACCTGCGCCTAGGCTAAGACCCACCTTTCAAGGCAGTCCAAAGCCAAAAGGGGACCTACGGAACCTACCTACGATTGGGATAAGTACCGCTTTTTACGGCAGTCCAAAGCTAAAAGGGGACCTACGAAACCTACCTGCGCCTAGGCTAAGTCCCACCTTTCACGGCAGTCCAAAGCCAAAAGGGATCCTATGAAACCTACCTGCGTCTAGGCTGAGTCGCACCTTTCACGATAGGCCAAAGCGAAAAGGGGACCTACGGAACCTACCTACGATTGGGATAAGTCCCGCTTGTCACGGCAGTCCAAAGTCAAAAGGGGACTTACGAAACCTACCTGCACCTAGGCTAAGACCCACCTTCAAGGCAGTCCTAAGCCAAAAGAGGACCTAAGAAACCTACCTACGATTGGGATAAGTCCCCGCCTTTCATGGCAGTCCAAAGCCAAAAGGGGACCTACGAAACCTACCTGCACCTAGGCTAAACCCACCTTTCATGGCAGTCCAAAGCCAAAAAAGGACCTACGGATCCTACCTACGATTGGGATAAGTCCCGCCTTTCATGGCAGTCCAAAGCCAAAAGAGGACCTACGAAATCTACTTATGATTGGGCTCAGTCCTGCCTTTCACGGCAGTCCAAAGCCAAAAAAGGAACCTACCTATTATTGGGCTGAGTCCCGCTTTTCACGGCAGTCCAAAGCCAAAAGGGAACCTACGAAATATAAATCGAAAAGGTACTTCGCCTACTCGCCTCGGAAATTAAATAATTCAAATAAAAAAAAACTTCTACTTGCAGAATGAAACAAAACAAAGCTACTACTAATGATAGTTGGGTTGGAACCGCTTTTCACAACAGTAACTACTTAACCCCAATTAATTCGTCTCTGATAACTTAAACGTCTCTTCTCTCATGCAAGGATTAAAACAAACTACTATATGAATGGCGTAAATAAGCTAATGCACAAAGCTAGCAGAGATAGCAAGTTTTAATATGTGGTGACATTTACCTCATCAAACTGGCTTCATTGATAACACTCGAGTCGACTGCCTCTGCTGGTTGCGGTTGGCAGTTTTGTTAGACCCGGCCTAGCGCCTCCAAGCGATGCGTAAGTGTAGCAGGCGGCAGACGCGGGAATTTCAAATACCCTAATCCTCTATCTGCTTAAACTACTCTTCGTTTAACTTAAATTATACTTTTTAATATAAAAATTAAAAAATTACTCCTCATGAAGTAACCTTACAAGGGATCAGCTGATAACCACCAGTTGTTCATTTGTTATTCGGCTTTTAACTATTGAAACTTTCTAAAGAATAGCTGGTCTTAGTTTGTAAAAATGACTACATTCGCTCATGTATACTCATCACACTCATTCAAAATCCATATTCACCTAGATCTTGACGATCAGCATCTTAAGGACGGATAAATATGTATTGTGCATGTAAATTACATTTTGGAGATCAAATTTTTTGTATTTTTTTGTTCCAACTAGGTACAAATTAATAAAACTTATAATAAAATTTAACAATTCATATGTCATAACGTACGATTAAACTTAAAAAAAACAAGGGTGTTATTAGATTTTTCATAAACCCCTTAGTTTCTTAGTAAACAACCTTCAAACTCGAGTACGCACAAGTTATGCGCCGACATTATTAGATGAGGCAAAAACTGCACAACTAATTTGAACAATGTTGTTATAAGTTCTTTTTTCAGTAAATTACTCTAAAAGATTAATTAGTTTTGAAAAGATACAGCAGGTATTAAAATGGCCCCATGTGTGACTAGGCAAACATCAATCAGATATTGAGTGTCTGACCTAACTTTTTGAATGATGGCCTCATCGACACTCTTCGTAGTTAATGTTATTAGGTCATCAACATACAAATAACACGATCAGCTGATTACATAATTGAAACCTTTGAGAAATAAAGCCGAATTCCAAATATAATTAGATTAATTTAGTAGTCTGGTGCATTATACTAAATTGTTTTCCTTTTAAAATATTATATTAATTCTTTAAGATTTACACTGATATTGCAAGTCATTTTCTGACTGTTTTCATTTTTATAACAAAAAAATTTAGCTCTGAATGAATAAGAGCATAACACAAGTGGAATAAAAACTGGACTAAAACAGACTTTTCAAAAACTAATTTCAGAATTACTTATTACAAAATATTAGCACACATTAAAATGTTTTCTAAAATAAGTATGTTAAATAACATTTATTATTAAAAAGGTATGTTGTTAAAAAAATGAATTGTCTTTGTCAGTTGTTTCTGTTTCCAGTGTAATAAGTAATTTATAATAAGATTTTCATTCCATGCTGATTCAATAAGAATGAAACTAAGTGAGTTGGACCACATCAAAGATAAGTTTGAAATAAAGCTAATTGATAAATAATTTGGTATTATATTTTGATCATGGTTTTGAGATAATTATCAATATATTAATATACTTAAATACAGGAATGAAAATACATCTAATGACTGTCTATTATAATATTTTGGAGGATCCAGTAAAAGTGAATGTCCTAAAAAGTCAATAGTGTCAGATACTTATTAAATGAGTCAATAAAAATCATGATTGCCTTAGAACAAAACAATTTTGTTGGATTGGCAAGAAAACATGTTGGATTCTCCAAAAAAAGAAGTTGCAAACAACCTTTTCAAACATTTTTAGAAATAACACTTATAATGGAGATAGGTTTGAAATCCAGAAGAGAAGGTAGTCCTCTCTTTGGAATCAATGTAACAGCTGTTGTCTTAGAACATAATTGAACCTCCAGTTTGAAAGAGATAATCACAATAATGAAATAGTCAGTAATATTAATATTTTTGACTATAATTTCTAAATTTCGTATAGGTTTTATTTAGTGGGGAGAGATTAAGACAGTTTCCCTCGCCTGCTTAGAGGAGCTAATTTTCACCTATTTTTCCAAATATTAAAATATCAGTCTTTAGTGTTGCTAGGATTAGTTTGTGGATACTTTTTCTACACTTTACTAACATATGACAGTGGTAACATCCTTGTTTCTGCAGAACCATTTCATTATAACAAGTCTTTTATATTGCATGGTATATGGGCCAAACAGCAAAAGATGTAACTTATTTATTAGTAACTAATTCATTTGTAACTAAACTTTAGCAGCATGCTGACCCCAGGGATATTCCAGTAACCGATGACATGAACTTGGGAGCTACTTTGAATGAAAGATATAATTTTGTTCATTACCAAACTTGTTTCGCTCGGAGGACCTTACCTTTTGGTATGAGAAAGTTAATTATAGTTTTGTAGAAATCAGAATAATATTTAAATTCTTCAAGACATTGAAACTCACTTTTATTTCCCAAAACTGAACATCACAACAACAAAAAGTAAACAAAAGCAAAAATAAAACACATGATAATAATTAATTACAACATCATATGTTAAAATGTTAAAATCCACAGACCGTCGGGAACATGCCGGGCCACTTGAACCGACAGGTTTAACAAATGTTGTCTTCTATTGGTAAGGGGAAAATCTTTATCACAGGCCTTTTTAATATTCCATTTTTAGTTTGAAGGGTGACTACTCAAACAATGTTGTCAGGACCTGGATGGATTTTCACAATTCGAGCCAATGGCCAATTGAGTGGAGGAGTAAGGAGATCTTGTATCACAATTAAATCCCCAATTTTCAAGTTTTGTGTTTTTTTTTTTTTCCATTTTAGCCGCTCCTGTAAAGTATGGAGGTAATCCCGACACCAACGATGCCAAATGTCTTGAGTAATTTTTTGTAACTTTTGCCAATTCTTGAGTTTGTTAAAGGAAGTATTGTTCAAGTAATTTTCAGGTATTGAAATCAGATGGGCTCCAATTAAAAAATGTCCAAGGGTTAAAGCTGAGATATCGGAAGGGTCAGATGAAAGAAGAATTAGTGGTCGGGAATTCAGAACAGCTTCAATTTTTGCAACGATTGTGTTGTAGTCTTCAATTGCTAAAGCAGTGTCTCCTACAACTCTTTGAAGATGGTATTTCATACTTTTGACAGCAGCCTCCCATAGCCCTCCTTGGTGAGGAGCTAAGGGGGGATTGAAGTGAAATTGTATTGAATTTTGAATAGAAAATTCTGAAATTCTTCGTTTGTTATCTTGGTTATTCAGAAATGAGTTGACCACTGATTTTAGGACTTTGTTTACGCCCACTAAATTAGTTCCGTTGTCACAATAGATATTTTGACACAAACCACGTCTTGAAATAAATCTAGTCAATGCTGAATTAAAGGCAGTAGAAGACAATTCAGAGACCGTTTCAAAGTGCACAGCCTTTGTATTAAAACATACAAATATGCATATGTAGAGTTTGAAGAGACGTAAGGTGAGGTTATGAGCTTTGGCAGTGAACGGGCCACAAAAATTCACACCAGAGTTCAAAAAGGGTCATGAAGGAGTAATTCGAGATTCTGGAAGATCTCCCATTAGTGGAGTCTTGGTTTTAGGTTTTGTTCTAAAACATTTGACACATTTAAAAACTCTTGATCGAATCAAGCTTCGAGCTGCTAAAATCCAAACATGTTGGACCAGTATGGAATGTAAAAGTTGAGGAGGGGCATGCAAATACTTTAAGTGGTAATAATCTATTAATAAATTGACAATATGGTGATTTTTGGTAGTATTACAGGATGTTTAACATCGTAATCAAGATGTGAGTTGCTGATTCTTCCTCCTACTCTGATTATTCCACTTTCATCGAGTAATGGTGATAGTCTTTAGATCTGGTTAGAGCAAGGGTTTCCACTTTTCAAGTTTTTAATTTCTCCAGGGAAAACTTCAGATTGAATTAATTGGAAAATTTGCAAAGAAGTTTTCTTAAGTTCATCCACTGATAAAGGACCTGATTTAGGTACTATTTTGACATTAAAGAAACGTTATACATAAGAAAACACACTGTCGAGTTTGTTCCAAGAGGAAAATCGGTTAAAAATTACAAGGGGTTCAGGTTTAGTGATAGTCAATACCGTTGATCCTTGAGGTTTTACTTCTTCTAAGTTCTCTTCTTTAATGGGTGTGAAGAAACTTATTAGCCAATAAGAGACATGTTCTTGCAACCATTGAGGTCCTCCCCACCAAAGAGGGTGATCTTTGAGATCTTGTGGCATTAATCCTCTAGAGGCACAATCTGCTGGGTTAAATTGTTTGTTCACATGATGCCATAAATGAGCTGGGACCTGTTCCTGAATCTCAACCCGATTAGCAACATAGGTTTTCAACCTGTAAGGGGGAGTTTGAATCCAACTTAAGACGATTGTTGAATCGGTCCAGGCATATGTCTGACTAATAGTGTAGTATGTGGCATCAACAAAGAGAGACAATGGTTCATCAGTTTTGCCAAGAGATGACTACCACACAATTCAAGTCGTGGTAATGAGATTTTTTTAGTGGTGCTACACGGGTTTTTGAAATGAGTTGTCTTATTTGAGTAGACTCTATTTCAGAGGAACTTTGTAAATATACCACTGCGCTGTAACCACCTTCAGAAGTGTCCAAAAAACCCATGTAATTGAATAACTTTGGAATTGTTAATTTGTAATGGTCTGGGTAATTTTACTTCTGACAGACTAGGGAGTTGAGTGACAAACGAATTCCATGACTCGACTATGTCATGAGGGAGGGGTTCATCCCAAGTAAAACCTTTATCCCATAATAGCTGCATGAATAGTTTTGCCCACATTATGACTGGGGACAGGAATCCACAAGGGTCATAGCTAATTTTTGCGATCAGGGTGAGGATAGTTCTTTTAGTGTTAGCAGGGGTATTATCTATATGGAAATTAAAGGAGAAAAAATCAAGTTTAGATGACCAATGTAGACCTAAGATACTAAAGAAAGGATGATCAGACGATTCCAAAGACTTCGGAACCTCATGGTGATCGGAAGGAAAAGGACCCAAGAGGTTTGGATAGTTAGAAGTCCATTTTCTAAGTTCGAAAACACCCTTTTGGAGTAAGTTGATCAGTTGAGTTTGCAAATGTTGTGTTTTTCCCTCATCTTCATGGCCAGCGATTACATCATCCACATAAGTGTGGTTTAGTAGAACTGAGGCAGCTTCAGGATAGAATTCCTGTTCGTCTTCAGCAAGTTGACGAAGAGATCACAAGGCTAGGAAAGGTGAACAGTTCATCCCAAAAGTCACAGTTTCCAAGAAAAATGTTCTGAGGGATAGAGAAGAATCGTTGCGCCAAAATATCATTTGATATTTTTGATCGTCAGGATGAATGCGAATTTGCCTATACATTTGTCGTATATCACAAGTGAAAACCACATTATGACGTCGGAAGTGAAATAGTATGTCAAATAAATTCACCTGTAATTTTGATCCTGTGAGGAGAATATCATTTAGTGAAGCACCGTTTGAGGTTTTGCATGAAGCGTCAAAGACAGTCCTCAGTTTTTTGGTTGAGCTTGATTCTTTTTTGAAACCATGATGGGGGAGAAAATAGTTTTCATCTGGAACTGAATCACAAGGTCTCATATGTCCGACTTCTGAATATTCGTCCATAAATTTGACATAGGCTTCCTTGAATTTAGGTTGAGTAGTGAATGTTTTTTCAAGTCCTAAGAATCTATTTTTAGCTGAGAATGTCGAATCACCTATTGGAGGATGGTTAGGTTTGAAAGGTAGACGAACACAATACCTACCAGATACGTCTCTAGAATGTGTCTTAATAAAGTGTTCTTCGCATAAGGTGTCTTCATAAGTTTGTTTGGAATATGTGGGGGGTTCCTCTTGTTGCCAGAATTGTTGTATGGTAGAGTGAAGATCAAAATCAGAGACAGTTAGTAGAGTTGTGGGATGAGAGGAAATCTGGTTTTGAGAAGAATCATCATTGCAAGGAGCATGGCCTATGAGAGTGTAACCAAACACCGTATTCATTATGAAAGGCATATTAGTTCCAAGATTTACTTTTTCCCCAGTAAAAATGAAAGGAAAAAGACCACCACCTAATAGAACATCAATGGGACCAGGGCGGTGGAAAGTGGGATCAGCCAAAACAAAAGGTTTAACAAGTTCTTGTAAATCTGAATGAAGATGATATTTGGGCATGTCCGAGGTAATTTTATCCAAAATCAACATGGGATGATTTTCCGAAATTTTATCACCTTGGAGAGTTTCAATGTCAACACGTCCCATTCCTTTGGTAGTAGCAAGAGATTGAGATATACCATTGACATGAAGGGTTGATTTTTGACGTTGAATACCTAGCAGCTGAGAAGCTCGTTCGGTCATAAAGTCACATTGACTGCAAGAGTCAATCAGTGCTCGGAAAACCTGTGCATTACCTTGTTTAGTTACAAGTTTTACAAGAATTTTACATAACAAAACTGTAGTATTATTTAGAGGTTGAGAATAATTTGAGGTTGAGTTAGTGGAAATACCAGCAAACTTATTTTGTTTATCTGGAGGTTGAGAAGAGTGCGTACTGGGTTAAAAAACCTAATAAAAATTAGGAGAACTTATTTGAGATTGAGAGGATGAGGAATCTGAGTGTAATAAAGTATGGTGCTTCTTGTGACATTTCAAGCAAGAGTTCTTGGACTTACGAACACCAATTGTGTGATTTCCAAGACAAGAGAAACATCGATGTTGTGTTTTAACAATATGATGCCGTTCTTGGGGAGATTTACTCTTAAACATTGGACAAGAATAAACTTTGTGTCCGTCTTTTGAGCAAACAAAACAAGTAAACTCTAAAGGTTCTGAGGCAGACACGAGAGAGATAGGTCGAGGTTGAAACTTTTCATTTACAGACTTAGGGGTCCAATGAGAAGAGTTATTTTTATTGTTAGAAGAATGCAAGAAAGCGTCTTCTGCATGAGTACAGTAGTCAGATAGGAACGTGATGATTTCTGTTACAGTAGGAAGAGTTTGAGAGTTTCCTTTTGAGTTTTCAAATTTATGTAGCAGTTTGGTGTCAAACTTCCGTAAAAGCATAGAAGCTAACAAAGAATTTTTCTCAACAATATCACAGTCCAGTACTTTTAAGGCTTGAGTGTTTTCTTGAAATGCATTTAGAAAATGTCTTAGGTTCTTAACAGGAAAGAGATTGATATTGGGGAGATCTATTATCTTGTTTAAATGCACAGAGGAGAGTCTACGCACTGAATGATAACGTTCACGTAACGTCTTGTAAGCTATGAAGTAATTAGCTTCTGAGATTGGTAACGATTTGATTAAATTAAGAGCTTCACCTGATAATGTACCAAGTAAATACTGAAATTTTGCAACAGGGGACAGTGATGAGTTTGAGTTTATAGTTGCGTCAAACAGGTTGATAAAAACAATCCAGGTGTGAGGGTCTCCACTAAAATACTTCAGTTCTATTTTAGGTAAACGTATCACCGACGTGGAAAGTTGTCCTTGAATAGTTTCGTTACTTGCTACATTACTTGCTACTGACTGGATATCATCATTAATATTTAAAAGAATTTTAATTTTACTTTGAATAGGGACACAAAGTTCATTAATTTCATCCTGTTTGGCAATGACAATTTGTTCATCAAAATCATCGTTTGAATCTAAAAATATTTTCATGTTTTCGTCAAATTCAATTTGTTTGAGTTTAACCTCTGCCTGGTATACAAGAACCTTTTGATGTTCAAGTGTTTCAAGAGGAGAATCCTCAGACAGATTTTCAAAACAGTCATGAATTTTATTCAGCCTAGCTTTAATGAGGTTTGTCAATCGAGCAAAAGTTTGAGGTTTCATTGTAAAAAGTTAAACATATACAAAAAATACAAGTTTAGAGAGGTAAAAAAAGATTGAGATTGAGAAAAGTTGAAATTATTGAGGTAGAGTTTGTTTGAGGATTGAGGAAGATAAAGAGGTAATTATACTGACACATAGGTTTATAGAAACATTTGTCTTACTTTTCCATAGTTCTGGTTATCCAGACCCGGTCGGACCATGATTCGTTCGGAGGACCTTACCTTTTGGTATGAGAAAGTTAATTATAGTTTTGTAGAAATCAGAATAATATTTTAATTCTTCAAGACATTGAAACTCACTTTTATTTCCCAAAACTGAACATCACAACAACAAAAAGTAAACAAAAGCAAAAATAAAACACATGATAATAATTAATTACAACATCATATTATGTTAAAATGTTAAAATCCACAGACCATCGGGAACAAAACTTCTGATATGAAAAGTTAGTTTTCTCAAAATAAGTTTTAGTTTCAGGTTTTGTGGCAATGAATATATATTTCCTTTAACAATAAATATGTCCTTTAACGTTCAAACAAAAACGTGTATGTCTTTGGACGGACACACAATTGACATTCCATTCCTATATTTTAAAAGGTTTGTAAAGGCAGTGGTGATTAGTAAAATCATTAAGAAGATGGCAATTAATGATATGATAAATTTTCAAAATGAAAAACACCACAAAAACTTAACTTGCTTCCTTGCCTTCTCTGAACTCTGCTTCATCTCTTCTTAGTGAGCTCATCTAAACCACTACTACGAAAAACATTTTGACCAAACACAACAAATCAAAACTTAAAAAATGTTCTATATTCTTTCTCCATGTTAGGAGATACAGGCAAAATGGTGAGAGGTACACCACGCATCTATCTTAACATTTATTTTAGCTGTCACAGTATAGAAATTGATAAATAAGTTATGTTTGGTTCAATATATCCTTTTGATAAAAATTTGGATAAAAATATTTGAGGATAAAAAAACAAGAGGAATCAGTTTTTACAAAATATTTATTGTTTTTACATTAAAATAATCACTATATTATACTGTACAACTATATAGAATTCTTTTTCACAATATAAAAACACTGACGAGCCTCTTACCCCAACCAAAATATAAAAAACTTTTATCTTCGAGTCAAAAGGACACAGTGTTGGGCTCTAAACGTTTGGTTGTCTTTTCACATAGTAACAACAATAAAATTAGTTCAAAACATAACAAAGGTTTCAGCAACGTTGCGATGAAACTGGAGCTGCCTAAACAAACAATTAACTTGACTCAAATAAAAAACTAACAATAACAAGAGTCAAGTCAATTATTGCTAAACAACGACAACACAAATGGACGGAGGAGGTGGTTTAAAAGGAGTAATCTGTATTCAAAATTAAATTATAGCTATTAAACTGTTAAAGGAAAAGGTAATTTTTATGACTATTTGTATTAGAGTCTCTAATTTATTTCCAAAAGTAACTAATAGGCCAATAAATAAAATGTAATTGGTTGGTGGCTAAATAGATGCATAGTGTTAAGAGTGATCTATTTTACATGTTACTCCAATAAACATTGGAAGAAGTCACGATAAATCATAGTCAGCACCTTAATAATCATCACAAAACTGGAATGATATTTTTACGTTGGATAAATCCTCACAATAGCCTTATTAGCAAATGATTGCAATTCTATAGACTTTTCAGATAAGCAAATCAGCACTGGGGGTTTGAACGCCAATAAATGAGAAAGTTTACAATTTACAAC